>CP136060.1:290250825-290850825 GCA_032464435.1 Aegilops umbellulata
GAATAGCTCCAAGTAGAACAATTATTTGAAATGGCTCCAAATATAGCGTAGAGATTTGCAAAGTACATACGGATCTGAATGTTGCAGACCCATTGACTAAAACCTCTCTGACAAGCAACATGATCAAACCCAGAACTCATTGAGTATTAATCACATAGTGATGTGAACTAGATTATTGACTCTAGTAAACTCTTTGGATGTTGGTCACATGGCGATGTGACCTGTGAGTGTTAATCACATGGCGATGTGAACTAGATTATTGACTCTAGTGCAAGTGGGAGACTGTTGGAAATATGCCCTAGAGGCAATAATAAATTGGTTATTATTATATTTCCTTGTTCATGATAGTCGTTTATTATCCATGCTAGAATTGTATTGATAGGAAACTCAGATACATTTGTGGATACATAGACAACACCATGTCCCTAGTAAGCCTCTAGTTGACTAGCTCGTTGATCAATAGATGGTTACAGTTTCCTGACCATGGACATTGTATGTCGTTGATAACGGGATCACATCATTAGGAGAATAATGTGATGGACAAGACCCAATCCTAAGCCTAGCACAAAGATCGTGTAGTTCATATGCTAAAGCTTTTCTAATGTCAAATATCATTTCCTTAGACCATGAGATTGTGCAACTCCCGGATACCGTAGGAATGCTTTGGGTGTACCAAACGTCACAACGTAACTGGGTGGCTATAAAGGTACACTACAGGTATCTCCGAAAGTGTCTGTTGGGTTGGCACAAATCGAGACTGGGATTTGTCACTCCGTGTGACGGAGAGGTATCTCTGGGCCCACTCGGTAGGACATCATCATAATGTGCACAATGTGATCAAGGAGTTGATCACGGGATGATGTGTTACGGAACGAGTAAAGAGACTTGTCGGTAACGAGATTGAACAAGGTATCGGGATACCGACGATCGAATCTCGGGCAAGTACAATACCGCTGGACAAAGGGAATTGTATACGGGATTGATCGAATCCTCGACATCGTTGGGTTCGACACTCTTACTTATCGAAAGGACTATGATAGATCCCCTATACTTGTGGGTCATCAAGACTCTTTTCTGGCGCCGTTGCCGGGGAGTGAAGCGCCTTTGGTAGGTGGAATTTGGTAAGGAAAAATTTATATAGTGTGCTGAAATTTACTGCCACTTGTTACTATGGAAAGTAATGCTCTGAGGGGCTTGTTCGGGGTATCTTTACCCCGACCAGTAGAGCAAAGAATTGCTCCTCAACCTGCTGAACCTACTGAAAATGAAAATGTTCCCTTTGAAGTTCCTTCGGGTATGTTAGAAAAACTGCTAGCTAATACTTTTACAGGAGATGGAACAAAGCATCCTGATGAACATCTACTCTTTGTGGATGAAGTTTGTGGATTATTTAAGCTTGCAGGTATACCCGATGATGTTGTTAAGAAGAAGGTCTTCCCTTTATCTTTGAAGGGAGATGCATCGACATGGTATAGGCTATGTGATGACACAGGATCATGGAACTATAAACGAATGAAGCTGGAATTTCATCAGAAGTATTATCCTATGCATCTTGTTCATCGTGATCGCAATTATATATATAATTTTTGGCCTCGCGAAGGAGAAAGCATCACTCAAGCTTGGGGGAGGCTTAAATCAATGTTATATTCATGCCCCAATCATGAGCTCTCAAAAGAAATAATTCTTCAAAGTTTTTATGCTCGGCTTTCTGAAAACAATCGCATCATGCTCGATACTTCTTGTGCTGGCTATTTTATGATGAAGACTATTGAATTCAAATGGAATTTATTGGATAGAATTAAACGCAACTCTGAAGATTGGGATCTCGACGAAGGTAAGGAATCAGGTATGACACCTAAGTTTGATTGTGTTAAATCTTTTATGGATACCGATGTTTTCTGTAAATTTAGCACTAAATATGGACTTGACTCTGAGATAGTAGCTTCTTTCTGTGAATCTTTTGCTACTTATGTTGATCTTCCCAAGGAGAAGTGGTTTAAATATCATCCTCCCATAGAAGTAAAAGTAGCTGCACCTACTAAAGTTGAAGAAAAGGCTGTCACTTATAATGATCCTATTGTTCCTACTTCTTATGTTGAGAAACCACCTTTCCCTGTTAGAATAAAGGATCATGCTAAAGCTTCAACTATAGTTCGTAAAAGCAAAGTTAGAACTTATACACCTCCTGAGCAAGTTAAAGTTGAACCTAATATTGCTATTGTTAAGGATCTCTCCGCTGATAATATTGACGGGCATGTTATTCATTTCTGCGGTGAAACCGCTAGAATTGCCAAACCTTGTGGTAAAGATAAACATAGACCTGTGGTAGGCGTGCCTGTTATTTCTGTTAAAATAGGAGATCATTGTTATCATGGCTTATGTGATATGGGTGCTAGCGCTAGTGTTATACCTCATACTTTATACGAAGAAATTACACGAAATTGCACCTGCTGAGTTAGAAGGTATTGATGTTACAATTAAACTTGCCAATAGAGATACTATATCAGCAATGGGAATTGTTAGAGATGTTGAAGTCTTGTGTGGAAAAACTAAATACCCTGCTGATTTTATTGTTCTTGGTTCCCCACAAGATAGCTTTTGTCCCATAATATTTGGTAGACCCTTCTTGAATACTGTCAATGCTAGAATAGACTGCGAAAAGAATGTTGTTACTATTGGTTTGGGTGATATGTCTCATGAGTTTAATTTCTCTAAATTTAGTAGACAACACCGTGAAGAAGAATTGCCTAGTAAGGATGAAATTATTGGTCTTGCTTCTATTGCCGTACCTCCTAGTGATCCTTTAGAACAATATTTGCTAGACCATGAAAATGATATGTTTATGAATGAAAGAAGGGAAATAGATGAAGTATTCTTTAAACAGGAACCTATTCTGAAACACAATTTGCCTGTTGAAATCCTAGGGGATCCCCCTCCACCCAAGGGTGATCCCGTGTTTGAACTTAAACCGTTGCCTGATAATCTTAAATATACTTATCTTGATGAAAAGAAGATATATCCTATTATTATTAGTGCTAACCTTTCAGAGCATGAAGAAGAGAGATTATTGAAAACTTTGAAGAAGCACCGTGCTGCTATTGGATATACTCTTGATGATCTTAAGGGCATTAGTCCCTCTCTATGTCAACATAAAATAAATTTGGGAGAAGATGCTAAACCGGTTCGTGATCATCAACAACGGTTGAATCCTAAGATGAAAGAAGTGGTAAGAAAAGAAATACTAAATATTTTGGAGGCAGTTATAATTTATCCCGTTGCTGATAGCCAATGGGTAAGTCCTGTTCATTGTGTCCCTAAGAAGGGAGGTGTTACTGTTGTTCCTAATGATAAACATTGATTGATTCCTCAAAGAATTATTACAGGTTATAGGATGGTAATTGATTTCCGCAAATTGAATAAGGCTACTAAGAAAGATCATTACCCCTAACCTTTTATAGATCAAATGCTAGAAAGATTATGCAAACATACACACTATTGCTTTCTAGATGGTTATTCTGGTTTCTCTCAAATACCTGTGTCAGCTAAGGATCAATCAAAAACTACATTTACATGCCCTTTTGGTACTTTTTCTTATAGACGTATGCCTTTTGGTTTATGTAATGCACCTGCTACCTTTCAAAGATGCATGATGGCTATATTCTCTGACTTTCGTGAAAAGATTTGTGAGGTTTTCATGGACGACTTTTCTGTCTATGGATATTCTCTTGATGATTGCTTGAGCAATCTTGATCAAGTTTTGCAGAGATGTGAAGAAACTAATCTTGTTTTGAATTGGGAAAAGTGCCACTTTATGGTTAATGAAGGTATTGTTTTGGGGCATAAAGTTTCTGAAAGAGGTATTGAAGTTGATAAAGCCAAAGTTGATGCTATTGAAAAGATGCCATGTCCCAAGGACATCAAAGGTATAAGAAGTTTCCTTGGTCGCGCCGGATTTGATAGGAGGTTCATTAAGGACTTCTCAAAAATTTCTCGGCCTCTGACTAATTTATTACAAAAAGATATACCCTTTGTCTTTCATGATGATTGTGTAGAAGCATTTGAAATACTTAAGAAAGCATTGATCTCTGCACCTATTGTTCAGCCACCTGATTGGAATCTACCCTTTGAAATTATGTGTGATGCTAGTGATTATGCTATAGGTTCTATTCTAGGGCAAAGAGTTGATAAGGAATTAAATGTTATCCATTATGCTAGTAAGACTCTAGATAATGCTCAAAGAAATTATGCTACTACTAAAAAAGAATTCTTAGCAGTTGTATTTGCTTGTGATAAGTTCAGACCTTATATTGTTGATTCTAAAGTAACTATTCACACGCATTATGCTGCTATTAAATATCTTATGGAAAAGAAAGATGCTAAACCTAGACTTATTAGATGGGTTCTCTTGCTACAAGAATTTGATCTGCATATTGTTGATAGAAAGGGAGCTGAGAACCCCGTTGCAGACAACTTGTCTAGGTTAGAAAATGTTCTTGATGACCCACTACCTATTGATGATAGCTTTCCTGATGAACAATTAAATGTTATAAGTACTTCTTGTAGTACTCCATGGTATGCTGATTATGCTAATTACATTGTTGCTAAATTTATACCACCTAGTTTCACATACCAGCAAAAGAAAAAGTTTTTCTATGATTTGAGACATTACTTTTGGGATGACCCACATCTTTATAAAGGAGTAGATGGTGTTATTAGACGTTGTGTACCTGAGCATGAACAGGAACAGATCCTACGCAAGTGCCACTCCGAAGCTTATGGAGGACACAACGCGGGAGATAGAACTGCACATAAGGTATTGCAATCCGGTTTTTATTGGCCTACCCTCTTCAAGGATGCCCATAAGTTCGTCTTGTCATGTGATGAATGCCAAAGAATTTGTAATATTAGTAGACGTCAAGAAATGCCTATGAATTATTCACTTGTTATTGAACCATTTGATGTTTGGGCTTTGATTATATGGGAACTTTTCCTGCCTCTAATAGATATACACATATTTTAGTTGCTGTTGATTATGTTACTAAGTGGGTAGAAGGTATTCCAACTAGTAGTGCTGATCATAACACTTCTATTAAAATACTTAAAGAAGTTATTTTCCCGAGGTTTGGAGTCCCTAGATATTTAATGGCTGATGGTGGTTCACATTTCATTCATGGTGCTTTCCGTAAAATTCTTGCTAAGTATGATGTTAATCATAGAATTGCATCTCCTTATCACCCACAGTCTAGTGGTCAAGTAGAATTGAGTAATAGAGAGCTCGAATTAATTTTGCAAAAGACTGTCAATAGGTCTAGGAAGAATTGGTCCAAGAAACTTGATGATGCATAATGGGCCTATAGAACTGCATATAAAAATCCTATGGGTATGTCTCCGTATAAAATGGTTTATGGAAAAGCATGTCACTTACCTCTCGAACTAGAACATAAGGCTTATTGGGCTATTAAAGAGCTCAACTATGATTTCAAACTTGCCGGTGAGAAGAGGTTATTTGATATTAGCTCACTTGATGAATGGAGAACTCAAGCTTATGAAGATGCCAAGTTGTTTAAAGAAAAAGTTAAAAGATGGCATGACAAAAGGATACAAAAGTGTGAGTTTAATGTAGGTGATTATGTATTGCTATACAACTCTCGTTTAAGATTTTTTGCAGGAAAACTTCTCTCTAAATGGGAAGGCCCCTACGTCATCGAGGAGGTCTATTGTTCCGGTGCCATAAAAATCAACAACTTCGAAGGCACAAATCCGAAGGTGGTAAACAGTCAAAGAATCAAACATTATATGTCAGGTAATCCTATAAATGTTGAAACCAATGTTATTAAAACCGTAACCCCGGAGGAATACATAAGGGACACTTTCCAGAACGTTTCAGACTCCGAAAAGGAATAGGTATGTGGTACGGTAAGTAAACCGACTCCAAAACAGTTTTTAAGGCAATATTTCTCCGTTTTGGAATATTTAGAAAAATAAGTAGTAGTTCGGGAAGGACACGAGGGCCCCACGAGGGTGGAGGGCGCGTCCTACCCCCCTGGGCGCG
Source organism: Aegilops umbellulata (assembly GCA_032464435.1). Taxonomy (NCBI): domain Eukaryota; kingdom Viridiplantae; phylum Streptophyta; class Magnoliopsida; order Poales; family Poaceae; genus Aegilops; species Aegilops umbellulata. The sequence continues at coordinate 290,256,878 of CP136060.1, forward strand.
CCCCCTTACCTCGTGGGCACCTTGTGTGCCTTCCGGACTCCATTTTCTTACACGTTATATATTTTGGTCAGTAAAAATTCATTATATATTCTCCCAAAGGTTTTGACTCCGGTATCTCGCAAATATCCTCTGTTCTTGTTTCGAGTTGTTTTCTGTCAGGGTTGTCAAAGCCAGGCATCATGTCGTCCCCCTCCTCCAACAATGGTGACAACGATGCTTGGCTAATGAAGATAGAGCTGAAGAGGGAAGAACCCATGGAGATAAACAAGGATGAAGGGATCAAGAAGGCCATGGAGGATCAAGCTCCGGTAGCAGAAGACATCCGTCAACTTGATCACAATCTTCTTACCCCAACTGAGATCGAAGCTTTCAAGATGATTGAGTTAGCTCGTATACAGAACAAGTATCTCACACATGAAAATATTTTTTGAAGGAGCATATTGTTGCACTCAAGGCATTATTCGCAAGCTGGAGGACCTCTTACGCTCGATGTGTGACTATCCATCATCATCACCACCTTCTTCACCAGCAAAGGAGACATAATCACATGGGTATGGGCACTCCCCTTGGCAACTGCCAATCTTGGGGGAGGTGCCCCGATATTGTATCACAATCACACTCCTATATTTACCGTTTTTCTTAGTTCGATCCTATTAGTAGTATCTTGATTTAGTAGAATAAAGTTTATGGCATGATCTAGTCTTGAGTTTTGCTTTATGATCTCTCTATGTAATCAAGTCCATGAGCTATATAATAAAGATTAGTGTTGAGTCAAGGGCTTGATTATTTTGCCATGATCCTGAGTGAATAAAAGAAAGAGAAAAGAATAAAAAGAAACAAAGAGATCATATTGATCTTATCGAGAGTGATGACTTCACATAGAAAGAGTATGATGATTAAAAGTTGTTGGGAGTTGGCAGACGTAGCTTTGGTCATTGTTGCAATTAATAGGAAGTAATAAGGAAAGAGAGGTTTCACATATAAATATACTATTATTGACATCTTTTATGATTGGGAGCACTCATTAAAATATGACATGCTAAAGAGTTGATGTTGGACAAGGAAGACAACGTAATGAGTTATGTTTCCTTATATATGAGATAAAGTATGTCGTCATGGATCATCCAACATGTTGAGCGTGCCTTTCCCCCTCATGCTAGCCAAATTCTCAGCACCAAGTAGAGATATTACTTGTGCTTCCAAAACCCTTAAACCAGTTTTGCCATGAGAGTCCACCATATCTACCTATGGATTGAGTAAGATCCTTCAAGTAAGTTGTCATCGGTGCAAAGCAATAAAAATTGCTCTCTAAATATGTATGATTGATTGATGTGGGAGAAATAAGCTTTATACGATCTTGTTATGTGAAAGAAATAAAAGCGACATATTGCATAATAAAGGTTCATATCACAAGGGGCAATTCAAGTGACGTTCTTTCGCATTAAGATTTTGTGCATCCAACCATAAAAGCGCATGGCAACCTCTGCTTCCCTCTGCGAAGGGCCTATCTTTTATTATTATCTTCTAACTTATGCAAGAGTCATGGTGATCTTCACCTTTCCTTTTTACACTTTATCCTTTGGCAAGCACAGTATGTTGGAAAGATCCTGATAGGTATATCTAATTGGATGTAGGGGAGCATGAGTTATTATTGTTGACATTACCCTTGATGGTAAAAGGTTGGGAGGCAAAACTATAAGCCCCTATCTTTCTTTGTGTCCGATTAAAACTCCGTAACCACAAGTATTGCGTGACTGTTAGCAATTATGAAAGACTAAATAATAGTTGAGTATGTGGACTTGCTAGAAAGCTCTGACATAGACTCTTTATGATGTTATGATAAATTGCAATTGCTTCAATGACTGAGATTATAGTTTGTTGGTTCTCAATAAATTCTATGATTTGTACTCTGCATTGTGAATGGATTATTACTTGAGCATAAGAAATCATATGACAATATCTATATATGTTGCTGTTATGAGAATAATCATGATGCCTTCATGTCCGTATTTTATTTTTATCAACACCTCTACCTCTAAACATGGGGACATATTTATCGTTATCGGCTTCCGCTTGAGGACAAGCGAGGTCTAAGCTTGGGGGAGTTGATACGTCCATTTTGCATCATGCTTTTATATCGATATTTATTGCATTATGGGCTGTTACTACACGTTATGTTACAATACTTATGCCTACTCTCTCTTATTTTACAAGGTTTACATAAGGAGGGAGAATGCCGGCAGCTGGAATTATGGGCTGGAAAAGGAGCAAATATTAGAGACCTATTCTGCACAACTCCAAAAGTCCTGAAACTCCACGAAAGTCATTTTTGGAAATAATAAAAAATATTGAGCGGAAGAAGTTCACCAGAGGGGGAACCTCCTGGCCACGAGGGTGGGAGGCGCGCCCTACCCCCCAGGGAGCGCCCCCTGCCTCGTGGGCCTCCTGTTGGCTCTCCGATGGCCATCTTCTGCTATATGAGGTCTTTCGTCGAGGAAAAAACCATAAGCAACCTTTCGGGACGAAACTCCACCGCCACGAGGCGGAACCTTGGCGGAACCAATCTAGGGCTCCGGCAGAGCTGTTCTGCCGGGGACACTTCCCTCCGGGATGGGGAAATCATCGCCACCATCATCACCAACGCTCCTCTCATCGAGAGAGGGAAATCTCCATCAACATGTTCACCAGCACCATCTCCTCTCAAAACCCTAGTTCATCTCTTGTATCCAATTCTTGTCTCCAAGTCCGGGATTGGTACTAGTAGGTTGCTAGTAGTGTTGATTACTCCTTGTAGTTGATGCTAGTTGGTTTATTTGGTGGAAGATCATATGTTCAGATCCTTTATGTATATTAATACACCTCTGATTATGAACATGAATATGCTTTGTGAGTAGTTACGTTTGTTCCTGAGGACATGGGAGAAGTCTTGCCATTAGTAGTCATGTGAATTTGGTATTCGTTCGATATTTTGATGAGATGTATGTTGTCTAGCCTCTAGTGGTGTTAAGTGAACGTCGACTACATAACACTTCACCATTATTTGAGCCTAGAGGAAGGCATTGGGAAGTAATAAGTAGATGATGGGTTGCTAGAGTGACAGAAGCTTAAACACTAGTTTATGCATTGCTTCGTAAGGGGCTGATTTGGATCCATATGTTTCATGCTATGGTTAGGTTTACCTTAATACTTTTGTTGTAGTTGCGGATGCTTGCAACAGAGGTTAATCATAAGTGGGGATGCTTGTTCAACTAAGAACAGCACCCAATCACCGGTCCACCCACATATCAAATTATCAAAGTACCAAACGCGAATCATATGAACGTGATGAAAACTAGCTTGACGATATTCCCATGTGTCCTCGGGAGCGCTTTTCTTTATATAAGAGTTTGTCCAGGCTTGTCCTTTGCTACAAAAAGGATTGGGCCAACTTGCTGCACTTTATTTACTTTTGTTACTTGTTGCTCGTTACAGATTATCTTATCACAAAAATATCTGTTACCACTTATTTCAGTACTTGCAGAGAATACCTTGCTGAAAACTGCTTATCATTTCCTTCTGCTCCTCGTTAGGTTCGACACTCTACTTATCGAAAGGACTACGATAGATCCCCTATACTTGTGGGTCATCAAGGCACCAATGGAAGTGGTGAACCCCTCCGTGATGGTGTCTAGATTGGATCTGGTGGTTCTGGACTCTGTGGCAGCTGGAATTGATTTTCGTCGACTCCCCTAGGGTTTCTGGAATATTGGGGTATTTATAGAGCAAAGAGGCGGTCCCGGGGGCACCCAAGGTGGGCACAACCCACCAGGGTGCGCCTGCACCTCCTAGCACGCCCAGGTGGGTTGTGCTCCCCTTGGAGCATCCCCAGGCGCTGCCTTGGCCCATTGGGTGTCTTCTGGTCCATAAAAAATCTCCGTGAAGTTTTGTTGCATCTGGACTCCGTTTGTTATTGATTTCCTGCGATGTAAAAAACATGCAGAAAACAGCAACTGGCACTTGGCACTACGTCAATAGGTTAGTACCAAAAAATGATATAAAATGACTATAAAATGATTATAAAACATCCAAGATTGATAATATAACAGCATGGAACAATAAAAAATTATAGATACGTTGGATACGTATAAGCATCCCCAAGCTTAACCCCTGCTCGCCCTTGAGTAGGTAAGTGATAAAAACAGAATTTTTGATGTGGAATGCTGCCTAACATGTCATCTCATATTCTTTTCTTTATAGCATGGACAACTGGACTTTTATGTGATTCAAAGCAATACTCTAGTTTTGACATGATAACTTAAATACTCAAGCACATCAACAAGCAACCATGTCTTTCAAAATATCAACGCTAAAATAAGTTATCCCTAGCGCATCCTGCTCAACCATTGATCCATTCATGAAACCCACTCGCATATTAACTACACCCAATACTCAAGTACGATCATAGTGCCTCCTAGTTGGTGCTTTTATAAGAGAAGATGGAGACTCAATTTCAAAAATAAAAATTGCATGAAGTAAAAGAAAGGCCCTTCGCAGAGGGAAGTAGGGATTTGTAGAGGTGCCAGAGCTCAAAGAGAAAAACTTAGAGACAAACATTTTGGGAGGTGTGTCTTTCCACCAACGAAAATGACTTAGAGTTCCCAACACTTTCCATGCTAGATATATCATAGGCGATTCCCAAACAGAAAATAAAGTTTATTCCTTTTTCCACCATACTTTCACTTTCCATGACTAGTCGAATCCATAGTTGCCTTCCATACCAACACTTTCCAAGGAATTTATTATTTGAAAACATAAAGTAAATTATTTTTCATTTTGGGACTGGGCATCCCTAATACCTTTGCCTTACTCTCGTGCAATGACAAGTGAATAAACACCCATCATGAGAATAACACATCTAGCATGGAAAATATGAGCCACCCCTCACCGCTCCGCGAGCAGTACGAACACACAAAAGAGAAGTTTATTTTCAAAATTAGAGATGGCACATACAAATTTGCTTACAACGACAAAAGAATACTGCATATAGGTAGATATAGAAGACTCATGTGGCAAAACTGGTTAAATGGTTTTTGTATGCACAAGTAGAGATCATACTTAGTGCAAAATGAAGGCTAGCAAAAGATTGAGAAGCAACCAACCAAGAAACAATTAATCTCATAAGAAAAAATTAAGCATATTAACACCGAATAATGCACCACAAGTAGGAAGTAATTTCATTACATGACTATTGACTTTCGTGCTTGCGTAGGGAATCACAAACCTTAACACCAATATTCTTACTAAAACGTAATTTCTCATGAACAGGGACTCTTGGACTATGAAGATACATGGCACGCCCGAAAAGCCAGCCAATCACACCAACAGGGATTGTTGGGTGTTCAAGCAGGCAGGCAAGTTAAATGCCAAAAATAGAGACAAGGGGTTGCGTAGCGACGACGAGGAGGAGCCCAGGCCGCCGAACAACAGTGGACAGAAGGGTTTTCCCCCACAAGTGCGGACGGTGAACATGATATACGCAACCCACATCCCCAAAAGGGAGCGGAAGCGTGCATTACGGGACGTATACGCGCTGGAGCCAGTCGCCCCAAAGTTCAACCCATGGTCCTCCTGCCCGATCACTTTTGATCGAAGGGACCACCCCACTAGCATCCGTCATGGCGGGTTCACCGCATTGGTTCTCGACCCAATTATTGACGGATTTCATCTCACAAGAGTCCTTATGGATGGCGGCAGCAGCCTAAACCTGCTTTACCAGGATACAGTGCGGAAAATGGGCATAGATCTCTCAAGGATTAAGCCCACCAAAATGACCTTTAAAGGCGTCATACCAGGTGTAGAGGCCAACTATACAGGTTCAGTCACACTTGAAGTGGTCTTCGGATCTCCGGATAACTTCCGAAGCGAGGAGTTAATCTTCGACATAGTCCCGTTCCGCAGTGGCTATCATGCACTGCTCGGGCGAACCGCAATCGCAAAGTTCAATGCGGTACCGTACTATGCATACCTTAAGCTCAAGATGCCAGGCCCTCGAGGAGTAATCACGGTCAACGGAAACACCGAATGCTCCCTCCGAACGGAGGAGCACACGGCGGCGCTTGCAACAGAAGTACAAAGCAGCCTCTCTAGGCAATCTAGTCCGGCCGTTAAAAGGCCGGACACTGTCAAGCGCGCTCGGAGTAACCTACAACAAGACCGCCTGGCACGTTCCGAGCTGGCGTAGCAATGCGGCCCCAACCCCAGCCCTCGCGAAATAGCAAAACCAGCGCTTCGCGTACATAACTACGCTCTCGAAATACCATGGGCGCAGGGGAAGGGGCACCATCACGAGACGCCCAAAACACGGCTTAAACCATACTAGGGGCTGCCGAATTATTTTTTAATTTTCTCTTACTTTCAGGACTCCATACTTCGGACGACCTGTTCGGCAATTCAATTGCCGCACAAACGATGCAAGAACCAGGGAAGCAGACAAGCCATGCCGCATTATGGAACTCCCAGGTGGTCTCTAGCACGAGCAGTATACCTGTTTTGCATACAATTCCGTGGCCTGCCCCTGAACCGGACATGTTAAATAGTCTACCTTTGCTTATCACGCTATCTGTATCGTTCCGCTTTGATCGCAGCCCTCTTAAACAATGCATAGTCTTTATTTATTTTTTGCATTACCTTTCTTACAAATATATGTTCATTCATGACATGTTGCACCCGTACATTGTGGTACGGCAAATACGCCAGGGGCTTTAGTACCCCCCAATATGGTGTAAGAAGTCCGAACACTTTCACAAGTGCGGCACCCCGAACTTATAGCATTATATGCATCGGCTCCGAATCATGTCTTGGGTCAATAGTTGGGTTTGCCTGGCTCCTATGTTTTGGTACCTTACGTTCCGCTATATCGGCTAAGGTCGCACTAGGAGAACTACTGCGATTGTGCCCCAGTTGAGCTGGGCTGAGCACCTCAGTACAGAAAGCTAAAACTGACTGTCATGATGAAGCAAGAGACCGGTCGCTGTTCGAGAGGTTTTTCGAGTCCCTAAAGACTTATGCCGCTTAGAGCGAGGAACCGGCTTTGTCCGGCCAAGGCGTGGATAGCGCCCCGAACTCGGTCTTCCGAATACTAGGGGCTTCGCCGAAATTTAAAATTATAGAGTTCTATGCCTAAGTCAGAGTGTTCAAGCATTATAGTCCGATTGCCTTGTTCGTTGTGCTGAGCGCCTCCCTCGAACGACCCAAACATGGGAAAAAGAGCGTTCAGGTTTATCCCGAACACCCCAGCACTAGTGGCATGGGGGCAGAAGCCGACGACTGGCCATCTCTCAATTTTTGATAAACGGCCGCACAGAAAGTAATAGTTTAAATTCAACAAGCATTGCTTAGCGCACATGAACAAGTTTTCAGCGCACATGACAATACGAGCGAGTTCACTCAAAAATTACATCCTTGGTACATTCATCCGCCATAAGGCGGGCACCCTTCAGAACGTCCTTATAATAATTCTTGGGCTTGCGATGCTCTTTCCCCGGCGGTGGACCGTCCTTCACAAGCTTCTCACCGTCCAGCTTGCCCCAGTGCACCTTAGCGCGGGCATGGGCCCTCTGGGAACCTTCGATGCAGACGGAGCGCTTGATGACCTCGAGCCATGGACAGGATTCCACCAGCCGCCGCACCAATCCGAAGTAGCTCCCAGGCAGGGCCTCTCCAGGCCACAGCCGAACTATGAGGCCCTTCATGGCCTGTTCGGACGCCTTGTGGAGCTCGACCAGCTGCTTCAGCTGGTCGCTCAAGGGCACAGGGTGTCCGGCCTCAGCATACTGAGACCAGAACACCTTCTCCGTCGATCTGCCCTCCTTGCCTCGGTAGAATGCGGCGGCATCAGATACGCTATGGGGAAGATCTGCGAACGCTCCTGGAGAGCTCCGGATTCGGGTAAGTAACAAGTAGTTTACTTTTGTATGTTTGCTTTGCATAAAGAATGCCTTACCCGCAGCTATCTTTTTCACCACATCCAATTCCTGGAGGGCCTTCTGGGATTCGGCCTTGGCAGACCTGGCAGTCTCGATGGCCGCGCGAGCTCGGACGCTCGCGTCTTCGAGTCAAGCTCCAAACTCTCATGTTTTTTCATGAGAGCCTGAAGCTCTTGCTGCGCCTCGCCGACATGCGCCTCAAATTTCTCCCGCTCGGTGCGCTCTGAGGCCGCTCTATTCTCGGCCTCGGACAGCGCCTGCTTAAGGGTCGCCACCTCAGTTGTGGCCCCTGCAATAAGCAGCATAATCCTGTCATTTTTTGCAATTACATCTTTTTATATATTTCTATAAGGTACACCTTACCTTCTTTCTCCTCGAGCTGCCGCTTGGCCAGGCCGAGCTCTTGCTCGGACAGCTCGAGACCCTGCTTCAGGGTGCCTACCTCCGCAGTCAGTGCAGCGGTCGCAAGCAGCGAAGCCTGCATACGCATATTGACTCTTTTTTGTTAGACTCCTGCGAAGTTTATTAGATCCTCTATTTGGCTTTTCTTTCCGAATTCCAAACAGAGCATCAGGGGCTACTGTCTATGAGGTAATATTTTTACATATTTTTACTTACCTCGAAGCCTGTTAGAAGGCTAGCACAAGCTTCAGTCAGTCCGCTTTTGGCGGACTGAACCTTCTGGAGCACCGTACTCATGATAGTACGGTGATCCTCGTCGATGGAGGCGCCGTTAAGCACCTCCAGCAAATTGTCCGGCGCCTCCGGTTGGACGGGGGCCGCCGGCTTAGTAGGCTTGCTCCTCTTAGAAGGAGGTCGCCTGCCGCAGTCCGGAACCGTTGAGGATTCCAGCGCGGTGTCTGGCGCAAAGCTGGACTTGGAGCCCTGGGGGGTCTTGTCCCCTTTACTCCCGGAGTCTGGGAGGTCGCATCGCGGCTCCTCCAGGACCACCTCCTCTTGGCCCGGAGCTTGTCGCGACGCCACTTCGGCGTCGTCCACAGTACGGGGGGAGGCAGCGGGTGGAACTGAATTCACGTCCGATGAATCCAGGGAGCCGCTCGACGACTCGTCGAGCCCGGCCTTGGGCGGGCTGCATAATTACATTCAACATAAGGAAAAGCTATGCAACAAAGGAATGCTATGAGTTACTCTGGTATCCGAATACTTACGATTCTGCCGGGCGCTTGGCCCTGTGCGGCCACTCCTCTTCGCCCTCGTCGGCGTCGGTGGAGTAGTCCGGAGGGAGGGTCTTCCCCTTGTTGGACCCTTCCGCCTCCCCTGTTGGGGCGGCCTTCCTCTTCTTTCCTCCCCCTGCTGGAGGGGGAGAGGTTTCTTCTTCCTCCTCCTCGTCTTCACGGGAGGAGGGCATCTCGGAGTCGTCGGACGATGAGTCCGACACCATCGTACACCGGGAACTATTTCGAGTCCCCGTGGCCTTCTTCTTGGCCTTCTTCTCCGGCACCACATAAGGTGACGGAGCCAGCAGCTTCGATAAACGAGCATCTGCTGGGTCTTCAGGCAAAGGAGTCGGACAGTCGATTTGTCCGGACTTCGCCTGCCACTCCTGTCAAAGGTAAGGGAGTTTAGATCCCGCATAGAGTCAAACTATGAGAAACAAATGTCCTGTAAAAGGTAAAGATAACTCACCGCACTAGCTGACGCTGTGTGCTGAATCCACGATCCTCGGATGCGGATGCGGGAGCCTCGGTGCCCTTGAATAGCACCTTACAGGCATCTTCGTACGTCGTGTCGAAGAGCCTATTCAAAGTTCGGTGCTGCGCCGGGTCGAACTCCCATAGATTGAAGGCCCGTTGTTGACACGGGAGGATCCGGCGGACGAGCATAACCTGGACTATATTGACAAGCTTGAGTTGCTTGTTCACCAGGGATTAGATGCATGTTTGCAGTCCAGTCACCTCTCCCTCGTTGCCCCATGACAGGCCCGTCTCTTTCCAGGACGTGAGCCGCATAGGGGGTCTGGACCAGAACTCGGGGGCTGCGACCCAATCAAGGTCCCGCGGCTCGGTGATGTAAAACCAACCCGATTGCCACCCCTTCAGGGTCTCCACAAAGGAGCCCTCGAGCCATAGGACTTTGGCCATCTTGCCCGCCATGGCGCCTACACACTCCGCCTGGCTGTCGCGCACCACCTTCGGCTTGATGTTGAAAGTCTTGAGCCAAAGGCCGAAATGGGGGCGGATGCGGAGGAAGGCCTCGGACACAATGATGAACGCCGATATGTTGAGGACGAAGTTCGGGGCCAGATCATGGAAATCCAGGCCATAGTAGAACATGAGCCCCCGGACGAATGGGTGGAGAGGGAAACCCAGTCCGCGGAGGAAGTGGGGAAGGAATACGACCCTCTCGTGGGGCCTTGGGGTGGGGAGGAGCTCCCCCTTTTCGGGAAGCCGGTGCGCGATGTCGTTAGACAAGTATCCGACCTTCCTTAGCTTTTTGATATGGCCCTCCGTAACGGAGGAGACCATCCACTTGCCTCCCGCTCCGGACATGGCTGGAGAAGGTTGAGGTGGGAAGTGTGGGCTTGGGCGCTAGAGCTCGAGTGCGCAGAAGATGGATAGGCAAAGGAGGAAGAAGGCGTAGGTAAAAGGGTGGATCCTTATCCCCTTATATGGGTGGATGCGACTATGCATCCCCACCAGCCTGGTAAAACTCGCTTATCTCCCAAGCGTCATGATAAATGGCGCGGTTGGGTTACCCACGTCCGTATTGATGAGAATCCTGTAAATAAGGGACACGATCTCTGCTTTGACAAGACGTGCCAAGGAAACCGCCTCGCAAAATGCGCTGCGGTGGGGAAGTAAAAATGATTCGAATAAAAGCTTGGCCATAGTGTGATGTCACGCTACGGAATACGTCAGCAGATTAGATTTGTGTTAATATTATTCTCTCTATGGCAATATGTGGAAACTTATTTTGCAGAGCTGGACACTATCCATAGTGTTTACAATCTTTTATGAAGTACTTGGAGGAGGAACCCGCCTTGCAATGCCGAAGACAATCTGCGCGCCGGACTCGTCGTCATTGAAGCCTAGTTCAGGGGCTACTGAGGGAGTCCTGGATTAGGGGGTGTCCGGGTAGCCGGACTCTTGGACTATGAAGATACAAGATTGAAGACTTCGTCCCGTGTTCGGATGGGACTTTCCTTGGCGTGGAAGGCAAGCTTGGCGATGCGGATATTTAGATCTCCTACCATTGTAACCGACTTTGTGTAACCCTAACCCTCTCTGGTGCCTATATAAACGGGAGGATTTTAGTCCGTAGGACAACACAACATACAACAATCATACCATAGGCTAGCTTCTAGGGTTTAGCCTCTTTGATCTCGTGGTAGATCTACTCTTGTACTACCCATATCGTCAATATTAATCGAGCAGGACGTAGGGTTTTACTTCCATCAAGAGGGCCCGAACCTGGGTAAAACTTCGTGTCGCTTGTCTCCTGTTACCATCCGCCTAGACGCACAGTTCGGGACCCCCCTACCCGAGATCCGCCGGTTTTGACACCGACACTCATCAACATGACTCACAAATCACATCATCATATCTCAAAACTATTACTAAGAATCAAGTTTATTTTGTCCAATGATCTTCATGAAAGTTTTTATTATATCCTTCTTGGATATCTATCACTTTGGGACTAATTTTCATTCGTTGCTTTTGATAAGCTCAAACAAATATAAGTGAAGATCATGAGCATAATATTTCTTTCTCTCAAAATAATTTAAGTGAAGCAAGAGAGAATTTATTGAAAATTTTACTAACTCACCAATAAATCTAAGTGAAGCAAGAGAGCATTCTTCAAAAATACTAAAGCACACCGTGCTCAAAAAGATATAAGTGAAGCATTAGAGCAAGTCCATAGCTCATAAAAAATTAAGTGAAGCATAGAGAGCATTTTTAACAAGTCATGGCATAATTTTGGCTCTCTCAAATAGGTGTGTTCAGGAAGGAATCAAGACTTAAAACACAAAATAAAACAAGAAAGGACTCATATCATACAAGATGCTCCAGCAAAACACATAGTATGTGATGAATAAAAATATAGTTACGAGTAAAATACCGATGGTCGTTAGAAGAAAGAGGGGATGCCACTCGGGGCATCCCCAAGCTTAGTTGCTAGCTCTATTTGGATAATAGCTTGGGATGCCGGGGCATCCCCAAGCTTAGGCTCTTCTTACTCCTTATTCCTTCATCCATTGTAAGATAACCCAAAACTTGAAAACTTCAATCACACAAAACTCAGCAAAACCTTCGTGAGATCCGTTAGTATAAGAAAGGAAATCACTACTATAAGTACTGTATCAAACCAATTCATATATTACTTGCATTATATCTACTGTATTCCAACTTTTCTATGGCAAAAACTCATCAAAAAAACCATAGAATCATCAAAACAAGCACACAACACAAAGAAAACAGAATCTGTCAAAAACAGAACAGTCTGTAGCAATCTGGATATTCCGAACACTTATGAAACTCTAAAAATTCTGAAAAATTAGGACGACCTGAGAAATTTGTATATTAATCTTCTGGAAAAAGAATTAGGGCAAAATCACGTTTCCGTGATTTATGAAAATTCTGTTCGTGAGTGCATAAGTTTTTGTTTTTCAGCAAGATCAAACAACTATCACCCAAGAAGATCCTAAAGGTTTTGCTTGGCACAAACACTAATTAAAACACAAAAAACACAATCATAACAGTAGCATAATTGGGCAAACACTCAAGAAAAGAAAGCAAAAAGCAAAAATAAATTTTATTCATTGGGTTGCCTCCCAACAAGCGCTATAGTTTTATGCCCTTAGCTAGGCATAAAGCAAATATCTAAGTTTTGTCATCTTTGTTTCGAGATCCATAAGATGCCCTCATGATTGATTCATATGGTGGCCTAATTCTTGTTCTAGGAAAGTGTTCCATACCCTTCCTTAACATAATTGAAACTTAATATTGCCTTCTTTCATATCAATCACGACACCAATAGTGCGTAAAAACGGTCTACCAAGAATAATTGGACAAGATGGATTGCAATCAATATCAAGAACAATAAAATATATGGGCACATAATTCCTATTTGCAAGAATAAGAACATCATTAATTCTTCCAATAGGCTTTTTAACAATAGAATCCACCAAGTGCAAACCTAAAGAGCATTCTTCAAGATCGGTAAGACCAAGCACATCAGATAAAGATTTTGGAATTGTAGAAACACTAGCACCCAAGTCACACAAAGCAAAACACTCATAATTTTTAATTCTGACTTTGATAGTAGGTTCCCACTCATCATGCAATTTTCTAGGAATTGATACTTCTAATTCCAATTTGTCTTCAAAATCTTTCATCATAGCATCAACAATATGTTTAGTAAAAGCTTTATTTTGTTCATAAGCATGGGGTGAATTTATCATGGATTGCAACAAAGAAATACAATCAATCAAAGAGAAACTATCATAATTAAAGTCTTTGTAATCCAAAAGAGTGGGCACATCACTAGTTAAAGTTTTGACCTCTTCAAACCCACTTTTTCATCAATTTTCTCAACAAGATTTTCACCCTCCGAATTATCGGGACGCTTTCTAGCTAAAGTTGACTCTTCTCCAGTCCCTTTTTCATCAATCTTAACTTTACTAAACAAGGAATCAATAGAAGAAATACCAATCACTTTAAGATCATCATTTTTATCTTCTAACGAGATTGATTTAGCGACCATTTGATTTTCTAGGGTAGCTTGTGCATCAGATATTTTTCCTAGCAAACTTTCGGCAAAAGCATACTTAGATTAGAGATTGCAAACTTCTCTACTAGTATCATCAAGTTGTTTTGTTATAGCATCAAGCACAAGAAGTGCTCCTTAAGTTCTTCGGTAAAATACTTATTATGCTCAAATTGTGTAGTCATATATTCCTTAGTAGTTTTCTCAATTTCAAGAAAAATATTGGGGTAAGGAACATCATAATATTTTCTTTGAGGCATCATGACTACGCAAACAAGAATGCACGCAAAAATAGATCCGGCAAGAAAACGGCAAACGAAAAAGAAGGCGAATAAAACGGCAATTTTTTGTGAAGTGGGGGAGAGGAAAACGAGAGGCAAATGGCAAATAATATAATTGCGAGGAGATGAGATTTGTGATTAGGAACCTGGTATATGTTGAAGATCCTCCCCGGCAACGGCGCTAGAAATTCCTTTTGATGTGGCTTGAAGCTATGTCAGTATTTCCCCAAAGAGGAAGGGATGATGTAGCACAACAGCGGTAGGTATTTCTCTCAGTGATGACACCAAGGTTATTGAACCAGTAGGAGAACCAAGCAACTCAACGTAAACAACACTTGTACACAAATAACAACTACTCGCAACCCGACATGTAAAAGGGGTTGTCAATCCCTTCCGGGTAACGGCGCCTCAAGATAGGAAAACAGACTTGAGAAAATTGTAGTAGATTGATAGATCGAACGCAAAATAAAATAAATAAGAATAAAAAGCAGCAAGGTATTTTTTGTATTTTTGGTTTAATAGATCTGAAAATAAAAGCAAAGGAAAAGTAGATCGCAAAGGCAAATATATGGGAAAGAGATCCGGGGGCCGTAGGTTTCACTAGTGGGAGAAAAATAGCAAACGGTGGGTAAACAAATTACTATTGGGAAATTGATAGAACTTCAAATAATCATGACGATATCCAGGCAATGATCATTATATAGGCATCACGTCCAAGATTAGTAGACCGACTCCTGTCTGCATCTATTACTATTACTCCACACATCGACCGCTATCCAGCATGCATCTAGTGTATTAAGTTCATGGAGAAACGGAGTAATGTAATAAGAATGATGACATGATGTAGACAAGATATATTTATGTAGAAATAGACCCCATCATTTTATCCTTAGTAGCAACGATACATACGTGTTGGTTCCCCTTCTGTCACTGGGATCAAGCACCGTAAGATTGAACCCACTACAAAGCACCTCTTACCATTGCAAGATAAATAGATCAAGTTGGCCAAACTAAACCCAAATATTGGAGAAGAAATATGAGGCTATAAGCAATCGTGCATATAAGAGATCAAAGAAACTCAAATAACTTTCATGGATATAAAAAGATAGATCTGATCATAAACTCAAAGTTCATCCGGTCCCAACAAACACACCGCAAAAAGAGTTACATCATATGGATCTCCAAGAGACCATTGTATTGAGAATCGAACGAGAGAGAGGAAGCCATATAGCTACTAACTACGGACCCAAAGGTCTACAAAGAACTACTCATGCATCATCGGAGAGGCCCCGAAGTGGTGAACCCCTCCGTGATGGTGTCTAGATTGGATCTGGTGGTTCTGGACTCTGCGGCGGCTGGAATTGATTTTCGTCGACTCCCCTAGGGTTTCTGGAATATTGGGGTATTTATAGAGCAAAGAGGCGGTCCAGGGGGCACCCAAGGTGGGCACAACCCACCAAGGCGCGTGTGCGCCTCCTGGCGCACCCTGGTGGGTTGTGCTCCCCTCGGAGCACCCCCCAGGCGCTGCCTTGGCCCATTGGGTGTCTTCTGGTCCATAAAAAATCTCCGTGAAGTTTCGTTTCATTTGGACTCCATTTGGTACTGATTTCCGCGATGTAAAAAACATGCAGAAAACAGCAACTTGCACTTGGCACTATGTGAATAGGTTACCAAAAGTGATATAAAATGACTATAAAATGATTATAAAACATCCAAGATTGATAATATAACAGCATGGAACAATAAAAATTATAGATACATTGGAGACGCATCAGCATCCCCAAGCTTAACTCCTGCTCGTCCTCGAGTAGGTAAGTGATAAAAACAAAATTTTTGATGTGGAATGCTACCTAACATGCCATCTCATATGCTAGCAAAAACGTTCATAACATCTGCATCTGCTCCTGCAACAGGTTCGTCACCTAGTGGTGCATCAAGGACATAATTCTTCTATGCAGCAATGAGGATCCAGTCCGCATCATTGGTACTATTATTTTTTAACTTAGTTTTCTCTCGGAATATATAAAAAATAAAATAGGGGAGCTATACGCGAGCTATTGATTTACAACATAGATATGCAAATACTATCAGGACTAAGTTCATGATAAATTAAGTTCAATTAATCATATTACTTAAGAACTCCCACTTAGATAGATATCCCTTGAGTCATCTAAATGATCACGTGATCCGTATCAACTAAACCATGTCCGATCATCACGTGAGATGGAGTAGTCTTTAATGGTGAACATCTCTATGTTGATCATATCTACTGTATGATTCACGTTCGACCTTTCGGTCTCTAGTGTTCCGAGGCCATGTCTGTACATGCTAGGCTCATCAAGGTTAACCTGAGTATTCTGCATGTGCAAAACTCTCTTGCACCCGCTGTATGTGAATGTAGAGCCTATCACATCCGATCATCATGTGGTGTCTCAGCACGAAGAACTGTCGCAATGGTGCATACTCAAGGAGAACACTTATACCTTGAAATTTAGTTAAGGGATCATCTTGTAATGCTACCGCCGTACTAAGCAAAATAAGATGCATAAAAGATAAACATCACATGCAATCAAAATATGTGACATGATATGGCCATCATCATCTTGTGCCTTTGATCTCCATCTCCAAAGCACCATCATGATTTCCATCGTCACCGGCTTGACAACTTGATCTCCATTGTAGTGTAGTTGTCGTCTCACCAACTATTGCTCTACAACTATCGCTAACGCATAGTGATATAGTAAAGCAATTACATGGCGTTTGCATTTCATACAATAAAGCGACAACCATAAGGCCCGGGCCGCTAACTTTTACAAAACATGATCATCTCATACAATAACGTATGTCACATCATGTCTTGACCATATCACATCACAACATGCCCTGCAAAAACAAGTTAGACGTCCTCTACTTTGTTGTTGCAAGTTTTACGTTGCTGGTACGGTCTTCTAGTAAGAACCGTTCTTACCTACGCATCAAAACAACAACGTTGTTTCGTCAAGTGTGTTGTTTTAACCTTCAAAAAGGACCGGCCGTAGTCAAATTCGATTCAACTAAAGTTGGAGAAACAAACACCCGTCAGCCACCTTTATGCAATACAAATTGCATGTCTATCGGTGGAACGGTCTCATGAACGTGGTCATGTAAGGTTGGTCCGGGCCGCTTCATCCAACAATACCGCCGAATCAAAATAAGACATTGGTGGTAAGCAGTATGACTATGATCGCCCACAACTCTTTGTGTTCTACTCGTGCATATCATCTATGCATAGACCTGGCTCGGATGCCACTCTTGGGGAACGTAGCATGCAATTTCAAAAAAAAAATCCTACGATCACGCAAGATCTATCTAGGAGATGCATAGAAATGAGAGGGGGAGAGTGTGTCCATGTACCCTCGTAGACCGAAAGCGGAAGCGTTAGTTTAACGCAGTTGATGTAGTCGAACGTCTTCGTGATCCAACCGATCAAGTACCAAACGTACGACACCTCAGAGTTCAGCACACGTTCAGTTCGATGATGTCCCTTAAACTCTTGATCCAACAAAGTGTCGAGGGAGAGTTTCTTCAGCACGACGGCGTGGTGACGGTGATGTGATCCGCGCAGGGCTTCGCCTAAGCACTATGATAATATGATCGGAGGAGTAAACGGTGGAGGGGGGCACCGCACACGGCTAAGAAACAATTGATGTCCTTAGAGGCGCCCCCTGCCCCCGTATATAAAGAAGGAGAGGGGAGGAGGCCGGCCTAATGGGCGCGCCAAGTGGCGGGAGACCCAGTTGGACTCCTAGTCCTATTCGCCCCCTTCCTTCTTTCGGAGGGTGAAAGGCGGAAGGAGAGGGAGAGGGAGAAAGAAAGGGGGTGCGCCCCCTCCCCTTATCCAATTCGGACTCCCCATGGGGCGGGGGGGGGCAACCCCTTGTGGGCTGCCTTGCCTCTCCCCTATGGCCCATGAGGCCCATTACTTCCCCCGGGGGGTTCCGGTAACCTCCCGGTACTCCAAGAAATACCCGAAACACTCCGGAACCATTCTGGTGTCTGAATACTATGTCCAATATATCAATCTTTACCTCTCAACCATTTCGAGACTCCTCGTCATGTCCGTGATCTCATCCGGGACTCCAAACAATCTCCGGTCACCAAAACACATAACTCAAAATACAAATCGTCATCGAATGTTAAGCGTGCGGACCCTACGGGTTTGAGAACTATGTAGACATGACCGAGACACATCTCCGATCAATAACCAACAGCGGAACCTGAATGCTCATATTGGTTCCTACATATTCTACGAAGATCTTTATCGGTCAAACCGCAATGACAACATACGTTATTCCCTTTGTCATCGGTATGTTACTTGCCTGAGATTCAGTCGTCGGTATCCTCATACCTAGTTCAATCTCGTTACCGACAAGTCTCTTTACTCGTTCCGTAATGCATCGTCCCACAACTAACTCATTAATTACATTGCTTGCAAGGCTTATCATGATGTGCATTATCGAGAGGGCCCAGAGATACCTCTCTGATACTTGGTGTGACAAATCCTAATCTCGATCTATGCCAACCCAACAAACACCTTCGGAGATACCTGTAGAGCATCTTTATAATCACCCAGTTATGTTCTGACATTTGATAACACACAAGGTATTCCTCCGGTATCCGGGAGTTGCATAATCTCATAGTCAAAGGAATATGTATATGACATGAAGAAAGCTATAGCAATAAAACTGAACGATCAATATGCTAAGTTAACGGATGGGTCTTGTGCATCACATCATTCTCCTAATGATGTGATCCCGTTCATCAAATGACAACACATGTCTATGGTTAGGAAACTTAACCATCTTTGATTAACGAGCTAGCCTAGTAGAGCCTTACTAGGAACACGGTGTTTTGTCTATGTATCCACACATGTATCAAGTTTCGAGTTAATACAATTCTAGCATGAATAATAAGCATTTATCATGATATAAGGAAATATAAACTAACAACTTTATTATTGCCTCTAGGCATATTTCCTTCAAGAGGTATAGCAGTAGCGCTAGTTAGAACAGAGCGCTACTGCTACTTAGTAGTAACGCGTGTCAATAAAGCACGCTGCAACTATTGTTGTAGCAGTAGGGCGTCTGCGCTTAAAAGCGCTACTACTATAATTCCCACGCTGTTGCCGGTAGGCTAGGAATAATAGTAGCGCGGCTGTAGAAAGCATGCTACCGCTAAGTGCCTTGTAGTAGCGCCTTTCCTGTATAGAGCGCTACTGCTAAAAGAGAAAATAAAATGGAAAAGAAGTAGAAAAGTAAATGAAAATTAAAGAAGTAGAAAAAGGAGAAATGAAAAAAGAAAATTTAAAGATAAACAAAAGAAAGAAAATAAAGGAGAAAGGCATAGCAGTAGCGCTTGTTGCTGCAGAGCGTTGTAGTTTCATAGGCCGCGATATAGCTACATTCCTTAGATAAAAAGACAAGAAAAAGGAAAATAAATAACTACTTCCTATAGCCGTAGCACATTTTGGTAGAAAGCGCTATAGCTAAGTTAGCTATAGCGCTTTTCTGCACAAGCTCTACCGCTATGTTTGACTTAATCGGCCCGCGCGGTTCTCCCCTGGCCACTTCCCCCAAATCTCCAATCACATCTGCTGTTGCCGCCGCCGTCGCCCTCCGCACACCGTCTGCTGCCCTCTATGGCCGTCTCGTGCCCTCCCTCGCCGCGCGCCTGAGCCCCGACCACGCTCTCGCCGCGTGCCCCCTCCCTCGGCCGCTCTGCCTCCTCCTGCTCCCTAACTCCGCCGGTGCCCAAGGTGAGCACGCCTACGTACACGTCCTCCTCCCCTACCTCTGCCTAGCGAGGGTTCCTAGGGTTCATCAAATTTTAGGGTTCCTCAAATTAGCTAGGGTTCATGTAATTATTTAGGGTTCATCAAATTAGCTAGTGCTTGTAGATGCTTAAGTAGTTGTATAGTTGTTGTGCACCCAATGTAGTTAACTAAATATAAATTTTAGGACAAATTTGTATATGCTTAAGTAGTTAACTAAATATAATTTTTAGGACAAATTTGTATATGCTTAAGTATTTAACTAAATATAATTTTTAGGACAAACTTGTAGATGCTTAAGTACTAGGGTAGTAGGGTACGGTTAGGGCAGTAGGTTTAACTAGAAATGTTAGGGCAGTAGGGTTTAATGTTAATTAGGGCAGTAGGGTTTAATGTTAATTAGCGCAGTAGGGTTTAATGTTAATTAGGGCAGTAGGGTTTAGTTTAGAGAAAAATCAGTATAAAAATATAAATTTCTATTAGTGCTGCCAGTAGGTTCTTAATTTTTACTGATTTTTTATTATGACAAAAATTTAGGACATAATTTGAATTGAGTTCTAGGGTTCTTAATTTGAAATTTATGACAGAAATTGATTTCTAGGGTTCAAAATTTATATTAGAACATAATTTTTATTAGGACAACAATTTAGGACATAAATATGTAAAGGTTCTAGGTTTCTAGGGTTCATCTATCTATATTTGGTTTTTAATTGAGTTTGAGAGAGCATGCGATTTGTGTAGATTTTCTTGAAGTGTCAAACACTAGGACATGCAAATTCGAAGTGGTCATGTTATATGAAAATTCCTCAATAGTGTTTGCTCATGTTTATTTACTGTTGTAGTTGCTCATGTACATGTTCTTAAGTGGTCCTGTTATATGCAACATTGAAGTGGTTCGGTTGTGCCCAAGTGGCCTTTTGTTGTTTCCAGGGAATGAAGCAAGTGGCCTATGTTTTGCCGGAATGTTGATCCATTTCCGTTCTCGCAAATTTCAGGTGCTCGATTTGTCCACCTTTTAGCAAAGGTCATGCCAAAAATTTCTGTGAATTTCGACATGACTTGTGCTAGAAACTAGGACACATCGAGTGCCCGGGATTTGCCGCACCAGGAAGGAATCAACGTTCCTGCAAAACAAAGGCCTTTTTTATGTCATTATTCATTTTATTAGGTCTAGAATTAATTGACTAGATTTAATCGTAGGAAACATGGCTAACAACGATGAAGGATAGGGTTCTGATGATTGCGGCATCTATGTGGTGGCAGACGCTTATTTGAACCTTCTCGATGAGCAACGGCTGTTGCAGGGCCCACCTATCACATCCGAGACCGACATCGAGACCGGTGTCGAGACTGGCGTTGAGACCCAGACCGGCACCGAGACTAACGAAGCCGATATATAACCGAAACCAAAGAGGAGACGTCGATGTCCAAACCAGCTCATCACTACTAGACTGGTGGTCACAGAGGTGGACGGTGGCAATTTTGAGCCAAAAGAGCTTGCGGAAGCGCGAGCGTGCTAGGACAATCAAATAGGCTGCATCGTATGGACAACCGCCACCATCAACGATGAGAAACTAAAGAAGATAGAAAATATGAAGCACACCCTCCTAGCGAAGCTGCACCATGTATTCTTGTTCCCGGGCTGGGATGAAAATAAATATACTGATCCAAATAAAGACCCGGCAATGAAGTATATAAACAAACGCGCCATGAGCAAGTTTAGTGACGCGTTGGCCGCCTGGAAAGTAAGGGTGAAAACAAGGATCATTGACAAAAAGGAACCCTACTCCGAGATTGTAAAGGATAAACCGACAATTACGGAAGAGTAGTTTGAAATATTCAAGGCGGCTTGCATTGCCGAAGCTGCCAAAGAAAATTCAAAGTACATGAAGGGGCTTCATGAGAGGAACATGGGGTGCCACCACCTCGGAATTCGTGGTTACGCGGGAAGAGGTCCATATGGGCCAAGGAGGACGCGGAACGCAAAAATCTGGGCATCCCAGACCCCTTGGCGGAGTTCACCGTCCCGTAGGAGCGTGACGTCCTCAGGGCCCGGTACCGTTGGGACCCAGTGAAGAAGGTTTTCGAGACGGACACAGTCACGACGAAGTTCATGATACTGCTGGTAATTTTAGCTTTTGATCAATTCGACTGCACGTTTAGTCATATTTGTAAATAATCCTTGTTCCTTTTGCAGAGAGAGCAGCACATGATTGCGGCCGAAAGCGACTCGCTGTCTGAGGCGTTGGCGAGGCCCAAGTGGGACACCCCATTCAATCGGGCCTTGAACATATTGAAAGGACTCCCAATGGACACTCGGTCGTCGTATGGACGCGTGCACGCGTCGGAGACGGCGCCACGTGGAAGAAGTACTACCGTGAGACCACGGAGGAGAGAAAGGAAAGACAAAGATTAAATGAAGAAAACATCGACAAGAAGGTTGAGATTGCGGTTGAGAAGAAATCAGTTGAGACAGTTGCAACAGCGGTAGCTGCCGCAAAACAGGAGATTGCAACTTCGTATGGTATCTTGGTTCTGGCTATCGTTAGTTGGAGGAGGCAAAATCCAAATAAAGAGGCAGCGGACTTTCCCCTTTCCAACTTCTTCGGGAGCAGCTCGACTAGCATTGCACCAGCACCTGCTCCTGCACGGCTCCTGCACTTGCTCATAGGAGCCCGTCCTCCGTCTCGGACGTGCTCGGCGATGCTTCGTCTTTGGCTGAGCTCGACGCCCTCACAGTACCTGTCACACCGGCCCTCTTCAATAAATCTATAATCTCCCGTTTCTGTTGCCTTTCTGATGTCTCACGTCACAAACATGTCTTTGCAGGCCGACGTAACCCCGTGCACCATATTGTACACCATCAGCAGCCAGAAGGTGGACACGGGGAAGGCAACGATAGTGAAGCCGAAGGAACAATTGTTCCACAACCGTCCGATCCTCCCTGACGTCTTCAAGGTTTCCGTGGCCAGCGTCAAACCGGGCCACGAGAATTTGGCTCCTCCAGTACTAGGGGAGATGACGACGAGACCCCGCGGTGGCTTGGCGATTGCAAGAGGTGGGTCCTGTTGTGGCCAAAGAGTCTGCTTTGTCTGGAGGCGGCCGCGAGCACACCCACGACCACGTAGCCTCAGCAAGGTATGAACATCAACACCCCACCTACCCAATTAGCATCGCTTGTCGAGCCGGGTAATAGCTGACCGGGTGAGGAAGAGGCTCCATTAGTCGATGATGACGTCACCGCCGTCGATGAAGCAATGCATGATATTGATGCCATCGATGAGGATGAGGATGACGATGACACTCTATAGTATCTCAATACTGGCGCCTATGATGATTGAGGATTGATGGCTCAGCAGTATGAGTACTCAGGGTTTGAGCGTCATGAGTCGATGCCTGAATTGCCGGAGGATCAACGTATTATAGACAACCTTCCAGTAGCAAAGAAGCATAGGAAGAGACCGAGGAAAGGCAACAAAGCTGCTTCTATGATCCATCCGCCTCAGCAGCCTCGGGTTCAAGACCATATAGCCATCCCCTGTGCGGCAAAATGTCATATCCCCGGTCATCCGATCCTACCTAAGGCAGCGGTAGAGGCCATATACGGCGATCTAATGAGACTTCATGATGATGTGCTGCAGAGAGAGAAAAGCCTAATCGCCTCAGAAAATCCAGGATACCCACTCTACGTGGTTAACATGCCGTGACAAAGGTTGTACGTCTACACATTCCCCGCGGAGAAGTTCTTCCTTCGATTCGATTACATCTTCGACATGTTTCACTAGAAAATGCTGGATTTACGTTTGCCCGCCTTTTTGCCTTTTACATGAACTACATCATCGGGATTGAGCAGATACCTTATATCTGTGTCGTTGACCCATACTTCATGCACGAGGGCTTCTTGGCAGTCTGCCCAGAGCATCGTGAATACGTGAGGGACTACATCGCCAATTTCATGGTCGCCAATAAGGACAAGGAGATGATTTTCGTGCCTTATCATTCCATGTAAGTCATCCACGCGGATATCCTTCTTTCGATTTCAATCATTCATTTGCACGGTGGAGGCTAATTCAAGGTGTACTTATTTTGCGCAACCACGGGCGCGCCGTCCTCATCATCCTTTACCCCTGATTCTCCCACGCTCTTTACTTGGACTCGTCGAAGAACATGAACAAAAAGGATTACACCCACATCAAGTCTATTCTCGATAGTGCTATCTTTATCTACGGCGTACGGGGTGGAGAGATCAAGACCAGGAAGAGAAGGAACCGCAGGCCCGCCTTCGGCCATAAGATCGACTTCTGTTGCATCCAGCAACCGAGTGGTACTCTTAGTGATGGATTCTATGTCCTACACCACATGCTAGAGTACAGACGGGATCAGTAGAACCTTCGCATGTCACCTACATCCGGTGATGCCCATATTCTGCAATGGGCAACGAACCTAGGAGATATCCCGGATCATCGACTTCGAGCTGAGTTCTATCACATCCAGCGTGAACTTGCCCAAATCATCATGAAGGAGGTCGTCGAAAAAATAGGGATGTTCTATGAAGAAGGGCAAATGTCACGGGAAGACGTCTGCGTATCGGCTCAGCGTCTCGACCTCAAGCCTTTCACTGTGCTCGGGGACTATCTTCCTGACTTGGCTAGATGGCACGACATGTTGGAGTGATTGACGATATATGACAATGTTTCTGTTTAGTCCATACTTTCTCTATGACGAAACTTTGAGTTATGCACGACAAAACTTTATTTGTGATGTAATTAAACTGTCCTCCTCAACTAGCGAAGATCACTCTAGTTAGGGCATTTTGGGTACGATGAACTTTGTTATTTATGCTTATCATATGTTGCTTCTATTTTTGCCAAGTCTGTCTCTTTCTGTCGCTCAACTATATATGTTGCATATCATCGACTGATGTGACGATGCAGGTGCATAGATCATCGATGGCGAAGAAGTGCTACGCCAGGAGTATACGACGAGTGGTCGGAGTGTCAGGCCCAGGTGTACCAGTTTTTGAGCGACAGCTAGTAGTTAGTTTAGGTTCATGCAAGTGCGAGAGAGGTATACGAACCGACGCCTCAAGAAATACTACATTATGTATGATGAGACATGTCATGTAACTTGTATAGCTATATCATGATTATGATGTGACGACATGATTTGTGTTGGATGATATGATGAGACTATTATGTGTATATGATGAGTATATTGCATGATTAGAATATTGTATAAAACCTGTACAAAAACATCGCAAATACGCAACAAAAAAAGATATGAGGAAATATAGTAGTAGCGCTGGACAGGGAAACGCTACTGCTAAAGCACTTAGCAGCAACGCTAGTTCGAAAAGCGCCACTGCTAAGTAGTATAGCAGTAGCGCGTGTTAAACAACGCTACTGATAAACTTTAGCTGTAGCGTCGTATCAGTAGCGCGGTGCCCCGCTCTACTGATAGCCCTTAGACCCGTGCTACTGATAGCCCTTAGACCCGCGCTACTGCTAGGATTTTCCCTAGTAGTGGGGTATTGGATCCCCGCCAGGTTTGAGCCAAAGGAGAGGACCATCGGCTCCGGTGGCGGAGCCGGAGCGACTGGCGCTGGCACTGCATTGGCCCCGGGCAGCGGCATGGTGCAGAAAGGGGAAGGAGCTCATGGTGCCATTGCCGGATCTACTTCGGTTGTAGAGAGGCCGATAATCCACCTCTCTTGGATGGGATTATTGCTGGCAATGACCGGAGTGGGTGGGGCATAGCGAGATGGCCGCGTAGCCATCAGAGAAACCGAACGGGCGCTGAGGTGAGAGAGAGGGAGTGGGTGTGAACTGGTGAGGGAGGTGACGGGAGGGGGTGTGGGGAGTTATGAGCCGCCATGTCGTCTCCCGAGCTTCCTCAGGCATGCAGGCGCTCGCCACACGTGGCTCGAGCGAACCTAGCTCACAAAAACGGTCGATTCGGCCGTCCTTCTAGAGCCATACCCATGCCTGCTTTGAGGTTCATGCGGGCCACGAATCGCATGCGACCCAGACAACCAAACGGGCCAAATTCTACCTGCGCCGGTCTGGCCCGACCTAACCTAGCCTATCAAACTCGTCCCATATGTAATGTGAACTGGGGACCCGATCTTCCGATGAGAGGGAGATAACTATGATTTTGGGTGGGACTTGACCCTCACGATCCGGCTACCAACCGTACAGGGAGAACTGTACACGACTGATATACACGGCAATCGATGAACGAACTCCACGGCGTTATCGACCGAGCCAACGGTGCGATCGACCTATCCACGAAGGATTTTTCCTGCAAGCAAATCGAAGAACATGCAAGAAAATAATAGCCAAGCAATCTCAAAATTGCGAATATGCTAGATGGGGTTCCGATAGGATGTCTTGACGGTCGCACTAGCCGCTACGAGCGAAGACAAATAAAAGTAGCAATATAGCTAAACTTCTCTAAACAAAACCCGAGTCTAAACCCTAATAGATGATGACTATTTATTAATTACAGAGACGCGTCCGATCCAGACTGTAGCGGCCACCGCGGACGTGTTGGACCGTCCCAACTCCTTCATGAGGTTCACGCAAGCGACAACAAATATTGGCCCACGCTGGCCCACCTATTGGCTGCTCGTTGCATGCATTGCATGGTCGCAGGACTTGTTGGACGTTGCTATGCATGCTCAAGGGCCCACCGTCTTGATTGATTTTGACATGTAGATTGGAGGCCGCATCATGACCGTGGCACTTTGGTAGTGCCAGTGCATGCATACGCACACACGCCAGTATGCATATATTGATAAACGTTTTCAGACTCTCTTCTTTAATTCTGCACACAATAACTAAATGTATAGTATATTTGTATCCATTACTAAAACAAAGAGTTAAATACTTGCTATTAGAAATCACCTGAAAAATATGTCGTTTAATATTTATAGATGCAACTATGTCCACATCATCTCCCTTTCTTGAAAACAAAGTCGTCCTTGGCTTTCATCTATCTAAAACACATCATAAAGCAAGGCAAGAATATATGCATGATATATAGGCCATTCCAAAGGCGTTAGCTCATGAGGGTGCCATAAATTTGTAATAGCACTATTAGAAATGTTGGGAGAAGTTTTGTCCCACACAGAGTCTATGGATGAATTATGAGGAAACAAATTGCAATATTTGAGCATGCGGTATGTCTAGTGCAGAAGTTGGAACACTCAACAGAAAAATTTCAGAATTGATAGCAAGCATACTATGCATAGTACGATCCATTGACTTAGATTTCTC
Organism: Aegilops umbellulata; assembly: GCA_032464435.1. Classification (NCBI taxonomy): domain Eukaryota; kingdom Viridiplantae; phylum Streptophyta; class Magnoliopsida; order Poales; family Poaceae; genus Aegilops; species Aegilops umbellulata. The sequence continues at coordinate 290,283,936 of CP136060.1, forward strand.
ATCATTTATTATTTCATCGGGAGTCATGGGAAGCAAGTTAATGGTTTTTCCTTCAAACACGAGAGTATACGAATTTGTTTCCATGATGGGTGACACTATTATCATATTGCCAAGGTCGGCCTAACAATAAAGAACAAGCTTGCATAGGTGCGACATCGCAGTCAACATAATCATGATATGAACCAAGTGTAAAATGAACCCTCACACGACGTGTTACCTTCAACTTACCACAGTCATTGAACCATTGAATATAATATGGATGGGGGTGCCTTGTAGTGGTGAGGCCAAGCTTCTCTACCATTTCAATACTCGCCAAATTATTGCAGCTTCCACCATCAATGATCACACGAACAGAATGCCCTTTGACAACAAACTTAGTTTGAAAAAAATTATGGCGTTGAGGCATCTCAGTATGCCCAACCTGGGCACCAAGTACTCGCATGGTGACAAGGCTTGGGTATTGATCTGCCATTGCAGCATTAACATGTATCTCCTCCGTGTCATCCTCCTTAGTGTCACCTGCATTATTAGTGGAAAACATAGCACGTGTATCTTCATCCAAATCACTAGCAGAAGAGTACTCACCATCTTCCCGCACAATGAATGTACGTTTATTTGGGCAGTCCTTCATCAAGTGACCTCCACCTTTGCATATATGACACTTCATGTCCCTTGTGCGTCCAGATGAAGTGGTGGGTGCTTGAGAAATTGCTCTCGACGCCGCAGATGATTGTGGAGCTGATTTTGAACTTGTCGGGAGTGCACCATTTTTCGAGATATGTGGTGGTGCCTCGGTGGTGGGTGGGATAGTGGGAGAGTGTGTCCATGATGAATGACGACCTACAGAAAAGTTACCTCGTCCCTTGTTGTATCGTCCCTGTACTTTCCTTTCAGCTTTACAAGCAAAATGAAACAAAAGAGTAATAGAATTGTACTCCTTATCACGATTCAAACCACCTAAAAATCTAGCCATCATAGCATCGTCGGTTTCAACTAATCCACATCGCACTAATCCAGTTTGCAATTCTTGATAATAATCCTCTACAGAACTGCTACCTTGTTTTAAACGTTGCAATGCATTTAGTTTATCACGAGCATAATATGAAGGAACATAACGCTGCCGCATAGATCGTTTTAAAGCATCCCAAGTAGTAGGTATATTATTTTCATTAATACGACAATATTCACTCCACCACATGGAAGCAAAGTTTGTAAATTCACTAGTGCCTGCCCTAACTCTTTGGTTCTCAGGAATATCATGACATGCAAATTTTTGTTCAACAGAAAGTTCCCAGTCAAAATAAACATCTGGATTATATTTGCCATTAAATGCAGGAATAGTAAATTTGATTTTGGCACTGGAGTGTTCATAATCTCTAACATCATACCTGGGTAGACCTCGTGCCATACCTTGATGGTTGAAACGTAGTTGTTGATGAGCACGGTCATTGTGGCAGTCGTCCTCGGTGTCAGCAGCATAATCCTCGTAATTGTCCCCATGTTCCTCGGCGACGCGGGGAGGAATGGTTGCAGCATCAGTGGCAGTAGCTGGGTGTTGTGGATGACCCATGGGCACACGTCGAGCTCGCGAAGTAGCGGCAACACCCGTGGAATTGTGAGGAACGGCGTTGTTGTTGTTGACGGGGAGTGCAGTCCGCAGCTCGTCCAAACATAACAAGATGTCTTGTAGTTGTGTGTTCGCAACACCTTGTGCATCCTCGATGGCCTTGAGCCTCTCTTCTGCCACAATCTGAGCACCCTCAAGTTGGGCGAGACGCTCGCTGGTGACTTTAACATCCGCGGTGAGACCCTCAAGTGTGGGTTGATCCTGTGTCATTGTTAGCGAAAGAGAAAAAAAAACACAATTTATAATCCCTATCAACTAACAGGATGTGGTGGACAAAATTTCTCTCACACTCAAGCTTAGTATCAAATTCTTACTTGTTCTTACCAATGCAACAGATGGTGATCGGCGCGTTGGTGTTGGCCTCAAACGACCGATGAAGATTGGATGGAGCGATAACCAGGAATCAGTAGAGCCGGAACCTGTACTTATTGGTAGAAAAAGTATAGCTTGGCAAAGGCTTCTTAACTCACAATATTAGTGGTACAATTTAGCAAAAAGCAATGCAAGTTGAATAATTGCTCAAAATCCTAACTAGTGCTGGCAGTCGATTAGTAAGAGAGAAAAAAATCTAAGCCCAGATACTGAATCAAATGAGTGGAAAAGCCGGTGAATAGCTCTAAGTAGCTGGTATTAAGTGAGGTATAAATGGCAATGTAGAGTAGCCAAGCGCACAAATTTATGATAGATGGAGTGGTGATCACAGAGCAGCCAAAATTAATATCCTAATGGCAATTACAACAGAGCAGTTCAAAAGCGATGCTAGTCGGCCTGATTTTTTTTTACAAATTTTTTTTCTTCTCTTTTTTGTTTTCCTTTTTTTCTTTTTTTGTCACTTTTTTTTCTTTTTTTAGGCCGTTACCAACAAGTATACGCACGAAGATGCGAACTGAAGAGAAAAGATGCTACTGAATCAATTGCCACTAGAAGCTCAGAGTCATGTACTAATTTGGCACTAGAAATAATCAATCAACCAATGCGTGTCACTACAGAACTCCAAAGGTGCAATGATTAGTAGCAAGTAGGCGGCCGCTGGATGGCACAGGGGACAGCGGCGGGCGATGCCAGACACAGGTGGAATTGTGTCTGGTTTGAAGCGTGGGTAGGCGGTGGAGACAAAAACAAGGGCGTAGAAAGGTCTAGGCGTACAGCAAAGTAAAAAAAAGATCTCCAGAAACAGCAAATATTTTTTTTGCGGCTGAACAGATGCGATTGAGCGGAAGAGAGTTTTTTTTAGGGTGGACAAAAATCAGATCGATCTAGTAGATGATTTTCTTTTCGCACTAATCTAAACCAGCACTAGTATTAGATGAATGCAACCAAAAATTCAACTACACAAATACTAGATGCAAAAATTGCTAAAGGCTAAAAAGGTAGCTGTAGCGGATGAACTAATCTAATTTTTTTTGGCTTTTTGAGGGTTATAGGACAGAAAATCTAATCTAATAAAACAGTAAATCTCTCACCGATGAACCTGAAAACTGATACCACTTAATGTGAACTGGGGACCCGATCTTTCGATGAGAGGGAGATAACTATGATTTTGGGTGGGACTTGACCCTCACGATTCGGCTACCAACCGTACAGGGAGAACCGTACACGACTGATATCCACGGCAATCGATGAACCAACTCCACAGCGTTATCGACCGAGCCAACGGCGCGATCGACCTATCCATGAAGGATTTTTCCTGCAAGCAAATCGAAGAACATGCAAGAAAATAATAGCCAAGCAATCTCAAAATTGCAAATATGCTAGATGGGACTAATCTCACAAGATGAGGTTCCGATAGGATGTGTTGACGGTCGCACTAGCCGCTACGAGCGAAGACAAATAAAAATAGCAATATAGCTAAACTTCTCTAAACAAAACCCGAGTCTAAACCCTAACAGATGACGACTATTTATTAATTACGGAGACGCGTCCGATCCAGACTGCAGCGGCCACCGCGGACGTGTTGGACCGTCCCAACTCCTTCGTGAGGTTCACGCAAGCGACAACAAATATTGGCCCACGCTGGCCCGCCTATTGGCTGCTCGTTGCATGCATTGCATGGTCGCAGGACTTGTTGGACGTTGCTATGCATGCTCAAGGGCCCACCGTCTTGATTGATTTTGACATGTAGATTGGAGGCCGCATCATGACCGTGGCACTTTGGTAGTGCCAGTGCATGCATACGCACACACGCCTGTATGCATATCTATATCTATATCTATACCTACTAATAAAAGAAATAGGTATTCTTAGTCCATCATACTATTTTATAGAAATCCCTTGATTTTTCTTATATTAAACCTGTAGTAAATATTAAATGTTTTTTTAAATACTCATATCTTTTAAACCGTAACTCCAAATTTAACATCTTATATATAGAATTTGATTAGAAAAATATATGGAATCTGAATATAATGTTATTTTACCTGTTAACCATTTAAAAAAATACTATCCAGGGTGCAATCTTAATAAACAGTGCATTATTCGTCTTTCTTTCATATCGGTACTGATCCGGATTGTGGATGAACATCTCAGCAAAATCGGGATTGGAGACGAATTGAAGATCACTTGCCCGTTTCTTTGTACGTATTAAATCTACAAAAACATGTAGAATCTTGAACTTGCCCTTTTGTAGGCAAGGACCATCTTTGTTTGGGTCGTAGCTACAAATACATAAAACCCCTCTTTCTATAATTTAGAATTAGAAGGAATTCCACTAAATTAAGAGCGTGTGGTATTCTTTTCTCCCGTTGCAACGCACGGGCCCTTTTGCTAGTATTGATAAACGTCTTCAGACGCTCTTCTTTAATTCTGCACACAATAACTAAATGTATAGTATATTTGTATCCATTACTAAAACAAAGAATTAAATACTTGCTATTAGAAATCACCTGAAAATATGTCGTTTAATATTTATAGATGCAATATGTCCACATCAATATGTGTGAGTGATGAAGATCGAAAGTCGGTACTCGATCAGCCTGGTCAATTGCTACAAGTATATGAGATAGGAGACTATAGGACATTGTAAATTCGGCTGTGGGCAAAGAAAAGGGAAGAAACTCGCTCGTTCTGCAGCCACCGCCAGCTAGCGACCCTCCCTCCCCCTGCCGCCACTAGAGTGCGACGTCGGGCGAAGCCCGGCTGGCGTAGGTGGCAGCGGGGCCTTCTTCCCTTCTTCCATGGTTTCCGGCGACGCGGGACGCACGACCGTGGTGAGGAGCGCGTCGTTCGTGCGAGACGACGAGGCGATGACGCGGCGGCGTGCTGGTGGTGCGGCCGTGCGGCGGAGCGGTGGCGGCTGCGTGGTTCTGGAGGCGGGGGCTTGGGCTTGCGGAGGGCGAGGTGGCCAGCTGCTTCGGGGCTTCCTTGTCAAATCCTGGCAATAGGGGTCGTGGGCCTCGGCGGCGCGGGCTGGTGGCGGTGTCCGGCTAGGCTGGGCCGCCTCCAGCATGGTGAGGCATGCCGGCTGGTGCGCTGGTGGCGGGGCGTAGCTGACGGGCGCAGAGGCTGCAAATGTGGTGGTGGCTGCGGCAGCGCCCATGCGGTTGACGCGGGTGGTGGTGGCAGTGGTCTCAGGGAGGGGGCGGCGGCGGTTGTCAGCCAAATCAGGTGGAATCTGGCCCAGGGCCGTCGGTGGGCAGCTGGGGGCTGTCCCTCGGAGCCCCGGCGTGGATGTGGGCTGCCACGGCGTGGTGGCGGCTCATGGCGGTGGTCTGGACCGTGTCACGGCGACAGCTGGTCATCTCCAGCGTCGGCCGTCAGTGAGCGGCCTGGGTTGGCCTTCGATCCCTCTCCTTGTCGCCCGTCGCTACCTTCGTCGAAGGGTTGGTTATTTCCCAATTGCGGTCCGTTGCCCGTCTCGTGCCCGGTGCTACAGGACCGAGATCGTCTCGTCCCCGGTAGTAGGACAGAGCTCGTCTCGTCCCCGGTAACAGGACGGAGCTTGTCTCACGCCCGACAGCAGGACGGAGCTCGTATCGCGCCCAGCAAGAGGACCGAGCTCGTCTCGCACCCGACAGTAGGACCGATCTCGTCTTGAGCACGGTGCCGCAGCACGGGTCGATGGAGGCCATTTTGACCGGCCTATTGGGTCTCGGTGGGGGATGCCCATGTTGGTTGGGGTAGCGGCGGGTCACGGGTGAGGTGGTGTCTAGGTCTTGGATGCCGGGGCAGCGGCCCTGGGATGGTAGCGCGGTGCTGCCCGGTGACCATGGCCGTGTGGGCGGCGTGGTTGTGGGGGTGTCGCGTTCGGTGGCGGTGAGTGTTGGCCGGGGTGAAAACCTGTTCTATCTTCGAACAGACCGGCAGCGGCAAAACTCGTTCCCTTCTTGAAGGCATCGTCGCGGCTCTCATGCCCGTCGTGTCGCTCCAGGGGAAACTCTGACCCTCAGGTCGGGCGGTGGCCGGTATCGTATCCTTTCTGAAGGCACCGCCGTGAAGCTCACGGTTCATCGTATGCGGCTTCATCTCTTCGTGGTGGGTGTGCACGATCGAGGACCCCGGTTGCTCTTGTAGTGCTTGGGACGCTGTTGCTGCGTTCAACGCCTATATATCTTGCCTTGGGTGTGCGTGTGTTGTGATGGTGTGCGTTTGTATCAGATTGTTGTTGGTCGTTGTTTTATATATAAAGCAGGGCGAAAGTCTTTTTGGGTATAGGAGACTATAGGCTTCACTCTTTTTGGGTATAGGAGACTATAGGCTTCACGGCCTATGTGAGTGGGCACATGAGTTTCCTTCGTACAGTTGTCGTTGTTATCAGAATTGCAACTTGAATTGGCTCAGTGGTTAATTACTATCATACCTGATCTGCTGAAGATAGGATATTTCGCGTTACAATTGTTCCTTGAAAATGTGTGGCGTTTTCTTATGCTAGTTTGGAACCGAACAACAATTCAAATTATAGTTTAAACACTAAATGTGAAAGGGACTGTACAATAAACATTTAGAGAAAGCTATATTATAGGACTTAAAAATGTAGGAGTTTGAGAACTAGAGATAGCTCAGTGGTAGGGATCAATGTCTCGGGTTTAAACAAATTTGTTTCACAAGGAGCTCCAGAGGCGGGAACGAGTTTTGCTCACCACGCGTCGTTGGTGGATGCAGAAGAAAGAAGACATCGGCACCCCCAAAGGTTTGAATGTATTTTTCAAATTCTTTTACGTATATTTTTGTAAGCGTTTGAACTACTTAATATGTAGCATTTAACCTTTAAAAAAACTTTCAAAAAAGTTGAGTAGGATCATATCGAATTACCTAAAAGTTTCTTTGTCGCGCGCATGATTGGGTACGGCGAGCGTTGAGGCCATCTGCAGATCAGCTGTGGCTAGTTTCTCAAAAAATAATCTGTTGTGGCTGAGGCGTGGGCCAAGCACCCATAGCAAGAGCTACACTCCAATCTTCCGAGCCCTCTGTGGGTTTCACCATACTGAAAGAGGCAAAAGCGAAATAAATGAACCTGAACCCTTTAGTGAACGAATTGAAAAGAAAAACTTTACATGTACTCCTACATCGATTTTCTATGGAGGGCGGGCATTTTGTTGAACTGTATGTATGGAAGAAAGAAACAACAAACTGGCTACAATGATTTTCTATGGAGGGCTACTATTTTTACTATTAGTCTTTGTGAACCAAAATTCTCAAATAAGTTTTACATGAACCACAATGAAAACATGCACCACCTGCACCTGACCTGTATTTCGTGATATATTTTTTCAAAACTAAGGCAAAAGATTTGCCTCATCCATTAAATAAGTAAAGAATAGAGTTTAGAGTTTTATAACACACCCACGGAAGCGGCATGACAATTACTCGCCCAACAACAAGCTCCCTAGTCTTTTAGCGCCTGCGGTTACCCAAAGCTTGGCCTCGTTCAGGATGGTGGTAAGGATAATAGGCAGTGGCATGCACTTGTGACGGAACACTCTAGCATTCTTTCGTTCCAAATTGTCCAAGAGACAAGCATGGTGAGGGAGGCCATAGCATGCCAATTAGGATTTGTACTATCGGTTCTCCTGTCCCACCACTCTTTGACGGTTCGTGGATGTGCCACGTTGATGTATCCATGTGATGCAAGCCAATCTTCTCGATGATGGCTCTCCAAAGCCTAATCGTGTAGCGGCACTTGAAAAAAAGGTGAGCACCCGTTTCATGCTCCCTCTTACAAAGAGGGTAGAGGCCGCAATTTGGCCACCCACGCCTCTCCAAGCGATCGGCGGTCCAAATCCTATCCTGCAATGCCAACCAGGTAAAGAATTTAACCTTGGGAGGAGCCCAAACCTTCCAAACCATGCGTTCCATGGGAGAGATGTTGGGGAACGTAGTAATTTCAAAAAAATTCCTACGCACACGCAAGATCATGGTGATGCATAGCAACGAGAGGGGAGAGTGTTGTCTACGTACCCTCGTAGACCGAAAGCGGAAGCGTTATGACAACGAAGTTGATGTAGTCGTACGTCTTCACGATCTGACCGATCCAAGTACCAAACGTACGGCACCTCCGAGTTCAGCACACGTTTAGCTCGATGACGTCCCATGAACTCCAATGCAGCAGAGCTTCACGGGAGAGTTCCGTCAGCACGACGGCATGATGGCGGTGATGATATTGCTACCGATGCAGGGCTTCACCAATCACCGCTACGATATGTCCGAGGTGGATTATGGTGAAGGAGAGCACCGCACATGGCTTGGAACAATCAACTTGTGTGTCCTAGGGTGCCCCCTGCCTCCGTATATAAAGGAGCAAGGGAAGGCCGGCCGGCCTCTCTAGGCACGCCAAAGGGGGGAGGAATCCTCCTCCTAGTAGGAGTAGGATTCCTCCTTTCCTAGTCTTACTACGAGGGGGAAGGAAGGAGAGGGGGAGGAGAAGGAAAGAGGGGGTGCAACCCCTCCCCTAGTCCAATTCGGACTAGGCCCATGGGGGGCGCGCGGCCAGCCCTCGTGGCTTCTCCTCTTTTTCCCTTAAAGCCTACTAAGGCCCATATGTACTCCCGTATTCCCGTAACTCCCCCGGTACTCCGAAAAATATCCGAATCACTCGGAACCTTTCCGATGTCCGAATATAGTCGTCCAATATATCGATCTTTACGTCTCGACCATTTTGAGACTCCTCGTCATGTCACCAATCTCATCCGGGACTCCGAACTACCTTTGGTACATCAAAACACATAAACTCATAATATCGATCCTCACCGAACGTTAAGCGTGCGGACCCTACGGGTTCGAGAACTATGTAGACATGACCGAGACACGTTTCCGATCAATAACCAATAGCGGAACCTAGATACTCATATTAGCTCCCACATATCCTACGAAGATCTTTATCGGTCAAACCGCATAACAACATACGTTGTTCCCTTTGTCATCGGTATGTTACTTGCCCGAGATTCGATCGTCGGTATCTCAATACATAGTTCAATCTCGTTACCGGCAAGTCTCTTTACTCGTTCCGTAATACATCGTCTTGCAACTAACTCATTAGTTACATTGCTTGTAAGGCTTATAGTGATGTGCATTACCGAGAGGGCCCAGAGATACCTCTCCGATACTCGGAGTGACAAATCCTAATCTCGATCTATGCCAACCCAACAAAGACCTTCAGAGACACCTGTAGAGCATCTTTATAATCACCCAGTTACGTTGTGACGTTTGATAGCACACAAGGTGTTCCTCCGGTATTCGTGAGTTGCATAATCTTATAGTTATAGGAACATGTATAAATCATGAAGAAAGCAATAGCAACATACTAAATGATAAAGTGCTAAGCTAACGGAATGGGTCAAGTCAATCACATCATTCTCTAATGATGTGATCCCGTTAATCAAATGACAACTCATGTCTATGGCTAGGAAACTTGCATCTTTGATTCAACGACCTAGTCAAGTAGAGGCATCCTAGTGACACTCTGTTTGTCTATGTATCCACACATGTACTAAGTTTCTGGTTAATACAATTCTAGCATGAATAATAAACATTTATCATGATATAAGGAAATAAATAATAACTTTATTATTGCCTCTAGGGAATATTTCCTTCAGTCTCCCACTTGCATTGGAGTCAATAATCTAGTTCACATCACCATGTGATTTAACACCAATAGTTCACATCACTATGTGATTAGTATCCATAGTTCACATCGCCATGTGGCCAACACTCAAAGAGTTTACTAGAGTCAGTAATCTAGTTCACATCGCCATGTGATTAACACCCAAAGAGTACTAAGGTGTGATCATGTTTTCTTGTGAGAGAAGTTTAGTCAGCGGGTGTCGGTGTCAAAACCGGCGGATCTCGGGTAGGGGGTCCCGATCTGTGCGTCAAGGTCGGATGGTAACAGGAGACAAGGGACACTTTATTTTACCCAGGTTCGGGCCCTCTCGATGGAGGTAAAACCCTACTCCTGCTAGATTAATATTGATGATATGGGTAGTACAAGAGTAGATCTACCACGAGATCAAGGAGGCTAAACCCTAGAAGTTAGCCTATGGGTATGATGATGGTTATGATGTGTTCGTCCTATGAACTACAACCCTCCGGTTTATATAGGCACCGGATAGGGTTAGGGTTACACAGAGTCGGTTACATTGGTAGGAGATCTTGAATATCCGCACGCCTAGCTTGCCTTCCACGCCAAGGAAAGAACCTTCCGGACACGGGACGAAGTCTTCAATCTTGTATCTTCATAGTCCTGGAGTCCGGCTGAAGATATAGTTCGGCTATCCGAACACCCCCTAATCCAGGACTCCCTCAGTAGCCCCTGAACCAGGCTTCAATGACGACGAGTCCGGCGCGCAAATTGTCTTCGGCATTGCAAGGCGGGTTCCTCCTCCAAATTCTTCAAGAAGATAATAAACACCAAAAAATAGTGTCCGGCTCTGCAAAACAAGTTTCCACGTATTGCCATATAGAGAATAATACAAACACAAATCAAATCTGCTGACGTATTCCGCAGTGCGTCATAACACTGCGACCAAGCCATCTGTATGGATTATTTTTTGTTGTTCCACCGCAGCACGTTCAACGAGGCGGTTTCCTTGGCACGTCTTGTCGAAGCAGAGATCGTGTGCCCCTTTTAATGGGATTCTCATTAATGCGGATGTGGGTAACCCAACCGCGCCATTTACCACGGCGTGTGAGCGGCAAGCGAGTTTTATTAGGTAGGTGGGGACGCATAACGACATCAGCCTATATAAGGGGATAAAGATCCACCTCTTTCACCTACGCCTTCTTCCTCCTTTGCCCATCCATCTCCTGCGCACTCAAGCTCCAACACCCAAGTTCGCTCTTTCTTCCCCAACCTGCTCCAGCGATGTCCGGAGCGGGTGGCAAGTGGATGGCTTCCTCCGTTACGGAGGGTCAAATCAAAAAGCTTAGGAAGGTCGGATATCTATCCAAGGACATCCCGCACCGGCTTCCCGAGGCGGGGAAGCTTCTTCCCACTTGCGTCCGAGCTCTAACGTCGGACTGCATTTGAGGTATTTTTTGCAGCCGAGCACCAATGCCGGACTGCTTCCCAACTCTAACGCCGGACTATGTATCCGAGCTCCAACGCCGGACTATGTATCCGAGCTCCAACGCCGGACTGTATCCGAGGTGTCGTAAATCACCTTGGTTCAAAGAAGTTTGAAGGAGTTTTAGCCGAGCTCAATGCCGGAAATGCCCTCTACGGAGCCAGCCACTAGCGCCCGAGCTTTATGCCGTACTACTTTCGAGGTGGTGCGCCACCCCGAATGTGGGCCGATATTTGTCAATATTTTTCATTGGTGCAATTTATTCTCTGCCGAGATATATAGCCAGTAGCCCTCAAGGTGGGTATCGGTCTAAAACCCGAGATGCACATGAAGGATGACATAAGACCGCTGATCCCCGTAGCCGCTGAGACTCAGGTTGATTTGCAAAATCGGTCCGAGAATCAAGTCCTAGCTCGGCAGAGTACTTCGGGATACAAAAAGCGGCGTGCTCAGTCCTCGAGACTCAGGTAGGGTGCGGCCGACCAACCTGAGGATCAAAATCTCCTCGGAAACTATATTGCACATAAAATTCTCTGCATTGGACAAGCAATGCAGTAGCCCCCGAGACACTGGTCGGGTGGCAACACCAGATCAGGGGATCAATATGCCCCTTGAATATGTTTAAATAATAAGCCCGAAGCCCAGTAGCCCCCGAGCCTTAATGCGGGCACGGGTGGCCGAATTAAGGATGAATATCCATAGTAAAATCACAAATTATGTGTAATGACTCTATGTATCCAAGTACTTTACGTCATTAATGCTCGGATCCGCATTGTACAAAACTTTGTTGACCGACCATCGGCTTCCACCTCCTCGGCCAGTAGCCGAGGAGTGTTTGTATTACTTTATAAAGCCTTTATGAGGGCAAAGATTTATGACAAACAAGGCAATCTGGCCATACGGTTTTATAAACAAAGGTACGCGGAGAGATATGTTATATTATGTTTAACAGAAGAAATGTCTTCCAAAGAAAATAGTCCCGCTATCGGTTCCTTTCTTTGGGTTGTCATGCTAAGCATGATCATAAAACCTCAGCTCCAATGTAAGAGCAAAATATCGAGGATTTAGTTTGGGAGGCTAGTTAATAGCCCCCGGTAGTGTTCGGCGATAGTCGAGGTCAAGCCGTAAACAATTCGGCCAATGTTATGCCATCGGATCACTGACCAGTTTACGCTTATTGTGACAGTCAGTTTTCGGCTTTCTCCACTGAGGTGGTTAACCGTGTGAGCTGGAAGCACGATAGCAGTGGTTCTCCCTTTGCACGTCTAGCCGAACAAAGCGGAACGTAAGAAGCAAGTGCAGGAGCCGGGCAATCCAACTATTGACCGAAGGCACAATTCGAAACCAATGCATATATAGCAGTATTCGAGAATATTTTTGCCGAATCTATAAAGGTGTCCGGCATTGCACTGCGAGACTTCTGAAAAACCACGAATAGTTTAAAAGTGCCAAAAAGCTTGGAAAACCAAGAAACGTCAGTAAAAACATGACGTCCGAACAATATCAAGTGTTCGGTGCCAACCCAAAAATTGGTCTTAGAAAAAAGAAGTGCTTCTGTCGTGCTTTAACATGATACATCCTATCTCAAGACTTCGAGCGGGTCAGCCTACGGCTTCAACCTCCTATCCCGAGGGCGGAGTACTTCTCATCAGGCCAATTTAGCAAACTAAACTCTAGCGGCTTTTGAGAGAGAAATTAGGCTCACCGGCTAGTGACCGCACACTCGTGTCGAAAAAAGCAGTGATAAATAATAATAACTTTGCAAAAGAAAAACAATTAGTATGAAACGACTCAAATAAACATAAGAGCCCCCAAGTGACTTGGGTAAAAGTTGACTATATAATGTAAGGTGACATGTAGAATGCCTTCTAGCCGGATTGTAGATCGTTTGTCATAGCGGACCTTTTCGCTTCAACCTCTAGACCCAATAGTCCGGAGTGTGTCCGAATACCATAGCGGTTATATAAGAACCGTGATATGCATGGAGACCAGGCGTAGGGGTCATTAGTTCTTTATCAGACAAGTGCCCAACTAGTTATGTTATATTACATGGTTAGTAAGAAACATCTTCCAGAGAGAATAGTTCCGTTAAGGGTTCCTTTCGCTGGGGTGGCATGCCCTAAAGTGCATGTCCGGACTGCAAATGCAGGAAAATCATCTGGGGGCATGTATATTAGTGAGTAAAAAGGTTCATCTTTAGTTCACCGACCGAATATTCCCTTAAGAACGCTAGCTTTCGGCTTCACCCAGTCTGAGGTACACATCCGACTTATCCGGCAGTAGCAATCGCAGAGGTGCTCCCTTTACCGCCTAGCCGAACAATCGAGAACGTAGGGGTAAGCACAGGAGCCAGGCAACCCAGCTTGGCCAAAACTTAAGTCATATCGATGCATATAATGGTGAATAAAAGGTACATGCGGAAGTGTGACACATGTGTTGGGCATAAAGCCCGTGTTAATAAGCTTCTGTTAAAGAAGCCCCCAGGTATAATGAGCACGGGTAGCGCGTCAAGTATGTGTGAACAAAGTTTGGACAAGAATTTTTTTTACAAGCAACTCTTTTTCCAAAAAGTATAACGCTTGATCGAACGGAACACAAGTTAGAAATTAAAGCTTTGAGCATGACAGCGACTTAGCTGGTTAATGTGTTCGCAGTTCGAGCTTGATGCGGGACAAGGTTCTATCCCCCAAGCTGGTCCCGAGGTGGCGGAGCGGAGAGCTCGACACGCCGAAGTGGTGACATAGCACGGTCGATGCAGACCGGCAGAGTGACGCCGAAGTCCCCGGATCATTTTCCTGTGCACAAAAAATAGTGCAAACGGGAGATAATAGTAATAATGATAATTAAAAAAAATCGTTGCATAATGAATAATTTATGCAAAGTGAGTAATAAAAGAAATATGTCCTGGCGCCGAAGTGTCCGGAGTAGGTTGATGAAGAGATGATGAATCCTCCGGTCCAGCCGAGATGTCGAAGCCTCGAGGCCAGTCGATGAGTCGAAGTAGTCCGGCGTGATGGACACCAGCTTGAAGGGGTAACAGTGCGGCCCTGCCGATGCAGGTCGTGACGTGGTCGATGCCGGCTTGATGAAGCGACCGTGCCGTGATGCCGGTATGCCCACTCCGTGTAATCCGTGGGGCGGCGATGTTGGTGATGATTTGTCCTTCGCGATGCCGGACTCTTGTTCGGCTTGCCGAGATGATGATCCGAAGAAGTTGAGCTCGGCTCAACAAAGTGACGACGTGTCTAGCGCAGGTCAGCAGCCGTGGAGCAATATTGCCGGACTGGTTTGACACCAGCATGATGCCGAAGATCATGTTCAAAAGATCTTAAAGTTAGTGGGATGTGTTCGGGAACAATACACAATATCCCATACAAAACTTCCTTCAAAAAGGATGTCCGAAATCCCGTTCATAAAAAAGATGAATTCGGATCGGATTCGTTCTCGCGCAGAAAACAGATCCGAAAAGTGATGCACTAATCGGAAGGTTCCCGGAGTTTGGACGGTCGGATCGAGCTGAAATTTGGAGGGGTGGTAGATATATGAATTCCGCAGCCGATCACCGGTCGGATCTTCCAAAGGACGTCCGAGCTAGGAGCTGGACACCACACCCTAAACTCGTCCAGATTCCCGTCCAGATTCGACAGGGCTCCGGTATATCGCGGATTGCCAGAGATTCCTCCATCGGAACTCGACGAAATTTTCCAGGGTTGTTGTAGGCTCAATTCCACACAATTCCACCAAAGCGATCGTCAAAGCGATACTCGAGGAGGTGGTGGCAGCAGATACGAGTTCGCTGTCTAGAAAAACAGCACGGTCGCTTGAGGGCAATGTTGACATTGAGCCCCCGAGCTCCATGGATGATTCCTCCGTGATCTTGATAGAGATCGGAGTTGATGTTTGACGAAGGCCCTCGTCCGAACATGATGATCCGAACACGGGGCGCAATTCTTGGTTGAACCAAGGTGACCAGTCGAGCTGGTGATGAAGATGCCGAAGTCGCAGTTGATCTGCAGGCGAGCCATCGATCCTTTTGTCGATCACACATCGGAACTCTCAATGAAAGCACCAATGTCGGTGTCAAAACCGGTGGATCTCGGGTAGGGGGTCCCGATCTGTGCGTCAAGGTCGGATGGTAACAGGAGACAAGGGACACTTTATTTTACCCAGGTTCGGGCCCTCTCGATGGAGGTAAAACCCTACTCCTGCTAGATTAATATTGATGATATGGGTAGTACAAGAGTAGATCTACCACGAGATCAAGGAGGCTAAACCCTAGAAGCTAGCCTATGGGTATGATGATGGTTATGATGTGTTCGTCCTACGGACTACAACCCTCCGGTTTATATAGGCACCGGATAAGGTTAGGGTTACACAGAGTCGGTTACATTGGTAGGAGATCTTGAATATCCGCACGCCTAGCTTGCCTTCCACGCCAAGGAAAGAACCTTCCGGACACGGGACGAAGTCTTCAATCTTGTATCTTCATAGTCCTGGAGTCCGGCTGAAGATATAGTTCGGCTATCCGAACACCCCCTAATCCAGGACTCCCTCAGCGGGTCTGCCAAATTCAGATCTGTATGTATTTTGCAAATTTCTATGTCTACAATGCTCTGCACGAAGCTACTTTAGCTAATTGCTCCCACTTTCAATATGTATCTAGATTGAGACTTAGAGTCATCTGGATCAGTTTCAAAACTAGCATCGACGTAACCCTTTACGACGAACCTTTTGTCACCTCCATAATCGAGAAACATATCCTAGATCTACTCCTAGATCACTATTGTACTCCCTTGCCAAACTCAGTGTAGGGTATACAATAGACCTGGTACACAGCATGTCATACTTTATAGAACCTATGACTGAGGCATACGGAATGACTTTCATTCTCTTTCTATCTTCTGCCGTGGTTGGACTTTGAGTCTTACTCAATTTCACACCTTGTAACACATGCAAGAACTCTTTCTTCGACTGTTCCATTTTGAACTACTTCAAAATCTTGTCAAGGTATGTACTCATTGAAAAAACTTATCAAGTGTCTTGATCTATCTCTATAGATCTTGATGCTCAATATGTAAGCAGCTTCACCGAGGTCTTTCCTTGAAAAACTCCTTTCAAATACTCCTTTATGCTTTCCAGAAAATTCTACATTATTTCCGATCAACAATATGTTATTCACATATATTTATCAGAAATGTTGTGGTGCTCCCACTCACTTTCTTGTAAATACAGGCTTCACCGCAAGTCTGTATAAAACTATATGCTTTGATCAACTCATCAAATCATATATTCCAACTCCGAGATGCTTGCACCAGTCCATAGATGGATCGCTGGAGCTTGCACACTTTTGTTAGCACCTTTAGAATCGACAAAACCTTCTCGTTGCATCATATACAACTCTTCTTTAAGAAATCCATTAAGGAATGTAGTTTTGACATCCATTTGCCAGATTTCATAAAATGTGGCAATTTGCTAACAAGATTCACACAGACTTAAGCATCGCTATGAGTGAGAAAATCTCATCGTAGTCAACACTTTGAACTTTGTCAAAACCTTTTTTGATAATTCTAGCTTTGTAGATAGTAACACTACTATAAGCGTCCGTCTTCCTCTTGAAGATCCATTTATTTTCTATGGCTTGCCGATCATCGGGCAAGTCAACCAAAGTCCGCACTTTGTTCTCATACATGGATCCCATCTCAGATTTCATGGCCTCAAACCATTTCGCGGAATCTGGGCTCATCATCGCTTCCTCGTAGTTCGTAGGTTCGTCATGGTCAAGTAACAAGACCTCCAGAACAGGATTACCGTACCACTCTGGTGCGGATCTCAATCTGGTTGACCTACGAGGTACCATAGTAACTTGATCTGAAGTTACATGATCATCATCATTAGCTTCCTCACTAATTGGTGTAGGAGTCACAGGAACAGATTTCTATGATGAACTACTTTCCAATAAGGGAGCAGGTACAGTTACCTCATCAAGTTCTACTTTCCTCCAACTCACTTCTTTCGAGAGAAACTCCTTCTCTAGAAATGATCCATTCTTAGCAACGAATGTCTTGCCTTCGGATCTGTGATAGAAGGTGTACCCAACTGTCTCCTTTGGGTACCCTATGAAGACACATTTCTCCGATTTGGGTTTGAGCTTATCAGGTTGAAGCTTTTTCACATAAGCATCGCAGCCCCAAACTTTAAGAAGCGACAACTTTGGTTTCTTGCCAAACCACAATTCATATGGCGTCGTCTCAACGGATTTAGATGGTGCCCTATTTAACGTGAATGCAGCTGTCTCTAATGCATAACCCCAAAACGATAGTGGTAGATCGGTAAGAGACATCATAGATTGCACCATATCTAATAAAGTACAGTTTCGATGTTCAGACACACCATTATGCTGTGGTGTTCCAGGTGGCGTGAGTTGCGAAACTATTCCGCATTGTTTCAAATGAAGACCAAACTCGTAACTCAGATATTCTCCTCCACGATCAGATCGTAGAACCTTTATTTTCTTGTTATGATGATTTTCTACTTCACTATGAAATTATATGAACTTTTCAAATGTTTCAGACTTTTGTTTCATCAAGTAGATATACCCATATCTGCTCCAATCATCTGTGAAGGTCAGAAAATAACAATACCCGCCGCGAGCCTCAACACTCATCGGATCGCATACATCAGTATGTATTATTTCCAATAAGTCAGTTGCTTGCTCCATTGTTCTGGAGAACAGAGTCTTAGTCATCTTGCCCATAAGGCATGGTTCGCAAGCATCAAGTGATTCCAAAATCCCATCAACATGGAGTTTCTTCATGCGCTTTACACCAATATGACCTAAACGGCAGTGCCACAAATAAGTTGCACTATCATTGTTAACTTTGCATTTTTTGGCTTCAATATTATGAATATGTGTATCACTATGATCGAGATCCAACAAACCATATTCTTTGGGTGTATGACATAGAAGGTTTTATTCATGTAAATAGAACACCAATTATTCTCTAACTTAAATGAATAACTGTATTGCAATAAACATGATCAAATCATATTCATGCTCAACGAAAACACCAAATAACACTTATTTAGGTTCAATACTAATCCCAGAACTACAGGGAGTGTGCGACGATGATCATATCAATCTTGGAACTACTTCCAACACACATCATCACTTCACCCTTAACTAGTCTCAATTCATTCTGCAACTCCCGTTTCGAGTTACTAATCTTAGAAAGTGAAATAGTATCAAATACTAAGGGGTTACTATAAACACTAGTAAAGTACACATCAATAACATGTATATCAAATATACCTTTGTTTACTTTGCCATCCTTCTTATCCGGCAAATACTAGGGGCAGTTCCGCTTCTAGTGACCAGTCCCTTTGCAGTAGAAGCACCCAGTCTCAGGCTTAGGTCCAGACTTGGGTTTCTTCACTTGAGCAACAACTTGCTTGCCGTTCTTCTTGAAGTTCCCCTTCTTCCCTTTTTTCCTTTTCTTGAAACTAGTGGTCTTGTCAACCATCAACACTTGATGCTCTTTCTTGATTTCTACCTTCATCGATTTCAGCATCGCGAAGAGCTCGGGAATTACTTTTGTCATTCCTTGCATATTATAGTTCATCACAAAGTTCTAGTAACTTGGAGATAGTGACTAGAGAACTTTGCCAATTACTATATTGTCTGGAAGATTAACTCTCACTTGATTCAAGCAATTGTAGTACCCAGACAATCTGAGCACATGCTCACTGGTTGAGCTATTCTCCTCCATCTTGTAGGCAAAGTACTGTCAGAGGTCTTATACCTCTCGACACGGGCATGAGTCTGAAATACTAATTTCAACTCCTGGAACATCTTATATGGTCCGTGGTGTTCAAAACATTTTTTAAGTCCTGGTTCTAAGCTGTAAAGCATGGTGCACTAAACTATCAAGTAGTCATCATACCAAGCTTTGTCAAATGTTCATAACGTCTGTATCTGCTCCTGCAATAGTTCTGTCACCTAGCGGTGCATCAAGGACATAATTCTTCTGTGCAGCAATGAGGATAATCCTCAGTTCACGGACCTAGTCCGCATCATTTCTACTATCATCTTTCAACATAGTTTTTCTCTAGGAACATATCAAAAAAATAAACGCGGAGCTACATCGCGAGCTATTGATCTACAACATAGATATGCTAATACTACCAGGACTAAGTTCATGATAAATTTAAAGTTCAATTAATCATATTACTTAAGAACTCCCACTTAGATAGACATCCCTCTAGTCATCTAAATGATCACGTGATCCAAATCAACTAAACCATGTCCGATCATCACATGAGATGGAGTAGTTTTCAATGGTGAACATCACTATGTTGATCATATCTACTATATGATTCACGCTCGACCTTTCGGTCTCCAGTGTTCCGAGGCCATATCTATATATGCTAGGCTCGTCAAGTTCAACCCGAGTATTCTGCGTGTGTAAAACTGGCTTGCACCCAATGTATGTGAACGTAGAGCTTATCACACCCGATCATCACGTGGTGTCTCGGCACGACGAACTTTGGCAACGGTGCATACTCAGGGAGAACACTTGTACCTTGAAATTTAGTGAGTGATCATCTTATAGTGCTACTGTCAATCAAAGCAGAATAAGATGTATAAAGGATAAACATCACATGCAATCAATATATGTGACATGATATGGCCATCATCATCTTGTGCTTTTGATCTCCATCTCCAAACACTACAAAAAAAAGACACATCCATGACATTTTGGGCCGAACAAAAAAAATTTCTGTCATACATATGACACTTCTATGACGATAATTGTGACAAAACCCGGTATCATCATAGATGTGGTGGGCTCCTACTTCTATGACAAAAAATCATGACAGAAAATGGGCTTTTCGTCCTGGGCGGGCCGGAGATGCAGCTGCATGACATTCTTTGGGACGTCCATGACAGAAAAAACCGTTGTAGAAGCGAGGGGGAGGAAAATTTCGGGGAGTTCCCGGTTACGGTGGGAGGTCGGGGGCCGAGCGATGCGCGTTTCTCTCGTACACGTACGCGCGTGTGTGCGAGGCGTTGGCTCTAACTGAACCCGAGCGAGGCGTTGGGCTCTAGCTGAACCCGAGCGGTTGCACTGCAGGCTACGCGTTACTGAACCCGAGCGATCGATCGATGGCTGTTAACTGAACCCGATCGAGCGATTCCTTGGCTACTGCTGCTAACTGAAGCCGATCGATGGGATGAACAGTGAGCGTTGCGGGGGGGGGTTGGATGAACAGTGAGTGGTGGCGTTGCCTCTGGATGAACAAGACCCCGTGGTGTGGTGGAGGGCTAGACAAACAGTAGACGGTGGAGGGGTGCCCGTGGAGGGGTGGATGAACAGGACCCCGTGGTGTGGAGGGCAGGATGAACAGTAGATGGTGGAGGGGTGCCCGTGGAGGGGTGGTTGAACAGGACCCCGTGGTGTGGAGGGCTGGATGAACAGTAGACGGTGGAGGGGTGGTTGAATAGTAGCCGATGGAGTAGCGCACGGTGGAGGCTCGATGAACAGGAGCCCGTGGAGGCTGGAGGAGGTCGACGGTGGATGAACAGTAGCTCGTGGAGGCTGGAGGGGGTCGACGGTGGAGATGAACAATATCCCGAGGAGTCCCGTTTTGCGGTACGCCACACCCCTCCCGATGAACAGGACCCCCGTTTCGACCGTAGCGCTCCAACACAAGTCTGTTTCCTCCGTTTTGCGGTACGCCACACCCCTCCCGATCAACAGGACCCCCGTTTTGACCGTAGGAGGTCCGTTTCCTCTGTTTTGCGGAACGCCACACCCCTCCCGATCAACAGGACCCCTGTTTCGACCTTAGGAGGTCCGTTTCCTCCGTTTTGCGGTACGCCACACCCCTCCCGATCAACAGGACCCCCGTTTCGACCGTAGGAGGTCCGTTTCCTCCATCGTGCGGTACGCCAGGCCTCGTTTCCATCGCCTCTTCCATCCAAGCCCTCCCGATGAACACGACCACGCATTCCATTCCGACCCATGAACACGACGACAACGTTGTTTCTTCGTTCCGACCCAGCCATGTACACGAGCCCTGGCCGTACGTATGCGCGAGTAGGCGTTCGAGACCCCGCCCGTATGTACACATACGTGGCCGTATTTTCTTTCTTGCACCCTGGCCGCTGTACGTACGTGTACATGCTACGTGCGCGCCTCTACTATGACACGTGTGCGCCTCTACATCGACCAGTATATATGTACGTACACGTTCGCGACCAGAATGACAACGCTACGTACGCTTCGACCAGGTGGGTCCCGACTGTCATGCACTTCCTTGCCTGCGAAAATGTAGCTGGTGGGTCCCTGCAGTCAGGGGGGCGAAATACGGTGGCCCGTCCGGTGGGTCCCCGCTGTCAGGTGGAGGAATAATTATTTTGCACGTAATAAGGAGGCACTTCCTTGCTGTGGCCGTGGACCCAGCTGTCAGCCTCTCCACGTACAGTCCACGTCCGATGGAAGTCGTTCCTTGACCACGTTGACCACGCCGCGCCGAGAGCACCAGGGCGGTGGACGGCGGTGAGGCCTAGGAAGGGGACGACGGGGAGCCGGGGAAGACGCGGCAGCAGAAGCCCGCGCGAGCGTAGAGGAGTACGAGGGTTCACTGGTTCGACTGCGGTGTGAGGCTGCCGTCGCCGCAGGGCCTGGCCAGCGGTGGGAATAGTAGGGGGCGGTGAGGCCTCCCTGGCAGCATAGCCGGCCACGGGAGGCAGGAGCATGCGGCACGACCGATGCTGCTTTGGGCAGCTGGAGCAAGAAGACCAGAGGTTGAAGAAGCACTACGGCTGTTGGATGGACATCGTACGGTCACTGGAGCTAGAATCGTTCATATTGACTAAGTTGACAAAGCCCTTCGTCCCCGTCAACTTAGTAGGCCCACAAGTCAGCCTCCCACCAAGGTGGGTCCCAGCTAGCCGGGGGAGTATTCATTTTTTTTGCGTAATAAGGAGGCACTTCCGGTGGGTCCGAGCTGACAGCGGGGGGAACGTTTTTTCGCGATAAACGGTGGCCTGTCCGATGGGTCCCAACAGTCAGGGGGAAACGATTTTTTCGCAAAATACTGGTGTCCCGTCCGGTGGGTCCCCGCTGTCAGGTGGAGGAATAATTATTTTGCACGTAATAAGGAGGCACTTCCTTGCTGCGGCCGTGGACCCAGCTGTCAGCCTCTCCACGTACAGTCCATGTCCGATGGAAGCCGTTCCTTGACCATGTTGACCACGCCGCGCCGAGAGCACCAGGGCGATGGACGACGGCAAGGCCTAGGAAGGGGACGACGGGGAGCCGGGGAAGACGCGGTAGTGGATGCCCACGCATAGAGGAGTACGAGGGTTCACTGGTTCGCTGCGGTGTGAGGCTGCCGTCACCGCAGAATTACAGGGGGTATGGGTGAGTAGAGGGATGGCCTGGTAAGCAGTGGGAGTAGTAAGGGGCGGTGAGGCCTCCGCCACATCGCAGTCGGCCACGGGAGGCAGGAGCACGAGGCACGACCGGCGCTAGTTTGGGCGGCTGGAGCAAGAAGACCAGAGGTTGAAGAAGCACTACGGCCGTTGGATGGACATCTACGGTCACTGGAGCTAGAATCGTGCATATTGACTAAGTTGACAAAGCCCTCCGTCCCCGTCAACTTAGTAGGCCCACAAGTCAGCCTCCCACCAAGGTGGGTCCCAGCTAGCAGGGGGTATTCATTTTTTTTGTGCGTAATAAGGAGGCACTTCCTTGCGTGCGAAGATATAGCTGGTGGGTCCGAGCTGTCAGTGGTGGTAACGTTTTTTTTCACGAAATACAAAGGCCCTTTCGGTGGGTCCCTGATGTCAGGTGGAGGAATCATTATTTTGCGCGTAATAAGGAGGCATTTCCTTGCGTGCGGTCGTGGACCCAGCTGTCGGCCTCTCCACGTAAAGTCCACTTCAGATGCATGTCGGTTGTTGACCACGTTAACCAGACCGCGCCGAGAGCACCAGGGCGGTGGACAACAGCGAGGCCTAGGAAGGGAACGACATGGAGGCAGGGAAGACTCGGCAGTTGTTTCCCACGCGGAGGGGAGTACGACTGTACGAGGCCTCGCCGTCGCCAGAGAATAACAGCAGGTGTGGGTGAGTAGAGGGATGACTAGGCCAGCAATGGAAGTACAGTGGGGCGGTGAGGCCTGCGCGGCAGCAGAGCCGGCCGTGTTGAGGAGGGAGCAGGCAGTCCCGCCGGTGCCTGTTTGAGCGGCTGGAGAAGGAAGAGCAGAGATTGAATAAGCACGACAGACGTTGGATGGCCATCCAACAGTCACTGCTTGTGCGTCAACCTTTTTTTTTAGTAAAGCCTCAAATCTATGGGAAACAACATACAACCCATCTGCCATTATTTCTAATAATTTACAGCCCATTTTCTAATTATTAAGGTTTTTTTTGGATCCCATATTCTTTTTGTTAGCATTACAACCCATATTGTGGCCACGGTTAAAAAATTATACGAAATTTTGCATATTTCGGTGCGGTTCGAATTGTTTTTAATCCCGAAATTTCGACTCACATTCAAACTGATTTTAAAAATAAATGTATATCAATATAAAATCCAACAAATTCTCCACGCATAAAAGTTAATGTAATTTCAAATCTCGAATTGAAAAAAGTTATTTGAAACTAATTGCCGATTTGATGTGTTTTAAAAATGTACAACCCATTTCTCATTACTGATGGGCCATTTTCTCGGTCAACCGAATGAAAGCTCTCCTCCTCGTCTTGAAAGATTTGCAGCCCAACAGGCGTGACAAAGCGACTTACTTGGCAAATCACAAAAAAACTAGGATGTGGCCGTGGACCCAGCTGTCAGCCTCTCCACGTACAGTACTCTTTCGATGGAATCTCGTTGACCATGTTGACCACGCCGCACCGAGAGCACCAAGGCGGTGGACGATGGCGAGGCCTAGGAAGGGACGACGTAGAGCCGGGGAAGACGCGGCAGTGGATGCCCACGTGGAGAGGAGTACGAGGGTTCACTGGTTCGGCTGCGCTGCCGTCGCCGCAGAATAACAGGGGGTGTGGGTGAGTGGAGTGGAGGGATGGCCTGGCCAGCGATGGGAGTAGTATGGGGGCGGTGAGGCCTCCGCGGTAGCACAGCCGGCCACGGGAGGCAGGAGCAGGCGGCACGACCGGCGCTGCTTTGGGCGGCTGGTGCAAGAAGAGCAGCGATTGAAGAAGCAGCAGGACCATTCGATTTAAATCCAACGATTACTGCTGCTAGAATCGTTTGCTGACTAAGTTGACAAGCCCTGCGTACGCGTCAACTTAGTAGGCCCACAGGTCAGCCTCCCAACCGGTGCGCCCCAGATGTCAGTGGGAGGAATAATTTTTTCGCCTAATAAGGAGGCAGTTGATTGCGTGCGGCCAGGCCAGCGGAGGGAGTAGGGTGGGTCGGGGAAGCCTGCGCGGCATCACAGCGGGCCACAGGAGGAGGGAGCAGGCAGTCACGCCGGCGCTAGTTTAGGCGGCTGGAGCAGGATGATCAGAGATTAAAGAAGCACGTCGGCCATTGGATGGACATCCAACACTAACTGCTGCTAGAATCGTGTGTTCACTGACAAAGCCTTTCGTAAACAAGTCAGCCTCGAAATATGTGGCGTGTACAACCCATTTGCTATTATTTTTATATTTTTTACTCATTTTATAATTCATATGGAATTTATTGCATCCCGTTTTCCATTTTTAGAATTGCTGGCCATTTTCTGGTCAGTACCAGGGTCAAAAAATTAACTAAATATGTGGGAAATTTTGAAAATTCGCAAATTTTTACTGGGGAACGAAATATTCTTAATCCAAAAATTAATAGCCATAGTAAAACAAATTTAAAAATAAATTAGTACTATGTCATGTTAAATCCAATGAAATACGTATAAGATATCAGTGAAGAACAAAAACAAAAAAAGAAACTTATATCCCATTTGCTATAATTTTTTTGGAATTTTCAACCCCTTTTGATATTACTTTTAATAGACATTGACCATACTCTTAAGCCAGGCCGGAATGCATCCCTCCTTGTCTTGAAAGATTTGCAGCCCAGTAATTCGGAGAAAACAAATAGGCCTAGCTTGGGTATTCTTCAAAAAGAAATACTGGGCTAGCTATTTTCCCAAAGAACTAGTGCATGAGCATTTAGCTTTATTTATTTATTTATTTATTTACTTATTTATGTTTAGGGGACCATGAGCATGTACCTGGGCCGGATTCATGTGAGAGCCTCCCTTCCAGTTAATTACGGGCTTATCTATTGGCCCTTCATCAGTGGGCTGCATGTTATCAACAAGTGGAAAATGTGTTCCGAGTTTTAAAAAAAATGTGTTCCGTACGATAAATAGTATGCGCTACATACGGTACGGGGCACTAAAGGATCGAACCGTGCAACGACTTCCAAAACATTGTGTTTGTCGTTCTAACAACACATTTATTCAACCAACAGACGAAATATACTACTGATTGTACATTGAAAACAGCAGCAGCAACAACCAGGGCTGGGGGTGCAATAGAAGCAGTAAGCAGGCCAGAAGAGTGAAGACGCAGCTCTCTCTTCCAAACCAAACATCAGCCATCATTACAAAAGGGCTACCAAAAAAGAACAAGTGTATGCATCAAACTAAATAAAGTTCCTACGGCACCAAGTGTACGCATCTAACTAACTGGCTCAGTTAGACGTTACTATTTATTAAGCTGTGGAGATTGGCTGATGGCTTGAACCAGATGGGTGCCTGACGGGGGAAACTCCAGCCAGCAGGTCGAAGTCTGATACTTGCGACCCTCTCTCCTACTTTGGGATGCAGAGCGTGGCGGCACATATCAGGGTATGGTGCATGCAGAGACGCATGGTACGCTGTGTACACACAGTTTTGCCTGATGAACGAAATCGCGCTGCCATCATGATCCTTGCCGTCGGTTATCTCCTGGTTAATCGAATAATTCAGTCCGACAAACAGAGAGCGTGTACCAAGGCTACTTACCAGCCTCCAGTCAAAAATTGCTGAAGGCCCAGAGAAGCTGGGATCCTGCTCAAAGACCTTGCAGTGACTGTGATTGTATTCCGCGAAACAACACGTCCGGTACGTGCGAATGATCATCAATCTTTCGCCGTCGTCTGATCGAGCCAGGAACCACCTGCAACTGCCATGCCTCTTTTCTTTGAAAGGTTCTGGGATTAGGAAGGGTAGGGACACCAGGCGGCCTACAACATCATATCAAGTTGGAGTCAAATAAAAAAGGGCTCTTGGTTTAGTTAATCTTAAGAACAACATGTTATGAGCATGAATATTTTTTTCAGCAAATGTTGACAGTAATATAAGCAAGCCATCATGATATCATAGGAAAGTAACATACTGCTGTAACAACCGTTTGTAGCAATGACTGGAGTAGGCCAACAATACGTCCAGCCATAGAAGGAGTCGACAGCGTAAATGAAGCCCTTGTGTTCAAGGGCATCAGAGAACCATGGAGGATGTATGATCCTGCGATGGAAGTGCAGTTTTATCCACTTACCGCAGTGACCTGTCAGATAGGCGAGACCGCGGTTGAAGAACGCAATTAGCCTGAAGTCTTTATAATTTGCAGATCTTGTGGGCACTTGGCAGATTACAACCTTGAGCAAATCAAACTTGGTATCATGTTGGCTACTGTAAGATTCCGAGTATTCTGGGCCGCGGCGCCAAAGCAGTGTGGTGTTAATTAAAGGAAGGGGGTCAATCACCGGGTGTAGACCTCCACGAGCATCCAGCTGCCGCGACCGTCGACGAGCACCATCCAAGACGTGTTCATGCCGACCCAGTACATACCGTTAATGTAGTTGAGGCTGACGGGGATCGGTTGATGCTCGCCACCCTACGATCGTTATGCTGCGTGACACGCCGTTTCTGAAGATCAGGCGGCATCAGCAAGCAAGGAGCTGGCTTAAAAACCTCCGGCCTGAGGGCTTTGAGTAAACGGTACAGCCCTGACGAGCACGCGGCGAGCGACATGGTACTGAGATTGTCCACACGCGAAACAATGAGCTTGATTACCTCTGTGGGGAGCGAATTCCAGCCACTCTTTCGGCGGACGCTGCTCAGTTCTGCCATTGTTAGTGCTTGGGTTTCGGACAAGGGGGGGAGGCGCCTTAGCGGGGATGGAACATTGGACGAGATTATGTGCGGACAAAGATGGAGAAGCGAATATGTGATGCGGGAAGTGGACAGGTGATGATGACTACAGCACGCCACTTGACTTACGAGACACATACCAGCAGCGTAGGGTCATGTCGATGCCAGACAACTTGCTTGAGTGATCACAGTACCGGTACTCCCTACAGTGCTATGCCTTAACTTGCTTGAGTAGAGTAGTAGAGTAGGACTCTGCTCTACTACTAGCACCGGAGGAGTAGTATATTCTAAACTAAAATAGTTACAAACTTAAACGCTAGAGCGTGGAACGACTACGAACCATGCTCAAAGACCGTGTCTACGTGGTGTTTGGACATGGGCGACAACCTCAATGCCAACGGTGCTGCTCCCGTTGCACCGTATGTGTTTCTGTCCTTCCTGTTCAAAATCATGGTAGAATTCATGTTTCTACTCTGTATCCTACTACTATGCTAGTCCACATTATTAGTTTCATCTCTGTTATAGCCGTCATGATTTATTTTGTGCTTATTCAGATTAAATCTCGTAGTAACTTGCTCATATATTCAACTGGCGCAACGTCCCCTACAGCCACTCCCGTTTCATGGACGGCCTAGTAGATGTTGGAATTTTGCTAGTAGGCCTTTATAAGGTGAGCTCTTCTACCACTTGTATGGGCATGAGAATAGGAGACCTACACGCGCGCTCCTCCTCCTCGCTCGCCTCGCCACGCCACGCCTCATCACAACGCGCCGCGGGTTGCGGGATTGAGCCGAGTCGAGGACAGAGCTATACTCCCACGACCTACCCCGCCCGCACTATATAGTTTCTCACCACCGTTCCAGATCATTGCGCCGCCAAGCAAGTCTTCTCCATCCCTCCTTTCGGTGTGCACCGGGAGAAGGGACAGCAGGCCTCCGGAACCCCGCCTCTTGTGATCCTGTACGGGAGAGGGGCGATCAGGTTTTTGGGGAGCGCACTCACGCAACTGCTGGCAGCGACGACTTCGCGAACGATGACTTCTTCCCCGACCTCGGCAACCTCATCCTCGACGACATGGGCGACAACGTCAACGCCGGTGGTGCTTCTCCCGCTGCACCGTATGTGATTCTATCCTTCCTGTTCGAGATCGTGGTAGAATTCATGTTTCTAGTATGTGATCTGTTCATCTGCTATGCTAGTTTGCATGATTAGTTTAATCTCTGTCAATGCTATCATGATCTATTTCCTATTTATTCGGATTAAATATCATAGTAACTTGCTCATATTTCCAACAATCCAAAAACCTGATAAATAGGCCCTTCGTCCACTGCTATGAGTGCCCGATGCCGTTTTGTGGCTCGCCGGCGGACATGGTGCATCACCTCACGGATGCGTGCAGCGGTCACTACTGGCCCTTGGCGGAGAACATCAAGTACGAGACGTGCTACCCGTTCACCATGCCGGAGTCGCTGGAATATCACCGCCGTCTGCTAGTCTCGGAGGAGGACGGCAGCGTCTTCCTCTTGATCGTGGGCACCGGCGAGGCCCGCACAGGCCGCCGCCCCGTCTCTGTAATGTGCGTCAGGGGCGACGCCGCTGACGCTGACACTGACACGAGGCCGATGTACGGGTGCGTGGTCAGTATTACTACCCCTCGGCGTCGCGTGGGCGGTGACACCGGCCTCATCGAACTGACTTGGACTCTAGGGAGCTAGGACTATCCCGCCAATGAGGACATGGGAAACCCATGGCATCCTTTACCCGCCCACACGATGCACGGGGACTCCAAGGAGGTTCACCTGGACATACGCATTATCAAGTTAAATGTTGATCATTAGTCTTCGCTCAATGTAATCCGCTGTCTAAGCATGTGGAGACTTCCATGCAGGAACTTGCTCTACTGGAGTATCGCGCATGAATAAAAGTGTACCCGTTTATGGTTTAGTCTAGAATCTTCCATGTATGAATTTTTACTACAGTATCGGTGAAAGACTTATGATGAACCATTTCTTACATCTCCTCTGCCCGCTTGCAAGTCATCCTGATTTAATCCATCCGTCTAGGTGTATAAGGGCATGGTTAATATTACTTAATAGTATAGCCAACCGTTGACTATAAGAAAGTGCCATGTCATCTGTAGCCAACATGTATAACAATCGATACTCAAAAACTAATTCTTAAAGATCATTTCTTGCAAAGCACAATAAGTGTTATTTCTTCACAAGTTTTGGATGCAGGTTGAACAGTTGAACGCTTTTGTTTGCAAAAGATACATTTTTATCTATTTCACCCGGATGTTTGTGAGCTCTAGAGATGAAATAATATCCGAAGGAACCTATCGATACCCGTTACACATGAGATGACCCCCACATCCTTTGTCAAAATAAACAACTCCCCGATCAATGCATTTCACTCTTCGGTGGACGGCGCAGTGGACGGCGCAGTACTATTCGATTTGACAACTACAACTAGTATATTATAAAAAACAAAGAAGAGTAGTAGAGATAGAGATAAGAATAGAGACTAGGGAGGAGCACCATCTACTGCTTCGTGGGCTACTCTTGCGCTCCATTCGGCGGCCGCAACGTCCCCTACAGTCACTCCCTCCTGCGCTCCATTCGGCGGGCGCTGTTGAAATTTGGGGAGCGCACTCTCGCGACTGCTAGCAGCGACGACTTCACCGACGATGACTTCTTCCCCGACCTCGGCAACCTCTTCCTCAACGACATGGGCGACAACCTGAATGCCAATGGTGCTGCTCCCGTTGCACCGTATGTGTTTCTGTCCTTCCTGATTGAAATCATGGTAGAATTCATGTTTCTAGTCTGTGTCCTAGATTCGATATGTTCATCTACTATGCTAGTCCGCATGATTCGTTTAATCTCTGCTATAGCCGTCATGATTTATTTTGTAGTAAATCTCGTAGTAACTTGCTCATATATTCAACTGGTGGAACGTCCCCTACAGCCACTCCCGTTTCATGGACGGCCTGGTCGATGCCTCCAAGGAGCCCTTCGTCTACTGCTATGACTGCCCGGTGCCGTTTTGTGGCTCGCCGGCGGACATGGTGCATCACCTCATGGATGCGCGAGGCAAACACTGCTGGCCCTTGGCGGAGAACATCAAGTACGAGACGTGCTACCCGTTCACCGTGCCGGAGTCACTGGAGGATCAGCGCCGCCTGGTAGTCTCGGAGGAGGACGGCAGCGTATTCCTCTTGATCGTGGCCACCGGCGAGGCCCGCGCAGGCCGCCGCCACATCTCTATAGTGTGTGTCAGGGGCGACGCCGCTGACGCTGACGCTGACATGAGGCCGATGTACGGGTGCATGCTCACTATTACTACCCCTCGACGGCGCGTGGGCGGCGACACTGGCTACACCGAGCATACTTGGACTCTGCGGAGCTGGGACTTTCTCGCCGATGTGGACATGGAAAACCCATGGTGTTATTTGGACTCCAACAATTTGCACGGGGACTCCAAGGAGGTTCACCTGGACATCTTCATTTTCAAGTTAAATGTTGATCATTAGTCTTCGCTCAATGCAATCCGCTGTCTAAGCATGTGGAGACTTCCATGCATGATCTTGCTCTATTGGAGTATCGCGCATGAATAAAAGTGTATCCATTTATGTTTTAGTCTAGAATCTTCCATGTATGAATTTTTACTACAGTACTGGTGAAAGACTTATGATGAACCATTTCTTACATATCCTCTGCCCCCTCCCAAGTCATCCTGATTTAATCCCTCCGTCTAGGTGTATAAGGGCATGGTTAATGCTTAAATAGTATAGCCAACTGTTGGCTACAAGAAAGTGCCATGTCATCTGTAGCCAACATGTATAACAATGGATACTCAAAGACTAATTCTTGAAGATCATTTCCTGCAAACACAATAAGAGTTATTTCTTCACAAGTTTTGGATGCAGGTTGAACAGTTGAACGCTTTTGTTTGCAAAAGATACTTTTTATCTATTTCACCCGGATGTTTGTGAGCTCTAGAGATGAAATAATATCCGAACAAACCTATCCAAATGAACTAACCGAGGCATCTCCATCTTAATTTTCTCTTGCAAGTCGTGCGTGGTCCCTTCATCGTGAAAATGCTCTGGCCGTCGCATTGATTTGCATGTATGGATAGCACCACCATATTTTCAAAGGAGGAGCGAGCTCTATATTTCAGCCAAGGCATGCATGATTTGAGGAATTATGGTTGGGCATGCATGTAGAAAAGGGAGGAGAGTAATTTTCATGCGAGGGATTAAAGGAAGGGAGGCCAGCGGCTAGGCATTCAAAGGAGGCTGCATGCAAGATTACATGGAATCCAGATACTAGTCCCAAAATCAGTTCCTCCTTTTGCGGACATGCCTTGGTATGAAAGATTGACAAGTTAGGCCCTGTAAAAATGGATGGAGGGAGTAGTAGTACGTGTAGAGGGCGGCGCTGCACAGGAGTCTCACCTCTCACCCCGCTCGTGGCGCGGCAGTAAAGCCGTCATATCACAAAACCCAACCACTCCCAGTAATAAGTGGCCTGGTAAAATAAACGGACAAGCAACCATCACATCCCTCCGTCTTTTTTGCATTTCATCTCTCTGCATTTACTTTCTCCGGTTCATCTCGCACACTCGATCCCTAGCTACTACTCCTAGGGCCAGTTATTTTGGCGGCTTCCCCAGCTTTTCCCACAAGACTAGTCACAGTGGAGAGTAACAATAAGGCGCCTCACTCATTTATTTGGGCTTCTAAACTACTATTTCGTCCTGGTTTATTCCTCACCATTGTAATTTGTGCTAAATTTTGACCAAAGATTTAGCTGGTTTTTCCTCACCATTGTAATTTGTGCTAAATTTTGACCAAAAATTTGACACAGATTACAATGGGGACCAATAAACCAGGACGGAGGTAGTAGTTATGGGATTACTAATCTAGAAGCCTAAAAGAACTGGCCCCTGGTACTCCTACTAGTAGTAGTACTCAAGTTGGAATTCCAATTGCACGGCACAACCTGTTAGGCAAAAACTTCGATACAGGGTGTAGGAAGCGGTTTGGGAATTTGCATGCCTTTCCAACCAGTGAGATACTCCGTACAAAGTACAACAGAGAAATAACCACAGAGAAGGAAGCTAAAAGTAAACAATCAAACGAGCATTTTTGCATTTGTTTTGCATTGAATCATTTCACAAGCTTGACTAGTGCTGTTTTTCCACTTTTACAAAAACCGCATCGTAATGTCAAAACGTGCATTTGCACGTACATAAGTAATAGTAGTACTCCCTCCATCTAGGTGTATAAGTATTCCCTCCCTCTTGGTCACGGTGCACAACCGAAGATGACTTATTGACCTGGACGGAGGGAGTAGCACAGTCTGCAAGCATATATCAAGAGAGACGTGTAGTGTGATAGTATATAGTAAAGTTTGTGCTATATGCACGTACTTGCAAAATGTGTACGAATGCACAAGGTTTCCAAACTTTCCCTTTTACATACTTAATTATGGACGCTAAAAATTCCTGAACATTCGGGATTTATCATTTGCATCCCAAAACTAATGAGATCGCCTTACGAAACAAAAATTATACTCCTCCTAAAAGCCACGACGCTCGCAGGAGCGCTTGCGGCGCGCCACGAGTGCCCTGGTGCGCGACCGTTTCCCAGCGCGCCGACACAACGCCTCTTCCTCATCCTCGCAACTCGCGAGGTGCTGATTGGTGGCTTGCCGGCGGGCGAGCGCGATCTCACCGGTGTGGTGATCCGATGCCAACAGGTACTCCCCCTCGCTGGAAGCGTGCACCCGGTCCACGTACCGCCAAGCGTAGATGAGGCGCTTGGGCCCGACTGCACTCAGGGAGTCGGCACGGGCGTCCTCCGCCACCCTCACGGCCCTCGCACGAGCCTTCTGCCAAAGAGCCAATTGCATGACTCTCTTGGACGCGACATAGGCCTCCCAGGCAGCTTGTTCCGCGGTGCCCTTCTCTTCCTCAGCCTTCTTCTCTGCCTCTATTTTGGCGCGCTCTGATGGAGGCAAAGCCTCCCACAAGGCGACATCCATTTCTTTCCAAAGCTCCTCAAGGCTGGGGGGGGGGGGGCTCGGCGGGCGGCGCGGTGTTCTCCTCGTAGCGGGGAGCCGACGCGTCCTCCGGTGCGCGTGCTGGCGAGATTGGGAACGCCGACGCGTCCACCTCGACGCGTCGCGGCGAGGAGCGGAACACCGACGCGTCCTCCTCGACTAGTGGCGGCGAGGAACGGAACGGCGACGTGTCGCGTAGCGGCGAGGAGCGGAACACCGACGCGTCCTCCTCGACTAGTGGCGGCGAGGAACGGAACGGCGGTGCTGCGAGGGGCTCCTAGGGCTTGGGAGGGGCGATGCCATTGTTGTCGACGTGAGAGGGAGGGGGAGGAGATAGCGATGAACGTCAACGTGAGGGGGAGGAGATAGCGATGTCGTGGGAGGCGCAGTATTTATAGCAAGCAATGGCACACCTACGTAAGATATGGACTGAGCTGCACTGACTTAACTGCAGGTCCAGTTGTGTCACTGACATGTGGGCCAGACCTATGTTGGGCCCATATGTCAGTGACCGAATGCACCTGCAGTTAAGTAACAGCTACGTGGGCATATTTGATGGAGTAAATTACGGGGGAGCGAAGGGGTGGAAATATTGCTGGTCACAACGGATTGGACGAGCGTGGGGGGAGGAGAGTCATCCATGCAAAAAAATTCACACGGGGTGGAGTGGTGGGACCGCCGGAGGGAGAAGGAGAGTTTGGCAGGCATATTATTTCCACACATGGAGAGGAAAAGATTTGGAGACGAATGGGCTTCCTGCAGGTATGGGGAACGGTGCATAATAAGTCATCTTGCATGCCGGGCTAGGTATAGTCTCAAGTCATTAAAAACAAACACGCCCCACACATGTTCATATTTCAAGGTGCACTATAATGGTGGTATCTTAGCAACTGGGAATAGCAAACATGCTGATGTGGCAAAGAATTAAAGAAGAGACGGGGGTTAGAGTAACTACTGTTCATGCATGCATTGGTAAACACATTTTTTTGTGGAGAACGACAACACTAGTTGAGTACTTTTGCAGACTTCAAAAACTATTCCACAATGTGTCAACATTCACAATGTCAAATCAATATTTTTACACTCATTATAAAACGTAGTTCTTATACTCATTATAGTCAGTACTCCCTCCGTCTAGGTGAGCAAGTCATCTTAGAGCAAGTACAATAGAGCTGAGTCAGCGGTCTATAAGAATTAAACTAGTATATTTCTGCTTAGTTGGAGGAAAGATAAGAGGAGAGAGAAGGTAAGCGGGCTCTTCGTGAAGAGCCAGCTCTAGCACGTGCTCCTAGACACTTTGTGAGAATGAAAGATGGGCCACATAATAAAAGTAGTACACTCTTTTGATCTACTATTGTACATGTTGGCTATAAGATGGGTTGTAGATGACATGGCACTAACTTATAGCCAGCAGCTGGCTATATTATTAACCATGCTCTTAGATTGTGCACTGTGACCAAGGAGGAGGGGAAAACGAGAGATCTTAATGTTTATTTGCTAATTAATAGCATTGCATGCAATGAACTAACCACTGCATGTCGTGTTTGGTAGTCTCAAGTCATTAAAAGCATGCACACCCACATCTCCTATTGGTCGATATGTCAAGAAACAAGAAACGAGATAGAAGTTAATGCACCGCGCCTAAGTGTTTTGGGAATATTGTATCGAATGAGTGTACTGGTGTGTCTGGTTAATTAATATAAGGTGGTGTTCAAAAAAGTATAAATTTGGTCAAACACTTTGCAAACGGTTGACGGGAGTAAAAAGGACCAGAGGGAGTATCATGCATGCGGAGTATGTAAAAAAATTGCTGGTCTAAAAAAAGGCAAAAAAATTGCTCATTTATAGCCGGTCGAAGTCTCCAAGGGCGCGACCGCGCGAGGGAGGCGAAGGTCGTGGGAGGCGCGACGTTTGACGGAATTAAGTGAAGTTACATCCACGTGTTGGCATGGCGTGCGAACAGGCAGAAGCTATACCGTCAGGCCTACGATATGGGTCTAGTAGACATGACATCTAGTGGGTCCCGCATAGTTCTCGAGAACTCTTTGGGGGCTTGCAGCCGTTTATCCACCGGGCAAGCCAGCAACCCCATGCCGTTCGCACGCCCTACTCGTCCCCGTCTTCTACCTTACAACAGTTCGCTCCCAGTCGTCCCGTCCTTTCACATTAGTTCGCTCCCAGTTTTTTTTGCGGGGTACAACAGTTCAACTTCTCCTAACCCTCCTCCAAAATCCATGGCCTCCCAAATCTCCGTGGTCGCCGCTGAGTACCAGGTTAGAGCCATCACCGGCGATCAGTTCATCGTCATCTACACACATGGATCCGAGACGGTGAAAGCATGGCTTGCTCGCTTCCTACGCATGTTCAACAACTCAACGGATGAGTGGATCGCTGGGCTAGATGTTGAGTACACCACAGTCCTGGGACGAGAGAAGGATCTAAAGGACGAAGAGAGGAAGAAGCCCGTCGTGATCCAGGTTTGCGTACATAACGTTTGCTTGGTCTACCACATATGCCATGCCGACGTTGAGTGCCAGGATTTTAAGAACTTCCTCAAGGACAAAAGAGTGAAATTCGTTACTGTAGGCTTTAAGAACGACAGTGACGTCCTGCGTCGGATAGGTCTCGTTGTAGGCCAGCCCTTCGATCTCCAGAAGGCAAGCCTGGTGTCCTCCTCTCAACCTTCAATGCTGACCCTGGCAGCAGCCATGATTGATCCTTCGTACGCTAAACTGAAGAAACCTCATCACGAGTTTCATCATGCATGGGAGTTGAAGGCATTAGATGAAGATCACATCCTGTACGCAGCAATGGATGCCTACCTTTGTTTAAATATCTACAAGGGTTGGATGAAGAAGCAGAGCCCAGTGTCCGGTTCAGGCAAAGAAGCGTCGGCGAAGAGGAAGAGGAAGAGGGACGAGGACGAAGTCGAGGACGTGGACTCGGACTCCAAGTAGGTGGCAGTGTTGTCGCTCATGCTGGTTCTACTCCAGTGTCAAGTGGACTAGTTGCTTATTAGTTTATTTTCAAGGGTGTGTTGTGCTGAGGCCCCAACAGAACTATGTTAATGTCTTTCTCGTTATTTGAACTCTTTAATACATACAGTAGTACTAGTACTATGTCTTACTACTGTTCTTCTCGTAGTTGGTACTACTGCTCGTATCTTCGTGTTCCTACTGTACTTAATACGTTCGTACTAGTAGTATAATTTGGGTTAGTCGATTTGTGAAAGAAGTTTGATGGAGCGAAGGAAGAAGACGACAGAAGAGGTGGAAGAAGCCCTTCTAGCCATCCATGTTGCATCAAACGGCTCACATGAGCCGACTGACCCAAATTGCTCCTTCAGATTGCAGGATCCATGTGGCATTCAAGGTCTCGAAGGTAGATTCCGCATCCGCACCCGGTTTGCGGGCTCGACACGCGCGCGATCGGCTTCCGCCGCGACAGCCACCATGCATGCCTCCTCCGCGCGGGCGGAGACGACAATGACACGCTAGTTACTCCTCGCTGGCGTGCTGGAGCACGCGCTCGTCCTCCTCTTCATACGCTGCGTGCATAGACGCGGCTCCACCAGCTGCTCGCGTGCTTGGCAGCGCGGCGGCATCGCGAGGAGGGACTGCAGACGACGTGAGCGGGCAAGCCTTCGGCTTCATGGCACAGGGATGGCGGCGACACGGCGGTGATGGGCGAGAAATTGTTGGCCGGAGCAGGCGGGCGCCGGCATGTGCAACGGCGGCGGCTGCATATTGATGAGTGCGCGTGTGGGAGCTTACTTTAGTTTTAAATATAAGGTTGGTCAAACTTAAAAGAAAACCGTACTAGTACACGTAAACATTAGACTTAGGCAGCGCTTTTATTAGTTAGTACCACAGCCACGATACGGAATCCTGTGCAAGCGCGTGAACCGCGGCCGCGCGATCGATCGAACGGTGTGTCACCGTGTCGCGCTCGAAGGACATCCACCGAACCTTTTTGTGTGTGTGAAAACAATCCTCGAGTATTACTCAACTTTTTTTCCTGTGAAAGTTCTTGACGCTGCAGTATTTCCATATATTTGAATTTAGCTGCAGTTCGTGTTTATTTGGATTTGGACGTTTTAGGTGCGCCCTAGTTTTTTTAATACTGATTTTGTGTGTGTGACTGAGAGATAACGTGTGTATGTGTCCATATGTGTGTTGTGGCAGAAGGGCAATGTGGAGACGGTGTGCGTGTGATACAGACATAGAGAGGTGTGAATGTGCAAATGATCATGCATGAGTGAGACATAGACAGATGCCGATACGTTGTGTATACATGAGAGAACGGTTTTCTAGTTTACTTGTGTGTGTGTGTGTGTGTGAGAGAGAGAGAGAGAGGAGCATCCGTAACACAACAACCATCTCTCTCAATTCGTCCGTCCCTCGCATGGTTGCATGCAACACATGCATCAACGCGCACATTTTGACACCCTCACCCGGCCCCTGCCCACCTCAAGGCCCACACAATCTCTTCGTGAATACCCATTTCTCTCCTTAGGTTTGTTTTCTCTCAATATCTGACACACACACACACACACAGAGAGAGAGAGAGAGACACGCAGCACAACACACACACACACACACACTCCCCCGAGCACACAATTCATCCCCATCCAAGGTTATACGGCGACCACTCTCGCTTGTGCTTCTTTGCACCCCAACATGCACAACACCTCAATCTTCAAAGAGGGCAACGAGCAGATCAAAGACGGCGACCACACCGCGCTAGAGAATGCGGGGTCATTTGGAAACAGGGTGATGTGACGACGGCTGACTGACTCCTCCCCCCGCCCTCTCTCTCTCTCTCTCTCTCTCTCTTGCACAAAATTACCAATCCCTCTCTCCCCCGCACAAAATTGTCAATCCCTCAACCCACGAGATCCTTCCCCTCTCGTCCATGTTTTTCTTGCTCTCTCATCAAACATGTTGTCTCTTCTCCTTCCACGTATACAGAATCCAGATGCACACGCATCTCATGTATATTACATGTATGCATCTTTCTCACAGACCTAACTTCTTCCTCTCTCTTTCTCTCTCTCTCTCTCACTCTCTCTCTCTCATTAGGTTTGATTCCTACTCTCTCGTCCACATACATACAATCTTTCCCGCCCTATCTGCTCCATCTTCAAAGCTCTCTCTGCACGTTTCATTCACACATTGGGATATGTCAAAATGTTGCTTCTATAATGGCTGATGTAGAGTTATGGTTGTTCTTGTTGCATCCTACAAAGTAATAACTATGAAATGCATTTAGATTCTCATTTGACTGGGATTATGTGAGTTTGAGCATGTTGTGAAGTACTATAGACCTTGTATACATCTTGGGATTCGACAATGATTGTAACTATTGAATTGTATAGACCATTACATTCGAAGTCAATAGCCTAATATATTTATTTCACAATTTCAACAAATGATTAGTTCACTACAAACTAAGAAAACAAATGTGTACTCCCTCTGTTTTTATTTAAGTCCGCGTATTAGCATTGGTCAAAGTCAAGTATTGTAAACTCTCAGAAAGCTTATAACAAAAAATATTAACATATACAATAACAAATAAATACCATTAGATTCATTATTGAATGTACTTTCACATCATACATATTTGTTATGGTAAATGTTTATATTTTTCTATAAACTTGGTCAAACTTTAGGAAGTTTGACTTCGGTCAAACCTAATATGCAGAGTTTACTACTACTACTCACTAGTTGCTTAGCCGAATCACTCAACACGCCACAAGGGGAGTTCAGTGTCACAAAATTTTGAGGTCGGCGGGAAAATCTCCCGCGACCCTGATTCGAGCAGTGGGAAGTTACCATCATAGCCTTCGGAACAGGCCTACAGATGACGCTTGGTAGGGGGCTGTTTTCGTAACTTCAGGTTCACCCTACCCAGCCAACCCCACCCCGGCACCCAGAGTAGTACACCTGAATACTCCCCATTTTCTATCCCCGCCGCAAAATAGACTTCTCCACGAC
Source organism: Aegilops umbellulata (assembly GCA_032464435.1). Taxonomy (NCBI): domain Eukaryota; kingdom Viridiplantae; phylum Streptophyta; class Magnoliopsida; order Poales; family Poaceae; genus Aegilops; species Aegilops umbellulata. Next base: position 290,323,270 of record CP136060.1, read on the forward strand.
ACCGCAGCCTTCGTGCTCCTCCCCTTTACATCGGCGCACTCATCCACGGCAGCGCATCTGCCTCATCAACGACCTCGTACGCTGCACTGGAGCCGGTCCACCGTCGTCGTCGTACATGGAGCCTCTTCCCCGGCATCGTCTTCCACGGTCTCGGATCTGCTTCCCGGAAGCCGACGCCAAGCGCAGAAGTACCACCGTCGTGGACAATGAACTGACTCCCGTTGCCGACCATGACTCACAGAGGCCGCCGCGACCATCGTTCTCCTCCTCGATTGGTAATGTGTGTATTGAATCACTTAGCAGTACATGTGCAGTTCCAATTTTGTTCATACCTACCCTTCAAATTTCCTGGGTGCTATTGTTCCCGTAAAAGTAATTGGTTATAGCCTCCATTGTCCAACAGAATATCAGCTTGTAATTGTGTGCCGCTCCTGTATCGCGCTGTGCTTGGGTAGGTTTTTCATCTGCAACCAGTAGTGTGGCAAATGATGGAAAGGTTTTTAGAACTAGCAAAATGCCCATGCGTTGCACGCATCAAGATGCATTTGTATGAGTAGTTTATCTTGTTGGAGATGCTCTAACATGGCAGACGGGTGCTTTAATGTTGCTCACAAGATGCGCGAGTATTACTAGTAGTATATTTTTCTTGCCATGTTGAGATTTTAAAACCACGAGTGCGAACATGCAGAGGAGCAATGAAGACCAAACACGGGATATTCGGGACATCTTCAAGGAGCATGGCAAGTTAAAGAGGAGCTGCACCGAACCTGTAAAACAAGCTTTGGTAAGTAACACCCTTTCAATTACTTTCGTGTAGCCTTGTGTTCTTCGATGTGTATATGTTGTAGTTTCTGTTTCTCTTAAGGTGGTGTTCTTCGATGTGTAATAAGAAGAGTCTTAATCGTCCTAATGCTTTCATTTTTAGCTTGATGTAGGAAGTGGGTGTTCTCACCTTGTAGTATATTTTTATTTATTTATTCCTTTTGAATTCACTTCTCCGAGTTCTGTTTATCTGGCTTCTACTAAATGGATCTAAGTTGCTCTGAGTATTGATCTAAAAAAGAAGTAACTTCGTGTCAGGATGCAGTTCCTGCGAGGAGGGAAGTATGGTCAACCTCGAGATCATGTTTCCAAAATGAGGCAGGATTACACACAAGGTGCCAGTTCCCTAATGATGCTGGATTAGACACAAGGTGCAAATTCCCAGATGATGTTGGATTACACACAAGCCAGGTGGAGTCATCAACTATTCGTGTCCTCATGGCATTAGTAAAGGCTGAAAGAAAGCGTGCAACAGCCCTTGAGAAAGTAGTTGAGTTCCTGACGAAGCGAAAAGAGCAATCAGATGCTCTCTTCACCCAAGCCAAAGAAGAGATGGAAGAAGCCAGAAATAAGCTAGCAGAGGCAGAGCAGGCTAGGCGTCTCCTGCTATCTAAAACGGTTGTCAATACAAAATTTCCTTCATAATAGCTAGGTTCAAATGTTTATCCAGTCAGCATGCCTGTTGTGATGTCCGTGCATCTACTGATGTGGCACAAAATGTTTTTTTGGGTCATGTAATAACAGCACTTACTTTCCAAACAATAACAGACGAAGCATTGGACATGGTATAGTTCACGCGCAAGCCCGACATTCGAAGTTCAACTTCCACATCAAACTCATGTTCACAGATATCTGTACATTCATACATAATGTCCACAACCATGTTTCACTTCAAAGCCAAAAAAATGTGAGGAGAGTTATAAATAAAGAAAATCCTCTACTAGTTCCTGCTACCAGTGCGAGCACAACAAGTCAAGACCATGCGTAAATTAATTATATTTTAGTCATTTTTTGTGTTCTAAAATGCCTACCGGCTCGCGGAAGGACGTGTTGCCGGCACACGCGCGGATTCAATGAAGGCAGGCGGGGTAGTCTTAAGCTGGTTGCACGCGACGAGGAGGCGTGCTCAGCCGGGCCTGCAGCGAGTGCGACCCTCTTGGCCGGCGCGCCGGTTCAATGCCTGCGCTATGAGAGGTCGCGTCCGTGTCAGAGCAATCACTCCCTCCAGTCGTTTTTTGTTTGGGTATAACAAAATCTCGTTTTCCATTCACATTTTACAAGTAAAGTTCTTGGACAAACTTTGACCCAAAGTACGATGGGGACTAGTAAACCAGAATGGAGGTAGCAGTTTTTTTTAATCGAAGAAGGGTTTCCCCTTCTGATTTTCATTAAAGAAAACCAGCATCTAAATCTAAACCATAGTATTTGCCCTAAAACTACCAGGTTCAACATCTCGCAACATAAACCCATACAACCTCCATCGAAAAAAACAAACCATACAACCATACGCCAAGGAGGTACGTAGTACTATGAATTCCATTTTCACTCAATACCAATCGTTCTAAAAACTACTTACTACTTATAACGCGCCATTGAAAATCGGAACTCTTAACCCCGCTAAAAAATGATATTTTAAACGTGGCTACTCGATCTGTGGCAACTGGCGAGCCACCGCGCTCCAAGTCGTTCACCTGTGGTCCCGACCATCAACTCCTACGGATCAAATTATCACGCGAGCTGACTATTCCTACAAAGGTGCTCCACCATGTACCCGGTACCCACGAATGCAGCAATCGTGCCCCTAGGGTTTTAGAGTTTATTTGTTAACGTCGCCTTTACATAACACTCATGTGTGCGAGACAGCGAGAGGCCGACTGCGTGTGTGCGCCTCTTCTCTCCGTATATGTACTCCACCATTTGTCTGGTGTCCAAAAAATTATAATAAATACTAGCAATGTGCCAATGCGTTGCCATACGATCAAAGTAGATTAATACAGTGGCGGAGCTAGATGCAGATTACGCCTAGGGCTGTGCTATGTTGAGTGATAAACTTCTATGATTTTCTATGCTTTGCATGAAGAAATTACAAAGGAAGTTATTTCTAGGCCTGGGGCTATAGCCCTAGCTGCCCCAGGCCTGTCTCCGCCACTGGATTAATACATATTCACCGATTTGATAGAAAAAAAAGTCTAGCTTTGAAATACGTATATCACTAAAAATATGTTATGTTTCACTCAAAGTATATTCCTTTGGCGGTTTTGATGAGATAAGGGAGGAATGTTGTTGGTTTCAAGATTCGAGAAGTGGTATATGTCTAATTTCTACTCTTACTAGCAAGATGCCCATGCGTTGCACGGAACATCGGGATCTTGTGGGAGAAAAGGATGAACGAGGGAAGGCCTTATCTGCAAATGTGGTGAAGAGTGCGGGTAAATTGCCATATTTTCCTTCCTATCTGTCAGATATAAATCAAACGACCTACGTTTGCAGGATGGCAGGCCCACCATCATCACCAACTCTATTTTTTATCCCTACTCTTATAATAAGCATTGTTGGTGATGATCTTGTGCCTGCCATCCTGCAATATAGGCTGTCCGATCTATATCTGACGGATATGAAGGAAACTATGGAAATTTTGCAAAAAGATACCCACACCCCTCTCCACATTTGCAAATAAGGCCTTCCCTCGTTCATCCTTTTCCCCCACAAGATAAACTACTCATACAAATGCATCTTGATGTTCCGTGCAACGCATGGGCATCTTGCTAGTTCTTGCAAAAAGCCCATGTGTGTGTGAGAGAGAGGGCGAGTGGAGGAGGACGGAGTGCATGTGTGACAAAGACACAAGGAGTGTGTGTGCGATAGGTATCAGCTTAAAATGAGGCGATAGTGTGTGTGTGCACGATCGAGAGGGCGTGTCTCAAGAAGGGAAGAAAAATCTACATAGATAGAACGAGCGGGAGAGAGACATGTATGCAATGGTGGAAGCACGAGTGTGTGGGTGTATAAACCTATCTAGAGGCTAGCTAGTCGATAAATGTTTGTGAGAGAAATACGAGTCGGGGTGCGAAAGCGAGAGTTTTGTGTGTGTGTGTGTGTGTGAGGCGGTATTCGGGAAGGGGAGTGGAAGCAGGAGTTGTGTGTGTGTGTCTGTGAGAGAGAGAGATAGGAGACCGTAGTCGGGGTTGTCTGATCGGTAAACAAATGAATAATGTCAGTCTGGGATGGAGACGAAAAGGAGACCGCAACAAGAGAGATAGAGAGAGTAATTTTAGTGGTATGAGTCATATGTAGAGACATATAGGGTGTGTGAGAGAATCCCATAGAGAGAAAGACAAAGTGATAGACGAGTGGAGACTGTGTGTTTGGCGGTGAAAAAGAAAGCTTAGGTACCAAGTGATACCAGAGAACAGTAGAGATGTGAGAGATCATGAAAACCGTGTAATGTATAATGATAGGGAGAGTGTGACTTCTCAAGGGAGACCTCCAGAGACAATGTTTGCGAGGATAGGAGCAACATGAAGTGAGCGTGCGGGTGAGCTGGAGAAAAGAGAGTGATAGCTACCTGAAGGAGCATGCATGCGAGAGAGATGGGCGTGAAAGGAGTGAACAAAAAAGGGATTCAAATATTTGAATTCGAGATGATAATACATGTAATCCATACTCGAACCAAAATTGATCTATCAAACATGCATACTCATATGAATTCACCCACATCTATGTTATTTAATATGTAGATATTACTGATCCATACATTTTAGTAGAACATAATTAGGTTAAATTTTTTCGAATTCAACCTTAAGATTTCGAGATCGTTGTATTTGTAAATCATATTATACATATAAAGGAGCAGAATTATTTGTTGTTCTTTTGAAAGTATATATAAAAAATGATGTATATAGAATGTAATTCCAATTGAAAATGGATCCCGCCCGGGAAAAAAATAGAATACAAACGGGATTCAAATTGAGTTGGCACAGTAAATGTGCACTCTGCAAAATTTGAACGAAGCAGGGAAAGTCGCAGTAACCGCCCGAAACCAAAATCCGTGAGATGGAAATCACTACTGCCTATCCCTGCCACGCAAAGCCTATATGCTGGATTTCTATAGGTTTCGATAGGGGTAGGTTTGTAATTTCACCCAAACGTGACGTAACCGCCTCTCACCCGGATTCATACACGGTGGGTGCCAAAACACAGTGTGTCCTCAGCCGAAATTGACTCCCTCCCCGATTCATATTCATACACGGTGGGCGCCAAAAACAAACTCTCGTCGGCAAATATTCGGTGTATGCGAGATTACCGTCCTATCCCCAACCGACTAGTGTTGCTGTGATGTAGTAGAAATTTGAATCGGGGGCTAAGTTTGTAAATTTCCTCGCATTTGAGACAAGCGCGCCCTGAATACATGGTTCCCCCTTCCTCTCTACCTCCCTTTTCCCCCTTCGTACACCGTGGGCGCCAAAACACCCTCTCCACCCCACCCTCCTCCGTCCGCCGCCGCCGTCCGCCACCCCATCCACCGCCGTCCTCCTCCACCATGCCGGAGCTGATACCCCGACGTCGCCGTCCATTACAAGAGATCGACCTCTCTCATCCACGGCTTCGGACCGGGATCCTTGCATCATGTCCTCTCGCTTCATCCCCGCCGTCATCCACCTTGTCGGCGCCGCTCCTACGACCGTCTCGTCCACCGCGCCCCGCCGCCACCGTCTACCCTCCTAGATCCGCTTCCACGCCGTCGACAGCCATCGCTACCGCAGCACCGTCAAATTCTCAGCAGATGCGTACACGGCGCCGCACCAGAGGCGGTACTCTTTTGTATATGCTCAACTTATTTATCGCAGCAAGAAAATAGATCGCCACTGCTTTACTCCGATTTCTTGTCTTGGTTGCGAAGTTGCCTTTGTCCGGTTTGCACCTTCAGATCCGCCATGGCAGCTCAACATCATACTCGCAATGCTCATGGTTTTCCCCTTTTATATTCCACACTAGTTAAATCACAGTAGACTAAATTTCAAAATTGGGTCAGTCGATTTTTCAGAGCTCGCCGGAGTTCGCCGGTGCGATCGAAGGGGCTCGGGTGGGACGGTGGTTGTGGGGGGCGATGGTGGGGCCTCGTCGAACGAAGAAAACTCGACGCGGGTGGGGGCGGGGGTGGGGGTGGCAGAGGAACACATGCGGTGGGGCTGGTGGTTCAGCCGGCGGCCCGTGCGGTGTTCTGTATGGGAAGCACAGTATGTTCCTTGTCAAGAAGGGGAGCAGGGACATCTGCAGTCTAACAGCTGATAGAGCTGGCCTGTACGTGATCGATAGGCTTTCAATTACTAGCGGCAATACAACACCGTAATTTCCAGCCAGTTCCACTTTCCCGATTTATATATCCTGGTTATGGTGTACCCCTGTTATGTACACTATGATCTGCCTAGTTGCTGTGTGCTCTTGTTATCATGGTTTGGCAATAAACTCTATATATAGTATATTATGAACCTATCATCTGCCAGCTATCCTTACTTCTGGAGCCTATTTTTTGTGTACTTGTGCCAGATTATATAAATGCACGCACCATATTACAGCACACATGAGCTCTCTCATCAGAATCAAGTGATAGCACACAAGTGTTTACAGGGGCGCCCCTATATTAGAATATCATCTGCATTACAAAGATAATCTCAAAACTATTTATGTTTTCATGGTTCTCAGATATCATACGCAATTACAGTGAATATCAGAATCCACGCATCAGAAGAATATTGTGGAACACTGCAATGACTTACAAAATTGGCACCAAGGCATCGAGTGCCATTCTGGAAGCAATGAAACTTGTACGCTCCCCACCTGTTGATTCTTGTTCAGAATATCATCCTAATGACTATTCTAACCTTGAGGAGTCAAAGGCAGATGGCCTGTCCTGTTCACCCATCAAGGTGCCTGCTCTAATTTGGCAAGGTTATATTGATTGTGCGTATCTTGCATATGTTGTCTTGCATTTCTTCTACTTTGTTGCACCGCCATCTGCTTAGTTTACTCATCATATATGTCGATATGCCATGCCCATCCATTATCAATACATATTCCATCTGTCATCGTACCATGTTTTTCCACTCAAATGCCGTTCTGGTGCATCAGACATCAAAAAGGAAGAGGGTGATTGCTGAACTTGAAGGAGCACCAGCAAAGTCCTTCAAAAACGTGGTGGTGCCGGAGAAATCAGACAACACCCCACTTATATTGGTTGTACAACCAGTGACACAAAACGTAGGACCGACTCCAGCAGACTGTACCCATACTTCACTGGCCACACCTCTAGCCCCACCACACAGGACCTGCACTCCAGCAAAAGGTATACCGATTTCATTTGCCATAGCACCAGCTGTACCACAGAAAAATCCCACTCCAGCAAAAAGTACAGCAAGTCCACCGGCCGAAGACCTATCCCAACTGCAGAGACGGCCAATTACTGCAGATTGGAACCCCATTCCATTTATTCCCAGTTTAAAAGACAATTCTTTCAATGTTGTTATGGACTAAGTGCATATATTCCCATCATGGGAAGATTATTGTGAAGACAAACACCATTTTCACATCTTCCTGTCCAACTTACGTGTAAGTGCTATTATTCATGGTTATTATTTTCCTGTTTTCTGCTGATTGAACACATCAATGATTTACATTACATTGTTGTAACTAGGCGAGGGTCAATCTGGATAGTCATGACGAGCAAAGCTTGCTTGTGCTTTTCAAGGAAGCATTGCAGCAGTATCGGTGTTACCTGAGGAAATCACACTTTGATGGCAAGTCTATAAACGAATTTCCGGTGAAGTCTCATGTGCTAAATTTAGAAGACATTGAATGGAAAAACCTTGTTATGCACTGGTCTCGTTCCCAGGATGAGGTACTGTCTATGAAATCACATGACAATTTGAACTTCTACTTTTCCGCATGTGCCTTATGGATCTTTTTTGCAAGAAATCTGCTCGAAGAAGAATTCCGGTTTGACAAGAACGACAGGATATCGCAAATATGCTGCCCGCTGCTTTGCTCTTGTTAGTACATGTTGTTCTATATCACTGTACTTGCATACATACCTGGTTCATTATGTGACAGCAGTATGCATGATAGCTTGCTTATCAATTGTTCGCTCCAAATTATCTGATCTGTATGAATGGTTACATTAGTGTAGAATATATCCAATGCCAATGTTTTTTTAGCTCTGCATTGCTCTTGTAAGTACATGATGTCCTTTATCAGTGTACTTATAATGATAGGTAGTTGTTCATGTACCATCAGTCTGCAGCTTATTTTCCTTTGCCCTCCATTTTCTACACATCAGATCTATATTTACTCTTACCATAAGGTTGGTACTGAAGAAGTTTAGTTGTGCATTGCTCTTGGCTGTACCTTTTGCCTGTATCGCTGCACTTGCATTTATAGCTACTTGGTTATGTAGCATCACTCTTCGTCTTATCTTAAATATTCTCCATTTTTTTCGTATATTATCACATCTATATTTACTCTTAACAAAATGTAGAATAAAGGCAATGCTTTTGAAGAAGATTCTGTGGTAAACTTCTTGAATTGCCCCCCCCCCCCCCGATCAGCATGGACAAGGCCTTTATAGAGCCTGTCTTCACCAATAATGTAAGTTTGTCCATCTCAAGCCTTCAAACTTTGTTGTATATATTTGGTTAGGCATGACTGCAACAGCTGTTTATTTTTGGCGTTTGCATCAAATTGCTTGTTTAAAGTTTATTATATGTAGTTCATAAACAAAAGTTCTTCCTTTCTCAATTTAAGTTTTCAGTTGTACAACCAAGTTCCTTCTTCATACCATGTAAATTAAACTATACAGAGCAAGTGATCTTCTTTTCCACTGCATGTATGCTTCTGTTCTTCATCTGTAATCCAGTGGTGTGGTGAACCTACCCACTACAACACAATGTCATATTATGCAATGTCTTAACTATGAACAATGTCATACCATTCTACTATTATTTAAGTTGTCTCTTTGTTTGCCAATCTGAAATGGTACAAATTGACAGCACACTAACCATTGATACTTATGAGTTCTTGATCTGTAATCCATTAGTGTCATGAAGCTGCCAACTCCTTCACAATGTCATTTCCTACCATGTCTTGACCTGAACAATACCATATTGTGTTAATGCAAATTTAAACTGTGTCACTTTATTCGTCAGTAAGAAATGTGATGAATTGTCAGCACTGATACTTTTATGTGCAAAACCTGTCATCTGTCTGCTTGTTTATCTTTCAGAGTGAGGAAGATAAAAGTGTTGAACAAGCGCAGTCTCATCATCTTGCTCAGTTGCTTGCCCTGCAGCTCCCCAGCAGGGCTAACCTTTCTTGAACTCTATTGAAGTGTTGTCGGTTTTGTATATTATTTTGTCGGCGTGTTTATTTGCACTGGTGGCGATCTTTGATGCCAAGTGTATGTAATCTACTGTCTGCTTGTGCTTTATTATCATAGTGGCGAACTTTGATGCCCAGTGGATGTAATATGCCGTAATTTCTTTATTGTATAGTCTAGGTTTTTTCTTATTCACGATGCTGCAGTTATTTTACTGTATATATATCCTGTCTTCGTAGTAAACCGGCCAAACCGTGAAATTACGATACATAATCGGGCCGTCATGCAATCATGATGTAGGTTGGGCCTGAAACGTGCCGATCAGCTCACGGGCCGGCAGCAGCCCGAAATGAACCCCGACCCATGATTGTGCGAATCAAATCACGGGCTTTTAACAGGCCGAAAAATTGTCTCGGTCCTTGTTTGGCCCAATCAGATATCGGCTGCGAGCAGGCCGGATGCAAACCGGGCCGTAGTTAGGCCCAATTATATGACGGGCTTTTAACAGGCTGAAATTAATATAGGGCCGAAATGTTAAGCGAGCCCTTAACAGGCCAAAACTTATATCAGGTCGAATTACTAAGTGGGCCTTTAGCAAGTGGGCCCAAAAGCATAGTGTCCAGTTGACGGGCCGAATCTGATATGGGCCATATTTGAGCCCAAAGCCTCTTAAAGGGCCGGACCTGATCTGGGCCGTAATTTGGCCCAGAACATGGTAGGCCTTTAACGGGCCAGATCTCATATGGGCCACTATTAGGCCCGAGCGTGGCAGGCCATTAATGGACCGGATCAAATATGGGCCGGCATTTGGCCCAAAACATGGCAAGCAGTTAATGGGACGGCCTACTAGGGTCCTCAAAATCTTGTGGGCCTATAGCTGGGTCGTCCCATTAATGTCGGCGAAACCTCGTGGGCCTTTAGCTGGGCCGGCCCATTATGATCCGCAAGAATCTTGTGGGCCTTTACCTGGGCTGGCCCATTAAGGCACACAAAAATCTTATGGGCCTTTACCTGGGCCGGCCCATTATGGCCCGCAAAATCTTGTGGGCCTTTAGCTGAGCCAGTCCATTATGGTCCGCAAAATCTCTTGGGATTTAGCTGGGCCGGCCCATTATGGTCCGCAAAATCTTGTGGGCCTTCAATTGGGCCGGCCCATTTAAACTTGATGGGCCGGTCCACGTGTCAACGTATCATAGGCGCGTCTCGCCCATTGGATGAGTTGACACGTGTCTCCTCCAGCCAATGATGATTTTACACGTGGAAAATCCCCATTGGTCGGGGCTATTAACGGGTTATCAGATCAAAAACCCGACCCGATAGCTTAACGGCGTTCCGTTACGGTGGATGCCACGTGTCGGTCACCCTTGACGAAAGCACTTCTGTGACGCGTGATTTATTGTCATGGAAGTGGACACTTCCGTGATGATAATTTAGGTAATGTCATGGAACACTACTACGACAGCACAGGTATGACTATCTTCATTTTGTCATAAATTTGTCATGGATGTACATGCATGACAAAAAAAGTGACCTACTGTGACAAACACGTATCATCACGGAAGTGTATTTTTTTTGTAGTGAAAGTACTTTCATGATCTCCATTGTTATCGACATGACTCAATGATCTCCATCATCTTGATCTTTTATCAACGTGTCGTCACATGGTCGTATCACCAGCTATTGCTTTTGCAACTATTGCTATCGCATAGTGATAAAGTAAAGCAATTACATGGCACTTGCATCTTATGCAATAAAGAGACAACCATAAGGCTCCTGCTAGTTGCCGATAACTTTAATAAAACATGATCATCTTATACAACAATTTATATCTCATCACGTCTTGACCATATCACATCACAACATGCCCTGCAAAAACAAGTTAAACGTCCTCTATTTTGTTGTTGCAAGTTATACGTGGCTGCTACGGCTGAGCAAGACCGTTCTTACCTACGCATCAAAACCACAACAATTTTTCGTCGGGTATGTGATGTTTTAACCTTCAACAAGGACCGGGCGTAGCCACACTCGATTCAACTAAAGTTGGAGAAACTGACACCCGCCAGCCACCTGTGTGCGAAGCACGTCGGTAGAACCAGTCTCGCGTAAGCGTACGCGTAATGTCGGTCCGGGCCGCTTCATCCAACAATACCACTGAATCAAAGTGTGACATGCTGGTAAGCAGTATGACTTGTATCGCCCACAACTCACTTGTGTTCTACTCGTGCATATAACATCTACGCATAAACCTAGCTCTAATACCACTGTTGGGGAACGTAGTAATTTCAAAAAAAAAATCCTACGCACACGGAAGATCATGGTGATGCATAGCAACGAGAGGGAGAGTGTTGTCTTCGTACCCTCGTAGACCGAAAGCGGAAGCGTTATGACAATGCGGTTGATGTAGTCGTACGTCTTCACGATCCGACCGATCCAAGTACCGAACTTACGGCACCTCCGAGTTCAGCACACGTTCAGCTCGATGACATCCCACGAACTCCGATCCAGTAGAGCTTCACGGGAGAGTTCCGTCAGCACGACGGCGTGATGACGGTGATGATGTTGCTACCGACGCAGGGCTTCGCCTAAGCACCGCTACGATATGTCCGAGGTGGATTATGGTGAAGGGGGGCACCGCACACGGCTGGGAACAATCAACTTGTGTGTCCTAGGTGCCCCCTGCCCCCGTATATAAAGGAGCAAGGGGAGGCCGGCCGGCCTCTCTAGGAGCGCCAAAGGAGGGAGGAATCCTCCTCCTAGTAGGAGTATTCCTAGTCTTACTAGGAGGGGGAAGGAAGGAGAGGGGGAGGACAAGGAAAGAGGGGGCGCATCCCCTCCCCAAGTCCAATTCGGACTAGGCCCATGGGGGCGCGCGGCCAGCCCTAGTGGCTTCTCCTCTTTTCCCTTAAAGCCTACTAAGGCCCATATGTACTCCCGTATTCCCGTAACTCCCCCGGTAGTCCGAAAAATACCTGAATCACTCGGAACCTTTCCGATGTCCGAATATAGTCATACAATATATCGATCTATACGTCTTGACCATTTTGAGACTCCTCGTCATCTCCCCGATCTCATCCGGGACTCTGAACTACCTTCGGTACATCAAAACACATAAAAACATAATACCGACCGTCATCAAACGTTAAGCGTGCGGACCCTACGAGTTCGAGAACTATGTAGACATGACCGAGACATGTTTCCGGTCAATAACCAATAGTTGAACCTGGATGCTCATATTGGCTCCCACATATTCTACGAAGATCTTTATCGGTCAAACCGCATAACACCATACGTTGTTCCCTTTGTCATCGGTATGTTACTTGCCCGAGATTCGATCGTCGGTATCTCAATACTTAGTTCAATCTCGTTACCGGCAAGTCTCTTTACTCGTTCCGTAATACATCATCCCGCAACTAACTCATTAGTTACATTGCTTGCAAGGCTTATAGTGATGTGCATTACCGAGAGGGCCCAGAGATAACTCTCCGATACTCGGAGTGACAAATCCTAATCTCGATCTATGCCAACCCAACAAAGACCTTCGGAGACACCTGTAGAGCATCTTTATAATCACCCAGTTACGTTGTGATGTTTGATAGCACACAAGGTGTTCCTCCGGTATTCAGGAGTTGCATAATCTTATAGTTATAGGAACATGTATAAGTCATGAAGAAAGCAATAGCAACATACTAAACGATCAAGTTAAGCTAACGGAATGGGTCAAGTCAATCACATCATTCTCTAATGATGTGATCCTGTTAATCAAATGACAACTCATGTCTATGGCTAGGAAACTTAACCATCTTTTATTCAACGAGCTAGTCAAGTAGAGGCATACTAGTGACACTCTGTTTGTCTATGTATCCACACATGTACTAAGTTTCCGGTTAATACAATTCTATCATGAATAATAAACATTTATCATGATATAAGGAAATAAATAATAACTTTATTATTGCCTCAAGGGCATATTTCCTTCAAGAGAGGGTCAAGCCAAGGAACTGAACCTTGTATGCGGTAGCCGCCGTGTAGATTCCGTCATTCGCGTGTTTCCAAACAATTTCATCTTCGGTTTGTTCATCAAGGTGGAAGTTGTGCACAAGCATCCAAAGAGGGGAAAATTCCCGAATGTGGTTGCCAGAGATAGTGGTGTTGTGGCGGATTTTGAAGATCCATGCATTCCCTCTAAGAGCCTCACGCACCGACCAATTCTTCCGTCTTAATGCCTCGTAGATTAGCGGCGCAATATCCTTGGGCTTGTGACCAAGAAGCCAAGGGGCGTCCCAAAACGGTGTTCTAGCGCCGTCACCCACAGTGATGGTGGTGGAGGCGTAGAAAAATTGGCGGTCATCCTTGGTGCAAGGATTGCCAAAACCCACCCAAAGCTTGTGGGGCTCCGTCCATTCATACCAAAGCCAGCGAAGGCGCTGAGCACGTGCGAACTTGTCAGTATTGAGGACTCCTAATCCACCGTACTCCTTTGGTCGGCACACCACTTGCCAGTTGACCTTGCACTTGCCTCCCGTTGTTTTATCCGCGTCGGACCAAAGGAAAGCCCGCTCAATTTTGTTTAGGTTATGAAGTGAGCTTGGGGGCACGATAAGAGGCGTAATAGAGTACACCGCTTGGGAGGAAATGACTGACTTGACGAGGGCCGTGCGTCCGATGGTAGTGATGTTTTGGCCCTCCCAAGTGACCAATTTGCGAGCCGCTTTGTCTTCGAGGTATTGGAAGTTGCTACCTCTTGAGCACTGCGTTGGATTTCCTTGAAGAGCAAAGGGTGATGCAGCAGAGTAGAGTATGTATTTCCCTCAGTTTTTGAGAACCAAGGTATCAATCCAGTAGGAGGCTACGCGCGAGTCCCTCGTACCTACACAAAACAAATAGCTCAACGCAACCAACGCGATTAGGGGTTGTCAATCCCTTCACGGTCACTTACGAGAGTGAGATCTGATAGAGATGATAGATAATATTTTTGGTATTTTTGATATAACAATGCAAGGTAAAATAAAAGACAAAGTAAAAAAGCAAAGCAATAATAAACTGATAGAAGATTGATATGATGAGAATAGACCCGGGGGCCATAGATTTCACTAGTGGCTTCTCTCAAGAGCATAAGTATTCTACGGTGGGTGAACAAATTACTGTGGAGCAATTGACAGAATTGAGCATAGTTATGAGAGTATCTAGGTATGATCATGTATATAGGCATCACGTCCGAGAAAAGTAGACCGGCTCCTGCCTGCATCTACTACTATTACTCCACTCATCGACCGCTATCCAGCATGCATCTAGAGTATTAAGTTCAAGAAAATAGAGTAACGCCTTAAGAAAAATGACATGATGTAGAGGAATAAATTCATGCAATATGATAAATACCCCATCTTGTTATCCTCGATGGCAACAATACAATACGTGCCTTGCTGCCCCTACTGTCACTGGGAAAGGACACCGCAAGATTGAACCCAAAGCTAAGCACTTCTCCCATTGCAAGAAAAACCAATCTAGTAGGCCAAACCAAACTGATAATTCGAAGAGACTTGCAAAGATAACCAATCATACATAAAAGAATTCAGAGAAGATTCAAATATTGCTCATAGATAATCTTGGTCATAAACCCACAATTCATCGGTCTCAACAAACACACCGCAAGAAGAAGATCACATCGAATATATCTCCACGAGAGAGGGGGGAACATTGTATTGAGATCCAAAAAGAGAGAAGAAGCCATCTAGATACTAACTATGGAACCGAAGGTCTGAGGTAAACTACTCACACTTCATCAGAGAGGCTATGGTGTTGATGTAGAAGCCCTCCGTGGTGGATTCGCCTTCCGGAGGAGTTCCGGAACAGGCCCCAAGATGGGATCTCATAGGTACAGAAGGTTGCGGTGGTGGAATTAGGTTTTTGACTCCGTATCTGATCGTTTGGGGGTACGTAGGTATATATAGGAGGAAGGAGTACGTCGGTGGAGCAAAGGGGGGCCCATGAGGCAGGGGGCGCGCCCTAGGGGGGGCGCCCTCCACCCTCGTGACCGCCTCCCTCCTTTCTTGACGGAGGGTCCAAGTCTCCTGGATCATATTTGTTGAGAAAATCACGTTCCCGAAGGTTTCATTCCATTTGGACTCCGTTTGATATTCCGTTTCTTCGAAACACTGAAATAGGCAAAAAAACAGCAATTCTGGGCTGGGCCTCCGGTTAATAGATTAGTCCCAAAAGTAATATAAAAGTGGAAAATAAAGCCCAATATTGTCCAAAACAGTAGATAATATAGCATGGAGCAATCAAAAATTATAGATACGTTGGAGACGTATCAGGCATCCCCAAGCTTAATTCCTGCTCGTCCTCGAGTAGGTAAATGATAAAAAGAGAATTTTTGATGCGGAGTGCTACTTGGCATAATTTCAATGTAAATCTTCTTAATTGTGGTATGAATATTCAGATTCGAAAGATTCAAGACAAAAGTTCTTATTGACATAAAAATAATAATACTTCAAGCATACTAACAAAGCAATTATGTCTTCTCAAAATAACATGGCCAAAGAAAGTTATCCCTACAAAATCATATAGTCTGGCTATGCTCTATCTTCACCACACAAAGTATTTAAATCATGCACAACCCCGATGACAAGCCAAGCAATTGTTTCATACTTTTGACATTTTCAAAACCTTTTCAATCTTCACGCAATACTTGAGTGTGAGCCATGGATATAACACTATATGTGGAATAGAATGGTGGTTGTGGAGAAGACAAAAAGAGGGGAAGATAGTCTCACATCAACTAGGCGTATCAACGTGCTATGGATATGCCCATAAATAGATATCAATGTGAGTGAGTAGGGATTGCCATGCAACGGATGCACTAGAGCTATAAGTATATGAAAGCTCAACAAAAGAAACTAAGTGGGTGTGCATCCAACTCGCCTGCTCACGAAGACCTACGGCAATTTGAGGAAGCCCATCATTGGAATATACAAGCCAAGTTCTATAATGAAAAATTCCCACTAGTATATGAAAGTGACAAAATGAGAGACTCTCTATCATGAAGATCATGGTGCTACTTTGAAGCACAAGTGTGGTAAAAGGATAGTAACATTGTCCCTTCTCTCTTTCTCTCATTTTTTTATTTGGGCCTTTCTCTTTTTTTTGGCCTCTTTTTTTCCTTTTTTTTATTTTTCATCCGGAGTCTCATCCCGACTTATGGGGGAATCATTGTCTCCATCATCCTTTCCTCACTTGGGACAATGCTCTAAAAATGATGATCATCACACTTCTATTTTCTTACAACTCAACAATTACAACTCGATACTTAGAACAAAATATGACTCTATATGAATGCCTCTGGCGGTGTACCGGGATATGCAATGAATCAAGAGTGACATGTATGAAAGAATTATGAATGGTGGCTTTGCCACAAATACGATGTCAACTACATGATCATGCTGGCAATATGACAATAATGGAGCGTGTCATGATAAACGGAACGGTGGAAAGTTGCATGGCAATATATCTCGGAATGGCTATGGGAATGTCATGATAGGTAGGTATGGTGGCTGTTTTGAGGAAGTTATATGGTGGGTGTATGATACCGACGAAAAGTGCGCAGTATTAGAGAGGCTAGCAATGGTGGAAGGAAGAAAAGTGCGTATAATCCATGGACTCAACATTAGTCATAAAGAACTCATATACTTATCGCAAAAATCTAGAAGTTATCAAAGCAAAGTATTACGCGCATGATCCTAGGGGGATAGATTGGTAGGAAAAGACCATCGCTCGTCCCCGACCGCCACTCATAAGGAAGACAATCAATAAATAAATCATGCTCCGACTTCATCACATAACGGTTCACCATACGTCAATGCTACGGGAATCACAAACTTTAACACAAGTATTTCTCAAATTCACAACTACTCAACTAGCATGACTCTAATATCACCATCTTCATATCTCAAAACAATTATCAAGCATCAAACTTTTCTTAGTATTCAATGCACTCAAAAGAAAGTTTTACAAATCTCGAATACCAAGCATATTATTATTATTAAGAAAATTACCATGCTATTTAAGACTCTCAAAATAATCTAAGTGAAGCATGAGAGATCAATAGTTTCTATAAAACAAATCCACCACCGTGCTCTAAAAGATATAAGTGAAGCACTAGAGCAAAACTATAAATCTCAAAAGATATAAGTGAAGCACATAGAGCAAAACTATAAAGCTGAAAAGAAATAAGTGAAGCACATAGAGTATTCTAACAAATTCCAATTCCTCTATGGCTCCCTCAAAAGGTGTGTACAGAAAGGATGATTGTGGTAAACTAAAAATCAAAGACTCAGATCATACAAGACGCTCCAAGCAAAACACATATCATGTGATGAATAAAAATATAGCTCCAAGTAAAGCTACCGATGGAAGTAGACGAAAGAGGGGATGCCTTCCGGGGCATCCTCAAGCTTTGACTTTTTGGTGTCCTTGGATTATCTTGGGGTTGCCATGGGCATCCACAATCTTAGGCTCTTGCCACTCCTTGTTCCATAATCCATCAAAAAAAATCACCCAAAACTTGAAAACTTCACCACACAAAACTTAACAGAAATCTCATGAGCTCCGTTAGCGAAAGAAAACAAAAGACCACTTCAAGGTACTATAATGAACTCATTCTTTATTTATATTGGTGTTAAACCTACTGTATTCCAACTTCTCTATGGATTATAAACTATTTTACTAGCCATAGATTCATCAAAATAAGCTAACAACACACAAAAAACAGAACCTGTCAAAAACAGAACAGTCTGTAGTAATCTGTAACTAACGCAAACTTCTGGAACTCCAAAAAATCAACCAAATAGGAAGACCTAGGAAATTTTCTTATTGATCAGCATCAATTGGAATCACTATTTTATCACGTTCTGGTGATTTTTAACAATTGTTTTTGTGAAAAGAAAGTTTCTGGAAATTACAGCAAGATCAAATAACTATCATCCAAGAAGATCCTATAGGTTTAACTTGGCACAAACCCTAATTAAAAGATAAAACCACATCTAAGCAGAAGGTAGATGGATTATTTATTCCTAAATATAAAAAAACAAAAAAACAAAAATAAAATTGGGTTGCCTCCCAACAAGCGCTATCATTTAACGCCCCTAGCTAGGCATAAAAGCAAGGATAGATCTAGGTATTGCCATCTTTGGTAGGCAATCCAGTGGCTCTCATGATAGATTCATATGGTAGTTTTATTTTCTTCCTAGGGAAGTGTTCCATGCCCTTCTTTAATGGAAATTGGAATCTAATATTCCATTCCTACATATCAATAATTGCACCAATCGTTCTAAGGAAAGGTCTACCAAACATAATAGGGCAAGAAGGATTGCAATCTATATCAAGAACGATAAAATCTACGGGCACATAATTCCTATTTGCAACAATAAGAACATAATTAATTCTTCCCATAGGTTTCTTAATAGTGGAATCCGCAAGGTGCAAGTTTAGAGAGCAATCATCAATATCACGGAAATCTAGCAAGTCACACAAAGTTTTGGGAATAGTGTAGACACTAGCACCCAAATCACATAAAGCATAAAATTCATGATCCTTAATATTAATTTTAATATTTGGTTCCCACTCATCATAAAGCTTTCTAGGATAGAAACTTCCAACTCAACTTTTTCTTCATAAGATTGCATCAAGGCATTAACGATATGTTTAGTAAACGCTTTATTTTGACTATAATCATGAGGAGAATTTAGCACGGATTGCAACAAGGAAATACAAACAATTAGAGAGCAACTTTCATAATTAAATTCCTTGAAATCCAATATAGTGGGTTTAGCAACATCTAGGGTTTTATTCTTTTGAATCCCACTTTTATCAATTTCATCCTTAAGATCTAAAAACTCCGAATTTTTGGAACGCCTTCTAGGTAAGGGTGGATCATAATCAATCTCATAAAGATTCGTATTGAAAAACAAAGATTTAATAGGGGACACATCAATAACTTTTAGATCTTCATCTTGATTTTCATAGGAATTGGAAGAACACGCTTTAATAATGGCATCTTTCGTAGCACGCATCCTACCGGTTCTTTCCTTGCACTCATCAATGGAAATTCTCATGGCTTTTAGAGACTCATTGATATCATGCTTAGGAGGAATAGATCTAAGCTTTAAAGAATCAACATCAAGAAAATTCTATCAACGTTCCTAGCCAATTCATCAACTTTAAGCAATTTCTCTTCAAGCAAAGCATTGAAATTCTTTTGCGAATTCATAAACTCTTTAACACTAGTCTCAAATTCAGAGGGCATCTTATTAAAATTTCCATAAGAGTTGTTGTAGTAATTTCCATAATTATTAGAAGGATTACTAGGATAAGGCCTAGGATTAAAGTTCCCTCTATACGCGTTGTTACCAAAATTATTCCTACCAACAAAATTCACATCCATAGATTCATTATTATTCTCAATCAAAGTAGACAAAGTCATATCACTAGGATCAGAAGAAACACTCTTAGTAGCAAATAATTTCATAAGTTCATCCATCTTTCCACTCAAAACATTAATTTCTTCTATCGCATGCACTTTTTATTATTAGATCTTTCAGTGTGCCATTGAGAATAATTAAACATAATATTATCTAGGAGTTTAGTAGCATCTCCTAAAGTGATTTCCATAAAAGTGCCTCCCGCGGCCGAATCTAAAAGATTTCTAGAAGAAAAATTCAATCCGGCATAATTTTTTTGTATAATCATCCATAAATTCAAACCATGAGTAGGACAATTACGTATCATGAATTTCATTCTCTCCCAAGCTTGTGCAACATGTTCATGATCAAGTTGCTTAAAATTTATAATATCTTTTCTAAGAGAGATGATCTTAGTGGGAGGAAAATACTAAGAGATAAAAGCATCTTTGCACTTGTTCCAAGAATCAATACTATTTTTAGGCAAAGACGAAAACCAAGCTTTAGCACGATCTCTAAGGGAAAAAGGAAATAGCTTCAATTTAAAAATATCATTATCGACATCTTTCTTCTTTTGCATATCACATAAATCAACGAAGCTATTTATATGAGTAGCGCCATCTTCACTAGGAAGGTCGGCGAATTGATCTTTCATAACAAGATTCAACAAAGCAGTATTGATTTCACAAGATTTAGTATTGGTAAGAGGAGCAATCGGAGTGCTAAGGAAATCATTATTGTTGGTATTGGTAAAGTCACACAATTTGGTAATATCTTGAGCCATCATGACAAGCAAGCAATCCAACACACGAGCAAACAAAAAGCAAGCAAAAAAAGGCAAACGGAAAAGAGAGGGCGAATAAAACGGCAAGGGTGAAGTGGGGGAGAGGAAAACGAGAGGAAAATGGCAAATAATGTAATGAGAGAGATAAGGGATTGTGATGGGTACTTGGTATATTGAATTTTGCGTAAACTCCCCGGCAACGGCGCGAGAAATCTTCCTTTACCTCTTGAGCACTGCGTTGGATTTCCTTGAAGAGGAAAGGGTGATGCATCAGAGTAGAGGAAGTATTTCCCTCAGTTTTTGAGAACCAAGATATCAATCCAGTAGGAGGCTACGCGCGAGTCCCTCGTACCTACACAAAACAAATAGCTCAACGCAACCAACGCGATTAGGGGTTGTCAATCCCTTCACGGTCACTTACGAGAGTGAGATCTGATAGAGATGATAGATAATATTTTTGGTATTTTTGATATAAAGATGCAAGGTAAAATAAAAGACAAAGTAAAAAAGCAAAGCAATAATAAAGTGATTGAAGATTGATATGATGAGAATAGACCGGGGGCCATAGATTTCACTCGTGGCTTCTCTCAAGAGCATAAGTATTCTACGGTGGGAGAACAAATTACTGTTGAGCAATTGATAGAATTGAGCATAGTTATGAGAGTATCTAGGTATGATCATGTATATAGGCATCACGTCCGAGAAAAGTAGACCGACTCCTGCCTGCATCTACCACTATTACTCCACTCATCGACCGCTATCCATCATGCATCTAGAGTATTAAGTTCAAGAAAATAGAGTAACGCCTTAAAAAAATGACATGATGTAGAGGAATAAATTCATGCAATATGATAAATACCCCATCTTGTTATCCTCGATGGCAACAATACAATACGTGCCTTGCTGCCCCTACTGTCACTGGGAAAGGATACCGCAAGATTGAACCCAAAGCTAAGCACTCTCCCATTGCAAGAAAAACCAATCTAGTAGGCCAAACTAAACTGATAATTCGAAGAGACTTGCAAAGATAACCAATCATACATAAAAGAATTCAGAGAAGATTCAAATATTGCTCATAGATAATCTTGGTCATAAACTCACAATTCATTGGTCTCAACAAACACACCGCAAAAAGAAGATTACATCGAATAGATCTCCACGAGAGAGGGGGAGAACATTGTATTGAGATCCAAAAAGAGAGAAGAAGCCATCTAGATACTAACTATGGACCCGAAGGTCTGAGGTAAACTACTCACACTTCATCAGAGAGGCTATGGTGTTGATGTAGAAGCCCTCCGTGGTGGATTCGCCTTCCGGCGGAGTTCCGGAACAGGCCCCAAGATGGGATCTCATAGGTACAGAAGGTTGCGGTGGTGGAATTAGGTTTTTGACTCCGTATCTGATCGTTTGGGGGTACGTAGGTATATATAGGAGGAAGGAGTACGTCGGTGGAGCAAAGGGGGGCCCATGAGGCAGGGGGCGCGCCCTCCACCCTCGTGACCGCCTCCCTCCTTTCTTGACGGAGGGTCCAAGTCTCCTGAATCATATCTGTTGAGAAAATCACGTTCCCAAAGGTTTCATTCCGTTTGGACTCCGTTTGATATTCCTTTTCTTCAAAACACTGAAATAGGCAAAGAAACAGCAATTCTGGGCTGGGCCTCCGGTTAATAGGTTAGTCCCAAAAGTAATATAAAAGTGGAAAATAAAGCCCAATATGGTCCAAAACAGTAGATAATATAGCATGGAGCAATCAAAAATTATAGATACGTTGGAGACATATCAGAAGTCAACATGCTTAAGTTGCCAAAACAGAAAAAGGCAACCCCAAGTATTTAACCGGGAAAGATGCCCGTGCAGCCGGCATGCTCTGAAGAATATGGTCAAGGTCAAGGTGATTGCAGCGGATTGGCACGGCGGAGCTTTTTTGGAAGTTGGTGGATATGCCCGTCACCTCGCCAAAGCCTCTCAAGATAGAGGCAAGGTTGTCAATGCCCTTCTTGGTAGGAGCCAAAAAAACCGCTGCCACATCAGCATAGAGGGAGGTACGCACCATGTCCCCTCGCCCATGGATCTTATCCATGACACCTTTGTAACGCCCCAAGACCGACGCTCCAGACGCCTTCCATGTTTTTCGATTTTCATTGTATTATTTTTGGTTGTTGCTTTCATCATCGCATCATCCGCATTGCATCGGCACTTCGTTGCCGTCATTTTTTCAAAACTTGCATCTGCTCGTAGTTGCCGCGTCCCCCCTTGCCTTCGTTGGCCGTTCCGAGACCAAACGAGTTCTCGTTTCCCTCTTGTTTGACCACCTTATCTCTTTGCACAGCCATGGACTCTCTTTCGCAACCTCGCGCACGTCCGAATGCTTACCGAACCCGACCCGCACAGTCATGACCGTTGAGTACGGATCATCCCCTAACATCTATAAAACATCTCCGTTTTCTTATTTGAACTCCCTATCTATTTATTTATTGACCGTCCGATTAAAATCGGAGGGACCAAATACCTCTAACCAAAATCCTCGTGCTATATAAATATCAGCCTAACCCTAGATGCCGTCCCATCCATCCAATCCCTCACCCGCCGCCGCCACTCTCTTCCTTGGGATCCTCCCAGATCCCCTCCTCACCAACCCAGCACAGCCGCGCTCGATCCACCTCGTGGAGCGCTCCCGAGGCCCGAACTCCTCCAACCTCGCGGCCCCCCAGCGAACCTTGCCGCCGGCAACCACCACCAGCAGCCAACTAGATGAGCTCCTGCCGCGCCCTTCCTCCCCTGCTCCTTTTCCCTTCCTTCTTTCTCTCTCTCTTACGCGCAAGATCTCTCCTTGTTCTCTTCTTCACAGGGAACCGAGCAGCCATGGCCGCCGTTTGTCCTCGTCGCCACCCTTCGGATCCGCACCGGATCAGCCTCCTCCGCGACCTCCCCTTCTTGCTGGAGTCCCTCCCCGCGGCAACTCCCTCGAACAAGATCGGGATCCAGCCTCCCGCTCCTGCCGTCCCCGCTGACCAGCGCCCGTCCGCCTCGGAGCCGGCCTCCTCCGCAGCTGCTTCTTCTCGCCGGAGCTCCGTACGCGTCGCTGCCGTCGTCTTCGCGCCGCAGCCCAAGCGCTGCCCCGAGGCGCACTGCCTCCTTCTGTCGGGAGCAGACAGAGGAAGTCGCCCCTGCCGCATTGACCGCCAAGTCCCACGCCACCCCGCCTGCCCCTTCAAGTCCTGCTAGCTCCATCGCCCCGCCAAGTCTGCCGCCGTCGCCAGCCCCAAGTTCCTGCGTCGCCGTCCTGCATCAAGTCCCCCCTTCGCGCCATCGCCGGAGTCCCAAGCCGCGTGAAGCCATCGCTCCGTCCTCTGCTTCGAGCAACTGAACGAGCGCACAAGCAGCGCCCATGCCCGTTGACCCGTCGTTCCGCGCCGTGCCTCTCCAGCCCAGCTCCGCAGCCTGCCCGGCCTCCTCCACCGACCGGGCCAATGGCCCATGGTGAGCAGCCCCCGCTCCCTGTGCACTGTTGGGCCAACCTCTGTTTCGGCCCACTTATGTGTTTTTTCAGCGTCTGCGAATTTAGCTAATTATCCAGAGTTGGCAGTTTTGCAGAAAAACCCTCATGATCATGCATTTAATAACTCGAGAACTGTGCATCATATGTAAATAATTTAAACATGTAAAATGCTTAGAATTTCGTCTAGTTTCATAATATGCTACTTTTATCCATGTTTAAAATGTTTAAAATGTTGTTTGTTTAATTTTGCCTAAATGCCATGTTAAAATGATTTAATTCATAACTAATTAACCGTAACTCGGATTTAAATAAACTTTATATGCAAATGGGGTAGAAAAATGCCTAGTTTAACATGGTGCATTCATTTTTTCTGTTTAACAACATTAAAATTATGTTTAGGGAAGAACAGTAGCTAATTCAAAATACGCACATGGGGATTTTCCGGATTTGTTGTTTGTTGTTCCGGCCTCATTTAAACTTGCCTAGATAAGTAGTTTTCATATGTTTCACCCCTTGCCATGTTTAATAACATTTAATATTGTTGAGTACATAAACGGGGGAGAACTAAATAATTGATGTGGTGTTTTGTCAATATGCAACCCATTGCATATTGAGCTCCACTTAATTTCTAGTGTTGTTTGTTGCATTTTGCCATGCCATGCCTCATTTAAATCGGACATGCATCATACTTGATTGCGCATCATGCCATGTTTTATGTGTTGATTGTTTACCATGTTGTTTGTTTCTTTCCGGGTTGCTTCTCTCGTTAGCTTCGGTTTCGTTCCGGAGTTGTGAGGATTCGTTCGACTACATCTGTTTGTCTTCTTCATGGACTCGTTCTTCTTCCTTGCGGGATTTCAGGCAAGATGACCATACCCTCGAAATCACTTCTATCTTTGCTCGCTAGTTGCTCGCTCTCTTGCTATGCCTATGCTACGATACCTACCACTTGCTTATCATGCCTCCCATATTGTTAAACCAAGCCTCTAACCCACCTTGTCCTAGAAAACCGTTGTTTGGTTATGTTACCGCTTTGCTCAGCCCTCTTATAGCGTTGTTAGTTGCAGGTGAAGATGAAGTTTGTTCCTTGTTGGAACATGGAGATGTTGTTCCTTGATTGGAACATGTTTACTTGTTGGGATATCACAATATCTCTTATTTAATTAATGCATCTATATACTTGGTAAAGGGTGGAAGGCTCGGCCTTATGCCTGGTGGTTTGTTCCACTCATGCCGCCCTAGTTTCCGTCATACCGGTGTTATGTTCCTTGATTTTGCGTTCCTTACACGGTTGGGTGATTTATGGGACCCCCTTGACAGTTCGCCTTGAATAAAACTCCTCGAGCAAGGCCCAACTTTGGTTTTACCATTTGCCACCTAAGCCGTTTTTCCTTGGGTTTCGCGGACTCAAGGGTCATCTTTATTTTAACCCCCGGGCCAGTGCTCCTCTGAGTGCTGGTCCAAACTAGAGCCACTTGCGGTGCCGCCCTACGCAACTTGGGGTATCTTCGGTTGCCGTACGTATTGCTCATCCGGATGTGCCCTGAGAACGAGATATGTGCAGCTCCTATCGGGATTTGTTGGCACAATCGGGCGGCTTTGCTGGTCTTGTTTTACCATTGTCGAAATGTCTTGTGGTCCGGGATTCCGAGACTGATCGGGTCTTCCCGGTAGAAGGAATATCCTTCGTTGACCGTGAGAGCTTATAATGGGCTAAGTTGGGACACCCCTGTAGGGTATTATCTTTCGAAAGTCGTGCCCGCGGTTATGAGGCAGATAGAATTTGTTGATGTCCGGTTGTAGAAAACCCGAAGTTGACCTTAATTAAAACACATCAACCGCGTGTGTAACCGTGATGGTCTCTTCTCGGCGGAGTCCGGGAAGTGAACACGGTGTTGGAGTTATGTTTGAGGTAGGTTGTTCTAGGATCACTTCTTGATCATAGTTGTTTTTCCGTGCTTTTGCCTTCTCTTATCGCTCTCATTTGCGTATGTTAGACACCAGATATGCTAGTCGTTTGCTGCAGCTCCACCTCACTACCTTCTCCTACCCATAAGCTTAAATAGTCTTGATCTCGCGGGTGTGAGATTGCTGAGTCCCCGTGACTCACAGATACTTCCAAAACCAGTTTGCAGGTGCCGATGAAACCGTGCAGGTGACGCACCCGAGCTCAAGGAGGAGCTCGATGAAGATCTTGTTCATTGTGTTGTTTCGTTTCAGTTGATCAGTAGTGGAGCCCAGTTGGGACGATCGGGGATCTGTGTAGCATTTGGGGTAGTCTTCTTTTATTTTGGTTCCGTAGTCGGACCTTGATTGTATCTGTATGATGTAATGCTTTACTCATGTATTGTGTGAAGTGGCGATTGTAAGCCAACTATGTATCTCTTTCCCTTATGTATTACATGGGTTGTGTGAAGATTACCTCACTTGCGACATTGCTTTCAATGCGGTTATGCCTCTAAGTCGTGCTTCGACACGTGGGAGATATAGCCGCATCGAGGGCGTTACAAGTTGGTAATCAGAGCCATCCCCGACTTAGGAGCCCCCCCTGCTTGATCGAATCGCTGGCGTTGTTGAGTCTAGAAAAAATGTTTTGAGTCTTAGGATTATATATATCGGAGAGTAGGATTCTTTTTACTCCCCAGTCCATTCGTCGCTCTGGTGAGGCCTCCTGACGTAGAGTTTTGACTCTCCTCTCCTAAAATTTCACTAAAAAATTTTTTAGGATCACGCGGGTATCTTAGAATCGTTCCGATGGTTTTGTGACGAGAACATTGTTCTTGTTGCCTCCTGACATTTAGGGGTTGTGGCAGTGTCTCGGGGAGTTGAGCTCCGAGGTGTTGTCATCACAATTTTATCGTTACAGTTCTGGAATACCTGAGTTTCGCCGACATCGAAAATCTCTTTTGTACAGTTGTTGGTGAGATAACCCTGATAACCCAGTACTGGGGCGAGTTCAGGAGTATTGCCATAACTCGTATAACGGATGCTTTTCGAAGGTTGAGGTAAACGATTTCCGAAGGTTTCTTGGTTATGTGTTGAAGGATGGATACAGCTGGATCTAGGTATTGTTAGTTTGGGTGATATATTTTGTGTCCCCTGTATCCCCAACACCTGATTGCATAACCAGAAAGTTTCGGGAGTTTATAAGTGGGAATTCTAGTAGCTTATAGGATATCTTTCCGACAGATGTATGATTTGAGATTGGGGTCCAACGTCTAGTGGTCCGCCCATCCACGGTTGATTTACAGTGGTCGCGAGGCGTCTTAAAGAATCCTTGGCTATGCCGATTCGGGGACGTCTTGTTTGTCATTCGTGACGTCCGCTATACGTCGTGCCCGTGTGGGCCCCACCACGAACACTTTGGGTGAAATCTCTATCATGTGTTTGTTCCGGCTTATTCTGCAAGCCAAATCCTTTGTTTTTGTTTTGTTTTGTGGTATTCGAGTTGCTTCAATGCCAAGTGTTGATTCCATACCTTATTCTAAGCGGTGTTCTCATATTTCTATGTGGATGCTAATCTTTCTTGTTCATCAAGGTTGTCTTTTCAATCCTTTCCAACCGGCGTGCTTCTCTCCAAGTAAATCCGATCATTCCAACATTCGTAAGATCAATCCTAAGCTTTTTCTCAACAGTGTTCGTTTCATCCGACCCAAGTTGACTTTGTTTTCCCACCCTCCCACCCCTTGTTTCTTCAATGACTCAGATTTCTTAATCATGTATCCTTTTATTTGTGGGAAGTCTCTCCATTCTTTTCTGTCAATGTTCTTACCCGATGGTTCTCATGAAGATGCTCTTCAAGTTTATCATTCTTCGTTCTATTTCTTCTCCGGTGGATTCAATTCAAGCTTTATCGATCATATATTTCCTTGTTTCAAATGTTTTTTATACCGGTGCATCTCATAATCTTTCACTTGTTATTCATTTGTTTCGGAGTGCTTAAGATATCTCAGAAGATTCAACTTTCCATTCTCAATTCACTCAAGTTCTTTTGAGGATGCTATCTCATTCAAGCCATTTAATTCAACCGGTTTAATCTCTCTTTTCAAGCAACCGTTCAATGGTGGTTCTTTTGAGTGGGCCCTAACCCACAGGTCTTTTTCCAAGATCTTACCTGACTCTTCTAATTCTTTCCGAAGTTATTCCCAAATTATTTTTGAAGTTTGACGTAAGAATGAAGTATCATCAGTCATATTCCTTCTCCAAGATCGCTTTCAAACTCTTTTCATCGTTGATTTAACCTTTCTATTCTTCATTCCGGAGTGTCTTAACAAATCATGGTGGTGGTTCTCGTCGTCATTCTCAACATTTGAAGACCAAAGAAGAGTTTCCCTTAAATCTTGTCCATTCTCTTGAAGATGTGTGGTTATAACTTGTTGCCATCCTCTCATAATTGTTTTTGACTGTGAGAATTCTTTTCAACCATTCGACGCATTTCAGGAGTTGCTTCCTTTCTCGATCATCTGAAGGCCATCATTTCTGAATATTACTCATTCTCAGCCTTCAGCTCTTGTTTTCCAAATGTTACCGGTGGATCATTCAAATATCATCTAATCAGTTCATGATCTCTTGTTCTCATGTATCTAAATTCTATCAAGTATCTTTATTCGTTTTCTAATTCTTCCCGGTGAATTGTGCCTTTACTACTTTCATTTTCAATTTTTACGGTGGTTCATTCAAGAGTTCTCTTCCTTCGCTATCATATAGATTCATTCGTTCTTTCCAAATCCTACCGGTGGTTCGTTGAAGACTTTTCTCAAGTTTGCGCCATATCTATCTTAATCCTTTCTACGAGAATAAGAAGTATGTCAAATCCGTTGTTTGTCATCAATTTAATTTGATGAGGGATAAACATACAATAAATCTTATTCTTGTTTCATCCAAGTGATTAATTCCTTATTCCGGAGATTATCAAAATTCTTGATCTCATTTGTTCATTTTTTCTTTCCGGAGCTCCAAGTTATTTCAATTACATCATTTCAAAGCTTCATCTAATCATTTCAAGGCTCCTCCCAGAGTTCTTTTCAACTTCTCTTTCTTTTTATCATCCTTTCATTACCGGAGTTCTTCATAGAGGCTCTACTTGGTGGTTCGTCAAGGATTCTTTTCATTCTTCATTTGTTCTTCAAGATTTTCTCGGAGCCAAGATCCGCCAAGCTATACTCTAAAATAAACATGGTGTTCAACACATGTTTTGTTTGGAGGAGTTCAAGCATTTATTCATCTTGCATTCCAAAGCGCAATTCTTTCTACCTTATCTTTTGAGGTGGTGTTATGTCATTGTTGATAATTTCCCTTCGTGTTTCATGATTCACAAGTTTTCAAGAGTGACATATCTAAATCCATCATTTTCTCTTCGCTCAAGACATCATGTCTTTTCAACCAATCAACCTCTTCATTGGAGTTATCTTGGGTTATATTTCACCTAAAGCTTTCCCTAAGGATCCTTGCTATTTATGGTGCTCATAAATGACCCAAGTTCTTCATTTATCCTCCCGGTGAAATAAGTTTCTCGTCTCCTTGTTGTTATCATTCCAATCTTTTGTTTCCGTTATTGGCAGAATTTCACCTCATAGTTTTGAGATGTCTCAATAAGCCCACGAGGATCATATCTTTTCGTTGTTGGTTTTCCAACAACTCCGCTATAACCTTCTAGGAAGGGTGCTCTCCAAGCTCTTTTGTGGCAGAAGTTGGCATTTTCTTCTCCATTCTTTCTTTCTTTCCAATGATCTATCTTCTATTCTTTCTTCCGGAGGCATTGTGTTGTTGCTCTCTTGTCAAATCATTTTGTTTTGTCTGGACCTTGTTCTTTCCTTGCTTATCCATTTAACCGGAGTGTTGTGTCATCTCTCCAATTTCTTTTCATCTTATCAAGTTTTCCTTCTCTTTTCTACCGGAGTGTTGTCCAAATTCTATCATTCTTGTTCCTTGGCTATCACAATATACCGGTGGTTGCATATTCTCTTTGGTTCATTAAACTCGTGTTTCATGCCTTTCAACCTACAAGGTTCTTGTAATGTTCATTGTTCCTCTTTGATACCGGAGTGTTTGCAATCTCGTCATCTCCATTGTATTCTTTCTTTCACTTTGTTCAACCTCTCAAGGTTCATGGTTTCACTCGTTTGTCGAAGAAGCAACTTTGTTTTACCTCTTCCCCTTTCGTTTCTCTCCGGTGCCATTCCTAGATCTCGGGGCGAGATCCTCTTATAGTGGTGGAGTGTTGTAACGCCCCAAGACAGACGCTCCAGACGCCTTCCATGTTTTTCGAGTTTCGTTGTGTTAATTTTGGTTGTTGCTTTCATCATCGCATCATCCGCATCGCATCGGCACTTCGTTGCCGTCATTTTTTTAAAACTTGCATCTGCTCGTAGTTGCCGCGTCCCCCCTTGCCTTCGTTGGTCGTTCCGAGACCAACCGGGTTCTCGTTTCCCTCTTGTTTGACCACCTTATCTCTTTGCACAGCCATGGACTCTCTTTCGCAACCTCGCGCACGTCGAATGCTTACCGAACCCGACCCGCACAGTCATGATCGTTGAGTCCGGATCATCCCCTAACATCTATAAAACATCTCCGTTTTCTTATTTGAACTCCCTATCTATTTATTTATCGACCGTCCGATTAAAATCGGAGGGACCAAATACCTCTAACCAAAATCCTCGTGCTATATAAATATCAGCCTAACCCTAGATGCCGTCCCATCCATCCAATCCCTCACCCGCCGCCGCCACTCTCTTCCTTGGGATCCTCCCAGATCCCCTCCTCACCAACCCAGCACAGCCGCGCTCGATCCACCTCGTGGAGCGCTCCCGAGGCCCGAACTCCTCCAACCTCGCGGCCCCCCAGCGAACCTCGCCGCCCGCAACCACCACCAGCAGCCAACTAGATGAGCTCCTGCCGCGCCCTTCATCCCCTGCTCCTTTTCCCTTCCTTCTTTCTCTCTCTCTTATGCGCAAGCTCTCTCCTTGTTCTCTTCTTCACAGGGAACCGAGCAGCCATGGCCGCCGTTTGTCCTCGTCGCCACCCTTCGGATTTGTGCCGGATCAGCCTCCTCCGCGACCTCCCCTTCTTGCTGGAGTCCCTCCCCGCGGCAACTCCCTCGAACAAGATCGGGATCCAGCCTCCCGCTCCTGCCGTCCCCGCTGACCAGCGCCCGTCCGCCTCGGAGCCGGCCTCCTCCGCAGCTGCTTCTTCTCGCCGGAGCTCCGTACGCGTCACTGCCGTGGTCTTCGCGCCGCAGCCCAAGCGCTGCCCCGAGGCGCACTGCCTCCTTCTGTCGGGAGCAGACAGAGGAAGTCGCCCCTGCCGCATTGACCGCCAAGTCCCACGCCGCCCCGCCTGCCCCTTCAAGTCCTGCCAGCTCCATCGCCCCGCCAAGTCCGCCGCCGTCGCCAGCCCCAAGTTCCTGCGTCGCCGTCCTGCATCAAGTCCCCCCTTCGCGCCATCGCCGGAGTCCCAAGCCGCGCGAAGCCATCGCTCCGTCCTCTGCTTCGAGCAACTGAACGAGCGCACGAGCAGCGCCTATGCCCGTTGACCCGTCGTTCCGCGCCGTGCCTCTCCAGCCCAGCTCCGCGGCCTGCCCGGCCTCCTCCACCGACCGGGCCAATGGCCCATGGTGAGCAGCCCCCGCTCCCTGTGCACTGTTGGGCCAGCCTCTGTTTCGGCCCGCTTATGTATTTTTTCAGCGTCTGCGAATTTAGCTAATTATCCAGAGTTGGCAGTTTTGCAGAAAAACCCTCATGATCATGCATTTAATAACTCCAGAACTGTGCATCATATATAAATAATTTAAACATGTAAAATGCTTAGAATTTCGTCTGGTTTCATAATATGCTACTTTTATCCATGTTTAAAATGTTTAAAATGCTGTTTGTTTAATTTTGCCTAAATGCCATGTTAAAATGATTTAATTCATAACTAATTAACCGTAACTCGGATTTAAATAAACTTTATATGCAAATGGGGTAGAAAAATGCCTAGTTTAACATGGTGCACTTCATTTTGCTGTTTAACAACACTAAAATTATGTTTAGGGCAGAACAGTAGCTAATTCAAAATACGCACACGGGGATTTTCCGGATTTGTTGTTTGTTGTTCCGGCCTCATTTAAACTTGCCTAGATAAGTAGTTTTCATATGTTTCACCCCTTGACATGTTTAATAACATTTAATATTGTTGAGTACATAAACGGGGGAGAACTAAATAATTGATGTGGTGTTTTGTCAATATGCAACCCGTTGCATATTGAGCTCCACTTAATTTCTAGTGTTGTTTGTTGCATTTTGCCATGACATGCCTCATTTAAATCGGACATGCATCATACTTGATTGCGCATCATGCCATGTTTTATGTGTTGATTGTTTACCATGTTGTTTGTTTCTTTCCGGGTTGCTTCTCTCGTTAGCTTCGGTTTCGTTCCGGAGTTGTGAGGATTCGTTCGACTACGTCCGTTTGTCTTCTTCATGGACTCGTTCTTCTTCCTTGCGGGATTTCAGGCAAGATGACCATACCCTCGAAATCACTTCTATCTTTGCTCGCTAGTTGCTCGCTCTCTTGCTATGCCTATGCTACGATACCTACCACTTGCTTATCATGCCTCCCATATTGTTAAACCAAGCCTCTAACCCACCTTGTCCTAGCAAACCGTTGTTTGGTTATGTTACCGCTTTGCTCAGCGCCTCTTATAGCGTTGTTAGTTGCAGGTGAAGATGAAGTTTGTTCGTTGTTGGAACATGGAGATGTTGTTCCTTGATTGGAACATGTTTACTTGTCGGGATATCACAATATCTCTTATTTAATTAATGCATCTATATACTTGGTAAAGGGTGGAAGGCTCGGCCTTATGCCTGGTGTTTTGTTCCACTCTTGCCGCCCTAGTTTCCGTCATACCGGTGTTATGTTCCTTGATTTTGCGTTCCTTACACGGTTGGGTGATTTATGGGACCCCCTTGACAGTTCGCCTTGAATAAAACTCCTCCAGCAAGGCCCAACTTTGGTTTTACCATTTACCACCTAAGCATTTTTCCCTTGGGTTTCGCGGACTCAAGGGGCATCTTTATTTTAACCTCCGGGCCAGTGCTCCTCCGAGTACTGGTCCAAACTAGAGCCACTTGCGGTGCCGCCCTAGGCAACTTGGGGTATCTTCAGTTGTCGTATGTACTGCTCGTCCGGATGTGCCTGAGAACGAGATATGTGCAGCTCCTATCGGGATTTGTCGG
This sequence comes from Aegilops umbellulata, assembly GCA_032464435.1. NCBI lineage: Eukaryota > Viridiplantae > Streptophyta > Magnoliopsida > Poales > Poaceae > Aegilops > Aegilops umbellulata. Next base: position 290,356,412 of record CP136060.1, read on the forward strand.
CACAATCGGGCGGCTTTGCTGGTCTTGTTTTACCATTGTCGAAATGTCTTGTAGTCCGGGATTCCGAGACTGGTCGGGTCTTCTCGGTAGAAGGAATATCCTTCGTTGACCGTGAGAGCTTATAATTGGCTAAGTTGGGACACCCTTGCAGGGTATTATCTTTCAAAAGCCGTGCCCGCGGTTATGAGGCAGATGGGAATTTGTTGATGTCCGGTTGTAGAAAACCCGAAGTTGACCTTAATTAAAACACATCAACCGCGTGTGTAACCGTGATGGTCTCTTCTCGGCGGAGTCCGGGAAGTGAACACGGTGTTGGAGTTATGTTTGACATAGGTTGTTCTAGGATCACTTCTTGATCATAGTTGTTCGACCGTGCTTTTGCCTTCTCTTCTCGCTCTCATTTGCGTATGTTAGACACCAGATATGCTAGTCGTTTGCTGTAGCTCCACCTGACTACCTTCTCCTACCCATAAGCTTAAATAGTCTTGATCTCGCGGGTGTGAGATTGTTGAGTCCCCGTGACTCACAGATACTTCCAAAACCAGTTTGCAGGTGCCGATGAAACCGTGTAGGTGACGCACCCGAGCTCAAGGAGGAGCTCGATGAAGATCTTGTTCATTGTGTTGTTTCGTTTCAGTTAATCAGTAGTGGAGCCCAGTTGGGACGATCGGGGACGATCGGGGATCTGTGTAGCATTTGGGGTAGTCTTCTTTTATTTTGGTTCCGTAGTCGGACCTTGATTGTATCTGTATGATGTAATGCTTTACTCATGTATTGTGTGAAGTGGCGATTGTAAGCCAACTATGTATTTCTTTCCCTTATGTATTACATGGGTTGTGTGAAGATTACCTCACTTGCGACATTGCTTTCAATGCGGTTATGCCTCTAAGTCGTGCTTCGACACGTGGGAGATATAGCCGCATCAAGGACGTTACAACCTTTTCGAGTTGCAAGGTCCAGAATCATGTGGAGGGGGTCGATCGCAATGACAAAAAGCAGGGTGGGAATGGGGTCCCCCTGCCTAAGGGCTCACCTATGCTTCACTGGAGGGCCGGGCAACCCATTTAAAAGGATCCGAGATGAAGATGAGGATAGAAGCGCGGCAATCCAAGCCCGGAATTTGTCGGGGAACCCCAACCGTTGAAGCAGATCAAGGGTGTATTCCCACTTGATTGAGTCAAAAGCCTTCTTGATGTCAAGCTTGAATAGAAGAGCTGGGGTCTTGCACTTGTGCAGGCGTCTAGCAAAATTTCGAACACACATGAAGTTATCATGTATGCTTCTTCTCTTGATGAAGGCGCTCTAAGCGTTTGAGACAAGGTCATTCATGTAGGGGGGCAGCCGAAGTGAGAGAAGTTTGGCAATGATTTTGGCAATGGCGTGGACAAGGCTAATAGGTCTGTAATCAGAGATGCCTTCCGCACCCTGGTTCTTGGGCAAGAGAATGACATTGGCGGAATTGAGCCATTGCAAGTTGGAGGTGTGTAGGGAATCGAAGCGTTGAATAACCCTCATGACCGAATGCTTGATGATTCCCCAACACTTTTTGAAGAAGGTCCCCGTGAAGCCATCCGGTCCAGGGGCCTTATTGCCAGGCATCTCCTTAATTGCCTCCCACACCTCGTCCTCCGTGATGGTGTTGCCAAGGTCATGCAAGTCATGGGGCTCGGTGCCGAGCTCCTCCCAATTAAAGTCTTTGTTGCACGTGCCTCTCCTCCCCGTGACCTCAGAGAAGTGGTCATGGAAGATCTTCTCTTTTTACCTCATGTATTTCATGATATATCACGATTGAAACATGTATTCCTAGCTACCTAGCCTGCACTTCTCGAATACATCACGGATAATATGCAGTTGTTGGCTTGCATTTTTCAATGGTTGTACATTATAAATGAAATATGGATGCGGAGAAAATAGCTATAGCCGGGCGCGGCGGAGCGCGCCCTTCCATCTAGTCTGTTATCATGATCCTACGACACTTTTTCTAGTAGAACTGTAACTAGGACGTGGTTAAAAAGAAGAACTGTAATTATAAGATGGACAAGGCTAAAGCTTACCGAAAGTTTATGCCTGAGATCGGGGAATTACATGCGGAGGCTGAAGGAAAAATACCTTAGAGGCAATAATAAAGTTGTTATTTATATTTCCTTATATCATGATAAATGTTTATTATTCATGCTAGAATTGTATTAACCGGAAAATTGATACATGTGTGAATACATAGACAAAACAAAGTGTCCCTAGTATGCCTCTACTAGACTAGCTCGTGAATCAAAGACGGTTAAGTTTCCTGACCATAGACATGTGTTGTCATTTGATGAATGGGATCACATCATTAGGAGAATGATGTGATGGACAAGACCCATCCGTTAGCTTAGCATAATGATCATATAGTTTTATTGCTATTGCTTTCTTCATGACTTATACATGTTCCTCTGACTATGAGATTATGCAACTCCCGAATACCGGAGGAACACCTTGTGTGCTATCAAACGTCACAACGTAACTGGGTGATTATAAAGATGCTCTACAGGTGTCTCCGAAGGTGTTTGTTGGGTTGGCATAGATCAAGATTAGGATTTGTCATTCTGTGTATCGGAGAGGCATCTCTGGGCCCTCTTGGTAATGTCCATCACTATAAGCCTTGCAAGCAATGTGACCAATGAGTTAGTTGTGGGATGATGCATTTCGGAACGAGTAAAGAGACTTACCGGTAACGAGATTGAACTAGGTATTGAGATACCGACGATCGAATCTCGGGCAAGTAACATACCGATGACAAAGGGAACAACGTATGTTGTTATACGGTTTGACCGATAAAAATCTTTGTAGAATATGTGGGAGCCAATATGAGCATCCAGGTTCCGCTATTGGTTATTGACCGGAGATGAGTCTCTGTCATGTCTACATAGTTCTCGAACCCGTAGGGTCCGCACGCTTAACGTTCGATGACGATCGGTATTATGAGTTTATGTGTTTTGATGTACCAAAGGTTGTTCGGAGTCCCAGATGTGATCATGGACGTGACAAGGAGTCTCAAAATGGTCAAGAAATGAAGATTGATATATTGGAAGGCTATGTTTGGACACCGGAAAGGTTTTGGATGAGTTCGGGCATTTTTCGGAGTACGAGGGGGTAATGACTGGTAATGACTCGGTCATCTACTCGTCTTTGAAAATCTGCACCAGGTGAGATAAGGTTTTTGGAAGTGTCTAAACATGACTACTTAACTTCGTTTGCGTGCCTCCACAACTTTGACTACTTCGTTGAATTCAAATCCGACTTCACTAACTTCGCTGTGAGGGACAATAGTGATGCCACGAGAAAAAGCCCATGGTCATTGATGTATGTGTATTTTGCATCACAATTCCAGGACATAAATTACCCAATTATCGTGATTATTCAATCACATTCATCCTGTCTTATTGTAGAATTGCACCGGGAGGGGCACAAAATTTTACAATCTGTATATTGAAGAATCCACGAAGAAAGGCACTTTCTGGGGCGAGGAAAAGTACAACAAAAATAGTTTGAAAAATTGTGCACCAAAAGAAGCCATGTGCTGGAAAATGGTTCAGAGAGGCACTTGTGGACTGCATGTGTCGTAATCCCATGGCCCATGGGGCCCACACATGCCCTGGCTATCCCCTTTTACATGCCTTCGTCATTCATCCCAAAGAGGCACCATGATTTCCCCCAAAAGGACTCTCCGCCGTCGAACAGAGAACCCTAGTTCTCGCGCAGGATCCCCCACCGCCGACTGGACCCTTAAGGACAATTTTTTTAAACGAGGCAAAAGACTTGCCATTTTCATTGATTAAGAAGATAGTGAGAATTGCCTGGTTAATTGAGGAAAGCCGGGCTAAAACCAATACAACTCAACCCACACAACATGGGTACCACCGGCCAACCTGGCCACATGCCAACAAATGGCCACACACGCAGACAACGGACAGCTCCGACTTTGATGATGAGCTTCACAAGGGAAATATGCAAGACTTGCGTCAACCGCGCCCTCTGCAAATGACCACCGAGTGTCTGTTATCGTCACCACCTGGACTCGCTCCACCGCAACTCCGACTTCAAAACAACACGACAACCAACGGAAGAGCACCTCGAACACGTCGGGAAGATCCGACTACCGAAGCCCGAGCCGCGACCCAAGCTCCTCTCGATGTCATCATCGTTGCCAAACAAAAATAAGCGTCCCGAAACAGCCGCCTCAGCAAACCACGCAGCAAAGATGCCGCCATCCATGCAGCGAAGATGCCGCCATCCACTCGTCTCCAGGTTGTGGCCGACTCCAGGATGACGCCCCCAAGGAGGAAGAAGACGTGAAGGCACCTTCATCGCCCGATCCCGTGGATCTGAGGTTTTCCTCCAAAGCCAAGGGCACGGGGAGAGTGGAAGAGCACCCCACAACAGCGACACTTTCAAGAAAGAGTGCGACACCCGCAGGCGTCGTCGTCGTCGGATCTGGAGAGGCCGGAAACAAGGTTTCTCGTTTCTCCCGAAGATGTTGAACCACCACCCGCCCGTACCTGCACAACCAACAATCACCATCTTTCTTGCTGAGGCCAACCCCGAACTGAACATAGGATCCCACGATCCACCACGTCTAGACGCGCGCCACCCCAAGTCGAAGCCACTGCCACCGAGTCCAGGGCCGTCGCCCCGGCACCCTCCACCACGCTGCCAGCCACGCCGGGCTAGCAAGCTGGCCAGATCTGCAGCACCAAGCCTGGAGAGGGGGCCGCCACCCGCCCCATCCAGCAGTGCAGAGCTACCAGGCCGAAGCCCAGGCAGCCCGCAGCAGCCGCTGGACCGCCAAGAGGGCGCCATCGGACTGGCAGAAGCCACCAGCCGCAAAGGCCATTTTTTAGGCTAAGATTTTACAGAATGCGCTAGAGTTGCTCTAAGATGGCCATGTCTCCACTTCTTGAGATCTCTCAAGCTCAAACAAGCAACAACTGTCTTGACCTAGAGGCAAGGACAGGTACCTTCTCCCGTGTCGCTCCCGCGGGCGGCTCGGGAGCAAACCTAGCCGCCGCCGCCAGCAACCCCACTACCATCTCTCCCTCCCCTCGCCGCCGCCGACAGCGGTCGCCGGGCAAAGCCCGTGCGGCTCGGCGGCGGCGGGGCCCCTTCCTCCTTTTGTCCGGAGATGCTGGCGCGGGCCGGTGGATTCCGGCGGGAGCTCGAGCGGATGCGCGCGCTCAGGGCGGCGTAGCAGGCCGGTGAGGCAGCGCATGGAGGCGCGGGCGCGCAGGCCACAGGGCGCGGATCTGGCGCGTGGCGTGGATCTAGCGTGTGGAAGCGACGGGGGGAGCTCCTCCGCCTAGCGAGGTGCTGGTGAGAGGCGCGGGCGGCAAGGCGAGGATGGCGGCGACGCGTCGTGCCGCAGACTGGAGCACGCGGGGTTGCGTTGGGCGCGGGCGCGCCGCTCCATGGCGAGCTCCAGCGGGAGCTGTGGCAGATCGGGCCCCGGCGTCCTACTCTGCGGGTGGCTGCGATGGACGTCGGGCGCATGGGGTTGACGGCTATCCGGTGTGGACCGGCAGCAATGGTGTAGATCTGGGCCCCGGCGTTCAGATCTGAAGGTTTCGGTGGGCGTGGGGCGCACGGGGCCGGCGGCCGCCGGACGGGTGGCTGTGGCGATGGACTGGCCTGGGTTGGTGGTTGTCGGCACAACGCCGGGTGAAGACATTGCTGCCGGACTTGGAGCCGGGGCAGGCGACGGCGACGCCTGCGGGCGCCGCTTCCTTCTAGAAGGCGTCGCTGAGGCGTCTTTGCTCGCTCCACTACGCAAGGAAGCTCGGGGGAAACCCTCGATCTCGTGGGATCGGGCGATGATGGCGACGCGCGTCGCACCTCTTGGGGCATCGTTCTAGGAGCTTCTTGCCGGCCAGGGAGACCAGTGATAGGAGGGAGGTGTTTCTTGCTGCTGGTCGTGTTCGGTTGGGCTTCTGTGGCAACGATGATGGTGGTGAGCAATTGGAGGCGTGGCATTGGTCGTGGTAGTCGCTCTTCTCCGGCGTGTCCATGAGTTTACCTCAGCTGCTTGTTGCTGCGAAGTCGAAGCTGCGGTTGGCGTACGATGACTGGCAACAGGTGGTCCGTTCGGCGATCTCTCGTGACGCCAACCTTGTCTAATTTCTCTATAGTTCTTCGCCGGAGTCGGAGCTGCGTTATCCTTTTGTGGGTGGAGGGCGATCCACCGTGTAAGCGTAGTGTTATTCTGCAGCCAATGGGGTTGTTGTTTTTCTTCTTTTTTCTTTGATCTTCGGATCCTCCCCATATTGTTTTTCCGCTGCTTTCTGCTAAATCAAATTGAAGCCAGCAATTTGCTGGATCTTTCAAAAAAAAAACAAGCAACAACTCGTGTTACTGATGGAAGCCTCGTGGTGGCCTGTGCCCCGTGCCATGCGTCATGATTAATATCAACCATACTTAGCTTGTGTCCTTGTGAAGATTCACATACACACGATCACAAGCATACATTAGTGCCCATTTTCTACACCATATGTCACCATCCTGAGCAAGTACATTTTTTTTGATAAAGGGCATTTCATTGAATTAAAATATCGAGGTGATACAATTACATCGTAAGAAAGTCCGACCTCTGCATCCAGATGCACACAGCCAACAAGTCCACAAATCCGAAAAAGCAAAAAAGTAGCTAAGGAAAAAAAACATAAGCCAGTCTAGGACGTGGCAGATCCTATTCGAAGATCACACCGCCATCCATGGAGGTAAAAAATCTCCCTAACCATACGCTCCAGCCGTGTAGACACCATTATAAAAAAGTCTCTGTCCTTCGGTCTCTGCAAAATAGACCAAATACGAAGCCATCGCGAGCATGCATCCTTCGAAATCAAGGTTGCGAGTAGCCGTTCTAAGCATGGCCTTCATCATCGAATCCTCGTCGGTTGCAGATGTTCCATTAACACTGACTTGATGACGCCCGCTGCGCCTCAGGGGTGTGGTGTCAGAGCAAGTACATTCATTGCCCACATCTGTTTGAGCTTATCGTGCTGATATATTCAGGGGCGGACGCACGTTGTGAGGGGTGGGGGCCCAGGACATGTATTCGCCAGCCCACGCCCGCTCCACTTTCTAGCAATCAAGAGGGGCCTGAACTTTTTTAGACGAACATGCAAATGGCCCTGCTTTTCATCTATAGGCATGAACTCCTATGCCTTTCTTTCCTACTAGAGCACGGGCATTCTCTGCATCACTCATCGATGCCATTCATGCCTATTCTATATTGTTCTCCTATGACCGTATCTTAGGCCAACTTCACCGCGCGACTCCAAACGAACGTCCGCTTTGTCCGAATTTTGTTCGTTTGGGGTGTCGATGGGTGGTAAAACGGACATGTGTGTCCGGTTTGTGTTTGAGGCGCCTAACGCTGCAGAATACCCCAACTTGTCCGTCTCCAGTACGTTTCCCATGCGCCGCCCCCCGGCCACGTGCATGCTGCCCCAGAGCCTGCGTCGCCTCGCCGCTCACCACCTCGGTCGCGTCCGTCCGCTTGCCGCAGCCTGCGCGCCGCGCTCCCCGCCGCCTTGCCGCGCCGCCTGCGGACGTGCTGCTCGGCCCCGAGCTCGTTGCCGCACCTCCGCGCGCGCCTTGGCCTCGCCCGAGCTCGTTGCCGCACCTTCGCGCACGCCTTGGCCTCGCCCTGCGCTCGCCCCAGCCTCGCCGCGAGCCCCTCCGCAGCTCGTCGTGCCCCCGCTCGGCCCCGCAGCCGCCGCGAGCCGCCACGCCGCGCCCGCTCGGCCTCGCACCTGTCACGCCCGCAGCGCTCGCACTCGCCCTCGGCAGCCTCCGCGCGTGCCCGCTACGCTCCCGGCACTCCCCTGCGCGTCCGCCGCTCGCCCCCGGCCACCAGCGCCTCGTCGTGCTCGCCGCCACCCCGTCGCACCGCGCTCGCGCCCGCTCCCCGCCTGCTGGCCTGCCCGACGCTGCACCCCGCCCGCACGCGCCCCGCCCTCTCGCCCAGCCACCGCCACGGTATGCCGTGGCCGCTCGCGCCAGCAGCCAGCTCGCAGCCGCACCCCGCCGCCCGCCGCACCCTGCGCCCACTCGGCCCGCGCCGCACGCCGCCCCCTGCGCGCGCGCGCCCGCGCCATGGCCGCCCCGCCGCGGCATGTCGTGGCCGCTCGCGCCTGCAGCCAGCTCGCAGTCGCGCCGCCCGACGCCCCTGCGCGCGCCCGCGCCATGGCCGCCCCGCCGTGGACTCGCCCCATCTTTTCCGTCTCTGTTGGTCTCGGGTGGAGAGAAAGGATGGTAGGTGGGGTAGGCCACGTGAGAGGGAAGAGGAGAGAGGATGACAGGCGGGCCAGGGTCACATGCAAATGGGACAAGGCCGGACAAGGACGACCCAGAAAACGTCCGCATGTGTCTGCTTTGGATCCAAACCTAGCTCAAACTTGCGCCCAGGATGGGGCAAGACGGGCAAGAAACAGACGCTTTTTACGGATGGGGCCGTGCGCTGGGACGTCTCATATGTTCGTTTAACCCCAAACGGACAGACCCGGACAATTTGGGGTCCTGCGATGGAGTTGGCCTTAGAGATGAGAGGTTGGTTGTTGAGAGTGTGCACTTGGTGATGTACTCTTTTGTGGTGGGGGGTTACTAATGGGTACCCTGCTTGAAAACTCAAATGATTACTGTCGGCGGTTCCAGTGTAGTACTCTGTTGATGTTGAAAATATATGCCACAACATATTTTAGCACATGCGCGAAACTCTATACAGAAGAGATGCTTATGCTTACGTAAAAAAATCTTAGTAATATTTGTGTATGGTCAGAAATAGCTTAACACATGCTTTAAAAGTGACGTCTAGTTAAATAAGGACTTGTTCATTCCATTCATGCATTCCAAGGACCGAGTGCCGGAGAAGAATAAGCAAACGTCCGAAAAAGAAATGAACTCTTTTGTGTCAGTAACGTGCAACTTATCAAAGATAACAACTAACAAAATGTGAAAACAATTCATTGTGTTGGACGCAAATAATCAACAGGTAACATGTAGCTTTCTCTGATCATGATCCAGTATATGAGAGATCTTATGTGAATGCACATGCACTGGATCAACAGGGAGTATATCTAGATCATAGTTGAGACACTCATGCTATATATGGCAACAAAACAATGCGAGGATACAGTGTGTAACTACTCATATGTTCCATGCGTCTAGTACTTCGATTCCTATCGGTAATTCAAACCAGTCCTCATCCACACATGAAAACCCAGTGTAAGGGAGTATGGAAGCAAACTGATCTAGCTTTAATCCCGATGTCTCCTATTCTTAGCATCTTCGACACCTTTGGATCCTTCTCCTGTGTACCATCATCGATTCTGTCTGTTTTTGCCAAGTTCTAGCACGGCGCGAGCAAGCGTTTTCAATCTTAAGATATCAGAAAGTAAACAACGTGTCTTCTCAAAAAAAAAAAAAGTAAACAACATGCTCACGTGTACTCCCTCCGTTCTCAAATAATTGTCTTTCTAGTCATCCCAAATGGACTACAACATACGGATGTATGTAGACATTTTTAGAGTGTAGATTCACTCATTTTGCTCCGTATGTAGTCACTTGTTGAAATCTCTATAAAGACAATTATTTAGAGCATCTCCAACAGCCGCGCTAAACTAGCGCCGCGCCGCAAAATAGGCCGTTTTTGCGCGCGCGCAGCGTGGCGGGGCGCTTTAGCGGTCGCGCAAAAACGGCGCGCGCGCAAAAACGGCGCGCGCGCAAAAACGGCTTGGGCGCGCGGACAAAAATGCTTAGCCGCGCCGTTAATTTGGGGCGCCAGCTGCAGCGTGCGGCACACTCCAGCGCTCGCGCCCGCACATCCTCTCCCACCTCCACCCCGTCCGGTCGCGCCGCCTCCGCCGCCCGCGCCCCCGGCGACCGTTCAGGCTTCCCTGGCCTATCCCCGCGCGCCCGCGCTTCCGCCCCTTCCCCTCATAGTCCCGCCGGCCATCGCGCGCCTCCGTCGTCCGAGGAACAGCGCCCGAGCGCTCGCTGCCGCGCCGCGCCCGCAAGGTGTTTGACAAAACGCCTACAAGGTATGTATTGCTCAAACTTCATGAATTTGATGCATGTTTTGAATTGTAGTTTTTATAGTATAGTATTGAACATTGTAGATGAGTTCGTCGTATGATTCTTCCGAACAAGAATTTGGTATGGAAGAGGAGGAGGATCTTGCAATGATCCTAGCTATGCATATTAAAAAAAACTGAAGCACGGTGGTTCGGTTATGGGTCGGCAAAAAATTTGGAGGGACATGATCGATGCCCACAACAGATTGATCAGGCATTATTTTGCGGAGAATCCCATATACCCCGAGTCGTATTTTCGTCGCCGGTTTAGGATGAGCACCGAGTTGTTCAGGCGCATTGCAGAGAAACTAGCGAGCCATGACCGTTTTTTTCCAGCAAAGGAGGAATGCCGCCGGAGAGCTCGGTCATAGCACCTTTCAGAAGGTGACAGCCGCTTTGCGTATGTTGGCATACGGTATACCGGCTGATCTTGTTGATGATCACTTGGCTATGGGTGAGAGCCAAGTCATCATGTGTGTCAAGCGCTTTGCAGTGGGAATTGTGCAAGTGTTTGGCGAGGAGTATTTGAGAGCTCCCAATGCTGAAGACGCCGCAAGGCTATTGGCGATGAACAAAGCTCGCGGATTTCCTGGCATGCTTGGCTCAATAGATTGCATGCATTGGAGTTGGAAGAATTGTCCAAAGGCATGGCATGGGCAATTCCACGGCCAAAAAAAGGATTCCACTATAATCCTTGAAGCGGTGGCCGATCAGGAGACTTGGATTTGGCATGCATTCTTTGGAATGCCTGGATCTCTGAATGACATCAATGTTGTCAACCGGTCATCACTTATGAATAAGATTGCAAACGGTGAGTTGCCACCGGTGCAGTTTGTAGCAAATGGCCGTACGTACAACTATGGCTATTATCTAGCGGATGGCATCTATCCAAAGTGGCAAACCTTCGTGAAGCCGTTGAAAAAGCCGGAAGGTAAGAAAAATGTTGACTTCCACAATGCTCATGCGGCGGCTAGAAAAGATGTGGAGAGAGCATTTGAGATTTTGCAAGCCCAATTTGCTATTGTGAGAGGACCGACTAGATTTTGGGATCAAAAAATGCTTTGGTACATCATGCACGCTTGTGTGATCATGCACAACATGATCATTGAGAATGAGCGTGGCCAAGATTTAGACTACTCACAGTATGAGCTCTTGGGAAATCCCGTGCGAGTGCGACGGAGGGCTGAAAGGGTAGCCCGTTTTGTTGCCTCCTATCATGCCATTCGGCGTCAATCAACGCACAATGAACTTCAGAATGATTTGATTGAAGAGTGGTGGGCATGGCATGGACGACAAAGAGCATGATGATATCTGCATTCGACATTGTATTGTTCATGAACTATTTGTTGTGTTTATTGCATTTGTTGTACTAAATGATAAACTATTTGTTTGAGTTGTAATGATAACGAAATTGAACTATTTATCGTTGATTTGTTTTGTTTGTTTGATCATTTTTGCTATGTATAATAAGTGGTTTGTGCGGCGCGCGCGCGCTGTATTTTTGCGCTCTGCTGGAGCGGCGCGCGCGCACTGCATTATAGCGCGGCTGCTGGAGCCAGCGCGGGCGGGCGCGCCAAACCAGCCGAAGCGCGCGCCCAAACAGATTTTTTGCGCGCGGCGCATAGCGCGGCTGTTGAAGATGCTCTTAGGAACGGAGGGAGTATATACTAGTACGAATATATATGGTTGTTTGGGGGGGGGGAGGGGGGGGACTTGTATCCCACATTAATTTCTCCTGATACTCCATATCAGAGTTGTTGGACATTGCATGCATGAGATTACTGCGTGTGTGTACGAAGCTGAAAGTATATGCGGGGTGATGAGGATTGAATACCGATACTCAATCAGCCTGGTCAATTAATACAAAGTAGAAGGCAAGATGGGAGACAATGGACTTCCTGGCGCACATATGTTAGGCTCCTCGTAAAGTTTCCCTGGTTGTCAAATGCGTGACGGTTTTTCTTATGCTACGTAGTTCGCAACAAAACAGCAATTCAAATTACAGTTTTAAAACTGCAGTTCAAAAACTAAATGTGAAGGGGTTGTACACTCGTGCTATGAACTTTCAGAGAAAATTGTAATCGTATCCAATCTATTATTATGATTATACACCATTTTTTGGTAGAACCATAATTAGGATGGAAAATCAATGCCATTTTCCAGTGCATCGATCTCTCCCCAAACTAACGTTGTAGGATTCAGAGTATAAATCAGGGCTTAAGAGATCAAGCTAGTGCCAGTTCTGCTGCTGAGAAACAGAAGATTGCTGACAAGAGAAAACGTGTTGTGCTGAATTTGGGAGCTCAGCTTGATGTTGTTGCTACTTGCTACTGATAATAATGCACCTCCTCCACCACCCTTCCATTCCCCACCCTGCAAGATCATTTGGTGTCTGAAAATGCACTCAACATGGAGAGTTCCCATGATAGTTCCTGATCTGCATAAGGATAGAGTTGAAGGCAGGCTTAATTCTACCTGCTTATTTTATCTTGGTTCCTATTTGTGTTGCATCAAGTTTATTTATGTTCTATCCTAAGTACTTCATATCTTAGATTATGGCCCATTGCCCCAGACTTTCAATGTATTTGAAGAACCACTTCCTATGATTATTACGAGCTCTTTTGTGTGTATGTCCCATGACCTATATGTGGATTCTCTGCATGCCGGCGTGATTCTTACGATTCTGATCATGCTCATCCACTGCATGACTGCAATTGGGCATATTTTTCAGTCAAGTTCTTCTACTATGTTTCTAGTCCAAGTCATATTATCATAAACTGTTTCCACGTGAATAGAATTTGGAATGTTTTCAATTGGCGACTCTGAAAGGCGGGGTTATTTTAGATTGAAAATAGATGAAATTAATTGCAATGCCATATGTCTACAAGAGACAAAAAGGGATACTTTTTATCACTCTTACATTAAAAATGTGTCCTACAAGGTTTAATCAATTTTCCTATGTACTTCCTCCGTCCCAAAATAAGTGTCTCAACTTTGTACTAACTAGTACAAAGTTGTACTAAACTTGAGACATTTATTTTGGGACGGAGGGAGTACCTTCTAATGGAGCATCTAGGCGGATTAGGACCATATGGAATGGCTCTATGTTATCTGGTAGAACTATTTCCCAAGCCTACTACCAGATTACAGTGGAATTCAGATGCAATATCTGTAATTCTCTATGTTACCAATGTCTATGGACCTAATTCTTCCAAAGGGAAAAATAAATTCACGAACTGGTTAACAAATCTGGATATATCTAGAATGAACCATTGGATTACTACGACTGATTTTAATTTTATTAGATCCCCAGACAACATGAACATGCCTGGTGGAGATTACAAGGTTTGGACCTGGAAGAAATACCTCTCAAGGAGGGCTTTTAGTTGGAGTAACATGCACAACTTCCCTAAATACACATCTTCATACCCTGACACTATGGCAACCCCCTTGGCTAGAACCACATATGATCACATCTAAGGATTTAATAATAATATATGCTTATTATAGCAACTCCTAATAAGATCTTGTCAGCAGATTTAGATCTATTCTTAGAGGACTTAAAAAATGGAGTAAAATCTTTCCAACCTCTAGAAACTAATTGAACAATACTTCTATGTTCTTGCCCTATTGGATGGTCTTGAAGATCAAAGGCCATTTTACATACAACAAGGTAATTTTAGAAAGGCCCCTATCACCGCAAAACTGCTTGAGGCAAAGAGATTATATTGGAGGAGGGGGGAAAGCATTTCATCTCAAAATTACAAGCATACATATCCTCTTCAAAACGTGATGATGGCTAGAAAGTTGTCATACTTTGCCATTCTTTCAATGAGGGATCGGGTACTTCTAATGATGTCTCCATGTAATTTAATATCGACCACGTACCCACATACTATGGTTTAAGTCATCTAGAAAATCCATTCACCAATGAGAAAAATTTAGAAAGTATTAGGAACATGCCTAATGATAAATCCCCTGGACTTGATGGGTTTGATGGTCTCTTCATGAAAAAAAATGCCTGCACGTCATCAAGGAACAATTTTACAAGCTATGCTTTGATTTCTATGATGGCAGAGTGAACGTCCAGAGTGATCACAATGCATTTATTGCCCTTATCCCTAAGAAAGCCAATCCTGAGTTCACGAACGACAGAGAAAGAATCAACTCTTTTGTGCCAGTAATGTTCAGCTTACAAATATAACATGACATATAAACGATTCTTATTTGTTGGCTGCAATTGATTCAGATGTAAGCTGTACAACAGGTCCTGATCATGGTCCAGTATACCAGAGCTTTTGTGAGAACGAACTGGATCAGACAGTAGCATATCTGGCAGACCTACCTGCTAATCATAGTCGAAACAATAAGGCCACAAATGGTAATGAAACAATCCGATGGCTAGCTACCGCCAAGCAAGCTCCGACTACCACTTCAGTTGATATCTCTAATTCAAAACACACTTCACCCACACGTGAAAACCCAGTGTATGAGAGTATGGAAGCGATTTGATCTACCCTTGATTCCGATGCCTCCTATTCCTTACATTTTTTACACCTTGAGGTCCTTCTCTCATGTAACATCCTTGATCCATTTGTTTTTGCCAACTTCTTGCTAGCACAGTAGAAATGTTAGATCAGGGTGAGCATCAAGCTAGTGTTTTCAATCTTAAGATATCAGAACAGAAACAATGTGCTCGCATGTATATACTACTCCAGTATATGTGGTTGTTGGGGAAACTTATCCAGCAATAGTTTCTCGAGATACTGTGTATCAGAACTGGTGGACATTGCAGGCATGAGATCGGTGTGGGAGTACTCTGTGTACTCAGTCAGCCTGGTCAATCAATACAAAGTATACGGCAAAATCATAGTAGTATTGGTGTATAATCAGAAATAGCTTAATGTATGCTTCAAAAGTGAAGTCTAATTAAAGGACTTATTCCTTATTTTCAAACACCCGAGGGACAAAAATTCAAAAACACCTGAGGGACCAAGTGTTCGAGAAGAATTTGCGAATGACAGAGAGAAATGAACTCTTTTGTGTCAGTAATATGCAGCTTACCCAGTATAATTTATACATGCACTGGATCGTCAGGGAGCTTATCTAGCAGACCTAGCTGCTAATCATAGTTCAGATAATTATGCTATATATATATGGTAAATAAACAACGCAATGTTAGGGTGTGCAGCTACCGCCAAGCTCGTTCCATCTAGTATACCCCTCTTGGGTAGATGCTGGACAGCAGATCGCTTGGCGCGCCACGGACTGCCTCATGCCGATATGTGTGTGCTCTGTGACCAGGTGCCGGAATGCATGGACCACCTGCTTGCGGGCTGCTCTTTCTCGCGACAGCTATGGCACGAGGTCCTGTCTTGGTGCCGCTCCACTACGCCCCCTCCCAGTCCTACTTCTGGCTTCAGGGAATGGTGGCGGTCTTCATACTCAGCGTCAGCGACGCCGGCAACTCTTCAGAAGGGCTTTGCCTCAACCTCTATGCTCTGCGCCTGGTGCCTCTGGAAGCACAGGAAAGAGTCCATCTTCAACAATCAGACACCATCCGTCTCCCAGCTGGTCTCCGCCATCAAAGAAGAAGCGTCCACTTGGGCACGCGCCGGCGCCATTGGAAGGGCCTGCGTATTGTTAAATTGTGATCCAAATTTGAGTACGGGTTGGACTAGACGTAGTACAACCGGTGTGGGCTTTTGCGTTTGCGTCGACGCGTACGAGTACAACTCGTTTACTTGTCCTACAAGGACTCCTATGTGTTGCCCCTCTTATATACCCCATGTAGTCGCATCTCAGACGGCTTGTCGTCTCGTGCTTGTAATACTCCTCCTCATAGTGATTGCGCCTTCGTGCGTCCGTGGTTTTCTCCCGCAAGGGTTTCCACAGGTTACCCGAGGGAGGTAATGTTTTGAGTCATATTTCTGAATTTAAAGAGATCATATCCGATCTAGCTGCAATGGAGGTTAAGTATGAAGAGGAAGATAATGCTTTAATGTTACTTTGTTCACTGCCAAGTTCTTATACCAATTTTAGAGACACCATATTATACAGTCGTGATACTCTCACGCTTAATGAAGTTTATGAAGCTTTGAACTCTAAGGAGAAGATAAAGTTAATGGTGCCTCATGATGGTTCGAGTTCATCCCAAGCCGAGGGATTATCTGTTCGTGGCAGGACAAAGGAGAAGAACTCACATAATGGAAACAGAGGCAAAAGTAAGAACGGCTACAGGGGCCGGTCGCAATCCAGAGACAAGAAATATTGCAGGTATTGCAAGAGAGACGGGCATGACATCTCTGAGTGTTTCAAGTTGCAGAACAAGGAAAAGAGAAAAGGTAACAAACAAGGTGAAAATTCTGCTAACGTTGCTCGTGATGATAGTTCCGATGATGCTCTTGTCGTTATTGCTGGATGTGCTGAGACCAATGATGAGTGGGTACTTGACACTGCATGCACTTTTCATATGTGTCCACATAGAGATTGGTTTAATACTTTTGATTCCACTACTTATGCTGGTTCCGTTTTGGGTTTTGATAATTCACCATGCAAGATTGAAGGCATAGGTTCTATTCGAATCAAGATGTTTGATGGCATAATCAGAACTTTGACAGATGTTCGGTATATTCCGAAGATGAAGAGAAATCTTATTTCTATGAGTGCCCTTGATGCAAAGGGATACAAGTATTTAGGTGGAGATAGTGTTTTGAAAGTCACCAAAGGTTCCCTTATTGTGATGAAAGGTGATTTAAGTTCGACCAATGGTCTTTATTACCTTCGAGGTTCTACCGTTTCAGGTAACGCTACTCCAGTTATTTCAAAGAATTCTGATTGTGATGCTGCTAACCTTTGGCATATGCGTCTTGGACATATGAGTGAACTTGGTTTAGCAGAGTTAAATAAGAGAGGTCTTCTTGATGGATATGAACCTGGTAAATTGAAATTTTGTGAGCATTGTATCTTCGGCAAACACAAGAGGGTGAAGTTCAACACCTCGACTCATACAACTGAAGGTATTCTTGATTATGTGCATTCTGATTTATGGGGACCATCTCGCAAGAAGTCACTAGGTGGTGCTAGTTGCATGCTGACTATTATTGATGATTATTCGAGAAAAGTTTGGCCTTATTTCTTGAAGCATAAATATGAAGCATTCTCAGCATTTAAGGAGTGGAAGATTATGATTGAGAGACAAACTGAAAAGAAGGTAAAAATACTTCGCACTGATAATGGTATGGAATTCTGTTCTAAGCAATTTAAGAATTATTGCAAGTCTGAAGGCATTGTCAGACATTACACCGTTCCTTATACTCCTCAACAAAACGGTGTTGCTGAGCGTATGAACATGACCATTATTTCCAGAGCCCGTTGCATGTTGTCCAATGCAGGTTTGCATAGGCGTTTTTGGGCTGAGGCCGCTTCCACTGCTTGTTATCTCATTAACTGTTCACCATCTATTGCTCTTAATAAGAAAACTCCAATTGAGGTATGGTTCGGTTCACCTGCTGATTATTCATAGTTGAGAATTTTGTTGGAAATATGCCCTAGAGGCAATAATAAAAGCATTATTATTATATTTCCTTATTCATGATAATTGTCTTTATTCGTGCTATAATTGTGTTATCCGGAAATCGTAATACATGTGTGAATAACAAACAACAAACATGTCCCTAGTGAGCCTCTAGTTGACTAGCTTGTTGATCGACAGATAGTCATGGTTTCCTGACTATGGACATTGGATGTCATCGATAACGGGATCACATCATTAGGAGAATGATGTGATGGACAAGACCCAATCCTAAACATAGCATAAGATCGCTTAGTTCGTTTGCTAGAGTTTTCCAATGTCAAGTATCCTTTCCTTAGACCATGAGATCGTGTAACTCTCGGATACCGTAGGAGTGCTTTGGGTGTGCCAAACGTCACAACGTAACTGGGTGACTATAAAGGTATGCTACGGGTATCTCTGAAAGTGTCTGTTGGGTTGACATGGATCGAGACTGGGATTTGTCACTCCGCTTGACGGAGAGGTATCACCGGGCCCTCTCGGTAATGCATCATCACAATGAGCTCAAGGTGATCAAAGTGTTTGATCACGGGATCATGCATTACGGTAACGAGAAAAGTGACTTGCCGATAACGAGATTGAACGAGGTATTGGGGTACCGACGATCGAATCTCGGGCAAGTAAAATACCGATTGACAAAGGGAATCGTATACGGGATTAATTGAATCCTCGACATCGTGGTTCATCCGATGAGATCATCGTGGAGCATGTGGGAGCCAACATGGGTATCCAGATCCCGCTGTTGGTTATTGCCCGAGAGCCGTCTCGGTCATGACTGCATGTCTCCCGAACCCGTAGGGTCTACACACTTAAGGTTCGGTGACGCTAGGGTTGTGAAGATATGTATATGCAGTAACCCGAATGTTGTTCGGAGTCCCGGATGAGATCCCGGACGTCACGAGGAGTTCCGGAATGGTCCGGAGGTAAAGAATTATATATAGGAAGTGCTATTTTGGCCATCGGGACAAGTTTCGGTGTTATCGGTATTGTACCGGGACCACCGGAGGGGTCCCGGGGGTCCACCGGGGGGGTCCACCTGCCCCGGGGGGCCACATGGGCTATAGGGGGTGCGCCCTGGCCTATATGGGCCAAGGGCACCAGCCCCAAGGGCCCATGCGCCAAGGAGACTTGGAGAGGGAAGAGTCTAAAGAGGGGAAGGCACCTCCGAGGTGCCTTGGGGAGGATGGACTCCTCCCCCCCTTTGGCCGCACCCCTTCCTTGGAGGAAGGGGCAAGGCTGCGCCCTCCCCCCCTCTCATGCGCCTATATAAAGGGAGGGGAGGGAGGGGTGGCCGCACCCATAAGCCCTGGCGCCCCCCCCCCCTCCCTGCAACACCTCCTCCTCCTCCCGTAGTTGCTTAGCGAAGCCCTGCCGGAGTTCTGCTGCATCCACCACCACACCGTCGTGCTGGATCTTCCTCAACCTCTCCTTCCCCTTGCTGGATCAAGAAGGAGGAGACGTCTCCCGTCCCGTACGTGTGTTGAACGCGGAGGTGCCGTCCGTTCGGTACTAGATCATCGGTGAATTGGATCACGGCAAATACGACTACCTCATCCACGTTCACTCGAACGCTTCCGTTGCGATCTACAAAGTGGTATGTAGATGCTATCTAATCTGAATACTCGTTGCTAGATGAACTCATAGATGGATCTTGGTGAAACCGTAGGAAAATTTTTAATTTTCTGCAACGTTCCCCAACAGTGGCATCATGAGCTAGGTCTATGCGTAGTTCTTCTTGCGCGAGTAGAACACAATTTGTTGTGGGCGTAGATGTTGTCAACTCTTCTTGCCGCTACTAGTCTTATCTTGCTTCAGCGGTATTGTGGGATGAAGCGGCCCAGACCAACCTTACACGTACGCTTACGTGAGACCGGTTCCACCGACTAACATGCACTAGTTGCATAAGGTGGCTGGCGGGTGTCTGTCTCTCCTACTTTAATTGGAGCGGATTCGATGAAAAGGGTCCTTATGAAGGGTAAATAGAAGTTGACAAATCACGTTGTGGTTTTAACGTAGGTAAGAAAACGTTCTTGCTAGAACCCTAATTCAGCCACGTAAAACTTGCAACAACAATTAGAGGACGTCTAACTTGTTTTTGCAGCAAGTGCTTTGTGATATGATATGGCCAAAGTTGTGATGTATGATGAATGATCTATATGTGATGTATGAGATGTTCATGCTATTGTAATAGGAATCACGACTTGCATGTCGATGAGTATGACACTGGCAGGAGCCATAGGAGTTGTCTTTATTTTTTTGTATGACCTGCGTGTCATTGAGAAACGCCATGTAAATTACTTTACTTTATTGCTAAACGCGTTAGCCATAGTAGTAGAAGTAATAGTTGGCGAGCAACTTCATGGAGAAACGATGATGAAGATCATGATGATGAAGATCATGGTGTCAAGCCGGTGACAAGATGATCATGGAGCCCCAAGATGAAGATCAAAGGAGCTATGTGATATTGGCCATATCATGTCACGTTTATTATTTGATTGCATGTGATGTTTATCATGTTTTGCATCTTGTTTACTTAGGACGACGGTAGTAAATAAGATGATCCCTCATAATAATTTCAAGAAAGTGTTCTCCCTAACTGTGCACCATTGCTAAGGTTCGTCGTTCCGAAGCACCACGTGATGATTGGGTGTGATAGGTCCTTACGTTCGCATACAACGGGTGTAAGACAGATTTACACACGCAAAACACTTAGGTTGACTTGACGAGCCTAGCATGTACAGACATGGCCTCGGAACACAGAAGACCGAAAGGTCGAGCATGAGTCGTATAGAAGATACGATCAACATGAAGATGTTCACCGATGTTGGCTAGTCCGTCTCACGTGATGATCGGACACGGCCTAGTTGACTCGGATCATGTAATACTTAGATGACTAGAAGAGGGATGTCTATCTAAGTGGGAGTTCATTAAATAATTTGATTAAATGAACTTTATTATCATGAACTTAGTCTAAAAATTTTACAATATGTCTTGTAGATCAAATGGCCAACGTAGTCCTCAACTTCAACGCGTTCCTAGAGAAAACCAAGCTGAAAGACGATGGTAGCAACTATACGGACTGGGTCCGGAACCCGAGGATCATCCTCATAGCTGCCAAGAAAGATTATGTCCTAAGAGCACCGCTGGGTGACGCACCTATTCTCCCTGCAGAACAAGATGTTATGAACGCTTGGCAGTCACGCTGCGATGATTACTCCCTCGTTCAGTGCGGCATGCTTTATAGCTTAGAGCCGGGGCTCCAAAAACGTTTTGAGAGACATGGAGCATATGAGATGTTCGAAGAGCTGAAAATGGTTTTCCAAGCTCATGCCCGGGTCGAGAGATATGAAGTCTCCGATAAATTCTTTAGCTGTAAGATGGAGGAAAATGGCTCTGTCGGTGAGCACATACTCAAAATGTCTGGGTTGCACAACCGCTTGACTCAACTGGAAGTTAATCTCCCGGATGAAGCGGACATTGACCGAATCCTCCAGTCGCTTCCACCTAGCTACAAGAGCTTTGTGATGAACTACAATATGCAGGGGATGGTAAAGACCATTCCTGAGGTATATGCTATGCTGAAATCAGCAGAGGTAGAAATCAAGAAGGAGCATCAAGTGTTGATGGTGAATAGAACCACTAAGTTCAAGAAGAGCAAGGGTAAAAAGAACTTCAAGAAGGACGGCAAGGAAGTTGCTGCGCCCGGTAAGCAAGTTGCCGGGAAGAAGCCAAAGAATGGACCCAAGCCCGAGACTGAGTGCTTTTATTGCAAGGGAAGTGGTCACTGGAAGCGGAACTGCCCCAAATACTTAGCGGACAAGAAGGCCGGCAAAACCAAAGGTATATGTGATATACATGTAATTGATGTGTACCTTACCAGTACTCGTAGTAGCTCTTGGGTATTTGATACCGGTGCAGTTGCTCACATTTGTAACTCAAAGCAGGAGCTGCGGAATAAACGGAGACTGGCGAAGGACGAGGTGACAATGCGCGTCGGGAATGGTTCCAAGGTCGATGTGATCGCCGTCGGCACGCTACCTCTACATTTACCTACGGGATTAGTTTTAAACCTCAATAATTGTTATTTAGTGCCAAGTTTGAGCATGAACATTATGTCTGGATCTCGTTTAATTCGAGATGGCTACTCATTTAAATCCGAGAATAATGGTTGTTCTATTTATATGAGAGATATGTTTTATGGTCATGCTCCGATGGTTAATGGTTTATTCTTAATGAATCTCGTACGTGATGATACACATATTCATAGTGTGAATACCAAAAGAGTTAAAGTTGATAACAATAGTCCCACATATTTGTGGCACTGCCGCCTTGGTCACATAGGTGTCAAACGCATGAAGAAGATCCATGTAGATGGACTTTTAGAGTCTCTTGATTATGAATCATTTGACACGTGCGAACCATGCCTCATGGGTAAAATGACCAAGACTCCGTTCTCAGGAACAATGGAGCGAGCAACCAACTTATTGGAAATCATACATACCGATGTGTCGGTCCAATGAGTGTTGAGGCTTGCGGTGGCTATCGTTATGTTCTCACCCTCACTGATGACCTGAGTAGATATGGGTATATCTACTTAATGAAACACAAGTCTGAGACCTTTGAAAAGTTCAAGGAATTTTAGAGTGAGGTTGAAAATCAACGTGACAGAAAAATCAAGTTTCTACGATCAGATCGTGGAGGAGAATACTTGAGTCACGAATTTGGCACACACTTAAGAAAATGTGGAATAGTTTCACAACTCACGCCGCCTGGAACACCTCAGCGTAATGGTGTGTCCGAATGTCGTAATCGCACTCTATTAGATATGGTGCGATCTATGATGTCTCTTACCGGTTTACCGCTATCTTTTTGGGGCTATGCTTTAGAGACTGCCGCATTCACTTTAAATAGGGCTCCGTCGAAAACCGTTGAGACGACACCGTATGAATTATGGTTTGGGAAGAAACCTAAGCTGTCGTTTCTAAAAGTTTGGGGATGCGATGCTTATGTCAAGAAACTTCAACCTGAAAAGCTCGAACCCAAGTCGGAAAAATGCGTCTTCATAGGATACCCTAAAGAAACTATTGGGTATACCTTATACATCAGATCCGAAGGCAAGATCTTTGTTGCCAAGAATGGATCCTTTCTAGAGAAGGAGTTTCTCTCAAAAGAAGTAAGTGGGAGGAAAGTAGAACTTGATGAAGTGTTACCTCTTGAACCGGAAAATGGCGCAACTCAAGAAAACGTTCCTGAGGTGCCTGCACCGGCTAGAGAGGAAATTAATGATGATGATCAAGATGCTTCTGATCAAGCTCCTACTGAAATTCGTATGTCCACAAGGACACGTTCCGCACCAGAGTGGTACGGCAACCCTGTCTTGGAAATCATGTTGTTAGACAACGGTGAACCTTCGAACTATGAAGAAGCGATGGCGGGCCCGTATTCCGACAAATGGATGGAAGCCATGAAATCCGAGATAGGATCCATGTATGAAAACAAAGTATGGACTTTGACTGACTTGCCCGTTAAACGTCGAGCCATAGAAAAATAAATGGATCTTTAAGAAGAAGACAGACGCGGATGGTTATGTTACCATCTATAAAGCTCGGCTTGTCGCTAAGGGTTATCGACAAGTTCAAGGGGTTGACTACGATGAGACTTTCTCACCGGTAGCGAAGCTGAAGTCCGTCCGAATCATGTTAGCAATTGCCGCATTCTACGATTATGAAATATGGCAAATGGACGTCAAAACGGCATTCCTTAATGGTTTCCTTAAGGAAGAATTGTATATGATGCAGCCGGAAGGTTTTGTCGATCCTAAGAATGCTGACAAGGTGTGCAAGCTCCAACGCTCGATTTATGGGCTGGTGCAAGCATCTCGGAGTTGGAACATTCGCTTTGATGAGATGATCAAAGCGTTTGGGTTTACACAGACTTATGGAGAAGCCTGCGTTTACAAGAAAGTGAGTGGGAGCTCTGTAGCATTTCTCATATTATATGTAGACGACATACTTTTGATGGGAAATGATATAGAACTCTTGGACAGCATTAAGGCCTACTTGAATAAGAGTTTTTCAATGAAGGACCTTGGAGAAGCTTCTTATATATTAGGCATCAAGATCTATAGAGATAGATCGAGACGCCTCATAGGTCTTTCACAAAGCACATACCTTGATAAAATATTGAAGAAGTTCAATATGGATCAATCTAAGAAAGGGTTCTTACCTGTATTACAAGGTGTGAAATTGAGCTCAGCTCAATGTCCGACCACGGCAGAAGATATAGAAGAGATGAGCGTCATCCCCTATGCCTCAGCCATAGGTTCTATTATGTATGCCATGCTGTGTACCAGACCTGATGTAAACCTTGCCGTAAGTTTGGTAGGTAGGTACCAAAGTAATCCCGGCAAGGAACACTGGACAGCGGTCAAGAATATCCTGAAGTACCTGAAAAGGACCAAGGAAATGTTTCTCGTTTATGGAGGTGACGAAGAGCTCGTCGTAAAAGTTTACGTCGACGCTAGCTTCGACACAGATCTGGATGACTCTAAGTCACAAACCGGATACGTGTATATTTTGAATGGTGGGGCAGTAAGCTGGTGCAGTTGCAAGCAAAGCGTCGTGGCGGGATCTACATGTGAAGCGGAGTACATGGCAGCCTCGGAGGCAGCACATGAAGCAATTTGGGTGAAGGAGTTCATCACCGACCTCGGAGTCATACCCAATGCGTTGGGGCCAATCAAACTCTTCTGTGACAACACTGGAGCTATTGCACTTGCAAAGGAGCCCAGGTTTCACAAGAAGACTAGGCACATCAAGCGTCGCTTCAACTCCATTCGTGAAAATGTTCAAGATGGAGACATAGAAATTTGTAAAGTGCACACGGATCTGAATGTCGCAGATCCGTTGACTAAACCTCTCCCTAAGGCAAAACATGATCAGCACCAGAACTCTATGGGTGTTCGATTCATCACAATGTAACTAGATTATTGACTCTAGTGCAAGTGGGAGACTGTTGGAAATATGCCCTAGAGGCAATAATAAAAGCATTATTATTATATTTCCTTATTCATGATAATTGTCTTTATTCGTGCTATAATTGTGTTATCCGGAAATCATAATACATGTGTGAATAACAGACAACAAACATGTCCCTAGTGAGCCTCTAGTTGACTAGCTTGTTGATCGACAGATAGTCATGGTTTCCTGACTATGGACATTGGATGTCATCGATAACGGGATCACATCATTAGGAGAATGATGTGATGGACAAGACCCAATCCTAAACATAGCATAAGATCGCTTAGTTCGTTTGCTAGAGTTTTCCAATGTCAAGTATCCTTTCCTTAGACCATGAGATCGTGTAACTCCCGGATACCGTAGGAGTGCTTTGGGTGTGCCAAACGTCACAACGTAACTGGGTGACTATAAAGGTATGCTACGGGTATCTCTGAAAGTGTCTGTTGGGTTGACATGGATCGAGACTGGGATTTGTCACTCCGCTTGACAGAGAGGTATCACCGGGCCCTCTCGGTAATGCATCATCACAATGAGCTCAAGGTGATCAAAGTGTTTGATCACGGGATCATGCATTACGGTAACGAGAAAAGTGACTTGCCGATAACGAGATTGAACGAGGTATTGGGATACCGACGATCGAATCTCGGGCAAGTAAAATACCGATTGACAAAGGGAATCGTATACGGGATTAATTGAATCCTCGACATCGTGGTTCATCCGATGAGATCATCGTGGAGCATGTGGGAGCCAACATGGGTATCCAGATCCCGCTGTTGGTTATTGCCCGAGAGCCGTCTCGGTCATGACTGCATGTCTCCCGAACCCGTAGGGTCTACACACTTAAGGTTCGGTGACGCTAGGGTTGTGAAGATATGTATATGCAGTAACCCGAATGTTGTTCGGAGTCCCGGATGAGATCTCGGACGTCACGAGGAGTTACGGAATGGTCCGGAGGTAAAGAATTATATATAGGAAGTGCTATTTTGGCCATCGGGACAAGTTTCGGTGTTATCGGTATTGTACCGGGACCACCGGAGGGGTCCCGGGGGTCCACCGGTGGGGTCCACCTGC
The DNA here is from genome assembly GCA_032464435.1 of Aegilops umbellulata. Lineage (NCBI taxonomy): Eukaryota > Viridiplantae > Streptophyta > Magnoliopsida > Poales > Poaceae > Aegilops > Aegilops umbellulata. Next base: position 290,382,181 of record CP136060.1, read on the forward strand.
CCCGGGGGGCCACATGGGCTATAGGGGGTGCGCCCTGGCCTATATGGGCCAAGGGCACCAGCCCCAAGGGCCCATGCGCCAAGGAGACTTGGAGAGGGAAGAGTCCAAAGAGGGGAAGGCACCTCCGAGGTGCCTTGGGGAGGATGGACTCCTCCCCCCCTTTGGCCGCACCCCTTCCTTGGAGGAAGGGGCAAGGATGCGCCCTCCCCCCCTCTCATGCGCCTATATAAAGGGAGGGGAGGGAGGGGTGGCCGCACCCATAAGCCCTGGCGCCCCCTCCTCCCTGCAACACCTCCTCCTCCTCCCGTAGTTGCTTAGCGAAGCCCTGCCGGAGTTCTGCTGCATCCACCACCACACCGTCGTGCTGGATCTTCCTCAACCTCTCCTTCCCCCTTGCTGGATCAAGAAGGAGGAGACGTCTCCCGTCCCGTACGTGTGTTGAACGCGGAGGTGCCGTCCGTTCGGTACTAGATCATCGGTGAATTGGATCACGGCAAGTACAACTACCTCATCCACGTTCACTCGAACGCTTCCGTTGCGATCTACAAAGTGGTATGTAGATGCTATCTAATCTGAATACTCGTTGCTAGATGAACTCATAGATGGATCTTGGTGAAACCGTAGGAAAAATTTTAATTTTCTGCAACGTTCCCCAACAAAATTTTGGTTGCACTGCTTATGCTCATGTTGATAATGGAAAGTTGGAGCCTAGGGCTGTTAAGTGCATCTTTCTTGGTTATAAGTCTGGTGTTAAAGGTTTTAAATTATGGAATCCTGAAACCCAGAAGGTTGTTATTAGCAGAAATGTTATCTTTAATGAATCTGCTATGTTACATGATGTTTCATCTACTAATGTTCCTGTTGAGAGTGAACAGCAGCCTCCTATTCAGCAGCCTACTGTTCAGGTGGAGCATGTTATTGATTCAGGTGATACATCTCGTAATGAATGCACATGATGAACCCGTCGTTAATGATGATTATGTCACTCCCACTCCAAATCAGCCTATTGTTCCACCCAGTTGGAATCTTGCACGTGACAGAGTTAGACGGGGTACTAATAAACCTGACAGGTTAATTGAAGAGTGCAATATTGTTTCTTTTGCTTTATCTGTTGCAGAAGAAATTGAAGGTAATTCTGAGCCTTCTTCATATTCCGAGGCTATTATTTCTAGTGATAGTAATAAGTGGATGATCGCTATGCATGATGAGATGGAATCACTTGAAAAGAATGGCACTTGGGATTTAGTAAGATTACCTAGAGAGAAGAAACCTATTCGTTGCAAGTGGGTTTTCAAGAGGAAAGAAGGTGTTTCTCCTAATGATGAGACAAGATATAAAGCAAGGTTAGTTGCTAAAGGTTACAGTCAGATTCCAGGTATTGACTATAATGAAGTCTTTTCTCCTGTTGTGAAGCATAGCTCTATTCGCACTTTACTCAGTATTGTTGCCATGCATGATCTTGAGCTTGAACAATTGGATGTTAAAACTGCATTCTTACATGGAGAATTAGAAGAGGATATTTATATGGAACAACCTGAAGGTTTTGTTATTCCTGGAAAAGAAAAGCTTGTCTGTAAGTTAAAGAAATCTTTTTATGGATTGAAGCAATCACCGAGACAGTGGTACAAGAGATTTGACACCTTTATGCTCTCTCAAGGTTTCAAAAGGTCTAATTATGATAGTTGTGTTTATTTGAAAATTTTCAATGGTTCAACTATTTATTTGCTCCTTTATGTTGATGATATGCTTATTGCTGCAAAGAGTATGTCAGAGATTAATGAACTAAAGAAGCAATTGAGTAATGAATTTGAGATGAAGGATTTGGGTGCAGCAAAGAAAATACTTGGCATGGAAATATCCAGAGATAGACCATCTGGAAAAGTGTATCTCAGTCAGAAGGGATATATTGATAAAGTTCTTCGTCATTTTAATATGCATAATGCCAAGCCAGTAAGTACTCCGTTAGCTGCACACTTCAAATTATCATCAACTTTATGTCCTAAGTCAGATGCAGATATTGAGTACATGTCTAGAGTTCCCTATTCGAGTGCAGTTGGTTCACTTATGTATGCCATGGTTTGTTCTTGTCCGGATTTATCATATGCATTGAGTGTTGTCAGTAGATACATGGCTAATCCTGGAAAAGAGCATTGGAAAGCAGTTCAGTGGATTTTCAGATACTTGCGTGGTACTTCTAATGCTTATTTACAGTTTGGGAAACTAGAGATGGACTTGTTGGTTTTGTTGATTCTGATTTTGCTGGTGATTTGGATAAGAGAAGATCACTCACAGGTTATGTTTTCACCATTGGTGGTTGTGCTGTGAGTTGGAGAGCAACTTTGCAGTCTATTGTGGCTTGTTCCACTACTGATGCCGAGTATATGGCTATTTCTGAAGCATGCAAAGAAGCTATCTGGTTGAGAGGTTTGTACACTGAGCTTTGTGGAGACTCATCTTGCCCTACCGTATTTAGTGACAGTCAAAGTGCTATATATCTTACAAGGAATCCAATGTATCATGAGAGAACAAAGCACATTGATGTCAGATATCACTATATTCGAGATGTTGTTGCTGAAGGTGATTTGAAGGTATGCAAGATAAGTACTCATGATAATCCTGCTGATATGATGACAAAGCCAGTTCCGATCAATAAGTTTGAGCTTTGCTCAGGCTTAGTTGGTATTTCTCACTAGTCCTATGGACTTTGACGCACAAGGTGTTTATACTGATTTGGATGGAGTTATTCACTTTCTTTCGACTACTGTAGGGGATTTGGCTCAAGGTGGAGATTGTTAAATTGTGATCCAAATTCGAGTACGGGTTGGACTAGACGTAGTACAACCGGTGTGGGCTTTTAAGTTGGCGTCGACGCGTACGAGTACAATTCGTTTACTTGTCCTACAAGGACTCCTATGTGTTGCCCCTCTTATATACCCCATGTAGTCGCACCTCAGACGGCCTGTCGTCTCGTGCTTGTAATACTCCTCCTCATAGTGATTGCGCCTTCGTGCGTCCGTGGTTTTCTCCCGCAAGGGTTTCCACGTAAAAATCCGTGTCTCTCGTGTCTCGTTTATCTCGTTATTATCTAACACGTATTACTTGTAATATACTAGTACTAGTTTGTAGACTAAGTTGGGGCTGAGCAACCCCATTCCCACCTGCTCTGAGAATCATCTCACGCCGCTCTCGTGTTCGTGCTGCTGATTCCCAACCGCCTCCTCCTGTAATTTTTTTGAATTTTTTACGATTTTTCTTGACCTGCACCCGGGCACCGAAACGCCGCTCTCACTCTCGAAAATTCAAATCTGAGCCCGAGCTCATCTGCACCTGCGCTCATGAAAAAAATCCAAATAAATACTAGAAAAATTCAAAAAATTCCAAAAAAAAATTGGGTGGTAGAAAATTTGATGCGTGAGGTACGCTCTAATTTGCAAAACATTTGGGCTTCTGTGCAGCTCTCAGCAAAAAAGACAAATGAAGGTCTGTAAAAATGTGTACTGTTCATATACTATTCTGGTTTTGCTGAGAGTTGCACAGAAGTCCAAATGTTTTGAAAATTGGAGCGTACCTCACGCATCGAATTGTCTACCACCCTAATTTTTTTGGAATTTTTTTGAATTTTTCTGAATTTTTTACGAATTTTTTTTGACCGGGTGCAGATGCACCCGGGCACCGAAACGCCGCTCTCACTCCCGAAAATTCAAATCTGAGCCCAAGCTCATCTGCACCTGCGCTCACGAAAAAAATCAAAATAAATACTAGTAGAAAAATTCAAAAAATTCCAAAAAAAATTGGGTGGTAGAAAATTTGATGTGTGAGGTATGCTCTAATTTGCAAAACATTTAGACTTCTGTGCAGCTCTCAGCAAAAAAGACAAATCGGAGGTATGTAAAAATGTGTACTGTTCATATACTGTTCTGGTCTGATTTGTCTTTTTTGTTGAGAGCTGCACAGAAGTCCAAATGTTTTGAAAATTGGAGCGTACCTCACGCATCAAATTGTCTACCATCCTAATTTTTTTTGGAATTTTTTGAATTTTTCTGAATTTTTTATGAATTTTTTTGACCGGGTGCAGATGCACCCGGGCACCGAAACGCCGCTCTCCTCTACTCCTTCTGTCAATGAAAGCGCAATCTTTGTGTATTCGCCAAAAGAAAATAACCCAGTGTACGGGAGTATGGAAGTGATTTGATCAAGCTTTTATCCCGATGCCTCCTATTCTTACATTTATAACACGTTCTGATGTAGCATTATCAATCTTAAGATTCAGAACGGAAACACCATGATCACATATATATACACACACACACAAACTACACTAGTATATATGGTTGTTGGGGGCACTTATCCAACACTAATTTCTCAAGATAGTGCGTATCAAAACTGTTGGACATTGCAGGCATGAGATCAGTGCGGGAGTACTCTGTGTGTACGCAGTTGAGATTGTGTGCCGGAGTATATGGTGAGATGAGACATGATGATGGGCTTCCTGACGCGCGTGAGGCTCCTTGCAGCACGCGAGTGCTCTTCATACAGTTTCCTGGTTGCCAAATTCGTGACTTGAATTGGATCGGTGGCTAATTGCAATCATACCTCATTCTGCAAAAGATAGGATATTTCACATTACAATTGTTAGTTGAAAATGCACGACAGGTTTTCTATGCAGTTCGCAACAGGACAACAATTCAAATTATAGTTTTAGAACTCCAGTTCAAAAACCAAATGCAAAGGGAACGCGCTACTGTTTTTTTGGGGAGCTATGGCGTGGCAATTAGAAATGTAGGAGGAACTTAGGCCCTGTTCGGCAATCCACCCACTCCAGGAATCTGCGAAGCGAGGAAAGTGCAGCTCCCTGATTTTCGACTACAGCTCCGCCCACTCCGGGAGCGGAGTTACGGAGCGGAGCCATTCCAAACAGGGCCTTAATTGAGTAGGATCGTAACCAATCAGTTACCATGACCCTTCAACATTTTTTTGGTAGAACCCTAATTATGATGGAAAATCAACGCTAGTTGCCAGTAGCATCGATCTCTAGCTCCCCAAATCAAATGCCTTTTGTGTTGAAGTCGCATGGGCTTTAGACCAATATAACCCAAAAAAAATCAAGAGTATGCCAAAGACATTCCATATTTTATATTAGGTAGCAAATAATTTGGAAGAAGTTTTGAGTTGTTGCATACAACGCCTCAAAAATTCACACCCCCTCCTAAACGCCTAAACCACTAACTCCTGACAAAAACCTCCATTTTCACCGCTCCTGCTTGCTGGCACAAAGTTATTTCATCAAGGATGGGGCCAAGTTGCAAAACTCGAGATGCATGTTCTGATGGTTGTCTGGAATCTTGGCGAAGACACCGAAACTAGTAAGTGCAAAATCTCACTGGTATATCGAGTGAACATTCACATGGTCCACCATGCCCAGTAGTGTCTTTGTTTGCATCTCTCTATCATAATCCCACATGTGCTGGAGAGTGATGAGCACCAGCAACTAGCGACCTCAGAAATAGGTGCCCTCGATCTTAACCAACACATATGCAACATCACCATGATATCAACAATTCTACCTATTATGTAAATACTTGAACTGGTCCAAGGAAAACCATTATCTTGATCAAGTACAATTTTTTTACCCTAGAGGAGCAACAAATGTCTTATTGTCATTCGGATATTATCTGTGATTTACTAGCCATGGTCGGTTGTGGCACCAGCGAGAATGTAGGGCGAAACCCGGTTTCCATGGTTGGTGCAGGCGACTATGTGTAGCGTGTAGCTCCCATAAGTTGTTGTACTGTCCTAGATGGCGACAAAAGAAAATTTTAAGTTTTAATAACACCCTGTTTTCTCAAGAGTACTTCGAATATCATGAAGGCAGACTAGAATTATAAGCACAGAGTAGAGGAACTGGATTGAATATACAGAAACACCTGTTGCAAACACACTACTGCACATTTTATGCTGGAAGTACTTGGTGTTAACAGAAATACCTATGTCAAGAAAGGAGTTCAGATGCTCTTTGGATAAGCACTTCCTTTGAACCTCCAACTTTTGCCTTTTTTGCACTGAGAAAGCACTTCAGATCAGCAACTGTAAGCAGACGCAGCTCACCTCGCTTATGATGATCTATCACCTGAAAGCATTTTATGTCAAGTTATTAATTTATTAAGTTAGTACCAAAAGCAGTATATATAAATCTAGCTTGCCCTCTTTCAAGCACAAATAAATGACAGACACCTTTGCAGTTAACTCGTCCTTGTCAACATCTGGCTTTGTTTTTGTCTTTGTTGTTGAAGTTAACTCATCCTTAACAATTACTGACTTTGCCTTCGTCACCTTTTTAGTAACATCCTTTTGATGATCTATTGCCTGAAAAAAAAAATGCCAAACTACAACTTCATTGTTGAAATCACCTCATACATAACTAAACACTTTGCAGAGATTATCATCGATAAAAGAAAATTAGGCAACTCACCGTTTTGGTTAGCTCGTCTTTGACAACTTCTGGCTTTCTTTTCGATTTTGTTGCAGCAGTTATCTCATTCTTGCCAACCATAGACTTTGATTTTGTCGGTTTTACTGTTGTTCTAAGCACATCCTTCTGAATATCTAGCACTGATGATATGTCTTGCGGGACATTAGGCGCATAATCTTTACTGTGAACACAACAATATCTGAGTTAGCACTACTGAAATGGCAACTAAGACTATACTGTGTTCAAGTTCAACTATAATATTCAGGTACGTTTACAATCCACAAACTATTGCATGTGCAGTGTCAAGCAGAAAGAACGACAAATTCCTTGAATTCCTAAGATAACAGCTTCCATTCAAATGGTACTTTGTAGAACTGATGAAAATAAGTATTTTCCTTCGTCAATCCCAGGCCAGTACCTTTTTTTATGCAGCCACATCATCCAATTACCCGCAAATAGCTTGAAGATGGTACATGTACATATAGCTGCATATTTTCGCTGCATAGTACTCCCTCCGTCCCGTAATATAAGACGTTTTTTGATACTAGTGTAGTGTCAAAAAACGTCTTACATTATGGGACAGAGGGAGTAATACATAAGCTATCTACAAACTCCGAATTTCCCACTGCGTGTACATACTAAACAAAACAATAATACTAAGACAAAAACTCAGTGGCTTGGTGTCCCTTCCCCATTGAGCAATTTTTAATCAGTTCAGTTGCACCTTTATTCTTTTATATGAAGTACGAGATATCTCACCTTAAGATGCTTTCATTCCCATATAGTATCGACAAGATCCAAATTTACTCATGCAAACAATATATTCTACTTCTTTTATGAAACTTCTTATTTGTTAGAATTAACAGCATTCTCTCACATAGCAAATAATATGAGAAAAATAAATAAAGGGCATTGACATATGACATATCTTCCTCGTATCCAAGTTCCTCTTTTCAGAACAATCCTTTTGGTGCACTGCAGAGGAAATATGGATGATTAGATCCTGTACGTGTTAGTACAATTGATATGTGTGGAAGGGTCCCCTGATTGGTAATACCTTTTACAGTTCCTCCTTCACCATTGTTTTCTAGAATCTCTGCATGCTTCCTTTTAGGATTTCCAGAAGTCTGCAAGGATGATGGGACACGTTCAAAATTCAAGTTCCATAGATAATAAAGCACATTGGTACCAATCCATGTTTGAATCAGGGTTATTTTGACATAAATAACACCATGTGGAACTTTAGGTAATGTAAGATAAATTTCTTTATTATAATATATAGTTATACAAAAAGAAGAAGTCCATATAGTGGGAAGATATACAATCAGATGACGTAAGAGAATTACTAGGGTCAAAGATTGGCAGAACAAAAATAGCTGGCATGAACGATAAATAACCTGATTTGTAATGGACCTGAAAGTTGGGTAGATAGGGAGGTGTTGGAAAAAATATTTGGTTTATTGTTGGTTGCCTAACAAAACAACCCTGGTTCACAATTTGACACAGAAACCTTACATAGAAGGAAAAAACGAGATAACATCTTTTAGGGGAAATTAATTGTCAGCGAATCTTAAGACACCCCAGCGATGTAGCTACTAATCACGCGGCTCCAACTTGCAACACAATGGCAACATGCCTTAGCGTGGGGAGGCGCTGCTACAAATCCTAGACGCCCCACAGATGTGGCTTCGAACCACCGTGGGTCCTGTTACCGAATCTGACAATGAACCGGGAACGAATCCGACCCCTGATCCAGATCAGAGTTCGACTATGGTTGGAGCGAATCCAGTAACTATGATCCAAGCACACTAGATCGAGGGTATGGATATTCTTTTGGGTAAGGCATACCTGAATGACTTGCTTCAGAAGACTTACACTTGATGAATCAACAGGATTAGCATGGCTTGCTTTAGGAAAACTACCAAGTGATGATTTTGGTAGGCTAGTTTCACTCGATCTGTTTGAACTATCAGCATCAGATTGTTCTGATGCAAAAAATAGCACAAAGGGAAATTGTAGTCTGTTTTTCTAGTGAAAGGAATCTGCTAATTAAGAAAACGAATTGACTATGGATGATCAACAAATACAAATTTGCACATGTAATTATATTTACCAGAAGAAAACCACGTTTTGTTTTTATCTGCTCGTTTACTTCTGCTGAATGAAGGCTTCAATAATGTTATTTGCGCTGCAGAAGATATTTCAATACAGAAGAACCACAGTCACTGTCAGTTGAACTGTGAAGGAATTTTTTTTTTTTGAAATGAACTGTGAAGGAAATGAGACCGTAATAATTAAATGAATTATGTAGATAAAACTTAATTAGCATAATCACCTATTAGGAACAACATGATTTAGTAACCTGAATTATTTGTTTGCATTTCCTAACGATGAAAAGTGACAACAAATAAAAAGAAGAGAAATCTAATCTTACATTTGAATGAACTGGTTAAGACAACAGACTGTGATTGACAACCATGCTTGATGGAATGTGTGTCATCGCCAGTGCCAGCATCATCCAGAGACTGAACTATCTCAACTTTGGTATTGCAGAATTTGGCAGCCGAAGAGGAAAAGACAGCTGGTTTTGGGGTCCGGAAGTCTTGTGATAGTAGAAAATACGTATGCATTTAGTAAAAACATGTGATGAATCAATATTTCAGCCATATGAGCAAACAAGTTTGTTTGACAAAACGTACCTAAAGCCAATGATTGGTCTTTGGTCACAGAACTTGGATGAACTAAACGAAGATCCTCTGAATTTTCGGTTCTTGCAGTGTGCATTGCGAGTTTACTTGTGGCTTTATCCCAAGTAGGCAGAGTCGCCGTGCAGTTAACTACTAATTGTTCCTGCAACGTAGGAGCCCACCTTAAAAACAACAGAGACCTACTGTTATGGCGCTGCTAGAAGGAGGGCGCGAGAGGGCCGGCCGGGGGCCTTTCTGCCCACGGCCGGGCAAGAGGGAAGGGATTTCCTTCTTAATTCTTGCTTGATTAGATTGATACATCTCCTCTCTTTATATAGAGAGGTTTACTTGACTCCCAAGCAAGGCTTACTTGACCCCTAAGCAAGCGACCCTTATCTTTAAATAACCCTAAGACTAACGGGCCTAGGCCCATTACGTACTCTAACACTACACCCCACCTGGACATGCAGCTTGTCCTCGAGCTGCAGCTTAACCAACTTATAACCATGACTCGACGCAACACAAACCTAACACCTAAAAACAAGCCTTTTACATCTCGGCTTGGTTTATTACTCTCAACCTGAAATGGACTGGGACGCTTTATTTTGGACCCTTGAACATAAAGTGGACACCATCCGCACGTCAGGCGTGCACGTGTACAGCCACCTGGATCCCATGGAAACCATCTGGACAAAAAGAGTGTATGTGTATGGCCACCTGGAAGTGGTCGCAAGAGCGACCAGCAGAGGCGCCCTCGCAGCGGCCGGCGGCGGAATGCAGTGGTGCTATGTCGTGCGCTCTTGTCGGTGACACCATGCCTTCTCCCCACCGGAAGGCTGTTGGTCTGCACCGCACAGAGAAGAGTGGAGGGCTGTCGATGGAGAATGGCGAGGAGGGGTGTGCCCCCCCAACCGCCGATGTCGCAGACTTTGAGGTCGCTGTCCGTGGGGAAAACAGCATGCCCAAGATCCCCGACGCAGCGGACGAGATCGAGGTCCTTTGCGCAGCGAAGCGCAACTGGGAGGAGCGGCAGCTCAGACCACGCATCTCCTGCACATGCCGACGCGCTAGGAGGCCGCGCGCAGCAGCCTGCAGCCTCACCGCCGCCGACACGTGGCGGGTAGTGATCCAAGCCAGAAGCGGTGATGGCGACGACGGGAACTTGATCTGCTGGATGTGGACGCCCTGGGGAAGCGCTGATGGCAACGGCGGGAACTTGATCTGGTGGATCGGGACTTCCGCCGGCGCGGTCGATGCGGGGCCGGAGCTGACCGGCGGTGGCTGCTGCAGCTGCAGCGGCTGCTGCGGCGGAGGCCGCCAGGAGCGGCGGCTGCCAGTGCAGCCAGGGCGGGGCGGTGGATGGCAGCTGCAGCGGCTGCTGCAGCGGCCCGGCGAGCGCGGCGGAGGCCGCCTGGTGCCGCGGCTGCCACGGCAGCCATGGCGGCGCGATGGCGGCGATGGGCGGCACAACCGAGTGCGACCCGGCGAGCGCGGCGAAGGCCGCCTGGTGCGGCGGCTGCCACGGCAGCCACGGCGGCGCGGTGGCGGCGATGGGCGGCGCAGCCGGGTGCGGCCCGTAGGACCCGGCCAAGAACAGGTGGATCTCCTGGACCGCCTGGGTTAGGTCCCGCAGCACCCCGGACACCTCCTCCGGGGTGAGGACGGCGGGGGCGGGCGCGACGAAGGAAGACATGATCGAACCGAAGCTAGCTGATACCAAATTGTTATGGCGCTGCTAGAAGGAGGGCGCGAGAGTGCCGACCGGGGGCCTTTTTGCCCACGGCCGGGCAAGAGCGAAGGGATTTCCTTCTTAATTCTTGCTTGATTAGATTGATACATCTCCTCTCTTTATATAGAGAGGTTTACTTGACTCCCAAGCAAGGCTTACTTGACCCCTAAGCAAGCGACCCTTATCTCTAAATAACCCTAAGACTAACGGGCCCAGGCCCATTACGTACTCTTGCGCCCTCCTTCTAGCAGCGCCATAACACCTACTATGCCCAATTAACCCTAATCAAGCAAGAATTAAGAAGGAAATCCCTTCCCTCTTGCCCGGCCGTGGGCAAAAAGGCCCCCGGCCGGCACTCTCGCGCCCTCCTTCTAGCAGCGCCATAACACCTACTATGCCCAATTTGTATAATTACGTGCTGGCAGATAAAGGTTCACATAGTTCAAAATGAAAAAATCATTTTAAAATGGATAACAGTGATTTATCAATACAAGTGATTTGCTTGCATGAACAGCGATATCTACAAAAATATGTTTAACATGCATTTTTGTACCATTTTATAGTAATGATGTGAAGATAAGGAAAACGATATGACGAGTTGAATGACAACAGCATTATTTACTTGAAAGTTCAATTGATTACCTTAATTACTAGTTGACTCTGACCAAAGAAATTCCAAGCTAAAATAAGAAGCAAACGTCAGGCATGATCCAACATAGTTATTATTTCTTGCATTCTACAAAAACTTGTCCCCAGAGTCATTGAGTAAAGATAAACAACAATAATAGTATGATCCGACATAGGACCTGAACACACATCCTAAGGGACCAGACCTATGATTCTCCTGTAGATATCATATGTCTTTTATGCTTAAATGCTAAGCCATATCTACACCGCCTTGCATAACTCTCATACAACACCGAGAAACATGGTTTACAGCAACCCCTGATTACAACAACTAGAAGCATGTATGCCAATTCACAGTTGGTAAAGGATATTTACAACAGACAACAGAACAACCATCACCTTTCAACGATTCTATAAAGGACCGCATGGAAGACATTGCCTTTGATGCTCTAGCAGATTTTGGGGAAGGCTGAAGCCCCGGACCTTGGAGGACAAATGGAGAAGGCAACCTACATAAGTTGGATAAAAGTAATTAAAGCAGAACATCAGATGCATGTTTGATATGGAACTGATAAATGATAATGATCGACATATTAATAACAACTGTAACAGCACTGAGTGTACAATTATATTTAAAAAATCATAACCATTGCTTCTCACAGGAAGCTCCGCGTGTCAGTTTGACTGCTGCATGATAACTGTAGTTCGTCTCCAAACCATGCTGCAAAATGAAAAATTTGTGAAATGAGAAAAAATGTTAAATGCAGGAAATACTCCAGAGGGAAAGCTTACTAAATAAAAAAATAATATTGAGATAGTAGGAAATGCCAAATATATCACCTTAACTGAGCAAAGCTCTGTAAAGCTGTCCAAGATCTGCCCTGAAGGAGGTAATTCGCTAAAACCTATGAAAGGAAAACAAATATCTTAAGATTTGAGAAGAATGTGAGATGATGTAGCAAGTAATACGAAAACTTTAGCTTACCAATCACATGGCCTTCCTGTAATGTTGGAAGAATTGCACAAGCTGTCTGGAGGTTACAACCATCCAAACTTACTTCCTTAATCTGTTGAAACGTTTCTATCACACTGGAACTAGCAACATCTGAGATCTAGCAGAAATACATAATAATTAACTTAGCTAGTTTCTTCTGTAAGGTGCCCAATGAACAATGAAGAATACCTTAAGTGCAGTGAACCGGAATGCATCAGGTGAGACAACAAACTCATAATCATCATTTAGTCCAGATCTGACTTCCTGTACCAATTCGACAACCAAACATGGTAAGCTACAAAACCATAATAATATCAAAGGCTCATATGGATTAATAGCTCGTTTACAAGAAACAACAGAAAACAAATTCGAGAGAGAAAACAGTTTATGTAACACTACAGTCTCTGGTTTTCTACATTGTAAGATGGAGTACTTGTCCTGTTGAGTGAAATAATTACCGTCTTTGGTAGCAGAAGGCCAAACATTGCCTATACTTTATATGAACCATAGTGGGCTCATGCTCGAATAACAGAAGTATGTTAGTGCGCTCACATTCTGATGCTCAACCGGAAATGCTTAATGAGAGGTTCACGAGTTGGTCATGACAACAGGATGTACACATGATACTAACGAAGGGATGAACACTTGAGTTGCAAAGACGGCACTTAAGTTCTGAAGTTAACTGATAACTCATGTGTCCCAGCAATCTACAGGTTGATCTTGGTACAACAAAGTTGATTTAATTCGGACTGCATCAAGCTTGCTCAAACCAAGCTTAGGCAATGCAGTTGACTTCTGTACAGACCAAACAATGATGACTACTGCCTGAGGTTTGGTTATGTACTTTGCATAACTGTTTTCCACCCATTTCTGGATAAGGCTTGAATCGATCAATTTAGCACCATGCACAATCATGTACGCATATGGAGATTATAGGCATGGCATTTGTATATACACCAACATGCAGCAATGCAGCGCTACGTGAACAGGGTGAAATCACCATACCACATTCAACGCGCACAGATCAGTTCTCTCCTCGATCGCAGCAAACGTCGACTGGACGTATATGCTCTCACCGACAAAGCTCCACCCACGCTCAAGCATCAGACATCGAAGTCCACACTCAACCGCTTTTGCAACCAGCGAGCCTGAACACACCACCTCCTCCTCCTCGCCAACCTTACAACGGAGGGCTTAAAATTAGCCAGCAATTACTCGTAGCATCAAAACGTCGAGCAGGTGAGGGACACGCTCACCGAGGCGCCCGTGAAGGCAGCCGCGATCTCGGAGGCCACCTCGGCGGCCGCGTGGGACTGGCATCTCTGCAATGATCGGAACCCACGGGTCACGTCTCTTCGCCAAGGACGGAACGAAAGGGAAGCAGTTGAGCGAGACCTGGTAGACCACGAGGGCGTCGGCTGGGGACTGGGGGAGGCACGCGAGACGGTGGCGGCGGGACAGCCTGCAAAAGAGGATGTCGAGGTCGAGGGATGGAACTGCGGCGGAGAAGGAGACCTGGCGGAGGAGGAACGGCGGCGACGGGGCGGAGGATGAGGTGACGGGGACAGCGCGCACGAGGACCTTGTTGCGGAACATGGCGAGTGTGCCCGGCCCTGAAACCTTCTGAATCTTCTGCAACAGCACCTCTGAAGTCTGAAGAATGGCGACATGCCGGTTCAGTATAACTTCAGCGATCAGGATGCAACCGGGGGAACGAAAACCGTAGATCCAACGGCTGCTGAGGCCCCCTCCTATATCCATAACAAAGCTATATACTAAACCAGCGACGATTAACATGGATCAAAGAAAATATTTTTTGTTGTCTGTGTGTTTAATCCCCTACTTGTTGTCTACTTTTATGTTGTAATACAACGAAAGCTGGAATGACGGGTATGTTTGGTTTTAGGCTTTTAGCCCAAGTTTTTCGACAATGGATGAATTTTATTAACTCAAAATGAGCATCAAGAGGATACAACAGAATAAGTACACATCCGGCCTCTGCATAATTAGGATGCACATAGTTAATACCAACTCACACACACACAAAATACACCAACAACTAGTAAAGTCAAACAAGACCGAAGCTATGCCTTGGTGGAATAAAAAAAACTCTAAAGCGATCAAAATAATGATCTACAATCCACAACAACAACCATATCTGCACCAACCATCTCTTGACATCAGCTGTGATGTCGCCACCGCTTTCTACGATCCCAGCAGCTACATACATAGCACGGTCTTGACGTGAGGTGCCACGCAAATAAAAATCATGCTCGTACAAGCAGACAGTGAAGCCACCACCGACAACTCTGAACAACAAAGGTTGTTGTCTCACTTCGCAACGAAGATCCAAGGAGGAAGGTCACCGACACCATCAAATCCAAACTCGGGATGCTCCGACAGTCTCATACCATCCTCATGCTCCGACGTCCTTATCTGTGGTGGCAGAATCAGATAGCAAAACAAATTTGTCATTGTTTTTGGATCTGAAGATCCAAAATTCCCGATCTTGTCTTGGCAATCACTTAGCAGCACAGGACCACGTCGACGCCCACGCACCCGAGCGAAGAACCGCCATACCAGGACGTATTAGGCCGACGTTGCCTCTTGCGTACTTGCAGATGGGATCGTGGCCACCAACGTCTCACACAAAGATTGCTAGCCCAGCCAGAAAATCCACTGTCACCGCTGCACACGATACCCTCTGCCTTAAGCCGATGTCCACATATCTCACTCCGAAGCAACGATGGACAAGCTACCACGGGCTCTGATGATCAAGTCAGCTCCAATACAATGCCTCCATGAACAGTGGCGGAGCCAGGAATGAAGCAAACCCCGGGCCTAATTTTTTTCGACAACATGGAAAAACTTTCAATGATGCGGCAACACGAGTGAGTGTCTTCATCATTCGACGATGCGGCGCCCTTCGAGACAGGGTGAGGGGGCAGGGGCGCCTTTCGGTGATGGATATGATTAGCGTTGATCTCGACCATAGGAATCACATGGTGTTCTAGTTTTTACTCAATGTTTGCCTGCCGTCTTCAGTGCTTTGGTGTTATTGTTGCCTACCACTTTTGTATCTTATCGCTCTTTTCCTTGTTTTCTTGTTTTTGTTGGGGTCTTGCATTGTTTTGTTAATTGTAAAGTCTTCATTAATTTAAAGCTAGGTGACCTTTTTTTAGAAAATACAGAGGGGTACTATATTCCTTTTTCATCTTCCCGGGTACACCTAACATGTGTTCTTGTCCATTCCTAGCAAAATAAGCCGATGTTCTTAAATCCCATGTTGCTATTCCGTGGCTCACACAGGCAATGGCGCCATGCGATGTTGCCCGGCGTCGCGTGGTCCTTTTCCCGCTGCCCTACCTTGGCCACATGATCCCCATGCTCCGGCTTGCCGCCGTGCTGCACGCCAGCGGTCACGCCATCACCGTGCTTCACACGAAACTCGATGAAACTTCCTCTCCTATTTTTCTCCGAAAACGTGAATTTATAGAGTTGAAATTAGGGTCAGCGGAGCCTCGTGGGCCCCACTACTCACCAGGGCATGCCAGAGGGGGGTGGTGCGCCCTGGTGCCTTGTGGGAAGCTGGCCCCTCCAGTGGGTCTTAGTTCCATAAATCTCCATTTATTCCAAAATAATTCTCTAAAAAGTTTCTTCCAATTCTGAGAACTTTTATTTCTGCACAAAAACAACACCTTGGTAGTTCTACTGAAAACAACGTCAGTCCGGGTTAGTTTCATTCAAATAATGCAAAATAGAGTCCAAAACAAGAGCAAAAACATTAGGAAAAGTATATACGATGGAGACGTATCAAGTACTTAGTAGGATGGCTAATGCGGACGGAGGTAGCCGAGGGGAGATTGCACAAGGGGGTACCCAGGTTCGGGCCCTTGTGTTGGTGTAAAAACTGGTAGACCTCGGGGTAGGGGGTCCTGAGCTGTGGATCTCGAACATATGGTAACTGAAACAAGGAGACGATGTTTACCCAGGTTCGGGCCCTCTTGATGGAGGTAAAACCATATGTCCTGCTCTTTGTTTATATTGATGGGGATGTATCAAGTACATAGTTGATCTACCTAGAGACCGTGAGGTGTGTTATAACTCTAGGGCTAGGTGAATGAGATGGCGTTAAAGTCCCCTCTACAGGCTAAACCCCTTGGCTTGTATACACACCAGGTAGAGTATCAAGAGTTACAAGGTCGGTATCTGGGCGTAGAGGCGGTGAGAGAAGTCTTGGAGTACACGACAAGTCTTCGCTGGTTATGGTCTTGATCTTGTCCTCATCGTGCGGCTTCCGGAGTCCATCTTAAGAAGAACGAGGGCCCACCGGCTCAATCCGAGGAGCATGGGCCGGCTAGGTTAGCACCCCCTAATTCGGGACACCATCACCTTGTATTTGAGGTAATACACTGCATCCTGCTTCTATTTTGTATTCACGATGGAGTTCCTCGTGCGAGAGGGTTACAAGGGAGATGTGTATATGACTACCGAGGGTTGAGTCTACGTGTAGATGGGAATGGTTGTTGGGGAACGCAGTAATTACAAAATTTTCCCACGATCACGCAAGATCTATCTAGGTGATGCATAGCAACGAGAGGGGAGAGTGTTGTCTACGTACGCTTGTAGACCGAAAGCGGAAGCGTTTTATCAATGCGGTAGATGTAGTCGTACGTCTTCACGATCCGACCGATCCTAGCACCGAACGTACGGCACCTCCGTGTTCAGCACGCGTTCAGCTCGATGATGTCCCTCGTACTCTTAATCCAGTTGAGGCCGAGGGAGAGTTTTGTCAGCACGACGGCGTGGCGATGGTGATGATGAAGTTACCGGCGCAGGGCTTTGCTTAAGCACTACGACGATATGACCGAGGTGTGTAATGGTGGAGGGGGGCGCCGCACACGGCTAAGAGATTGTCTATTATGTGTTCTAGCGGTGCCCTCCCCACATATATATATATATAGGTGTGAGGGGGAGGGAGCAGGAGGAGGCGCGCCCCAAGTAGGTGGAATCCTACTTGGGGCCTAATCCTATCCGGCCTCCCCCTTTCCATGTTTTCCGAAGGGAGAAGGAAAGAGGAGGGGGAAGAGAAGGAAAGGGGAGGCCAAATTGCCCCCCTTCCTTTCTCTCCTCTCCCTTTCCTTTCCCCCACCCTATTCGGCCATATATGGGGCCCACCAGCCCACTAGGGGTTGGTCTGTCTCGCCCTAGGCCCAATAAGGCCCATATCTTGGTCGGGGGTGCCCGGAACCCCTTTCTGGTGACCCGATACGTACCCGGTACCCCCAAAACACTTTCGGTGTCCAAATACTATCGTCCTATATATGAATCTTTATGTCTCGTCCATTCCGAGACTCCTCGTCATATCCGTGATCTCATCTGAGACTCTGAACAACCTTCGGTACATCAAAACATATAAACTCATAATACCGATCGTCATCGAACGTTAAGCGTGCGGACCCTACGAGTTCGAGAACTATGTAGACATGATCGTGACTCATCTCCGGTCAATAACCAATAGCGGAACCTGGATGCTCATATTGGCTCCCACATATTCTACGAAGATCTTTATCGGTCAAACAACATAACAACATACGGTGTTCCCTTTGTCATCGGTATGTTACTTGCCCGAGATTCGATCGTCGGTATCTCAATACCTAGTTCAATCTCGTTACCAGCAAGTCTCTTTACTCGTTCCGTAATGCATCATCCCGCAACTAACTCATTAGTCACATTGCTTGCAAGGCTTATAGTGATGTGCATTACCGAGAGGGCCCAGAGAGACCTCTCCGAAACACGGAGTGACAAATCCTAATCTCGATCTATGCCAACCCAACAAACACCATCGGAGACACCTGTAGAGCATCTTTATAATCACATAGTTACGTTGTGACGTTTGATAGAACACAAGGTGTTCCTCCGGTATTCATGAGTTGCATAATCTCATAGTCTGAGGAACATGTATAAGTCATGAAGAAAGCAGTAGCAATGAAACTGTAACGATCATAATGCTAAGCTAACGAATGGGTCTTGTCCATCACACCATTCTCCTAATGATGTGATCCCGTTAATCAAATGAAAACACATGTCTATGGTTAGGAAACATAACCATCTTTGATAAACGAGCTAGTCAAGTAGAGGCATACTAGGGACACTTATGTTTTGTCTATGTATTCACACATGTACTAAGTTTCTGGTTAATACAATTCTAGCATGGATAATAAACATTTATCATGAAATAAGGAAATAAATAATAACTTTATTATTGCCTCTAGGGCATATTTCCTTCAGTCTCCCACTTGCACTAGAGTCAATAATCTAGATCACATCACCATGTGATTAACACCAATAGTTCACATCACCATGTGATTAACACCCATAGTTCACATCGCCATGTTACCAACACCCAAAGGGTTTACTAGAGTCAATAATACAGTTCACATCGCCATGTGATTAACACACAAAGAGTACTAAGGTGTGATCATGTTTTGCTTGTGAGAGAAGTTTAGTCAACGGGTCTGCCACATTCAGATCCATATGTATTTTGCAAATTTCTATGTCTACAATGCTATGCACGGAGCTACTCTAGCTAATTGCTCCCACTTTCAATATGTATCCAGATTGAGACTTAGATTCATCCGGATCAGTGTCAAAGCTTGCATCGGCGTAACCCTTTACGACGAACTTTTTGTCACCTCCATAATCGAGAAACATATCCTTATTCTACTAAGAATAATTTTGACCGTTGTCCAGTGATCCACTCCTGGATCACTATTGTACCCTCTTGCCAAACTCATGGTGAGGTACACAATAGGTCTGGTACATAGCATAGCATACTTCATAGAACCTATGACTGAGGCATAGGGAATGACTTTTCATTCTCTTTCTATTTTCTGCCGTGGTCGGGTTTTGAGTCTTTACTCAACTTCACACCTTGCAATACAGGCAAGAACTCCTTCTTTGATTGTTCCATTTTGAACTACTTCAAAATCTTGTCAAGGTATGGACTCATTGAAAAAACTTATCAAGCGTCTTGATTTATCTCTATAGATCTTGATGCTTAATATGTAAGCAGCTTCACCGAGGTCTTTCTTTGAAAAACTCCTTTTAAACACTCCTTTATGCTTTCCAGAAAATTCTACATCATTTTCGATCAACAATATGTCATTCACATATACTTATCAGAAAGGTTGTAGTGCTCCCACTCACTTTCTTGTAAATACAGGCTTCACCGTAAGTTTGTATAAAACTATATGCTTTGATCAACTTATCAAAGCGTATATTCCAACTCCGAGATGCTTGCACCAGTCCATAGATGGATCGCTGGAGCTTGCATATTTTGTTAGCACCTTTAGGATTGACAAAACCTTCTGGTTGCATCATATACAACTCTTCTTTAAGAAATCCACTAAGGAATGCAGTTTTTCGCTTCCATTTGCCAGATTTCATAAAACGTGGCAATTGCTAACATGATTCGGACATACTTAAGCATCGATACGAGTGAGAAAATCTCATCGTAGTCAACACCTTGAACTTGTCGAAAGCCTTTTGCGACAATTCGAGCTTTGTAGATAGTAACACTACTATCAGCGTCCTCTTCCTCTTGAAGATCCATTTATTCTCAATGGCTTGCTGATCATCGAGCAAGTCAACCAAAGTCCATACTTTGTTCTCATACATGGATCCCATCTCAGATTTCATGGCCTCAAGCCATTTTTCAGAATCTGGGCTCATCATTGCTTCCTCATAGTTTGTAGACAAGTAACATGACTTCCAGAACAGGATTACCATACCACTCTAGTGAGGATCTTACTCTGGTTGACCTACGAGGTTCGGTAGTAACTTGATCTGAAGTTTCATGATCATCATCATTAGCTTCCTCACTAATTGGTGTATGAATCACTGGAACTGATTTCTGTGATGAACTACTTTCCAATAAGGGAGCAGGTACAATTACCTCATCAAGTTCTACTTTCCACCCTAACTCCTTCTCTAGAAAGGATCCATTCTTAGCAACGAATATCTTGCCTTCGGATCTTTGATAGAA
The DNA here is from genome assembly GCA_032464435.1 of Aegilops umbellulata. NCBI lineage: Eukaryota > Viridiplantae > Streptophyta > Magnoliopsida > Poales > Poaceae > Aegilops > Aegilops umbellulata. The sequence goes on from CP136060.1 coordinate 290,402,734, forward strand.
GGTGTACCCAACAGTCTCCTTTGGGTATCCTATGAAGACACATTTCTCCGATTTGGGTTCGAGCTTATCAGGTTGAAACTTTTTCACATAAGCATCGCAACCCCAAACTTTAAGAAACGACAACTTGGGTTTCTTGCCAAACCACAGTTCATAAGGTCTCGTCTCAACGGATTTAGATGGTGCCCTATTTAACGTGAATGCAGCCGTCTCTAAAGCATAACCCCAAAACGATAGCGGTAAATCAGTGAGAGGCATCATAGATCGCACCATATCAAGTAAAGTACGATTACGACGTTCGGACACACCATTACGTTGTGGTGTTCCGGATGGCGTGAGTTGCGAAACTATTCCGCATTGTTTCAAATGAAGACCAAACTCGTAACTCAAATATTCTCCTCCACGATCAGATCGCAGAAACTTTATTTTGTTCTTACGATGATTTTCCGCTTCACTCTGAAATTGTTTGAACTTTTCAAATTTTTCAAACTTATGCTTCATTAGATATAAACATATCTGCTCAAATCATCTGTGAAGGTAAGAAAATAGCGATATCCGCCGCGAGCATCAACACTCATCGGACCGCATACATCAGTATGTATTATTTCCAACAAGTCTGTTGCTTGCTCCATTGTTCCGGAGAACGAAGTCTTAGTCATCTTGCCCATGAGGCATGGTTCACAAGCATCAAATGATTCATAATCAAGTGATTCCAAAAGCCCATCAACATGGAGTTTTTTCATGCGTTTTACACCAATATGACCTAAACAGCAGTGCCACAAAATAGTTGCACTATCATTATTAACTTTGCATCTTTTGGCTTCAATATTATGAATATGTGTATCACTACGATCGAAATGCAACAAAATATTTTCATTGGGTGTATGACCATCGAAGGTTTTATTCATGTAAACAGAACAACAATTATTCTCTCACTTAAATGAATAACCGTATTGCAATAAACATGATCAAATCATATTCATGCTCAACGCAAACGCCAAATAACATTTATTTAGGTTCAACACTAATCCCGAAAGTATAGGGAGTGTGCGATGATGATCATATCAATCTTGGAACCACTTCCAACACACATCGTCACTTCACCCTTAACTAGTCTCTATTCATTCTGCAACTCCCGTTTCGATTTACTACTCTTAGCAACTGAACCAGTATCAAATACCGAGGGGTTGCTATAAACACTAGTAAAGTACACATCAATAACATGTATATCAAATATACCTTTGTTCACTTTGCCATCCTTATTATCCGCCAAAAACTGTTGGGGAACATTGCAGAAAACAAAAATTTTCCTACGGTTTCACCAAGATCCATCTATGAGTTCATCTAGCAACGAGTGATCGGATGCATCTACATACCTTTGTAGATCGCGAGCGGAAGCGTTCAAAAGTACGGGGATGAAGTAGTCGCACACGACGTGATCCAAATCACCGGAGATCCTAGCACCGAACGGACGGCACCTCCGTGTTCAACACACGTACGGTCAGCGTAACGTCTCCTTCTTCTTGATCCAGCAAGGCAAAGGAGAGGTTGAGGAAGATGGCTCCAGCAGCAGCACGACGACGTGGTGGTGATGGAGCTGCAGTACTCTGGCAGGGCTTCGCCGAGCTCTATGGAGGAGGAGGAGGTGTTGGAGAGGGAGAGGGAGGCGCCAAAGCAAAGGGTGCGGCTGCCCCCTCCCCTCCCCCCTTTATATAAGCCCCTGGGGGGGCGCCGGCCCTGGGAGATTGGATCTCCCAAGGGGGGCGGCGGCCAAGGGCTGGAGTGGCCCCCAAGCCAAGGTGGGGCGCCCCCCACCCCTAGGGTTTCAACCCTAGGCGCATGGGGTGGGCCTAGGGGGGCGCACCAGCCCACTATGGGCTGGTTCCCCTCCCCACTTTGGCCCATGGGGCCCTCCGAGATAGGTGGCCCCACCCGGGTGGACCCCCGGGACCCTTCTGGTGGTCCCGGTACAATACCGGTGACCCCGAAACTTGTCCCGATGGCCAAAACAGCACTTCCCATATATAATTCTTTACCTCCGGACCATTCCGGAACTCCTCGTGACGTCCGGGATCTCATCCGGGACTCCGAACAACATTCAGGTTACTGCATATACATATCCCTACAACCCTAGCGTCACCGAACCTTAAGTGTGTAGACCCTACGGGTTCGGGAGACATGCAGACATGACCGAGGCGGCTCTCGGGCAATAACCAACAGCGGGATCTAGATACCCATGTTGGCTGCCACATGCTCCACGATGATCTCATCGGATGAACCACGATGTTGAGGATTCAAGCAACCCCGTATGCAATTCCCTTTGTCAACCGATATGTTACTTGCCCGAGATTCGATCGTTGGTATCCCAATACCTCGTTCAATCTTGTTACCGGCAAGTCACTTTACTCGTACCGTAATGCATGATCCAGTGACCAAACACTTGGTCACATTGAGCTCATAATGATGATGCATTACCGAGTGGGCCCAGTGATACCTCTCCGTCAAGCGGAGTGACAAATCCCAGTCTCGATCCGTGTCAACCCAAAAGACACTTTCGGAGATACCCGTAGTATACCTTTATAGTCACCCAGTTACGTTGTGACGTTTGGCACACCCAAAGCACTCCTACGGTATCCGGGAGTTACACGATCTCATGGTCTAAGGAAAGGATACTTGACATTGGAAAACTCTAGCAAACGAACTATACGATCTTGTGCTATGTTTAGGATTGGGTCTTGTCCATCACATCATTCTCCTAATGATGTGATCTTGTTATCAATGACATCCAATGTCCATAGTCAGGAAACCATGACTATCTGTTGATCAACGAGCTAGTCAACTAGAGGCTTACTAGGGACATGTTGGTGTCTGTTATTCACACATGTATTACGATTTCCGGATAACACAATTATAGCACGAATAAAGACAATTATCATGAACAAGGATATAATATAATAATAATGCTTTTATTATTGCCTCTAGGGCATATTTCCAACAGTCTCCCACTTGCACTAGAGTCAATAATCTAGTTACATGATGAATCGAACACCCATGGAATTCTGGTGTTGATCATGTTTTGCTCTAGGGAGAGGTTTAGTCAACGGATCTGCTACATTCAGGTCCGTATGTACTTTACAAATATCTATGTCTCCATCTTGAACATTTTCACGAATGGAGTTGAAGCGATGCTTGATGTGCCCGGTCTTCTTGTGAAACCTGGGCTCCTTGGCAAGTGCAATAGCTCCAGTGTTGTCACAGAAGAGTTTGATTGGCCCCGACGCATTGGGTATGACTCCGAGGTCGGTGATGAACTCCTTCACCCAAATTGCTTCATGTGCTGCCTCCGAGGCTGCCATGTACTCCGCTTCACATGTAGATCCCGCCACGACGCTCTGCTTGCAACTGCACCAACTTACTGCCCCACCATTCAAAATATACACGTATCCGGTTTGTGACTTAGAGTCATCCAGATCTGTGTCGAAGCTAGCATCGACGTAACCCTTTACGACGAGCTCTTCGTCACCTCCATAAACGAGAAACATTTCCTTAGTCCTTTTCAGGTACTTCGGGATATTCTTGACCGCTGTCCAGTGTTCCTTGCCGGGATTACTTTGGTACCTTCCTACCAAACTTACGGCAAGGTTTACATCAGGTCTGGTACACAGCATGGCATACATAATAGAACCTATGGCCGAGGCATAGGGGATGACACTCATCTCTTCTATATCTTCTGCCGTGGTCGGACATTGAGCTGAGCTCAATTTCACACCTTGTAACACAGGTAAGAACCCCTTCTTAGATTGATCCATATTGAACTTTTTCAATATCTTATCAAGGTATGTGCTTTGTGAAAGACCTATGAGGCGTCTTGATCTATCTCTATAGATCTTGATGCCTAATATATAAGCAGCTTCTCCAAGGTCCTTCATTGAAAAACTTGTATTCAAGTAGGCCTTAATGCTGTCCAAGAGTTCTATATCATTTCCCATCAAAAGTATGTCATCTACATATAGTATGAGAAATGCTACAGAGCTCCCACTCACTTTCTTGTAAACGCAGGCTTCTCCATAAGTCTGCGTAAATCCAAACGCTTTGATCATCTCATCAAAGCGAATGTTCCAACTCCGAGATGCTTGCACCAGCCCATAAATCGAGCGTTGGAGCTTGCACACCTTGTCAGCATTCTTAGGATCGACAAAACCATCCGGCTGCATCATATACAATTCTTCCTTAAGGAAACCATTAAGGAATGCCGTTTTGACGTCCACTTGCCATATTTCATAATCGTAGAATGCGGCAATTGCTAACATGATTCGGACGGACTTCAGCTTCGCTACCGGTGAGAAAGTCTCATCGTAGTCAACCCCTTGAACTTGTCGATAACCCTTAGCGACAAGCCGAGCTTTATAGATGGTAACATTACCATCCGCGTCTGTCTTCTTCTTAAAGATCCATTTATTTTTCTATGGCTCGCCGTTCAACGGGCAAGTCAGTCAAAGTCCATACTTTGTTTTCATACATGGATCCTATCTCGGATTTCATGGCTTCCATCCATTTGTCGGAATACGGGCCCGCCATCGCTTCTTCATAGTTCAAAGGTTCACCGTTGTCTAACAACATGATTTCCAAGACAGGGTTGCCGTACCACTCTGGTGGGAACGTGTCCTTGTGGACATACGAATTTCAGTAGGAGCTTGATCAGAAGCATCTTGATCATCATCATTAATTTCCTCTCTAGCCGGTGCAGGCACCTCAGGAACGTTTTCTTGAGTTGCGCCATTTTCCGGTTCAAGAGGTAACACTTCATCAAGTTCTACTTTCCTCCCACTTACTTCTTTTGAGAGAAACTCCTTCTCTAGAAAGGATCCATTCTTGGCAACAAAGATCTTGCCTTCGGATCTGAGGTAGAAGGTATACCCAATAGTTTCTTTAGGGTATCCTATGAAGACGCATTTTTCCGACTTGGGTTCGAGCTTTTCAGGTTGAAGTTTCTTGACATAAGCATCGCATCCCCAAACTTTTAGAAACGACAGCTTAGGTTTCTTCCCAAACCATAATTCATACGGTGTCGTCTCAACATTTTTCGACGGAGCCCTATTTAAAGTGAATGCGGCAGTCTCTAAAGCATAGCCCCAAAAAGATAGCGGTAAATCGGTAAGAGACATCATAGATCGCACCATATCTAATAGAGTGCGATTACGATGTTCGGACACACCATTACGCTGAGGTGTTCCAGGCGGCGTGAGTTGTGAAACTATTCCACATTTTCTTAAGTGTGTGCCAAATTTGTGACTCAAATATTCTCCTCCACGATCTGATCGTAGAAACTTGATTTTTCTGTCACGTTGATTTTCAACCTCACTCTAAAATTCCTTGAACTTTTCAAAGGTCTCAGACTTGTGTTTCATTAAGTAGATATACCCATATCTACTCAGGTCATCAGTGAGGGTGAGAACATAACGATAGCCACCGCAAGCCTCAACACTCATTGGACCGACACATCGGTATGTATGATTTCCAATAAGTTGGTTGCTCGCTCCATTGTTCCTGAGAACGGAGTCTTGGTCATTTTACCCATGAGGCATGGTTCGCACGTGTCAAATGATTCATAATCAAGAGACTCTAAAAGTCCATCTACATGGATCTTCTTCATGCGTTTGACACCTATGTGACCAAGGCGGCAGTGCCACAAATATGTGGGACTATTGTTATTAACTTTAACTCTTTTGGTATTCACACTATGAATATGTGTATCATCACGTACGAGATTCATTAAGAATAAACCATTAACCATCGGAGCATGACCATAAAACATATCTCTCATATAAATAGAACAACCATTATTCTCGGATTTAAATGAGTAGCCATCTCGAATTAAACGAGATCCAGACATAATGTTCATGCTCAAACTTGGCACTAAATAACAATTATTGAGGTTTAAAACTAATCCCGTAGGTAAATGTAGAGGTAGCGTGCCGACGGCGATCACATCGACCTTGGAACCATTCCCGACGCGCATCGTCACCTCGTCCTTCGCCAGTCTCCGTTTATTCCGCAGCTCCTGCTTTGAGTTACAAATGTGAGCAATTGCACCGGTATCAAATACCCAAGAGCTACTACGAGTACTGGTAAGGTACACATCAATTACATGTATATCACATATACCTTTTGTTTTGCCGGCCTTCTTGTCCGCTAAGTATTTGGGGCAGTTCCGCTTCCAGTGACCACTTCCCTTGCAATAAAAACACTCAGTCTCGGGCTTGAGTCCATTCTTTGGCTTCTTCCCGGCAACTTGCTTACCGGGCGCGGCAACTTGCTTGCCGTCCTCCTTGAAGTTCTTTTTACCCTTGCCCTTCTTGAACTTAGTGGTTTTATTCACCATCAACACTTGATGGTCCTTCTTGATTTCTACCTCTGCTAATTTCAGCATAACATATACCTCAGGAATGGTCTTTACCATCCCCTGCATGTTGTAGTTCATCACAAAGCTCTTGTAGCTAGGTGGAAGCGACTGGAGGATTCTATCAATGACCGCTTCATCCGGGAGATTAACTTCCAGTTGAGTCAAGCGGTTGTGCAACCCAGACATCTTGAGTATGTGTTCACTGACAGAGCTATTTTCCTCCATCTTACAGCTAAAGAATTTGTCGGAGACTTCATATCTCTCGACCCGGGCATGAGCTTGGAAAACCATTTTCAGCTCTTCGAACATCTCATATGCTCCATGTCTCTCAAAACGCTTTTGGAGCCCCGGCTCTAAGCTGTAAAGCATGCCGCACTGAACGAGGGAGTAATCATCGGAACGTGACTGCCAAGCGTTCATAACGTCTTGTTCTGTAGGGAGAACAGGTGCGTCACCCAGCGGTGCTCGTAGGACATAATCTTTCTTGGCAGCTATGAGGATGATCCTCAGGTTGCGGACCCAGTCCGTATAGTTGCTGCCATCGTCTTTCAGCTTGGTTTTCTCTAGGAACGCGTTGAAGTTGAGGACTACGTTGGCCATTTGATCTACAAGACATATTGTAAATATTTAGACTAAGTTCATGATAATAAAGTTCATCTAATCAAATTATTTAATGAACTCCCACTTAGATAGACATCCCTCTTCTAGTCATCTAAGTATAACATGATCCGAGTCAACTAGGCCGTGTTCGATCATCACGTGAGACGGACTAGTCAACATCGGTGAACATCTTCATGTTGATCGTATCTTTTATACGACTCATGCTCGATCTTTCGGTCTTCTGTGTTCCGAGGCCATGTCTGTACATGCTAGGCTCGTCAAGTCAACCTAAGTGTTTGCATGTGTAAATCTGTCTTACACCCGTTGTATTTGAACGTTAGAATCTATCACACCCGATCATCACGTGGTGCTTCGAAACAACGAACTGTCGCAACGGTGCACAGTTAGGGGGAACACTTCTTGAAATTATTATGAGGGATCATCTTATTTACTACCGTCGTTCTAAGTAAACAAGATGCAAAACATGATAAACATCACATGCAATCAAATAATAAACGTGACATGATATGGCCAATATCACATAGCTCCTTTGATCTCCATCTTGGGGCTCCATGATCATCTTGTCACCGGCTTGACACCATGATCTCCATCATCATGATCTCCATCATCGTGTCTCCGTGAAGTTGCTCGCCAACTATTACTTCTACTACTATGGCTAATGCGTTTAGCAATAAAGTAAAGTAATTTACATGGCGTTTCTCAATGACACGCAGGTCATACAAAAAAATAAGGACAACTCCTATGGCTCCTGCCGGTTGTCATACTCATCGACATGCAAGTCGTGATTCCTATTACAATAGCATGAACATCTCATACATCACATATAGATCATTCATCATTCATCACAACTTTGGCCATATCATATCACAAAGCACTTGCTGCAAAAACAAATTAGATGTCCTCTAATTGTTGTTGCAAGTTTTACGTGGCTGAATTAGGGTTCTAGCAAGAACGTTTTCTTACCTACGTGAAAATCACAACATGATTTGTCAACTTCTATTTACCCTTCATAAGGACCCTTTTCATCGAATCCGCTCCAACTAAAGTGGGAGAGACAGACACCCGCCAGCCACCTTATGCAACTAGTGCATGTTAGTCGGTGGAACCGGTCTCACGTAAGCGTACGTGTAAGGTTGGTCCGGGCCGCTTCATCCCACAATACCGCTGAAGCAAGATAAGACTAGTAGCGGCAAGAAAGTTGACAACATCTACGCCCACAACAAATTGTGTTCTACTCGTGCAATAGAGAACTACGCATAGACCTAGCTCATGATGCCACTGTTGGGGAACGTTGCAGAAAACAAAAAATTTCCTACGGTTTCACCAAGATCCATCTATGAGTTCATCTAGCAACGAGTGATCAAATGCATCTACATACCTTTGTAGATCGCGAGCGGAAGCGTTCAAAAGAACGGGGATGAAGTAGTCGTACACACCGTGATCCAAATCACCGAAGATCCTAGCACCGAACGGACGGCACCTCCGTGTTCAACACACGTACGGTCAGCGTAACGTCTCCTTCTTCTTGATCCAGCAAGGCAAAGGAGAGGTTGAGGAAGATGGCTCCAGCAGCAGCACGACGGCGTGGTGGTGATGGAGCTGCAGTACTCCGGCAGGGCTTCGCCGAGCTCTATGGAGGAGGAGGAGGTGTTGGAGAGGGAGAGGGAGGCGCCAAAGCAAAGGGTGCGGCTGCCCCCATCCCCTCCCCCCTTTATATAGGCCCCTGGGGGGGCGCCGGCCCTGGGAGATTGGATCTCCCAAGGGGGGCGGCGGCCAAGGGCTGGAGTGGCCCCCAAGCCAAGGTGGGGCGCCCCCACCCCTAGGGTTTCAACCCTAGGCGCATGGGGTGGGCCTAGGGGGGCGCACCAGCCCACTATGGGCTGGTTCCCCTCCCCACTTTGTCCCATGGGGCCCAACGAGGTTAGGTGGCCCCACCCGGTGGACCCCCGGGACCCTTCTGGTGGTCCCGGTACAATACCGGTGACCCCGAAACTTGTCCCGATGGCCAAAACAACACTTCCCATATATAATTCTTTACCTCCGGACCATTCCGAAACTCCTCGTGACGTCCGGGATCTCATCCGGGACTCCGAACAACATTCGGGTTACTGCATATACATATCCCTACAACCCTAGCGTCACCGAACCTTAAGTGTGTAGACCCTACGGGTTCGGGAGACATGCAGACATGACCGAGATGGCTCTCGGGCAATAACCAACAGCGGGATGTGGATACCCATGTTGGCTCCCACATGCTCCACGATGATCTCATCGGATGAACCATGATGTCGAGGATTCAAGCAACCCCGTATGCAATTCCCTTTGTCAACCGATATGTTACTTGCCCGAGATTCGATCGTTGGTATCCCAATACCTCGTTCAATCTCGTTACCGGCAAGTCACTTTTCTCGTACCGTAATGCATGATCCAGTGACCAAACATTTGGTCACATTGAGCTCATAATGATGATGCATTACCGAGTGGGCCCAGTGTTACCTCTCCGTCAAGCGGAGTGACAAATCCCAGTCTCGATCCGTGTCAACCCAAAAGACACTTTCGGAGATACCCGTAGTATACCTTTATAGTCACCCAGTTACGTTGTGACGTTTGGCACACCCAAAGCACTCCTACGGTATCCGGGAGTTACACGATCTCATGGTCTAAGGAAAGGATACTTGACATTGGAAAACTCTAGCAAACGAACTATACGATCTTGTGCTATGTTTAGGATTGGGTCTTGTCCATCACATCATTCTCCTAATGATGTGATCTCGTTATCAATGACATCCAATGTCCATAGTCAGGAAACCATGACTATCTGTTGATCAACGAGCTAGTCAACTAGAGGCTTACTAGGGACATGTTGGTGTCTGTTATTCACACATGTATTACGATTTCCGGATAACACAATTATAGCACGAATAAAGACAATTATCATGAACAAGGAAATATAATATAATAATAATGCTTTTATTATTGCCTCTAGGGCATATTTCCAACAAAAACTTAGGGCAGTTCCGCTTCCAGTGACCAATCCCTTTGCAGTAGAAGCACTTAGTCTCAAGCTTAGGTCCATAGTTGGGCTTCTTCACTTGAGCAGCAACTTTCTTGCTGTTCTTCTTGAAGTTCCCCTTCTTCTCTTTTCCCTTTTTTTAAATTAGTGGTCTTGTCAACCATCAACACTTGATGCTTTTCTTGATTTCTACCTTTGCCGACTTTAGCATCGCGAAGAGCTTGGGAAATTTTTTTCGTCATCCCTTGCATATTATAGTTCATCACGAAGTTCTAGTAACTTGGTGATAGTGACTAGAGAACTTTATTAATTACTATCTTATCTAGAAGATTAACTCCCACTTGATTCAAGCAATTGTAGTACCCAGACAATCTGAGCACATGCTCACTGGTTGAGCTATTCTCCTCCATCTTGTAGGCAAAGTACTGTTAGAGGTCTCATACCTCTTGACACGGGCATGAGTATGAAATACTAATTTCAACTCTTAGAACATCTTATATGCTCCGCGGCATTCAAAACAATTTTTGAAGTCCCGGTTCTAAGCCGTAAAGCATGATGCACTAAACTATCAAGTAGTATCATACCGAGCTTCTCAAAACGTTCATAACGTCTACATCTGCTCCTGCAATCGGTCTATCAACTAGCGGTGCATCAAGGACATAATTCTTCTGTGCAGCAATGAGAATAATCCTTAGATCACAGATCCAATCCGCATCATTGCTACTAACATCTTTTCAACTTTATTTTTCTCTAGGAATATATCAAAAAAATAAACGGGGAGCTACATCACGAGCTATTGATCTACAACATAGATATGCAAATACTATCAGGACTAAGTTCATAATAAATTAAAGTTCAATTAATCATATTACTTAAGAACTCTCACTTAGATAGACATCCCTCTAGTCATCTAAATGATCACGTGATCCATATCAACTAAACCATGTCCGATCATCACATGAGATGGAGTAGTCTTCAATGGTGAACATCTCTATGTTGATCATATCTGCTATATGATTCACGCTCGACCTTTCGGTCTCCAGTGTTCTGAGGCCATATCTGCATATGCTAGGCTCGTCAAGTTTAACCCGAGTATTCTACATGTGCAAAACTGGCTTGCACCTATTGTATGTAAACGTAGAGCTTATCACACCCGATCATCACGTGGTGTCTCGGCACGACGAACTGTCGCAATGGTGCATACTCAGGGAGAACACTTATACCTTGAAATTTAGTGAGAGATCATCTTATAATGCTAGCATCGTACTAACCAAAATAAGATGCATAAAGGATAAACATCACATGCAATCAATATAAGTGATATGATATGGCCATCATCATATTGTGCCTTTGATCTCCATCTCCAAAGTACCGTCATGATCACCATCGTCACCAGCCTGAAACCTTGATCTCCATCGTAGAATCGTTGTTGTATCACCAACTATTGCTTCTACGACTATCGCTACCGCTTAGTGATAAAGTAAAGCAATTACATGGCGATTGCATTTCATACAATAAAGTGACAACCATATGGCTCCTGGCAGATGCCGATAACTCTGTTACAAAACATGCTCATCTCATACAATAAAATATAGCATCATGTCTTTGACTATATCACATCACAACATGCCCTGCAAAAACTAGTTAGACGTCCTCTACATTGTTCTGGCAAGTTTTACGTGGCTGCTACGGGCTTAGCAAGAACCGTTCTTACCTACGCATCAAAAACCACAACAATTTTCGTCAAGTGTGTTGTTTTAACCTTCAACAAGGACCAGGCGTAGTCACACTCGATTCAACTAAAGTTGGAGAAACAGACACCCACTAGCCACGTGTGTGCGAAGCACGTCGGCAGAACCAGTCTCGCGTAAGCATACGCATAATGTCGGTCTGGGCCGCTTCACCCAACAATACCGCCGAATCAAAGTATGACATGCTGGTAAGCAGTATGAATATTATCGCCCACAACTCTTTGTGTTCTACTCGTGCATATAACATCTACGCATAGACCTGGCTCGGATGCCACTGTTGGGGAACGCAGTAATTACACAATTTTCCTACGATCACGCAAGATCTATCTAGGTGATGCATAGCAACGAGAGGGGAGAGTGTTGTCTACGTACCCTCGTAGACCGAAAGCGGAAGCATTTTATCAACGCGGTTGATGTAGTCATACGTCTTCACGATCCGACCGATCCTAGCACCGAACGTACGGCACCTCTGTGTTCAGCACACGTTCAGCTCGATAACGTCCCTCGTACTCTTGATCCAGTTGAGACCGAGGGAGAGTTTCATCAGCACGACGGTGTGGCGACGGTGATGATGAAGTTACTGACGCAGGGTTCGCCTAAGCACTACGACGGTATGACCGAGGTGTGTAACTGTGGACGGGGGCACCGCACACGGCTAAGAGATTGTCTATTGTGTGTTCTAGCGGTGCCCTCCCCACATATATATAGGTGGGAGGGGGAGGGAGCAGCAGGAGGCGTTCCCCAAGTAGGTGGAATCCTACTTGGGGCCTAATCCTATTCGGCCTCCCCCTTTCCATGTTTTCCGGAGGGAGAAGGAAAGAGGAGGGGGAAGAGAAGGAAAGGGGAGGCCGAATTGCCCCCTTCCTTTCTCTCCTCTCCCTTTCCTTTCCCCCACCCTATTCGGCCATATATGGGGCGCACCAGCCCACTAGGGGCTGGTCTATCCCGCCCTAGGCCCAATAAGGCCCATATCTTGGCCGGGGGTGCCCGAAACCCCTTTCCGGTGACCCGATACGTACCCGGTACCCCCAGGACACTTCCGGTGTCCAAATACTATCATCCTGAATATGAATCTTTATGTCTCGGCCATTCCGAGACTCCTCGTCATGTTCGTGATCTCATCTAGGACTCCAAACAACCTTCGGTACATCAAAACATATAAACTCATAATACCAATCGTCATCGAACGTTAAGCGTGCGGACCCTACGGGTTCGAGAACTATGTAGACATGACCGAGACTCAGCTCCGGTCAATAACCAATAGCAGAACCTGGATGCTCATATTGGCTCCCACACATTCTACGAAGATCTTTATCGGTCAAACCGAATAACAACATGTGTTGTTCCCTTTGTCATCGGTACGTTACTTGCCCGAGATTCGATTGTCGATATCTCAATACCTAGTTCAATCTCGTTACCGGCAAGTCTCTTTACTCGTTCCATAATGCATCATCCTGCTACTAACTCATTAGTCACATTGCTTGCAAGGATTATAGTGATGTGCATTACCGAGATGGCCCAGAGATACCTCTCGGAAACACGGAGTGACAAACCCTAATCTCGATCTATGCCAACCCAACAAACACCATCGGAGACATCTGTAGAGCATCTTTATTATCACACAGTTACGTTGTGACGTTTGATAGCACACAAGGTGTTCCTCTGGTATTCGGGAGTTGCATAATCTCATAGTCTGAGGAACATGTATAAGTCATGAAGAAAGCAGTAGCGATCATAATGCTAAGCTAACGAATGGGTCTTGTCCATCACATCATTCTCCTAATGATGTGATCCCGTTCATCAAATGACAACACATGTCTATGGTTAGGAAACATAACCATCTTTGATAAACGAGCTAGTCAAGTAAAGGCATACTAGGGACACTTATGTTTTATCTATGTACTCACACATGTACTAAGTTTCCGGTTAATACAATTCTAGCATGAATAATAAACATTTATCATGAAATAAGGAAATAAATAATAACTTTATTATTGCCTCTAGGGCATATTTCCTTCAATGGCTACCCCTAGCCCCGCCTTATATAGACGACAGGGGTAGGGTGTACACAGGAATCTATCCGATCTCATGTCACCGTCACTTTAGTTTGCATGCCAAGATGATCTTTGAGCTCTATCCAAGCGTCCGGGCTCCGTCCTATTGACAGGTTCTGTCCAAGCCGCATAGGCCTCGTAGCATGCCTGTTGCCGGGCTTCCCCTCAGACAGGCCACCATCAGAGTATTGCACTGTTAGTAGCCCCCGAGCGCGTCTGGAATTAGAGTATCTTGGTCTCCGGGGATGAGAACCTAAACGGGCTCCTGTTGTCTTGACAATCACTATGGCTTGACCTGATGAGTCTGACTTCAAATGGGTTTTTGTGCCTACCAAGTATGTGGCTTCCTAGATATTGTCTTTATGACTTCAGAGTTGCCGATGGGGGTTTCGTGGATTCGGGCATTCCTTCATGTTTTGTGTTACACTGAGACTTCGGGGTTTGAGGCCAACTCCACCGCGCGACTCCAAACGGACGTCTGCTTAGCCCGGATTTGGTCCGTTTGGGTAGGGCAATGGGGCTGTGCCGGGGCCTGTCCTGGGATGCGGTGGCCGTGCGCCCAGCACGCGGCCGCATACTTTGGCCCCATTCTGTCCTCCACGGCCAAAATGCCCATATATTCATATCAAAACAAGTTTGCACGTCAAAATATTAATTGTCTAAAAATAAAAATAGTTTTACAACCCAATCGAAATTGTCTCTAATAAAATAGTTTTACAACCAAATCAATTTTTTTTGAATGAACATAATGAACAATACATCTATTGGTTGCCAATGTGACTCCACACGTGCTCAACCAAGTCATTTTGAAGATCCAAATGAGTGTGCCAATCACGCAGTTCATGATGGAATTGGACAAACTGTTCAAACGTGTCGGTTCTTGGTGCAGGGGCTCAACATTTTCACCTTGATAATCAAATCCTTGGTCGAAGATCCTGTCATCACGCTCGTCCTCGACGATCATGTTGTGCATGATCACACAAGCAGTCATCACCTCCCAAAGCTTCCCTTCATCCCATGACAGTGCAGGGTTTCGAAGGATACCCCATCGGGATTGAAGCACACCAAAAGCACGTTCCACATCCTTTCTTGCACTCTCTTGCATTTGGGAAAATCTCTTCCTCTTCTCACCATGGGGGTTCGAGATTGTCTTCACAAAAGTTGACCACTGAGGATATATACCATCAGCTAGGTAGTATCCCTTGTTGTACTGGTGGCCGTTGATCTCAAAGTTGACAGGTGGGGAGTGGCCTTCTGCAAGCCTTGCGAAGACTGGAGAACGCTGCAGCACGTTGATATCATTGTGAGAACCTGCCATGCCGAAGAAAGAATGCCATATCCAAAGATCCTGCGAAGCCACCGCTTCTAATATGACAGTGCACGCTTTGACATGCCCCTTGTACTGGCCCTGCCAAGAAAATGGACAGTTCTTCCACTCCCGGTGCATACAATCTATGCTGCCAAGCATGCCTGGAAAGCCTCTAGCTGTGTTGGTCGCCAACAATCTCTCTGTATCAGCGGCAGTTGGCTGCCTCAAGTACTTAGGGCCGAACGCTGCCACCAGGGTGCAGTGAGGAGGCGGCCGGAGAATAGTGGTGGCGCCGGCGGCGGGGCGGGGCGGGGAGAGGGAGTGGAGGCATTGGAAGCGAAGGGACTTCTAGTGTCCCCGACAGGCGGGCCACGAGGGGGCAAGGGCGTGCTGCGAGCCCGTCCGCGCGATGTCTGTTTCACCCCAAACTCGGCGCAAGTTTGGGCCGGGGATGGCTCGAAAACGGAAGGAATCCGGACATTTGCCCGTTTGGGGCCGCGCATTGGACCGCGCTATTCGTCCGTTCTACCCCAAACAGACGCACCCAGATAGGATGGGGCCGCGTGGTGGAGTTGCACTACTAGGAAAAGGGTTATTGATAATATGGACACTAATGACGCACCAGACATGTGGTGCGCCACTACTATATAGCAGTGGCGCGCCATGTGTTGGTGCGCCACTACTAACATACTTTTTTTTTCAAAAATATTAATGGCGCACCAGGGCACAGTGCGCCATTACTAGTTTTAACTAGTAATGGCGCACCACTCACCCTGTGCGCCACTACTATCATTTTTTTTGCAAAACTACTAATGACGCACCACCAATTGGTGCGCCATTAGTAACCGCGCATTTGTAGGTGGTGCGCCATTAGTAACCTGGGACCAGCTAGATATTTTGGACAGCCACCTACACACTCACTTTCCCCACTTCATTCTCTCCACCTCCTCCTCCAAGCTTGTCTCGGCTGCCTCCTCCTCCTCACCTCATTTGCACCATAAATTCATCCAAATTAAGTGGTTAAATTACCTTTTTTTATAGGTAAGTAAGGGGAAAGCTTTCTTTATGTTGTAGATCTACTTTTTTCTCCCTCCAACAACGTGCACATGCACTTTTATGGCCTAGCTAGATCTATGTATGTTTGTGGTGTTGCATATGTTTGTGGTGTTGCATATATGTTTGTGTTTGCAAGTACCGGTATTTGAAATGCGATAGTTGCCAATATTTTGCCGGAATGTTGATTCATTTCTGTTTCGGCGAGAATTTTGGCACTATGCATTCTTTTTTGTCCTACTTTAGGGAAACTTATGGCAAATTTTTTCTTGATTCTAAAATATCGTTTTGCTCTACCACTACTAGGGAAAACCATAGCAGTAGCGCTGGTTTTGTGCTCACTGGTAGCGCGGGTAGATGCGCTACTAATAAGGCGCTACAGCTATTGCTTAGCAGTAACGCGTGCCCGCACGCGCTACTGCTAGGACAAATAGCTGCAGCGTTTGTTCACTCCCACGCTACTGCTAATGTAACTACTGGCAGCGTGTTTTCTCTCCATCGCTACTAGTATTCTTTTTTTATTTTTTTATTTTTAGTGTATTTATGCGCCATCGTACAAATATTGGTACAATACCAGTTATGAGGTTTACATCATTATGTCCATAACAGTGTGTCAAGTGAAGGTGGATTAGGTTCAAGTGGAGGCAATATGTGGTGCATGTCAAAAGTATACTACTAATCCAAACTTGATCTAGTTTGGACTAGTAGTACTTTCGATGTGCACCACATGTTGCCTCCACTTGAATCTAATCCGCCAGCACAAGCTATTTAATCATCATCATAGTCATTACCACCAACAGTATTTATTTAATCACCACTAACACTAGCTAATAATAATCATCATAGTCATTACCACCAACACTAGCTATTTTATCATCATAGTAATAGTGTAGCAAATCATCATCCTCAAACTCATTTCTAGCTAGCTAATCACTCCTGCTGCTCTCTCTTAGGTAAAATAACATAAAACATGTGTAGCTCTCCTCCTTGATCAAGTTGGAGCATGCAGATGAACCTGTCTCCTAATCGTGGGTAGCGCATCTGTTTGCTGCCCCCTAGTACTTCTCTGTGCTCCCCCATCACATATTTGATCCAGTCTTGCACTATTAAGCATCTGTCGCTAATCTTGAATGCACTAAAGTAATCTGTAGGATATCTTGGCCGTAAGCTAATAATACTCATGGTACCTTTAGCCTCGATCCCATAAGGCACAACATTCATCGGGAGTCCCTGTTGAAGAACATCGTATGGTAACATACTTAGCAATGAAGTTTAGCTTCAAAAATAATGTATGGAAAAGATGCACTAGGGACAAATAGTAAAAATCTTACCATCCTTCCTAAATAGATGTGACCGTAGTTCATTACGAACACTATTGGTCGCACGTTTTCAGTACTAACATTTCTAAATGCAGGAAGCAAATTTGTCTTGACAGTATCAAGATCCGCAAGCCATGAAACATAATGACTTAGCTCCTCGCAGTTGAGTTCAGCCCCGGGACAGTAGTAGGTCATGTCTACCAAGCGCTGGACATGTTTGCTTGCACCGAAATAAGCTGACAATACAAATTAGTTGTCAACTATTTTAGAATAAACAATATCAAAGACATAAATATGGTTGAGAAACTTACATAATGGTATAACTGGAGGCGTCTGCACATCGACCAAGATGTCGGTATTACCTTCAATATTATCTTCCGGACGAATATCAAAGGTGATAACCATATCAGGCTCAAATGCATAAGTCTTGCATAGTCTCGTCCAGCTTGATGCTGAAGCGCCTATCATCATCTAGGAAGATTTCGTCGCACAGGCTGCGCTCGTCTTCGTAGTATTTGCAAATACCGAAATCCTTTTCATCGTCAGACATTTCCTATGTTCATAGTTAAAACATTAATTGAAAATCGATCGAAGACAACTACCAGGATACTCAACACACAAATCCGGGGCACTCGATATTTCCTACATATTCTGGCACAAGTCATGCCAAAATTCACGGAAAAATTCGGCATGACCTTTGCTAAAATAGGACATATCGAGCGCCTGAAATTTGCCGGAACGGAAATGAATCAACACTCCGGCAAAACATAGGCCACTCGGAGGTGTAACCTGCAAAGATGACCGGCCACTTGGATATTGAGCAAAACAAGATATACATTTCAAAATATCTTATAGGACTCAAATTAGCATGCATTCAATAAGCAAAAGTAAATCATCTCATGCGTCCATACATCATCGAATATTATCACTAATACATCCCAAATAGTGTCATACATATAACATCACTAATACAACTAAAACCCTAGCACATGACGGGTATCGGCGCGGGCGGTGGACACCCACAGAGAAGGAACCATCATGGGATCATAGCTCCAGTGAGATCCCTGGAGAACCTGCCAGGTATTGGAGAACCTGCGCTCCAACGCAAACAAGTAGCAACGGACATGTGCGTCCTCCTCACTGACATGGTGACGCACCACCTTCGCGGAGTCCTCGAGCCTCTGGACCGTCACTGGCCCACGCGACCGCCACCAAAGAAGGTTCGGGTCAACGACAGGCTGGCTCCTCACCAACTTGCGCCCCCCGGTAGGTAGCGCCTCCCAGTACCACACCGGCGGAGCCCAGTCCCGGACATGGCCCATCTGGTCAAGCAGGTGTCGTCCTCCACCGACTCGACGACGAGGATGCGGGATAGGCATCGTCCACGTTGATGCGAGAAAAATTGCTTTAACTAAAAAAATAGCAACAAGTTCTATTAATTCAACTAGTTCTTACTAAAAATAAACTTACTATAAATAAAAATATACTAGTACCTAATTAGTACCTACTTCTTCCTAACTAATTAGTACCTAGAAACTACTGCCCTAATTACCATCTAATTTGATGAACCTATAGGGGTGGAAAGTGGTAGCGGATATTCCAATTATCCAACTATAAAGTGAAATAAGTGGTCAAATTTTACTCGTTTTATGATTCATCTTAGAAATTTGATTTGTTTCCACCCTTACATGAACCCTAACTCATTTGAGCCGCATCCGCATCCGATTCGTTTCCACCCTTACATAAACCCTAACTAATTTGATGCAACTAAAATATAAAGAAACCCTAGGCAGAGGTAGGGGAGAGGGAGGAGCAGGCGTGCTCACCTCGGGTGCCTACGACGAGGGAGGGGCAGGCGGCGTCGAGGTCGGGGCTCGGGCGCCCGGTGGATGGCGGCGTCGAGGTCGGGGTCGGGGGCGGCGTCCAGGGCGGCGTTAAGGTCAGGGGCGGGGGCGGCGTTGAATCTGGGGTCGGGGGCGTCGTAGAGGGTGTGCGGAAAGCGCGCGACGGGCGACGGCGGCAGCGAGAGTGGAGAGTTGGATTTGGGGGAAGTGGCCGTGGGAAAGGACGAACCCCGTGGTTAACTCAGAAGTAGCAGTAGCGCGTTCCAGAAAGGGCGCTAGTGCTACGTTAGCTACAGCGCGTTCTGGGATACACGCTACTGCTACTCCTTTCTCTTTTTCCCCTTTTTCATTTAGTTTTCTTCACATTTTATTTTTTTTCCTTTCACCTTATTCTATTTCTTTCATTTTCAATTACCTTTATATTTGCTTTCCATTTAATTTTATATCCTTTAGCAGTAGCGAGTTTAGATTAAAATGCGCTGCTACAAAGAAAGTAGCGATAGCGCAGTTTGTTATAGGTCGCTACTACTGTGTGTAGCCTATCGGCTAAGCCGTGGGAATTTTAGTAGTAACGTGTTTAGAACAAGATGCACTACTGCTAGAACTTTATCTGCAGCGCGGTTTGCACAGGCGTGCTACTGCTACTTATCACCAGCGTGCTTTTTTGACCCTCACTACTGCTAAAGTTCTGTGTATAAGGTTTTTCCTAGTAGTGTACCCCGCAGGCGACCATGGTCGGCACGATGACCGAAGGCATCGTGAATAGGTTTTTGAGCTCCGCGAAGGCCGAGATGCTTCAAAAGAACGAGAAGGAGATAAGATGTCTGTGTCGAAGATGCAAGCTGAAGAGCCTTATTGCGGACCCGGATTCCGGGCAGGTGCGGGACCACCTGCTCTTGCGTGGTTTCATGGATGGCTATCGGTGGCAAGGTGATGAAGATGACTATGAAGTCGTCCATGGGGGCCGGGCAAGAAATGAGGAAGGGCAGCAAGACAACCACCGCGGTGAGGGCGGGCGAGAAGATGAAGAATTTCCAGGACATGATCACGACGGTGATGCTGTACACAGTCATCATGTAGAAGATGCCAGACATGATGATGAGGAAGATCAAGACGAAGGGCATGATCATGAAGATGAAGATGCCGGAGCAGACGATGATGGACCATGGATGGGCTGGGTGCAGGACCCTCATATTCAAGAGCTGCTTCTCAAGCAGACGGATAACGCAAGAGTTGCCGCCCGAGAGAAAGCCAAGCTGGATCAACTGGAGATAGACGCGGTTACTCCATTGTATTAAGGATGTAGGCCCGAGGATACCCGCCTGAAAGTAATGCTCATGGCTCTGGAGACGAAGGTAAAACACAAAACGACCGACGCATGCTTCGACGAGAACATGTTATTCTGGCACGAACGTCTTCCCAAGGGGAACAAGTGCCCGACCAGTTTCGAGGAGGCGAAGAAAATCGTGTGTCCTCTGGATTTACCGCATATGAAATAACATGTGTGCATGAACAATTGCATCATTTATCGGGACGAGCACGCGGAGTCTACCATATGTCCGGTGTGCGGCGTCACTCGATACAAGAAGAGGAAGAAAGCTCCTCGAAAAGTGGTGTGGTACTTTCCGATCACTCCTCGTCTGCAGCGGTATTTCGCGGACCCTAAGGTAGCAAAGCTCCTACGTTGGCACGCGGATAGGGAGGAGAAGAAGCGAGAAGATGATGCAAATGATCCGGAGATAAATAAAAAAGACAAGATGCTGAGTCACCCTAAGGATGGGAGCCAGTGGCAAGCGTTGAACTTCGAACACCCAGAATTTGGGAACGATCCAAGGAACATCATGCTGGGTGCGAGCACTGATGGAGTCAATCTGTTTGGCAGCCAGAGAAGCACACATAGAACCTGGCCTGTGTTTGTGTGGATGTACAACCTTCCCCCCTGGTTGTGCATGAAGAGGAAGTACATTCACATGAGTATGCTAATTGAAGGGCCGAAACAACCAGGGAACGACATCAATCTGTATCTGGGGCTGCTGAAAGAGGAGCTAGACACGCTGTGGGAAATGCCAGCCAATATGTGGGATGCCACAGAGAAAGAATATTTCCCTATGAGAGCCGCACTGCTCACGACGGTGCAGGACTATCTCGGTTACGGATATGTTGCGGGGCAGGTGGTCCACGGATTTTCTGGATGTGTCAGGTGCATGGATGGCACAACGTATCGCCAGCTAGATAGAGATCTTGGGTCTTCGAAAACCGTGTTCATGGGACATCGAAGGTGGCTTCGCGATGATGACCCGTGGAGAAACCGCAAGGATCTGTTCAATGGTGAAACTGAACCCCGAAGACGCCCGCGTACGAGGAGCGGCGAGGAAATAGATGAGCTGTTGAAAAATTGGAAAGATTGCCCACTACTGGGAAAGAAGCAAAAGGCGCCAGAGCCGGGAAAGAAGCAAAAGGCGCCAGAGCCGCTGCTGAAGGTATGGAAAACAAGGTCTGTTTTCTGGGACTTGTCGTACTGGAAGATCCACCATGTGCCTCACAGCCTTGATGTCATGCATATCACGAAGAACGTGTGCGAGAGTCTGCTTGGTACCCTGCTCAACATGCCAGAGAGGACCAAAGATGGGCAGAAAGCAAGGGCAGACTTGAAATCAATGGGCATCAGGGAGGAGCTTCACGCTAATGATGATGATGATGAGGCGAAGCAGGACACGGAAAGTCATCGCAAAAGCAAAAAGGCCAAGACGACCGGAAATGACTTCCCTCCCGCGTGCTTCACTCTAAGTCAGGAGGAGATCGATCAGTTTTTCACCTGCCTCGTAGGAGTAAAACTTCCTTACGGTTACGCGGGGAAGATAAGCAGATACCTAGACTCAGCGAAGCAGAAGTTCAGCGGGATGAAGTCTCACGATCGTCACGTGCTGATGACGCATATGCTTCCAGTTGCAATTCGTGGGATCATGTACGCGCACGTCCGTGAAATGCTATCTGGCCTATGCAACTTTTTCGACGTCATCTCTCAGAAGTCGGTTGGCGTGAGGCAACTAAGAAGGCTACAGGAAGAGATCATGGTGATACTATGCGAGCTTGAGATGTACTTCCCGCCCGCATTCTTCGACCTTATGGTGCATCTGTTGGTCCATATCGTGGAGGATATTGCTACCTCTTGAGCTTGCATTGGTTTTCCCCGGATGATGCAACAGAGTAGCGTAAGTATTTCCCTCAGTTTTTGAGAACCAAGGTATCAGTCCAGTAGGAGGCCACGCTCAAGTCCCTCGTACCTGCACAAATCGATAGCAACTCGCAACCAACGCGATTAGGGGTTGTCAATCCCTTCACGGTCTCTTACGAGAGTGAGATCTAATAGAGATAATATTTTTGGTATTTTTTATATAAAGATGCAAAGTGAAAAGTAAAAGGCAAAGTAAAAACAAAGCAAGATTAAAGTGATAGAGATTGATATGGTGAGAATAGACCCGGGGGCCATAGGTTTCACTAGTGGCTTCTCTCAAGAGCATAAGTTTTCTACGGTGGGTGAACAAATTACTGTTGAGCAATTGACAGAACTGAGCATAGTTATGAGAATATCTAGGCATGATCATGTATATAGGCATCACGTCCATGACAAGTAGATCGAAACGATTCTGCATCTACTACTATTACTCCACTCATCGACCGCTATCCAGCATGCATCTAGAGTATTAAGTTAAAAACAGAGTAGCGCTTTAAGCAAGATGACATGATGTAGAGAGATAAACTCATGCAATATGAAATAAACTCCATCTTGTTATCCTCGATGGCAACGATACAATACGTGCCTTGTTGCCCCTTCTGTCACTGGGAAAGGACACCGCAAGATCGAACCCAAAGTTAAGCACTTCTCCCATGGCAAGAACTACCAATCTAGTTGGCCAAACCAAACGGATAATTCGAAGAGACTTGCAAAGATAACCAATCATACATAAAAGAATTCAGAGAAGATTCAAATATTATTCATAGATAGACTTGATCATAAACCCACAATTCATCGGTCTCAACAAACACACCGCAAAAGAAGAAGATTACATCAAATAGATCTCCACAAGAGAGGGGGAGAACATTGTATTGAGATCCAAAAAGAGAGAAGAAGCCATCTAGCTAATAACTATGGACCCGAAGGTCTAAGGTAAACTACTCACACTTCATCGGAGAGGCTATGATGATGTAGAAGCCCTCCGTGATGACGGCCCTCTCCGGCGGAGCTCCGGAGCAGGCCCCAAGATGGGATCTCATGGATACAGAAAGTTGCGGCGGTGGAATTAGGTTTTTGGCTCCTGTTCTGATCGTTCGGGGGTACGTGGGTATATATAGGAGGAAGAAGTACGTCGGTGGAGCTTCGGTGGGCCCACGAGGGTGGGGGCGCGCCTGGGGTTGTAGGGTGCGCCCCCTACCTCGTGCCCTCCTCGGAGCTTCCTTGGCGTAGGGTCCAAGTCTCCTGGATCTTATTCGGGAAGAAAATCATGTTCCAAAAAGGATTTTTCTGTTTGGACTCCGTTTAATATTCTGTTTCTTCGAAACACTGAAATAGGCAAAAAACAGCAATTCTGGGCTGGGCCTCCGGTTAATAGGTTAGTCCCAAAAATAATATAAAAGTGGAAAATAAAGCCCAATATAGTCCAAAACAGTAGATAATATAGCATGGAGCAATCAAAAATTATAGATACGTTGGAGACGTATCAGGCATCCCCAAGCTTAATTCCTGCTCGTCCTCAAGTAGGTAAATGATAAAAAGAGAATTTTTGATGCGGAGTGCTACTTGGCATAATTTCAATGGAAAATTTCTTAATTGTGGTATGAATATTCAGATTCGAAAGATTCAAGACAAAAGTTCATATTGACATAAAGAATAATAACACTTCAAGCATACTAATAATGCAATTATGTCTTCTCAAAATAACATGGCCAAAGAAAGTTATCCCTACAAAATCATATAGTCTGGCTATGCTCTATCTTCACCACACAAAGTATTTAAATCATGCACAACCCCGATGACAAGCCAAGCAATTGTTTCATACTCTAACTTTCTCAAAAAAAATTCAACCTTCACGCAATACATGAGCGTGAGCCATGGATATAGCACTATATATGGGATAGAATGGTGGTTGTGGAGAAGACAAAAATAGGGGAAGATAGTCTCACATCAACTAGGCGTATCAACGGGCTATGGAGATGCCCATCAATAGATATCAATGTGAGTGAGTAGGGATTGCCAAGCAACGGATGCACTAGAGCTATAAGTATATGAAAGCTCATCAAAAGAAACTAAGTGGGTGTGCATCCAACTTGCTTGCTCACGAAGACCTAGTGCAATTTTGAGGAAGCCCATCATTGGAATATACAAGCCAAGTTCTATAATGAAAAATTCCCACTAGTATATGAAAGTGACATAATGAGAGGCTCTATATCATGAAGATCATGGTGCTACTTTGAAGCACAAGTGTGGTAAAAGGATAGTAACATTGTCCCTTCTCTTTTTTTTGGGCCTTTTCTCTTTTTATGGCCTCTTTTTTTTCGTCCGGAGTCTCATCCCGACTTATGGGGGAGTCATAGTCTCCATCATTCTTTCCTCACTTGGGACAATGCTCTAAAAATGATGATCATCACACTTTTATTTTTCTTACAACTCGATACTTAGAACAAATATGACTCTATATGAATGCCTCCAGCGGTGTACCGGGATATGCAATGAATCAAGAGTGACATGTATGAAATAATTATGAACGGTGGCTTTGCCACAAATACTATGTCAACTACATGGTCATGCTAGCAATATGACAATAATGGAGCGTGTCATGATAAACGGAACGGTGGAAAGTTGCATGGCAATATATCTCGGAATGGCTATGGAAATGCCATGATAGGTAGATATGGTGGCTGTTTTGAGGAAGGTATATGGTGGGTGTATGATACCAGCAAAAGGTGCGCGGTATTAGAGAGGCTAGCAATGGTGGAAGGATGGGAAAAAGTGCATATAATCCATGGACTCAACATTAGTCATAAAGAACTCATATACTTATTGCAAAAATCTAGAAGTAATCAAAGCAAAGTATTACGCGCATGCTCCTTGGGGGATAGATTGGTAGGAAAAGACCATCGCTCGTCCCCAACCGCCACTCATAAGTAAGACAGTCAATAAATAAATTATGCTCCGACTTCATCACACAACGGTTCATCATACGTGCATGCTACGGGAATCACAAACTTCAACACAAGTATTCTTTAAATTCACAACTAATAAACTAGCATAACTCCAATATTATCACCTCCATATCTCAAAACAATTATCATGCTTCAATCTTCTCTTAGTATTCAATGCACTCAAAAGAAAGTTTCACAAATCATGAATACCAAGCCTATTAATATTAAGCAATTTACCATGCTATTATGACTCTCAAAATAATTTAAGTGAAGCATGAGAGATCAATAGTTTCTTTCAAACAAACCACCACCGTGCTATAAAAGATCTAAGTGAAGCACATAGAACAAAATTATAATGCTCAAAAGTTATAAGTGAAGCACATAGAGCAAAACTACATAGCTCAAAAGATATAAGTGAAGCACAAAGAGTATTCTAACAATTTTTAATTCAAGTATGGCTCTCTCAAAAGGTGTGTACAGCAAGGATTATTGTGGCACACTAACAAACAAAGACACAAATAATACAAGACGCTCCAAGCAAAACACATATCATGTTGGTGAATAAAAATATAGCTCCAAGTAAATTACCGATGGAAGTGGACGAAAGAGGGGATGCCTTCCGGGGCATCCCCAAGCTTTGACTTTTTGGTGTCCTTGGATTATCTTGGTGGTTCCATGGGCATCCCCAAGCTTAGTCTCTTGCCACTCCTTGTTCCATAATCCATCAAAAGAATTCACCCAAAACTTGAAAACTTCACAACACAAAACTCAATAGAAATCTCGTGAGCTCCGTTAAAGAAATAAAACATAAAACCACTTCAAGGTACTGTAATGAACTCATTCTTTATTTATTTTGGTGTTAAACCTACTGTATTCCAACTTCTCTATGGATTATAAACTATTTTACTAACCATAGATTCATCAAAATAAGCAAACAACACACTAAAAACAGAATCTGTCAAAAACAGAATAGTCTGTAGTAATCTGTAACTAACGCAAACTTATGGAACTCCAAAACATCTACCAAAATTAGACAACCTAGATAATTTGTTTATTCATCATCAGCAATTGGAATCAGTATTTTATCACGTTCTGATGATTTTTAATAATTCGGGCACTGAACGCAAAGTTTCTGGAAATTACAGCAAGATCAAATAACTATCATCCAAGAAGATCCAATAGGTCTAGCTTGGCACAAATACTAACTAAAACACAAAACCACATCCAAACAGAAGGTAGATGGGTTATTTATTCCCTAACATAAGAAAAACACAAAAAACTAAAAATAAAATTGGGTTGCCTCCCAACAAGCGATATCGTTTAACGCCCCTAGCTAGGCATAAAAGCGAGGATAGATCTAGGTATTGCCATCTTTGGCAATGGGAGAGAAAAGAGCAAATTTCCTTTCTATGGCATTTATTCTCCTATTTTGGGAAAGCACATGGCCATTAATAGATGAAGTAAGATTAAGCACGTTATGCAAATTTGCATCTATACTAGATTTCATTTCTTTGATAATTTCATTTTAATAGAAGCATAGGAGGGTAGTAGATTCAACTTTATCGTTCATGGGGTGCCCAAATATAGTTTTCATCCTTTCATAGCTATCTATAGCATCCCCTTCAAGAAAACCCTCTTCAAAGATAGAATCTAGCACTTGTTTGAAAGAAGTAGGTAAACCAACATAAAAACCTTTTAAGTAAACCTCAATTTGATATTGTGGTATATAGCTGGCCATAATCCTCAATAACCTATCCCAAGCATCTTTTAAAGACTCATCAATTAAATAACGAAAAATTCCAGAGTCATCTTCATCAAGATTATTTAAACTCTCATTATTAACCCCCGTGGGTCTTTCAATAGCATCATTATTTTTGAGCTTAGACATGATAGAGGGGTCATCCAAGGTGCCAAGACCCTGGAAAGGACCCTTTGTTCTTTTTGACTCGGCCATGGCAACGGGAAAGCAAACGGAAAAGGAGAAGGGGAAGGAGAAGGAGAAAGAGAGGGCGAATAAAACGGAAAGGGTGAAGTGGGGGAGAGGAAAATGAGAGGCAAATGGAAACTAATGTAATGCGGGAGATAGGGATTGTGATGGGTACTTGGTATGTTGACTTTTTGCGTAAACTCCCCGGCAACGGCGCCAGAAATTCTTCTTGCTACCTCTTGAGCTTGCGTTGGTTTTCCCCGAAGAGGAGGGGATGATGCAGCAGAGTAGCGTAAGTATTTCCCTCGGTTTTTGAGAACCAAGGTATGAATCCAGTCGGAGGCCACGCTCAAGTCCCTCGTACCTGCACAAATCGATAGCAACTCTCAACCAACGCGATTAGGGGTTGTCAATCCCTTCACGGTCTCTTACGAGAGTGAGATCTAATAGAGATAATATTTTTGGTATTTTTTATATAAAGATGCGAAGTGAAAAGTAAAAGGCAAAGTAAAAAAACAAAGCAAGATTAAAGTGATAGAGATTGATATGGTGAGAATAGACCCGGGGGCCATAGGTTTCACTAGTGGCTTCTCTCAAGAGCATAAGTTTTCTACGGTGGGTGAACAAATTACTGTTGAGCAATTGACAGAATTGAGCATAGTTATGAGAATATCTAGGCATGATCATGTATATAGGCATCACGTCCGTGACAAGTAGATCGAAACGATTCTGCATCTACTACTATTACTCCACTCATCGACCGCTATCCAGCATGCATCTAGAGTATTAAGTTAAAAACAGAGTAACACTTTAAGCAAAATGGCATGATGTAGAGAGATAAACTCATGCAATATGAAATAAACTCCATCTTGTTATCCTCGATGGCAACGATAAAATACGTGCCTTGCTGCCCCTTCTGTCACTGGGAAAGGACACCGCAAGATCGAACCCAAAGCTAAGCACCTCTCCCATGGCAAGAACTACCAATCTAGTTGGCCAAACCAAATGGATAATTCGAAGAGACTTGCAAAGATAACCAATCATACATAAAAGAATTCAGAGAAGATTCAAATATTATTCATAGATAGACTTGATCATAAACCCACAATTCATCAGTCTCAACAAACACACCGCAAAAGAAGAAGATTACATCAAATAGATCTCCACAAGAGAGGGGGAGAACATTGTATTGAGATCCAAAAGAGAGAAGAAGCCATCTAGATAATAACTATGGACCCGAAGGTCTGAGGTAAACTACTCACACTTCATCGGAGAGGCTATGATGATGTAGAAGCCCTCCGTGATGACGGCCCTCTCCGGCGGAGCTCCGGAACAGGCCCCAAGATGGGATCTTGCGGATACAGAAAGTTGCGGCGGTGGAATTAGGTTTTTGGCTCCTGTTCTAATCGTTTGGGGGTACGTGGGTATATATAGGAGGAAGAAGTACGTCGATGGAGCTTCGGTGGGCCCACGAGGGTGGGGGGCGCGCCCCTACCTCGTGTCCTCCTCGGATCTTCCTTGGCATAGGGTCCAAGTCTCCTGGATCTTATTCGGGAAGAAAATCACGTTCCAAAAAGGATTTTTCTGTTTGGACTCCGTTTGATATTCTTTTTCTTCGAAACACTGAAATAGGCAAAAAAACAGCAATTCTGGGCCGGGCCTCCGGTTAATAGGTTAGTGCCAAAAATAATATAAAAGTGGAAAATAAAGCCCAATATAGTCCAAAACAGTAGATAATATAGCATGGAGCAATCAAAAATTATAGATACGTTGGAGACGTATCAGATATCATCCAACTCGGGCCGACATTCCTGCACAGCCTGATGCCGTTCGAAAGGATGAATGGTGTCATCAAAGGATACGTTCGTCACATGTCACGTCCAGAGGGAAGCATAGCCAGGGGCTTTCTGACCGAAGAGTGCATCTCCTACTGCACGAGTTATCTAGGCATCGATAACCCCGTTGGTCTGCCCGTCAACAGGCACCTCCGCAGGCTCGCTGGATGGGGTCACCGTGAGGGTCGCCGCGAAATGCATGTCGACTTCGAGGGTCAACTCACCGACTTTGAAAGAGCAAACCTAGTCGCACTACAACACATAGACGTGGTCGATCCTTGGGTGGTAGAGCACAAAACCTTTATTGAGAAGACGTACAATGACCGAGGCCAACAGAGGACGGACGGAGATATAATCAAAGAGCACAACTCATGTTTCACGCGTTGGTTCAAGCAGAAGCTTCTGTCATACCCTTTGCATGAGGATTCTTCTGCGGAAGAACAACTCATATTCGCCTTGTCACAGGGCGCCGAGCACAACCTGATGACGTATGAGGCGTACGATATCAACGGCTACACATTCTACACCGAGGGAAAGGACATGAAGAGCGATGGTTATCAGAACTCCGGGGTAACGATGGAATCCTACACCGGTAACGACAAGGACATATACTACGGAAGGATCGAGGAGATCTGGGAGCTGAGCTACGCTGGAGAGAAGGTCTCGATGTTCCGTGTCAGATGGGCCAAGAGCGTCATAAAAGAAGACCGGTATTTCACCATCATGGTTATACCCGAAGCCAAATCCAAGACCGCGGGCGCAAACATCACCGCGAAAAATGAGCCATGGGTACTGGCTTCCCAAGTGGACCAATGCTTCTTCATTACCGACCCGTCAAAGCCCAGTCGTGTTGTCGTGAGGAGAGGCAAAAGGAAGATCATCGTAATGGATGGAGTCGCCAATGAGCAAGACTTCGACAAGTACGGCGACCCAAAGATGGAACATGACGATGACGATGAAGTACTAGTATACACCACAAGAAGAAGCAGGACCACCCTACCTAAAGGACGTCCGTTCAAGAGAAGAACTCCATTTATGAAAAATAAGGGCAAGAAGATTGTGAACAGATAGCCAGCTAAGATCGATTGTATTTAAATTGTAGCCTTCATTTCTCGATTGTATTTCGACATATTGAAATGATATTTCTTCTATTCTAGTGTCCTCATGAATATTTATTTACGTTTATTATGGTATTGAATTTCTAATTCACAAAAAGTATTGAATTTGTTAATATTTTTTGAACTCATGAATATTTTGAAATTTAATTCATGGGCACTTTTTGAATTCATGAATATTTTTCAAATTTGATGATATTTTTTCATATTCAATATGAAAAAATATTGAATATTCATGAGGACACTCGATCTCGATCCCCCTCCATCTCGATCGCTATCCCCCCTCGCCAGATCCCCCTCGCCGCCGAGCACCCCCCCGCACCCTCCCCCGCTCCACCGCCGCCGCCGACCCCCCGTACCCTCCCCGGCTCCATCGCCCCCGCCGACCCCCCGCACCCTCCCCCGCTCCACCGCCGCCGCCGACCCCCCGCACCCTCCCCGGCTCCACCGTCGCCGACGACCCCCCACACCCTCCCTCGCTCCACCGCCGCCGACGACCCCCCGCACCCTCCCCCGCTCCACCACCGCCGCCGACCCCCCGCACCCTCCCCTGTCTCCTCGCTCGGTTCCCCCGAACGGAATCGGCCGAGCGCACCACCCACCCCCTCCCTCCCCCCGAGCGAGACCCAGGGTTCAAGACGCCGCTGCCGGCCCTCCGCTAGGCAACAAAAAATCATAAAAAAATTTACTAATGGCGCACCGCTAGGGGGTGCATCATTGCTATCCAAAAAAAAGATTACTAATGGCGCACCTCTAGGGGATGCACCATTGCTATCCAAAAAAAAGATTACTAATGGCGCACCGCCAGGAGGTGCGCCATTGCTATCAAAAAAATTACTAATGGCGCACCTCTAGGTGGTGCGCCCTTGCTAACCCTTCCCCCCACTAAATGCCCAGTCCCCTTTCTATCTTCCCCAATTGATCACATCTCACACTACAACAAATATGTCAACTTGTGACCCTGACTATTGGTCACTGAAAGGTCATTGTTTTTCATTTGCGACCTTTTTTTGACCAAAAACAGAAGGTCAAAAGCTGGCGGTCATAAACTAACTATAGCGACCTTCTCTGTGAGAAGGTCGTGGACGTTTACGACCAAAATATTCCTACTGTGGCGTTTTGGTCACTAGCAACCTCCCCAGGCCACGTAGGCATCCAGCGTAGCAAGCTGATGTGGCACAAGATTCAGCCCGGTCCAATTCGGTTTTCTACATGGGCCTAGCCCAACAATTCAGCCTTTTTACTGTATATTTTCTCTATTAATTTTCTCTAGCTACATGGGCCTGGCCCAACAATTTGGCCTTTTTTATTTCTAGATGCGGCCTTTTACAGCATATGATGTTTTACTTTTTGCTATTTTATTTTCCACTGTTTTACATTTGTCCCAAATATCATAATATCATACACTGGTCCCACACGTCAGAAATTTCAAATGTGCTCAAATTATTTTGATAAGTGGGTCGCATGAGTCATGTTTTCATTGCACACATTTTCAAATCACATACATAATTACTATTTCATATGAAACAGGAATTGTAATTCTGAAACATACATGAAATTCACAGAGAGAAGATACATTAAATCACATACATAATTACTATTTCATTCACAAACAGAGAGAAGATACATTAAATTCCCAGATAACCCATCTATTATTACATAACTTGCTATATAAGAATGTCTTGGAGCTTCTTTGAACATCTTTCGTCTAACAAGAACAAGAACAACAACAACAACAACAACAACAACAACAACAACAACAACAACAACAACAACAACAACAACAACAACAACAACAACAACAACAACAACAACAACAACAACAACAACAACAACAACAACAACAACAACAACAACAACAACAACAACAACAACAACAACAACAGAAACAACAACAACAACAACAACAACAACAACAACAACAACAACAACAGGGGGTGCTATTTAGTAGTAAGATCAAGTCTGGAATGTAAGAATGCTTGGTTGTAATTGATAACTAAAATCTACAATAGCTCAAAGTGGCAGTAGCTAAAACACAATCTCAGAAAAAGCATATAATTGATGTGACATGACAAACTAGACAACAAAGAAATTGATGTGACATAGCTAGTTTCCAGCATTATCCAACGACAAATTGATGTCACATATATGTATCTATCATGCAAACAGCGGATGTACTGTACTGATAACATTAGACTAGAAATAAGAGCCTCAGAGATCTTGGTGGTTAAGATCATCAAGTGGGATAAACCCATTAAGAGTAGCAAATATTTTGATAACATCACAGGCTCTGTTTGGCACGCAGAAAATTAATCAGTTGAAGCAGAGGCGATGTTTGGCATCACTGCATTTTACAGTTCCAAAATGGACAGACAGAGTCAGGAATCGACAGCAAAGCAAGTATACGTATATAGGAATCTCTACTTGGAACCTAGAGTAAGAAGCACGGCTAGAAGAGCCCAAGAATTAATTAATCCTGTGTTATTCTTTAACTGGAATGTACGTGCATCATCAACAGAGAGGTGTGATCTCTGGACTTAATTGGTTGTGAGAATGGACTGGACTGTTCCAAATACGTGCATCATCATCAGTTCTGTGAAGCAAATCTACATATCATATTTCTAGAATGGTCGCACCGAGTTGCTCACAAGTAGATTCAAACCCAACTTGTAATGCAATGATGTTTCTTGTACAGTATTACTATAGCTACCTAAATTGCCATGGGAATACTGACAGCAGAAAGAGGGGAACGAGAAGTAAGTTAAATTAGAGCTAGCAGTTCCAAACAATCACTAAAAACAGCAGCAAAAGCAGACACAGATGCCCGCCAGAGACATTCCCATAGGCAAAGCAAGCACCTTAAGCCCTCTCGCCGCGGATCCTCAAAGAGATCCACCAGGTAGGCCTCTGCAGCCTCCTGAAGGGCCAGCACCGCATGGCTCTGGAAGCGGAGGTCAGTCTGCATAGACAGGACAGGATGGTGCTTTTAGTTTACTTGATTCATCATACTATAAGAGTTGACACAACAGGAGCATCACAATGTAGTGCACAAGTTGATTGATCACCTTGAAGTCCTGGGCAATCTCCCTAACAAGCCTCTGGAATGGAAGCTTCCTAATGAGCAGCTCCGTGCTCTTCTGGTACTTGCGGATCTCACTGCAAAGTTAAGCACAAAATTTACTCATTTGAGAATACTTCAAAACAAAACTATAACACATGCTAGAAAAGGTTGGAAGATTTTACACACCGAAGAGCAACAGTTCCAGGGCGGTAACGGTGAGGCTTCTTCACTCCTCCAGTTGTGGGAGCAGACTTACGGGCAGCCTGTCAAAAAGCAAAGTAGAGCACATGGTCAAATTAACAATAATACCATGATAGTCCATATACATCAGTAGGATATCTGGCCATAAGCTGGCAATGAAGCTTGAGGTTCAAATTATACCCAGTTCAATTTACCTAAACCATAAATAAAGACATGGCATAGGTAAACTATCAATATTGCAGTCACAAACCTTGGTGGCTAGCTGCTTCCTAGGAGCCTTTCCTCCAGTGGACTTACGAGCAGTCTGCTTAGTACGAGCCATGAGCAAAACCTTGGTTTACCTGAAGCAAAAACAGAACATAGTCAATTCTATAAATTGAATATCACAATAATACAACTATAGTCTTCTCATAACCAGTAAATTGTGCGTGGCACCTTGTTGCTAGCAAATCCATTCAATAACTATAGAGTCCCAACAATCATCAGCCTAGAATACCTACCAAATTTTTGTACATCAAAAACTAACAACATCATACAACACAGCTATACACCCCTTCAGATAGAAAGCAGTGTATTTCTAACTGAAACTTTTCATTCAAAAGATCAGACCCAAGATAGAATTCCACTTCAGATGAAAGTCCTGATCTACCTTTAGCATAGTTTGTTCACTCGAAAGACACATATAAAGATGACACACTAAAAAACTGCAGCCTAGTACTTTTTTTAACACTAAAGAAACAAGGCTACCTTGATCACCTAATTTTGCAAACAGAAGCAAGAAAAGAAATAGCAGTCCACTGATAAAAATATGCTTCCTAGTTATCACATGTAATTGTTGAGCATCAACTTCACATAGTTATGTGCACATGATTTTAGTAATTAGCTAACTGGCAAGTTGATACAATTCAGATACAATAAATGTGAATGTGCATGTACTCAATGTGCATGTACTAAGAAGCCAAGAACACTGAAGAGTTTACTGATTGAACAAGCAATGGTCATTTCATCCCAAACCTCTCAGCTTCACACAACTAAATCAATGTCCCAGGAAGGAATCACCAGAAATTTTACCACATACAGTACAAGCACAATGAAGTAGCATACCGAACAGCAGAGCAGGTAGCGGGGGAGGAGAGGGGGGCTGAGGAGCGGCCGCTTGCCTTGGCGACGTAGTCCATCAAGGCAAATTTGAAGGCGATGCCGAGGCAGCCAAATAGGATGGAGACATTGGAGCAGGCACGCGAGAAGTGCCCTGCCGCCATCGTGGGCTACTGCTGTGGCTTGGCGACGGCCGCGAGCTGCTCGAACGACGCACCGATCCGCCGCAGCGGCTTGTCCGCCTCGTTGGACCCTGTCGGCATCGGTGGTGCTTAGCGCCGCCGCGGTGGT
Source organism: Aegilops umbellulata (assembly GCA_032464435.1). Lineage (NCBI taxonomy): Eukaryota > Viridiplantae > Streptophyta > Magnoliopsida > Poales > Poaceae > Aegilops > Aegilops umbellulata. The sequence goes on from CP136060.1 coordinate 290,437,806, forward strand.
GCCCACGGCACCGAGGATCTCGCGGTTTCTCAGGGACTGGCTCGCCGCCTCTAACGCCGCCAGGGCTGATGCTACCATCGCGTCGCCAGGGCCGCAGCCACGCGGTCGATGGGCGCCACGCGGATGTGGTTGCGGATCTGGGCTCTGACGGCACGGACCCCCTCCGCCAAGGGCACCATGCCGCCGGCCGCCATGGAGGGGTTGGACATCGAGGAGGAAGGGGTCTCAGGCTAGGGTTTCGGCTGGAAGTGGGGAGTGTCTCTCGGCTCGGCATGGAGGAGGCCGGGATTGGGGGAGAAGCGGTTGGGTCAATCCAGAGATCCAGAGAGGAGGAGGAGTCGTGGGTTGGAGGGGATCGATCCATATGAATCTCGCCGGACAGAGGGCGTCGGAGGTGGTGCGGATTGGAGGGGATCGATCCATATGGATCTCGCCGGACAGAGGGCGCCGGAGGTGGCGGCGGCCAGGGAGGAGTGGAGTGCTAGGGTTCGAGAGAGAGAAAGAGAGAGGCGAGTGGGCACGAGGGGTTGGGTGCGGTTGGGTGCGTGGGAGGGAGTGCGAGTTGTGGGTTGGGCGACGTGGGTGAGACAGGCAGGCCGTTGGATCTAGAAGCATCCGACGGTGATTAGGCACGATCCGCGTGAGATGCTCCTGGACCAATTAGAACGCAGTATACCAGTACTACATTTTTTGACCATCTAAATTGGTCGTAATCGACTAAAAGTAAGGTGCTAAATCATATTAGCTATTTTATGATCTGAAAAATAAAAATAAAAATAAAATATCTTCTCATGTTTCATCAAATTTGACCTTAGTTTTCAGGAATAATGACAAATCGAAATAAGACAAATATCTTTTAAAAGAGTTAGGAGAAATTAGTTTTTTTAAATCATTTTCCATTTTTAAAGTGTCCAAAATGAGTTTTTTTGTGAAGGACATACTATATATTTGTTGCAAAATTATACCAAATCAATTTTATAAAATACTAGGCCATATTTAATGCACAATTGACCAAATGGTTGGGTGTCAAAAGTTTTGATCCACCTCTGGTGAAAAAGACAAATTATCGTCGATTCAGCTGGAAACGTGTCAAATTTGGACTGTAGCGGCCTCATAGTTTGCTCTTTATTTTTTACAAAAATCATTTCTAGGTACATAAGTATCTATTTAATCAGAGAAACACCAAAAAAAATTCCAAGATTCAACCACTAGCTAGGAACGGTCAAGCCCGCCGTTTTGACCGCATTTTGAAACGGGCATAAAAAATTCAAAAAAATCAAAAAATTGGAAAACCTTCGCATTGTGTCATTATATGTGACCAAGTTTCCAGGAAAAATAATAAACTTCTAATACGGTAATTATTTTAAAAAAGTGTTCTAAAAAATGAGCTATCATGTGTGAAGATTCATGTATTTCAACCCAAACGATTAATCTTATGGCCACATTCATGGCATAGTTCGTTCAAATGATCTCATATTGTGCACAAGGGTGCATCTTGGAATTCCAAGCAATGTTTCCAAAGGGAGTTTTCATTTTCTTTGCACGGAAAATTAATTTACCATATTTCGAGTGCATGAAATGAGGTTTTTTTGTGAAGGACCTACCATATATTTGTTGCAAAATTGTACCAAATCATTTTTATAAAATACTAGGACATATTTAATGCACAATTGACAAAATGGTTGGGTGTCAAAAATTTTGATTCACCTCTGGTGAAAAAGACAAATTCCTGCCGATTCAGATGGAAGCGGGTCAAATTTGAACTGCAGCTCCCTCATAGTTTGCTATTTATTTTTTCCAAAAATCATTTCTAGGTACATAAGTATCTATTTAATCAGAGAAACACCAAAAAAATTCCAATATTCAACCACTAGCTAGGAACGGTCAAGCCCGCCGTTTTGACCGCATTTTGAAACGGGCATAAAAAATTCAAAAAATCAAAAAATTGGAAAACCTTCGCATTGTGTCATTATATGTGAACAAGTTTCCAGGAAAAATAATAAAATTGTAATACAGTAATTATTTTTAAAAAGTTCTCAGAAATGAGCTATCAAGTGTGAAGATTCATGGCTTTCAAGCCAAATGATCAATCTATGGCCACATTCATGGCATAGTTTGTTCAAATGATCTCATATTGTGCACAAGGGTGGATATTGAAATGGCAAACAATGTTGCCTAAGGAAGTTTTCATTTTCTTTGGACGAAAAAAATCATTTTCCATTTTCCGAGGGCCTGAAATGAGTTTTTTTAAGGACCTACCATATATTTGTTGCAAAATTGGACCTAATCTATTTTATAAAATACTAGGCCATATTTAATGCACAATTGACAAAATGGTTGGGTGTCAAAATTTGTGATCCACCTCTGGTGAAAAAGACAAATTCCCGTCGATTCAGTTGGAAGCGGGTCAAATTTGAACTGCAACTGCATCATAGTTTGCTCTTTATTTTTTTCAAAAGTCATTTCTAGGTAAATAAGTATCTATTTAATCAGAAATACATGGATTGATGGAGAGACATCGAGGTTTGGACGGTGGCCGAGGGCCCCAACTCTAGAGCGCGTAAGCTCGCATGCCCGCCGCGTAGTCACCGCGTGACCGTGGCGTTGCCATGTGTTCTGGGCGGCCTAGGCATGTCTAGTGGGTTGGGCACTCCCCAGGTAGGTGCTAGGAAGAAAATCACAACATAAGATTCTCACGAGGAGACCAATCGATGCTCAAACATGAATAAGCAGCCAAGTGTTTGATTAGCGGTACGGTAAATGTACATGGCTAATGGGCGTGAGTTTTGGCTGAGGATGATCAGTTACTAACAAGACCGTCTTCACAAATTTTCAGCTCAAAAGGAGGAGCCTAGGTGGTACTTGCTTTGCAAACCACCACACTGGACATAAATACGAATGTTGAAGCTCGGCTCAAAATAATGAATGGATTGAGCTGGCATTTGGTGGAGTATGGTTATTTGGGCATAGGAAAGCACTGTAGAAAATGGATACTATTTGTACATGCCAAAGTGGTACTTCCTTCACAAACTGCTACTCTGAACAGAATAGGAAAATGAATATTTTTGAACTAGGCAAGGAAGGTTTTTACATATTTGACGAAGATATGACCCAAAGAATTTATGAGATTTTTTTGGGAATTTTGGGAATGACAGAAATATAGGTTGCTTCACAACCTAGGGTAAAAACTGCCACATGGACATGACACATAGGCAAAACTGATGAGGTGGTGCCTAGTCATAGCAACCCACCACAATTTAGAAGGCTATGACCATCTATATTGGTCGTTAACAACTAGAAATAAGGCAGCGGACTAGCGTTGTTTGCTTTATGACCATTTCGTGTAAGGAAATTACGACATTTCTGACCAAAATGGTCGCAATGGTTTAGGGTTTGGAGCCCCCCGAACAGCTTTTGACCAATTGGTCTGAAATGGTCATAGATATATGACCAATTCTTCCAGGTTCACTGATAGAAGGTCACAAGTTGACATATTTCTTGTAGTGTCACCCGCCGACTGCCCCGACCCGTACTGTGCCGCCGCCGCCCGCGCGCCCCCGCCGCCTTCCCCACACCCAACGACCCCCGCTCCCGCTCCGCCGCCGGAGTCGCCGCCGGAGCACTAGGAGGAGGAGGCCCGTGTCCACCAGGAGGAGGAGGCCCGCCGGAGCATGTCTTCTTCCTCCGACCGACCCCATCTCGCCGTCCCCACCGCCTTCTGTTTCGCCGAGCAGCTTCGCCTCCACCGTCTGTTGCCCGTGCAACCTCGCCGCGTCTGTCACTACTCGGCCCCTACGCAGGTGCCCCTCCCCTCTCCTCTTCCCCTTCCTTTGCCCCATGCCTGATTGAGCCGACGCGCCAAGTACTAGGTTTGCAATATTAAGCAGTTGATGCCTTGGTGGAATTCTGAGACTAGTCATAACAAAATTACAATAAAATGGAATTCTGAATATGCATCTGTGTGCCTGACAAGACTCCTCTAGTACACATAGTACTATTTTACTAGCAAGTTTTGGGAATTGTCTTTATTTATTTATTGCAGAAGCTTTTGATTTTTGAGCATGTGTTTCTCCCAGGGTTGTTGTTCTTGCTGCATATGGACAGCCAATAGCATGATTTAGCTTCTATACGGAGTGCTTTAACTAAAATTTGGATATATTCGCAGTGACTTGGTATACTTGTGTTCAGTTCCCAAATATTAGGCGGTTGGTGCCTTGATGGACTAGTTATACGAAACTGTTTGTTATTTTTTCCGCATCTCTCATGTTGATACTGTAGGAGCAAAATCCATGCCCTGTTAACAATGTATTACAAGAATTGTTTTCTTTTGTGTGTTTCCCTGAAATATTGTGTTACAATAGAACTGTTCCTGGATGTGGTCATGGCAGATAAATTTGTCATCAGTTTGTAGGTTGTCGAATCAGCAACTCGTAGTTGAATTGATTAGAGTTGGCCCCAAGGACGCTACTCGTAGTTGAAACTTGTAGAATGCTACCTGAATTTCACTGGGATATCAGATTCAAATTGGATGAAACTGTTTCTGCTGTTGCTTGCCACAAGTTTTGTTTGTAGTACTGTTTGGCAGTGACTGTCATACATGCATGTGTGTGGAACCAACTCTGGTCTGAGTGTTAATGAAGTAAAACAAAAGCGGAAGTTCTTTTCCAAGTCATGAACTCGGTGATTTAAACCCATTTTCATGGCAATGGTCATTTGGTGTGAACTGTATGCACTAGTTTCATGGTAATTTTCAAGTCAAGAAAAATTGCACTCTTAAAAGGAAGAGGTGTTGGTTGCCTTTAGAGAAAATCTGGATCGTGGGGTGACTCTGGCTGCAAACTGAACTTAGTTCGGTTAAAAACTGCACTGTCAAATCTGGACAGCAAGCTTATATCTGAAAAATGAGTTAGCTAGGCTCAGAATTTTGAGTTGGCCCCTTTACATAAGTTTTAGATAAAGTTTCAAGGTTTCTTTAGAATATTTATTTGTGTCGTTTGAATGTACGGTTTGAGAGCAGCTATCAGTTTAGTTTGCTGTCCTGAAATATATGTTCCTGGGTACAGTATTTTGATATGGGAGATTAGGCCCTGTTAGAGGTGGTATTAAAATAAAGTTACAACATGAAAATTTTAGAGGCTGTTCTGTAGATACTTAAAACACATATCACTTGTCAGGCTTCGTTCGGTATATTAAATCCTATGAAATTATCAAAGTGGGTTGTACTGTGTTGGACAGAATTTTATGTTTGGACTTGGGTGAATGTAACCACACTTATACTCTCAGATTTTGTCATAGTTGATGGTGTGAGGACTTATAATGTGATAAAGTATATACGTTGTTGCAACACCTATATAATGTGATAAAGTATATACATTGTCATCTAAGTTGAGCTGATTTTGATTTCCGTATGTTATGGGGGCACAACAGATATTGCTATATGTTCATTCTTGAGGGTACAGACTTGCTAAACTATTGATGATATTTTGTTGGGTGACCTATTAGATCTGGAATGGAAGCTCACATAAGTTGAGCTGATTTTTGTCCATATGAAAGCAAAGGACCATATGGTAAGTGGCCTTTTCATCCATATGAAAGTAGAGGCACATTGTGGTGCTAGTTTGCTGGGTTTTGTCTCCGACCATCGTGTTGTGATGATTTTGCAGGTACCCCGAGAGGCCCTTGAGTTTGCCGGAATGTCGATTAACTTCTGTTCCGGCAAATTCGGGTACTCCATATGTCCTATTTTTAGCAAAGGTCATGCTGAAATTTTTCGTGAATTTTAGCATGACTTTGCTAAAAATAGGACATATGGGGTACTTGCGACTAATGCATGGGCCGGGGTATCTTAGTACTTAATTAAGTAGGATCAACTACCCTTTATTCTTGCTGCATTAAACCATAGGTGGCAATAGAGCCAAGTGATTAGGCCCAACTTAGAATTCTCATTCCCTTTTCTTGATAGGGCATATTATTAGAAGATACCCATATATATCAATCAACCTAGGGTGCCTCGGCATCAATAAACCCTAAATGATAAAAGCTTAGATTTTAGGATGCCTCGGCATCGACAAACCATAAATTATAAAACCTTGGCTTTTAGGGTGCCTAGGTGTCGATAGAAACCTAAATGATGAAAGCTTAGGCTTTTAGGGTGCCTCGGCGTCGACAAACCCTAAATGATAAAAGCTTAGCTTTTAGGATGCCTCGGCGTCGACAAACCCTAAATGATGAGACCATGATCTTGTTCCTTGACAATAACCAACTTTTTGACCAAACTTTTTTCCTATTTAGAGCGAAACATGGCCCACAACGATGAGGCCGGCGGTTCGGGCAAGCAATTCTGGGAGTTGTCCCAGGAGATGGAGGAAGAACCTCACCGCTATGGGGATGCCGCGGAAGACACCGATCCTGACTACACAACCCCTAGTGACGTCGGGGATGACACCACTGATGGTGCCGCCGAGGATGCCACCACTGATGATGGCAGCGCACGCACAGATGGCAGCCAACCGAAGAGGTAATGGAAGGACCGACGCCCGAACGTGCTCGGCACCGTCAAGGAGGAATTTACTGAAGTGAACTCCGACAGGCATCCAATGGCGCCCAAAGAATTAGTCAAGGGGTACTCGGTTCAGCTCGGGTGCATTCTCCGGAGCACCGTCTCGATCAACACCGAGAACCTAAGGCATAAGGACCGAGGGAATTTGCGCAGCCTCCTCTTCACGAAGCTGCACGAACGATACAAGTTCCCCGCTGACTTTGCAAACACACGCCTCTCAGGGAATAAAGTGAACAGTGCCGCCCTCACGAGGATGAGCACGACCCTGTCTACTTGGAGAAGCGCGGTGAAGAGACTGATTGACAAAGGTGATAGTTATGAGAAGATCAAGGCAAAAAATGCTTCGATCAGCGAAGATGACTACAAGGAGTTCAAGATCAAGTGCGAGAGCAGTGCAACCGTGGAATCAAGTCGGTGGGGGAAAGAAATGCGGGAGTTGAACTTAGGGGTCCACCAACTCGGTCCCGACGGTTACAGAGTGGCGGAGCCTATATGGGACAAGGAGGACGCGGAGCGTGCCAAGCAAGGCCTACCGCCCCGCTTCGAGAAATACCGTGACAAGCAGACCAGGAACTATGTCAGGGCCCGGTACAAGGAGGACCCGGTAACAAAGGAGCTTACCACGGATCCAAAGACCAGGGCGCTTGAGCATCTTCTGGTAAAGAATACACCCCCGCGTAATTAGTTCCATATGGTTGCATACTAATTAATGAAGCCAAATTTCTAAATGGTTCACATTCCTTCCGCAGGAGAATGAAAGCAGTAGCGCGTGGTCGTCTCAGAGCTCCCCTTGGGACAACACTCTAAATAGGGCGTTGAACGTAATGAAAAATAAGGATAAGCTCAGTAAGCCGTCGTCAGCTTGTCGTGTAGCCGTCAAAGGCTTGTCCACAAAATGGTCGTCATACTATAACGCTGGTGGGCGAAAGGAGAGAAAGACCAGCTCGGAAAGCCAGTCATGCGAGGTTCAAGAACTCAAGGCACAAGTGGCGCGGATTTCGGAGATTGTCCAAGAGCAAGTGCACCAACAACTGGGAATGGCGCTCACCGCCATTGTGCCTACCTTGATTCAGGGGCTGACGATGTGGATTGCGGGCGGCCAACAGGGGCCGCCCCCGGTTCCCAGCTTCACGGCCAGCAACTCGCACAACGCGCAGGCGGCGCCATTGGTGTCTCCGATGGAGGCGGTATTGGTGTCTCCGACGCCGGCACGGGCATTGGAGCTTAATGCATCTGGGTGTACGCCGGCCGGCACCTCGGCAGCAAGCGGCCCCTCTGTCAGTTGCACGCCCGCCGTTGGCGGTGCCTTGACATTAGCCGAGCTCGACGCCATCAGGGTAACTAAGCCTCTCGGCCGATGACTTCATCTCCTTGCCTTTGACTGGGCATCCCTAACACCCTACATGTTTTCGCAGGGCGCCGCCGACGTTCCATGCACTCTCCTGCACTTCATGGGAGGCGAATTGATCGATGTCGCCAAGGGCAGAATCGTTCAACCGGGCAACCCCATGTTCCACGGTAATCCGATGCCACCCACCGTGTATAGGGTTGAACTGGTTCGGGTGCTGCCAGGCTGTGACGAGTTGTTACCTTCGATTCGACCCGCTGGGGCCGACGAAGATGATGTGATGACCCTCAGCGCCTGCGTAAGCTGGCCCCTGCTTTGGCCGAAGAGCCATATTCGTTTGGGGGCGGGGGACACCACCCCACAGACAACACCGCCAGTCGTGCCGGCGCCAAGCCATGGCAAGACCGCTGCAACGCTACCGGACATGCCGGACATCCCTATGGCACAGGATCCGAACATGCATATGGCACAGGATCCGGACGACGACGACAACGACGATGGTACATTTACCAACGTCGATAAGTACTTTGCCGAACATGGGTACGGTGACGAATTCTTCGGGCCTCCTTCTCAAGAACCCAACACTGAAAAAGACGACTGCGATCTAGCTGGTACCGCGGAGAAACCCAATTGCAACAGGCGTCATTTGGCATTCAGTTCTCAGGAGATGCCTCTAGCTGCCGCCTTCACCGAGCCTCGGATAGCCGAGGTGCGAAATATTATCAGCCCCAACACACTCAAGAAGGCGGTCTGTGAGCAGAACTCGATCCCATTACAGCAGAAGAAGAAGGGACGGAAAAGAAAGAGTAACAAGGGTGCAAGCCAGCCGGCACCGAGTATGATCCGTGCTCAAGACGGGACACCTTCACCTAAGGATATCTCGAGGAGGGTGCATGTGGCGGGTAGGCCGATGCTACGGACTAATCTGCTCAATGCTGCAACCAGTGTGATACGTCTCCAACGTATCTATAATTTTTTATTGTTCCATGCTATTATATTATGTGTTTTGGATGTTTATGGGCTTTATTTTACACTTTTATATTACTTTTGGGACTAATCTATTGACCCAGAGCCCAGTGCCAGTTCCTGTTTTTTCCCTTGTTTCAGTGTTTCGCAAAAAAAGGAAATCAAACGGAGTCCAATTGACCTGAAACTCCACGGAACTTATTTTTGGACCAGAAGAAGCCCACGGAGTACCGGAGTTGCACCAGGGGAGTCTTGGGCTGCCCACGAGGATGGGGGGCATGCCCACCCCCCTAGGGCGCGCCCCCTGCCTCGTGGACAACCCGGAGGTCCACCGACGTACTTCTTCCTCCCATATATACCCATATACCCTAAAAACTTTGGGGAACAGAATAGATCAGGAGTTCCGCCGCCGCAAGCCTCTGTAGCCACCAAAAGTCAATCGGGACCCTGTTCCGGCACCCTTCCGGAGGGGGGGACCCTCACCGGTGGCCATCTTCATCATCCCGGCCCTCTCCATGACGAGGAGGGAGTAGTTCACCCTCGGGGCTGAGGGTATGTACCAGTAGCTATGTGTTTGATCTCTCTCTCTCTCTCTCTCGTGTTCTTGATTTGGCACAATCTTGATGTATCGCGAGCTTTGCTATTATAGTTGGATCTTATGTTGCTTCTCCCCCTCTACTCTCTTGTAATGAATTGAGTTTTCCCTTTGAAGTAATCTTATCGGATTGAGTCTTTAAAGATTTGAGAACACTTGATGTATGTCTTGCCGTGCGTATCTATGGTGACAATGGGATATCACGTGACTCACTTGATGTATGTTTTGGTGATCAACTTGCGGGTTCCGCCCATGAACCTATGCATAGGGGTTGGCACACGTTTTCGTCGTGATTCTCCGGTAGAAACTTTGGGGCACTCTTTGAGGTTCTATGTGTTGGTTGAATAGATGAATCTGAGATTGTGTGATGCATATCATATAATCATACCCACGGATACTTGAGGTGACATTGGAGTATCTAGGTGACATTAGGGTTTTGGTTGATTTGTGTCTTAAGGTGTTATTCTACTAAGAACTCTAGGGCAGTTTGTGACACTTATAGGAATAGCCCAACGGATTGATTGGAAAGAATAACTTTGAGGTGGTTTCGTACCCTACCATAATCTCTTCGTTTGTTCTCTGCTATTAGTGTCTTTGGAGTGACTCTTTGTTGCATGTTGAGGGATAGTTATATGATCCAATTATGTTATTATTGTTGAGAGAACTTGCACTAGTGAAAGTATGAACCCTAGGACTTGTTTCCTAGCATTGCAATACCGTTTACGATCACTTTTATCGCTTGTTACCTTGATGTTTTTATATTTTCAGATTACAAAAACCTATATCTACCATCCATATTGCACTTGTATCACCATCTCTTCGCCGAACTAGTGCACCTATACAATTTACTATTGTATTGGGTGTGTTGGGGACACAAGAGACTCTTTGTTATTTGGTTGCAGGGTTGTTTGAGAGAGACCATCTTCATCCTACGCCTCCGACGGATTGAAGAACCTTAGGTCATCCACTTGAGGGAAACTTGCTACTGTCCTACAAACCTCTGCACTTGGAGGCCCAACAACCTCTACAAGAAGAAGGTTGCGTAGTAGACATCAAGCTCTTTTCTGGCGCCGTTGCCGGGGAGGTGAGTGCTTGAAGGTATATCTTTGATCTTGCAATCGAATCTTTTTGTTTCTTGTTTTAGCACTAGTTTAGTTTATAAAAGAAAACTACCAGAAAAATGGAATTGAGTTTGTCTCATACGCTTCATCTTTTTAATATCTTTCGTGAGTATGATGGAAAAGAAAATTGTGCCAAAGTGTTAGAAGAAGAATGCTTTAAAATGTTTGGCACTAAATATTTGAATGATGAGCATGATTGCAATGTTGTTAGTATGAACTCCTTGAATATCCACAGTACTAATGATGATTGCACTAGTTATGATGAAAATGTCTCCTATAAACATGTCAATTTTTGAGGAGTGCATTGGGTTTGCAAGTACACACCAAATAGGGAAGATAGATATTGCAAGAGGCATAAGTACTTGGAAACTAAATGGTTGCAAGAAAGGCTAGATGTGAGTGCTGAAAATCTAAAATATCTTTATCGTACTTGTGAACTTTGCAATGAACATGGTCATTTAAATAGCAAATGCAAATTGTTTCATGATAGAATCGTGTCCAAAAATTGTGATGATTTGATTTTCCTTGCACATCATAATGAACTTAGTTTGCTTTTGGGTTATGAAGAAATGAAACATCAAACTAAGCATATTCCAGAATATAACCTTGAAAAATTCATCGATATTGATCTAGAGGAAATTTATATGTATTGTGCGGTGAATTGCATTGAAAATCCTTATATTGCCAATTACATAAAGAAAAGAAAAAAAATAAGATGAAGAGAATACTAACGAAAGGGAAGAGACTTCCCAATATCCTCCTATTATTTCTTATGATGAATCAGGTAACGAGGAGGAGCCTTCTATTCAACCAATCTCATTAATAAGGAGCTCCAAAAAGAGGATTGAACCCACACATGAGGTGAAGAAGAAGAAAAGAAAAAGGAAGGGAGGTAAAAAGATATCTCTCCCAAATAATGTAGCTCCTATTATTGTTGTGCCTCATGAAAATGAATCAAAAATAATTGTGGAAGATGATGCACTTGATGATGATCTCGTTATGCTTATTGCTTGTTGTGATGATTATGATTGGGAAGATAATGATACTCCTTATGATCTTGAAAATCTTTTTGGCACTTGCTTGGAAGAATATGATAATTGCTATACTATTGGTGCCATCCATAGTATTAATGATGAGAGTGATTATGCTTATGATATGAAAAGGCCCAAGATTGGGGAAGCTATGTTTGATAAGGATGACATATTTGAGAATATATTTGCTGAAATTAATGTTTGTCCCAAGCTTGGGGATTCTATGTTTAATGAAGATGATATTTTTAGCCTCCCAAGTTTTGATATGCAAAGTTGTTATGATGATAGCATGCCTTCTACCTATTATGATTATATTGATCAAAGTGGGTTTGGAAAAGTTTCAACTTTAGGAAGTAATGATCCCACTATTTTGGAGGATGATGAATCTTATAATATTTATGAAAGTGTATTTGGAGAGTTCATGACTTTACTTAGTAATGTATCCACTATTTGGGAAGAGGTTTGAATCGATTATGATGAGAACAAAGTTGCTACTTATGATGATTATTGTTATGAAACTTATGCTATAAAGAGTAGTGATGATTATATTTATAAAACTTGTCATGATTATGATCCCCCTTTTTCTGAACATTACTCTTTTAATGTGGAAACAATTTATAGTATTCAAGTCTCTTATGATACTCCCACTATTCCGAATGAGAAGAAGTTTGCTTATGTGGAGAGTAGTAAATTTTCTATGAAAGTAGATCATGAAAAGAATGATTTAGGTGCTGGTTATATTGTTGAATTCATTCATGATGCTACTGAAAATTATTATGAGGGAGTAACATATGCTTGTAGGAATTGCAATAATATCAAGTTTCCTCTCTATGTGCTTAAAGTTTTGAAGTTATGCTTGTTACCTTCCTATGCAAGCTGATTCTTGTTCCCATAAATTGTTTGACCACAAAATATCTATGCATAGGAAGTGGGTTAGACTTAAATGTGCTAGTCATATTCTTCATGATGCTCTCTTTATGTTTCAATTCCTATCTTTAGTGTGAGCATCATTGAAATCATCATGCCTAGCTAGGGGCGTTAAACGATAGCGCTTGTTGGGAGGCAACCCAATTTTATTTTAGTTTCTTGCTTTTTGGTTCTGTTTAGTAATAAATAATCCATCTAGCTTCTATTTAGATGTGGTTTTGTGTTTTAATTAGTGTTTGTGCCAAGTAGAACCTTTGGGAAGACTTGGGTGAAGTCTTTATGATCATGCTGTAAAAAACAGAAACTTTAGCGCTCGCGAGATTAGCTAAAACTTTTTACTGGAGAGTGATATTTAGTTGATTCTTTTTTCATATGATTACTAGACAAATTCCTCAGGTCCACCAATTTATTTTAGAATTTTTGGAGTTCCATAAGTTTGCTTTAGTTACAGATTACTACAGACTATTCTGTTTATGACAGATTCTGTTTTCATTGTGTTGTTTGCTTATTTTGATGAATCTATGGCTAGTAAAATAGTTTATAAACCATAGAGAAGTTGGAATACAGTAGATTTAACACCAATACAAATAAAGAATGAGTTCATTACAGTACCATGAAGTGGTGTTTTGTTTTCTTTCGCTAACGGAGCTCACGAGTTTTCTGTTAAGTTTTGTGTTGTGAAGTTTTCAAGTTTTGGGTAAAGATTCGATGGACTATGGAATAAGGAGTGGCAAGAGCCTAAGATTGGGGATGCCACGGAAGGCATACCCTCTTTAGTCTATGTTCATCGGTAACTTTACTTGGAGCTATATTTTTATTCACCACAAGATATGTGTTTTGCTTGGAGCGTCATTTTATTTTGCCTTACTTGCTGTTTGAATAAAATACTAAGATCTGAAATTATTAAATGGGAGAGTCTTCACATAGTTGTATAATTATTCGGCTACTCATTGATCTTCACTTATATCTTTCGGAGTAGTTTGTCATTTGCTCTAGTATTTCACTTATATCTTCTAGAGCACGGTGGTGGTTTTATTTTGAAGAAATAGATGAACTCGCATGCTTCACTTAGATTATTTTGAGAGTCTTAAATAGCACAGTAATTTGCTTAAATAATCTTAATATGCTTGGTATTCAAGATTTGTAAAACTTTATTTTGAGTGCGTTGAATACTAAGAAAAGTTTGATGCTTGATAATTGTTTTGAGATATGAAGATGGTGATATTAGTGTCATGCTAGTTGAGTAGTTGTGAATTTGAGAAATACTTGTGTTAAAGTTTGTGATTCCTGTAGCATGCACGTATGGTGAACCGTTATGTGATGAAGTCGGAGCACGATTTATTCATTGATTGTCTTCCTTATGAGTGGCGGTCGGGGACGAGCGATGGTCTTTTCCTACCAATCTATCCCCCTAGGAGCATGCGCGTAATACTTTGCTTTGATAACTTGTAGATTTTTGCAATAAGTATATGAGTTCTTTATGACTAATGTTGAGTCCATCGATTATACGCACTTTTCTTCCTTCCACCATTGCTAGCCTCTCTAATACCGTGCACTTTTCGCTGGTATCATACACCCACCATATACCTTCCTCAAAACAGCCACCATACCTACCTATTATGGCATTTCCATAGCCATTTCGAGATATATTGCCATGCAATTTTCCACCGTTCCGTTTATTATGACACGCTCCATCATTGTCATATTGCTTTGCATGATCATGTAGTTGACATTGTATTTGTGGCAAAGCCACCCTTCATAATTATTTCATACATGTCGCTCATGAGTCATTGCACATCCCGGTACACCGCCGGAAGCATTTATATAGAGTCATATTTTGTTCTAAGTATCGAGTTGTAATTCCTGAGTTGTAAGTAAATAAAAGTGTGATGATTATCATTTTTAGAGCATTGTCCCAAGTGAGGAAAAGGATGATGGAGACTATGATTCCCCCACAAGTCGGGATGAGACTCCGGACGAAAAAAATAAAATAAAAGAGGCTAGAAAAAAAGAAGAGAAAAGGCCCAAACAAAAAAATAAAAAAAATGAGAGAAAAAGAGAGAAGAGACAATGCTACTATCCTTTTACCACACTTGTGCTTCAAAGTAGCACCATGATCTTCATGATAGAGAGTCTCCTATGTTGTCACTTTCATATACTAGTGGAAATCTTTCATTATAGAACTTGGCTTGTATATTCTAATGATGGGCTTCCTTAAAATGCCCTAGGTCTTCGTGAGCAAGCGAGTTGGATGCACACCCACTTAGTTTCTTTTTGAACTTTCATACACTTATAGCTCTAGTGCATCCATTGCATGGCAATCCCTACTCACTCACATTGATATCTATTGATGGGCATCTCCATAGCCCGTTGATACGCCTAGTTGATGTGAGACTAACTTCTCCTTTTTTGTCTTCTCCACAACCACCATTCTATTCCACATATAGTGCTATATCCATGGCTCACGCTTATGTATTGCGTGAAGATTGAAAAAGTTTTGAGAATGTCAAAAGTATGAAACAATTGCTTGGCTTGTCATCGGGGTTGTGCATGATTTAAATAATTTTTGTGGTGAAGATAGAGCATAGCCAGACTATATGATTTTGTAGGGATAACTTTCGTTGGCCATGTTATTTTGAGAAGACATGATTGCTTTGTTAGTATGCTTGAAGTATTATTGTTTTCATGTCAATATTAAACTTTTGTCTTGAGTCTTATGGATCTGAATATTCATACCACAAGTAAGAAGAATTACATTGAAATTATGCCAAGTAGCACTCCACATCAAAAATTATCTTTTTTTATCATTTACCTACTCGAGGACGAGCAGGAATTAAGCTTGGGGATGCTGATACGTCTCCAACGTATCTATAATTTTTTATTGTTCCATGCTATTATATTATGTGTTTTGGATGTTTATGGGCTTTATTTTACACTTTTATATTACTTTTGGGACTAACCTATTGATCCAGAGCCCAGTGCCAGTTCCTGTTTTCCCCTTGTTTCAGTGTTTCGCAAAAAAGGAAAATCAAACGGAGTCCAATTGACCTGAAACTCCACGGAACTTATTTTTGGACCAGAAGAAGCCCACAGAGTACCAGAGTTGCACCAGGGGAGTCCCGGGCTGCCCACGAGGGTGGGGGCACGCCCACCCCCTAGGGCGAGCCCCCCTGCCTCGTGGACAGCCCGGAGGTCCACCGACGTACTTCTTCCTCCCATATATACCCATATACTCTAAAAACTTCGGGGAACAGAATAGATCGGGAGTTCCACCGCCGCAAGCCTCTGTAGCGACCAAAAGTCAATCGGGACCCTGTTCCGATACCCTGCTGGAGGGGGGGAACCCTCACCGGTGGCCATCGTCATCATCCCGGCGCTCTCCATGACGAGGAGGGAGTAGTTCACCCTTGGGGCTGAGGGTATGTACCAGTAGCTATGTGTTTGATCTCTCTCTCTCTCTCTCTCTCTCTCTCTCTCTCTCTCGTGTTCTTGGTTTGGCACGATCTTGATGTATCGCGAGCTTTGCTATTATAGTTGGATCTTGTGTTGCTTCTCCCCTCTACTGTCTTGTAATGAATAGAGTTTTCCCTTTGAAGTAATCTTATCGGATTGAGTCTTTAAAGATTTGAGAACACTTGATGTATGTCTTGCCGTGCGTATCTGTGATGACAATGGGATATCACGTGACTCACTTGATGTATGTTTTGGTGATGAACTTGCG
The DNA here is from genome assembly GCA_032464435.1 of Aegilops umbellulata. Taxonomy (NCBI): domain Eukaryota; kingdom Viridiplantae; phylum Streptophyta; class Magnoliopsida; order Poales; family Poaceae; genus Aegilops; species Aegilops umbellulata. The sequence goes on from CP136060.1 coordinate 290,454,074, forward strand.
GGTTCCGCCCATGAACCTATGCATAGGGGTTGGCACACGTTTTCGTCGTGATTCTCCGGTAGAAACTTTGGGGTACTCTTTGAGGTTATATGTGTTGGTTGAATAGATGAATCTGAGATTGTGTGATGCATATCGTATAATCATACCCACGGATACTTGAGGTGACATTGGAGTATCTAGGTGACATTAGGGTTTTGGTTGATTTGTGTCTTAAGGTGTTATTCTAGTAAGAACTCTAGGGCTGTTTGTGACACTTATAGGAATAGCCCAACGGATTGATTGGAAAGAATAACTTTGAGGTGGTTTCGTACCCTACCATAATCTCTTCGTTTTTCTCCGCTATTAGTGACTTTGGAGTGACTCTTTGTTGCATGTTGAGGGATAGTTATATGATCCAATTATGTTATTATTGTTGAGAGAACTTGCACTAGTGAAAGTATGAACCCTAGGACTTGTTTCCTAGCATTGCAATACCGTTTACGCTCACTTTTATCGCTTGTTACCTTGATGTTTTTATATTTTCAGATTACAAAAACCTATATCTACCATCCATATTGCACTTGTATCACCGTCTCTTCGCCGAACTAGTGCACCTATACAATTTACCATTGTATTGGGTGTGTTGGGGACACAAGAGACTCTTTGTTATTTGGTTGCAGGGTTGTTTGAGAGAGACCATCTTCATCCTACGCCTCCCACGGATTGATAAACCTTAGGTCATCCACTTGAGGGAAACTTGCTACTGTCCTACAAACCTCTACACTTGGAGGCCCAACAACGTCTACAAGAAAAAGGTTGCGTAGTAGACATCATGGTGCTATGCGGAGTCTGCATGACAGTGTTCTTTCTTTGGAGAAGCGGCATCTCTCCGAGAATGATGTGGCATACCCGGTTTTCGTGGCCAAGGTGCCAGAGGGCAAGGGCTTTGTCGATAGCGCCATCGGGGGTATGATTGTCCTGCGGTTTGATGACATCTTCGCTATGTTTAACCTTCATCCGCTCCACTACACCTTCGTTCGGCTATTTTCGCTAAGTATGGAGATGCGGATCATTAGAGACAAGACCCCGGACATCGTGATAGTCGACCCCTTCTACATGCGTGCCAAGCTCTTGGGCAGCGCTGGGGACCGGCAAGTTGCAAGTTCATACCTCGAAGGCGTTATTCTGGCAAACCCAGATAAGGATAACTTCCTCGTGCCTTACTTTACCAAGTAAGTCATCCCCTCACCGCCCCGTAGCATATGATTTCTTAGATTTTGATTGTTCTTTTTTTCTAACATTCTGTGTTCTGAGCAGTGACACACATTGCACACTCATCCTCTTAAGCCCGAAATATTCCATGGCCACGTATTTCGACTCGGACCGTCAGTCGTAGAAAGACTACACAAATATCAAGAAAGTTCTTGATGATGTTCTCCCCGGCTACGCCAGATCTGGAGGCACCTTCAGCAGGCCAATTCGTAGGTACGGCAAGCACGTGTTCACCCACAATACGACGTTCCCCTGCGTCAAGCAGCCGCCTAGCGGTCAGAAAGATGCCTACTACGCCCTCCATCACATGCGGGCGATCGTACGAGACCATAATCACCTTCTGCTACCAAATAATCTCAAAGATTAGGCCACACGTCGGCAATCCAGGACGCGAACATCAGACAAGAATTCTTTCGTATCCAGCCGGAGTTTGCGGAAATCATCCGTTAAGATGTCCTTCGTACCTCGGGGTAGTTCTACCTCAGATATCAACAATCCAACAGTGAGATAGAAACAACGCTACAAATGCAGGCTGACAACGCCCGCGATTTCATGACCATCACGAAAGACGGCGGCTTCATCCACGCTCCGGTCCCTGAGTCGAGTCGAAAGTAGTGATGCTATGTAGTTCTGAAATGTCGATTGGCTCATGTTGTAATATTGAACTTTAATGAACTTGTATGTCTCTTTGGTGGACAGTCGTTCAACTTATATGTAATCGATGCTATTTATTAGTAGGACCATGAATCATGTTATTAATGTGTTGCTTTTCTTTTTCGATCATTTTGTTGCATACTTATATATTGCTTATGTATTGTCTGTGAATTGCTACTAACATTTTGTTTGGCTAGTGCATAGAGATGCCGTCGTATGTCGTGTACAAGGGTAAGGTTCCCGGAGTCTATGACGACTGGGAGGAGTGTCGGAGACAGGTTCACCGTTTCAGCGGTAACAGTTATAAAGGGTACACCACTAGGGCGGAGGCGGAAGTTAGATACGCGCGCTATCTAGCAGGAGAGAGGAGGGAGCGTTGGAGGAACCGGATGAAGACCAGTTTCATTGTGATGATGCTCATCGTGATGACCGCAGCTCTCTTCTATGTGATGGTAGTTTAGATGATCGATATCGACTTGTAATGTGAAGACAAACTCGCTACTCGCGGTCTCGAGACTTGTAATGTTCTAACTTTGTTCGGTATTTTAAATTCAGAGACTAATATGATGAATTGTATTCGGAGACTAACCTTCTATTGTATTCGATAAATCTGTTGTTTATACGTTGTGCTCTCTATATTCTGTGCAGTAATATGTTTTGTAACCTGTGCAAATATCAGAAAAGAAAAAAAACTCTAATATTCATACTAGTGGCGCACCACTCAGCACTTTAGTGGCGCACTGCAAAAAGCACACTAGTGGCGCATCATCAACTAGTGCGCCATTAGTAAGCCAGAGCACATGGGTAAATATGGCCCCCTGGGAGACATACTAATGGCGCGCTATGGGATATACTAATGGCGCACTGCGTGATGCACCATTAGTATACCAGATACTAATGACGCACCTGTGGTGCGCCATTAGTAAAAAATTCTAATGGCGTGATGCTAGTGGCGCACCTGTAGTGCGCCATTAGTAGCCAAAATAGGTGCGCCACTAGCAGGCCTTTTCCTAGTAGTGTTGGCCTGAGGTCGCCCGCGAGACTTGCCTGTTCCTGACCGCTCAGAGCCACCGTTGTTCGAAATACGGAGTCCCGAGATGTCGCGACATCATAGGTCGGAGCTCCATGACATACGTTCCAGATATCGAGGCGTCCCCAGCCCCACCTCATCCCATCCCGTCATAATTGGCAGGAAGACTTGCGTGATGCCCGTTGGTCTCACATTGACTGGCGTGTTATGATGAACGTGCTTCGATCCCCGTGGCCGTATCTCGCAAAATGGGAAACCATGGAGGAAATGTGGCACATGTCACTCCGCCGAGCCCGTGGTTTTCGGTGTCTCGGGTGGGTATAAAGAGGGTAGAGGGAGAGCATTTCCTCCCATTCTTCCAGCTTTGCCTTAGATATGCGTCCTCTCTTCCCCTTGCTTCCGACGCCCATTGTTGCGAACTAACCATCCGACTAAGAGGATTTTCGTGGATTTATTTCAGTTTTTTCGGTGATTTTCATTCAGTGGGAGGAAACGTACTCCTAGACTACGAGACGTCTATGATGACTTCGATAATCTGAAAAAGTTGTTCATAAGGATAGGATGTGTGTTCACAGGGTGAGTGTATGCTCGTGGTTGTGAGCATCTGTGATTGTATTGTGTTAAAATAAAGTTTTTTTATGACTTGTACTCTCTTCATAAAAAAATATAAGAGCATTAAGATCACTAAAGCAGTAGCCCAAACGCTCTTATATTTCCTTACATAAGGAGAGGGCAGGGCCGTGGTTACAATGGCCCATATGTGGACCATTGTTATTGCGGCCACTAGGAAACCGAGAACTGCAGTACTAGAAGCAAACAAATAAACAACACTATAAGAAAATAAATAAGCAAGCAACTAACGCTAGGATATTATGGAGATTACACAGATTATATCCACTAGGCATCCACTACTTTGGAGAATGATCAATCCTATGATTTTTTTGATAAAAGTAGGCTTGGAGAGGTCATGACTTTATTTGATGATAATCCTACTATTTTGGAAGTGTCAACTTTGCATGCATGTGGATCATGTAGAGAATATGGTAAGTGATAGCTATGTTGTTAAATCTGAAATATGATCTACCCGCAAAAAAAACTGAATATGATCACACATGTAATTATTATGAGAGAGAGAAATATGGTTGTAGAAATTTCATGTTACTAAATTACCTTTCTTCATGTTGAGATTGTCAATATTTTATTCTTCTTCTTTGCATATGTTAGTTTTTACTTGTTTTGATAATTTGTTTGCTTATAAAATGCCTATGCATAAGAAGTATCTTAGACTCAAATGTGATTTTCACATGCTATATGATGCTCTTTTTGTATTTCAATTATTGTTTTTCATGCGAGCATCATTAAAATTATTATGCCTAGTTAGAGGCATAAAATAATAGCGCTTGTTGGGAGGCAACCAAATAGTTATCTTTTAAATTTTTGTTTTCCTTTCAGTTTTTCAATAAATATGCAATCATGCTTCTTTTATTATTGTGTTTTCATATTTTAATTAGTGTTTGTGCCAAGTAAAGTCAGATGAGAATCTTAATCCGTTTCTTCCTTTATCTTTTTTTTGCGAGCCCCCTTTCTTCCTTTATGACTAAATGTGTAGTGTGTTGTGAAAAATCAAGGAAGAACATTTTCTGCTGTCCGTCGAGCTTGCATTTCTGATTGTGGACTGATCTGTTGCTTTTTTTCATGAATACGCAAGATTGATAGGTGGACTGATCTGTTGTAATGCTTCTCTGAATATGTATGGTTCTTTTTCTTATATATAAATAAAATTGGGATTAAAGCAGGCAGTGAAAGGAGCGGTTCGCCACTAGTTCAGAACTTCAGATAGTTTGGTAACCGAAGGCGGTCGGCCGGCTTTTGCACGTCTCCGCGACCCTTTTCGCGGTGCTTGCTCGGCTACTCCGCCGCCCGAGCCGCACGGACAGCCGTCTTGCGCCGCTGGCCTTTGCCGCTACACAGCCTTCCCATTGCCCCTGCCCATCGGACGCTGGACGCTCTGCCGTCGGACTGCCTGGACCAGTCGCCACCTCGGCGCTCTCTGCCCGCCAACCACCTGACTGGGTGGGGCTGCGCAGCCACCACTACCACAGTATCTACCGCCGGTGCTAGAGGGGGAACCAGGCATCGGTTGGCTTGACTCGGTGATCGAGCCCCATCTAGCACCGACGGGGGACTTCACCTACCGCATAGCCTCCGCCGTTCGCTGGTCCTCCTGTGCAAACAACCTGCTCGACCGAATGCCCCGCTAGACCAGGGCGGCTGACTCCATGTCCTACCTGGTATCTGGCCGGGGCCGCCTCTTCCGGGACATCTCCAGACACCGCCCGCCGCAGCAAGGTGCGTGAACTATCCGTCATCACGACGTCTACTCCGACATAAAAAGTTGTGCCGCTAATGCTGCATTTTTTTAGTTTTTGAACTAGGACATTACACCGCGTGCTTCCGGCGTTACAAGGCGCATTTCTTGCTTGACGGAACCGGTGATGCAGCGGAGAGTGCAGCCGGATCGCAGCAACCACCGGTTTCTCTGGCGAAGAGCAGGCCTCTCTCGCCGAGGAGTCAACCGCTGCTGCTCAGATGCAGTGGAAGCCCCTGTCCCGGGTGGAGCGGAAGAGGCTGGCCGAGCTCCGGATAAAAAAGAGGGTCAAGGCGCAGTATTTGAATGGCAAGTTTTATGATCTCATGGGCAAGGTGGTGGCTAGCGCTGATACATTGGAGGATGCTTACGACATTGTCCGGCTGAATTCTAATGTCGATCTGGCGTCTCCATGTGAAGCCCGGATAGTTACGCTACAGTAACCCTCCGCTAATAATGCCACGACACCACGATTACTGTTGTTAATCTTGAGATGATTCAAATCCCGTTCAAATTTCAAATTTAAAAGCAAGTCAAACAATTAAAGTTATCAAAAGTCAAAACTAAAATGTTCATCATGTGGCAAATAATCCCTAACTAATTTTGGTGTTGGAACCAACCTTTTTCAAAATGTCTAAATGCCCTAAACTAAATAAAACAATGGTTAAAATAACAATTTAATTGCTTTTGAAATTATAAAAATACTAAACTAATATATTTTGGCTACAAACTAGGTTTGGTTGTGGCCTGTATTGGTGATACTAATTTAAGGTGCTAACTTGGTATTTCATAAAACTAAAATAAAAGAAACTATAATTGAAAACAGAAAAGAATAAATAAAAGAAAAGAAAAACAAATCAAACAAAAGGAGAACAACAACCCCCCCCCATGGGCCAACCGACCCAACAGGCCGGCTCACCCCGGTCCACCTAATCCACTACTACCCCCCCCCACTACTCCGTAACCCTGACCACGACCGCACAACCCCCCCACCCCCCGATTCCTCAGTCCCCCTCGCGCCCTGGATCTGGACGGCGCCCCTCCCCGTCGCCCCGCCATCCCTGAGGCCGCACTCGTCCTCGACCTGCTCCTCGCCGGTGCCGCCTCGCCGGATCGCTACCTCGTCCACCTCCCGTGCCTCTCCCTCACGGAATCGACCGCGCCGCTCGTTCCCCGCGGCCCAACGCCGGACGCCATCGCCACCGTCTTCTCCGTCATCGCTCACTTCATCCCCGTCCTCCTCCTCGACACCCACTGCAACTCCCCTACGGCCACACTGAGCACGCGCCCCTCCTCTATCCCCGCCCCTCACGCTCACCACGCGCCTGCGCGCTCGCCACGGCGGACGCGCGCCCCGCCTCCCCCGCGGCCTCCTCGCGCCCTGCGCCGCGCGTGCCTGCCCCCGACGCCCCGGTTCCTCGCGTCGCCGCCCCCTGTGGCGAGACCGCCGGCCACTGCCCCATGTGCCTCCGCTCGCCGACCGTGTCGCGCGGCCACCCCTTTCCCGCCCGGCGGTGCTCACCAGAGCACCCCGCCGCTTGCCGCCCGTGGCCTTCTCCTCGTGTCCGCGTCGCTGCCCGACGCCGCGGCAAACAAGCGACGTGTCCGTCGTCCCCGCCACTGGCTGCACCCCTTCTGGCCCCCCTGCTACGGGCTCGCCTCTTGCGCCGGCTCGCCTGGGACGCTGCCGTCGCCCGCCCGGCCTCATCCGCCGTGGCGCCCCTGGGTCACCGGCGCTGGCGTGCTCACGGGGCTCTGCCCTGGCACCCCCATGCCCGTTAGCCTGCGCGCCCATGCCCGCTAGGACCCCCCCTTGCCTATGACACAGGGGCCCCACGCCCCCAGAACGTTTTAAAAAAAGGAATTAAATAAAATAAATAAAAATAATATAATTGATTAATTAATTAATTAAGACAATTAGTTCACTTAATTAATCCTGTTAATTAATCTAATTAATCCTATTTAATTAACCTAATCACCTTAATTGAATTAACTAATCCTGTTTAGTTAACTAAGTCAATGACCACCGGGTCCCACACGTCAGGTTGACCAGTCAACCCTGTTGACTGCTGACGTCAGCATGACCTCATGCTAATTTCATAAATCCATTTTCGAATTAAATTAAATAAATAATTAAATTCTTGAAATTAATAAAATCTTTAGAAAATCATATCTTTTAATCCGTAACTCGTACTGTTCGACAAGTTTTTGTGCAATATTGCATAAATAATATTTTCTTTTTATGATGAGCTTTCAATGCAGGTTACACATGCAAAGAGACATTTTGATGCAAAGGCAAAATACTTTTGCATGACACATGCAGGCACGTACTTGTTATTCTTGCATAGGGATATGCATGAAATCTTGGTGCAACTAGTATGTGTGCATATGCACACTTTTCTGGCCACACGTACGTAGGCCGCTTAGCTAGCTTAGATACGTTTGTACTTACGTATTCTTTTTTTTTTGAGGGAAACAGCAGGACTCTGCTGCGTATTTTTATTAATTTTTGAATAAAATAATACAAATGTTCCAAGTAAGAGAAAAAAAAACTATACATCAGAACGAAAAGTAAACCTAGGAAAGGTAAAAAGAACAATCATGCATACATACATACATACAAGGAAAACAAGCAGCAAAACACCCATCAGGAGCAGCAAGTTATCTGAACATTGCAACCCAATCCGCCATGCCGGAGTAATCCTGTCGTCTTGCTCTATGGGTTAACCATTTCATCTCTTCTTTGAATTTGCGCCTGGAAGTATATAGATTTGGGGGAATCTTTTTAAAAATGAAATCATTCCGCGTTGTCCATATTGCCCAGGAGACCAGAATGATGATTTCCAGAGCAAAAGGCAAATTGATAAGATGCTTGAGATGCGCCACTTGTTCCTGAATATTTGTATTCTGGGGCTGCCATGAGGGGCACACATATTGCCAACAGAGCTGAGCATATGGGCATTGGAAGAAGAGATGATCTCTTGTTTCCAGGGAGTGGTGATTACACATAACATAGGTGTAATCCTCAATGAAGAAATTTTTCCGGTGCAGCATAGCTCTCGTATTTAATCTGTTAAATATCAAAAGCCAGTAGAAGATTTTGTGCCTTAGTTGACAGCAGGTTTTCCATAACCATTTCACGACTGGAATGGGCTTTGGATAAGTGACTAGCAGCTTATATGTTTTAGAGACGCTGTAAGCATGGGCTCCTTGTGGTAATTGCCAGATATCGTGCTCTGAAACTAGGCCAGTATTGTGCAATAATAGTTCCAATTGTTGAAATTGCTCATAAGCTTCTTCTGACAAAGGAACATGAAAGTGTGTAACTAAATCTTCCAAATTGCCCAACTTGTGGAGAGAAATATTCTGATTCTGTGAGAAGGAAAATAGGTGTGGCCATAACTCCCTTTTGGGTAGGTCATCCCATATATCTGACCAAAAGGAGAGAGATTTTCCATCCTGCAAAGAACAGACCGCAAGGTTCTTGTAATCGGGTAGAAGCTTAAGACAATCCCTCCACCAAAAGGAGCAAGTCTGAGTATTAATTGGCGAGAGTCCCTCTGGATAATATATTTCCCAAACCAGATTCACCCATGGAATGTCTGCATGATTGATGAATTTATGCACCATTTTCATTAGTAAACATTTGTTTTGAAGCCACATATTTAAGATACCCAAACCACCTTTATCCTTGGGTCGACAGAGCATATCCCATGCAGCTAAAGGTGGGTTTTTCTTTTCAAGGTCTTTTCCTCTCCAAAAAAGGTGCCTTCTATATTTATCAATTTGCTCAATGATACCTTTATAAAGGATTAGGCAGCTCATGAGAAAAGTTGGCAATGAGGAAAAGACTGCATTGACCATAAGTAGTCTCCCTTCATAGATTAAATACTGAGAGCATGTGGAAATCCTTTTCTGAATCCTCTCAATGAGATACATGAAGTGCTCCATTTTTGGTTTAGTAAAGCTAAGGGGAGTTCCCAAATAGGTAAATGGGAACTTTCCAATTGCACAACCCAAGATAGCAGATAGACATTGCATTTGTTCCTCAACTACATTGATAGGAATCATGTTGGATTTTTGGAAATTGACCTTGAGACCAGAGGCCCTAGAAAAAATGCCCAGAAGGTGTTTGAGATGTTCCAACTGATTGGGGCAAGCAGGCATAATAATCAAAGTATCGTCCGCATATTGAAGAATGGGAAAATCTGGACATGTTTGAAACCGAATGGGTGGCTGAATGAGGTCTCTATGCATTGCATCATTGAGAATAGTCTGTAGGAAATCTGCGGCCAAAACAAAGAGCAAAGGAGAGAGGGGGTCCCCCTGTCTCACCCCTCGTCTGCATAAGAATTGAACTCCAGGAATGCCATTAAGGAGAACAGATGATGTGGCAGAACCAAGAATCTGCTTGATCCAAGAGCACCAAGTGTCTCCAAAACCTTTTCTCTTAAGAATTGCTAGAATCATACCATGTTCCATCTTATCAAAGGCTTTCTCAAAGTCCAACTTGAGCACAATAGTTGGTTTCTTACTTTTATGGCATTGAAACAGAAACTCATATGCCCAGGCAATACAGTCTTGGATGGTCCTTGATTTGAGAAACCCATATTGATTAGTATGTACTAATTCCAAAATAATAGACTGTAATCGATTAGCCAGCAGTTTTGTCAAGAGTTTAATAGTGCAACTCAAGAGTGATATTGGTCGGAAGTCGTTGACTCCGGATGCATCAACTTTTTTCGGAATTAGGGTGATGAAGGAACTATTTATGCTTTGAAGACACAAATTTCCTTTATGAAATTGATCACAAAGGTCATAAAAGTCCTGCTTGATGATGGGCCAACACTTCTTGATAAAATCTGTATTAAATCCATCCGGCCACGGAGATTTGTGAGAAGGGAGATCCTTAGTTACAGCATCAATTTCATCTTTGGTAAATGGGTTTTCCAGGAAAGATAAGTCACTGTGGGCCTGTATAAGATTCAGAAGATCATCAGGAATATCAAAGGAGTCGGATTGTCCCAACCTCTCTTTGAAAGCCGCATGGAGTATTTTAGCCTTTGCCTCATGACCAAAAACCTCTACACCATTAGAGCCAACAAGAGAAGTGATGCAGTTATGTCTGTGCTGAACGGAGGCTAAAGCATGAAAGAAATCTGAATTTTCACTGCCTAAGGTTACCCATTTAATCTTGCCTCTTTGCCGCCAATATTCCTTCTGCTAGGAGAGCAATTTCTCCAAGTGACGCTTGAGAGCGGAGCGAAAAGAGGATTCAAAAGGATATAAATCTCTGGATTGCTCTAGAGTATCCAGCATAGCAATCAGAGCATTGAGTGAAAGGATATCCTCTTTAAGATTGGAGAGTGTTTTAGCCCAATTCTTCAAACTTTTTCTCAAGATTTTTATTTTTGCATTAATCATCTTTGCTGCATCTGCATAGTGAATACTTTGCTTCCAGACAGACTCAACCAAGGGTAAGAAGCTATCATGATCCATCCACCAATTTTCAAACCGAAACACATTGCTTCTGGGCATAGAATTCTGGATAGAAATAATGCATGGTACATGATCAGAGGTTGTCATTGCCATAGGAAAAGCCATAGTATTTGGATAAGAGATGGTCCAGGCACTACATGTGAAAACCCAGTCTAGCTTCTCTAGGAGTGGGCTATCCTGCATGTTGCTTCAAGTATATTTTCTACCCTTTAATGGGATCTCAATCAGCCCCAGCTCGCTAATAACAGCATTAAAGTGTAGCATGTCAGAAATTTTACCACCAGGTTTGTTTCGATCATCAGGACTCCTAATGAGGTTGAAATCTCCCACCAGAAGCCAATCCACATCATCTGGTATTTGAATGCCCTCTAACCAACCCAAGAATTCTGTTTTCTTATCGTCTTGGCATGGTGCATAAACATTCGTTAGAGTCCAACAACTACCACATTTAGTAGATTGCAAACCCACTGAAACTGCATAGCTATTCTGAAATAAAAGTTCCCCTTTGAAGTGAGCAGAGTTCCAAACAGTTAGTATGCCCCCAGACCGACCAATAGAAGGTGTGAAAGCAAAAGCATCAAATCGCGAGGGGCAAAAATTCCGGATAAAAGATATATCAATAGTTTCCTTCTTAGTTTCCTGAAAACAAACTATGGAACAACCACTTTCAGAAATCTTATTCTGTATATGCAGCCATTTCTCCGGGGAGTTAAGACCTCTGATATTCCAGTTTAATACTTTCCAATGTTGTTTATTCATTTGAATGGATTTGATAAAAGAAGGGACCAATAACTAACTGACCACTGCCCCAATCCCATAGGGAAAAAGTGTCACTAGCAGCTGACATAACAGGATCAAATCCAAAACAACCAGGAAGATGCAAAATATAAGCATACATCATAACCTGGATTGGACCAGGCTTGCAAATACCAAGGTACTGAACATATAAACTGGTCCACATGAGGGTAGAGATAACATAACAGGTCCACATGATCATACTCAAAAGCAAATTTCTGACAAAGTACTTATAGTAAGAAGATAACATAAGAAACGTTTTCAGGAGGGCAAAGGCCCACTCTTCACTTCTTCTTGGGCTGAGCATTCTTGGGGTCATCCACATTCTTCTTAGTTGCCTTCTTTGCTTTCTTTTGCAGTGGCTGATCCTCAGCCAAACCAAACTTATCAGAAAGATTTTTCACAATTTTCTTGTTAAGGGGTGGCTCCACAGCAGAACAAGCCAAGCAGTTTTTATCAAAGCATGTTTTTCCCTTGTAACCTTTATGAAGAAACTTGAGCCTGTCACTCCGTCGTACATCTGATATAACCATAGGTGTTTTAGCATGCTTCTTGCGAGCATGAACCAGAGAAGTACTGAGCAGCTCAACCTGAACAAGTTCGCATCCATATGTAGCCGTACGTATTCTTGTACTTATATACCGGCAAGTTCGCATCCATATGTAGCCGAATACCCGCTTCTATGTATAGACCGTACATATACGTATTGGAGTATATGCGGCCGGCCCGCGAGCGCGCACGTATATGCCTGAGTACCCGCAGTATCCAAACATGCCTAAATGTATTGATTCAAATGGATTTTGATCTGGATGCATACAAAAAAAAAAGGGGCAAGCATGTTCTTGTGCGGCACGTTCGGAAAGAAACCGGCTAGACAGTATATACCCATAAATCTCTGTGTACGAGATGATCTTTCCTTTTATTTTAGGGAAAAACTTACCTTCAACCGGCTGATGCGCGCGCGAGCGTCCGCCGCTTGCGTAGCGGTTAGATCAGTCCCGATCAAGCAGCCAGGCTGGCCATAAGGCAGTCCCGCGCGACGAGTCGTTTTCTTGCAACAAGGGTCTTGTTTCAGTAGATTTATGCAACACATGACTAGTTTCAGAAAGAAAGAAAAAAGATTCCGTGGTGAAGGTTTTTTTCCTGCAACTGGGATCTTGTTTCAAAAGATTTCTGCAACATATTTTTGTTTCAGAAAGAAAAAAAATGTTTTGGTTGTGAAGGTTTTTTTCTGCAACAAGGGTCTTGTTTCAGAAACATAGCCCGAGTTGCAGCGCCGCAGGAGCGTCCGGCGTTAAAAAGTGAGTGGTCAGACATTGCAACATGAGGCATGTTTCAGAAACATAGCTCCGGTTGCAGAAAAAGCAAAAGAAGTTTCAGGCGTGAGAGGCCGCCGCCTCGTGCTCGATTGGAGCTAGCAGCTGCTCAACAAGCTGATACAGAGGAGGAGCAGCAACTCCGGCGAGCACAACAAGGACTAGTTCCCCGGAGCGCCGACGGCAGCGATTTTGCGGTGGCGGCGACTGCCGCTGCGCTGGGCGGAGCTGTGGAAGGACGACGGAGAGGGGATTCTGTTTCCGAAACTGAGCGGCTGTTGCAGGAAGTAGGGAGGTGGTCACGTGCGTACTATGGTTAGATCAGACGGCTGTCAGGGCGCTCATCCAACGGTGCTCCATGCGGCGGATGTTTTCAATACATCTGCCGGAAGACGCGTAGCGGCACCCTTTATTTTATGCATGCGTGCAGGGCAAGAAGAAAAGTATTGAAAAGGAAGATTGAAAAATGGAAAGCTTCAGATGCGATTAGCAACTAGCAGCCCAAATATTGGAAAGTTTGCACCGACGTGTGGTAGCCAAGGGTTCTGCCTCCTGCCTATATAAATACGGTACTGCTAAAAATCAGTCGACTGAGACTTCGTCTCAGTCGACGGGCCAGCCGTTCGACCTTCAGCAGCTTGCAGATTCGCGCTGGGATCCCTTTGTCCCTGTTTCGACCTGTCTAAGGCGTGGACCGGCCCGCTTTGTTTTCTCCTCGTCGAACCCGTGATCCCCTGTGCGAGCGCTGCTGATGGGCTGGGGCTATGCTGTGTTTCGATGCGTTTTTTTTCTGTGTTTGTTTTTGGGCCGCATTAAAGTGAAGAAGGGGAAGCGGCCACCCCGTGGAGTGAGTTTCCCCTACCATTCTTCCACATCTTTTTCTTGTTTGTCTTGTTCTTGTTGGTGGTACACCATAGATCTGAAGAGATTAGGGTCGTTTTTTGTGTGGATCAAGCGAAGATTAATAGCTTCAACTCTATAATCGACTCCAGAATTTTTAGTTATTTTTTCGTGTCATTATTGTTCAAGCAGTCAATAGATTGGAGGTGTTTTTTCTGTGGTTCATGCGGATGTAAGGTTCGGGGTAGTTTTTGTAGTGCATCAAGGGCGGCCAGAGTGAGCGGCTGCTTTTGTTTTTTTGTTAGGTGCTGCAGATGTAACGCCAAGTAAACTGCATTCTTTGGTGTTTAAATTTCAGTTAGTTTAGTTCTTTTTGCTTCTTAGTCTGAAATTCATGTCTGCTACATTGTAGGAGTTCGTCACTGTGCCCATGTATCCAGTAGAGTAGATGGGATTTTGTATGTCTATATTCGCCCCCCCCTACGTGTGTTCTTTTTTTGTTTTGTATCAAATATGTGATTAAAAAAATGTGTAGAATCTGAATATGATGTTATTTTGTTTGTTAAATATTTATTAAATATTATTTTGGAAGATATTTAAGTCAAACAAATATTTTTCTTAATTATCCATATCTATTAAACCGTAACTCCGATTTTAACATGTTATATATGAAATTTGAATAGAAAAATATGTAGAATTTGAATATAATGTTATTTTTACCTATTAAATATTTTAAAAGCAAACTTGTAACCTATAGGGCACGTCCGTTTTTCTTTCGTACCGCGACGATCTGGATTGCAAATAAACAATCACTAAAATCATAAAGAGACGAAAGAAATCATTGATAACCACACATGAGCACCTCTGAAAAAACTGGCAGGGGAAAAACAACATTCAAACACACTTTGGTTTGTGTGAACACTGAGGCCACCGAGGGTGAGAAGGAGGATAAGCGGCAACACAAAAATGATGCATCGCTAAAATAAAGGGCATGAACATATTATGGTTATCGGGTTAAGAGTGTGTTATTTTTTTTCTCTCGTTGCAACGCACGGGCTCTTTTGCTAGTATTGTTCAAGCAGTCAATAGATTGGAGGTGTTTTTTCTGTGGTTCATGCGGATGTAAGGTTCGGGGTAGTTTTTGTAGTGCATCAAGGGCGGCCAGAGTGAGCGGCTGCTTTTGTTTTTTTGTTAGGTGCTGCAGATGTAATGCCAAGTAAACTGCATTCTTTAGTGTTTAAATTTCAGTTAGGTTCAGTTAGTTTAGTTCTTTTTGCTTCTTAGTCTGAAATTCATGTCTGCTACACTGTAGGAGTTCGTCATTGTGCCCATGTATCCAGTAGAGTAGATGGGATTTTGTATGTCTATATTCGCCCCCCCCCCCCACGTGTGTTCTTTTTTTGTTTTGTATCAAATATGTGATTAGTAGTTTCAAGCAGAGAATCACCCACATAGTTTAGACCTTATTCTTTTAGGTTTGATTTTTTTGTGCATTCATGCCCAATAGTGTCTCTCGCTCTCGCATGTCTGTCGGCAATGTCGGTGTGGTGGATTTTTGATGATGAAACTGGATTCTTTGCTTGTAGCTAGATTCACTTACCTCGATAAATAAAGCCCCGTTTTTATGTGTCACCGTTTTTTTTCATTCAGATTTTTTGCTTTTTTTGCTGCTGTATTTTTAGGGTCTTTGCAGTAAAGATTATTTTACAACTAGTAGTACTAAATTTCTTAGTAGGCCAAGAGACTGAGATGCAGTGTGTCTGGATTGTACTGGAAGTAGTTTTTATCAACATGTTTTTTTATGCTTGTAGGTACTTATAGAGAAATTTTTACACACTCTGTACATCCTCTGTACAGAGAGAGTAGTGCACTTTTTTTACACCCTCTGTTCATGAGTAGGTGACAAGAGAGATGTGTGTTTAGGATTTTTTTTTGCTAAGTTGAACATTCTTTTTTGTTTTTTAGTATGTCAACCTCTGCTAGTTATCCTTTTTTTGGACACCTTTTTCTTCTTTTTTATCTGGTGAGTGCTATCGCTTATACTGTTCTTTACTGGGATATTTTTGGTGTCTCAAGAAGTGCTTCTCTCATATCCCCTCATACACATTACTGAAACCATTAGTAGGTGTGATTCAATCCCTTATTTTGTTTTATTCTAGTCAAGATTAGTAGGTCCAAGAATAGGATTTTGCTGAAACATTACTTTCGCGAAATCAGTTCCATGTTTTTTGAGGATTATCTCTGAACTCAAATCCCCTCATATATTACTGGGCCATCATTAGGAGTTGTATAGTCCTTTTGTTTGTTTTACTTAGGTTTTTCGCTGAAATATTTTCTCTCAAAACAAGAGAGATTTTTTATTACTGAATGTATTAGCAGCAGTGTGGTATGTTTATTTTATCTCTCATAACCCCTATCTAATCTGCAGCATGTTTTTCTGAAATCTTTTCTTTTTGTAAACAGGAGATATTACTGCTGATATCTATCACTAGAGAGTGGGTTGTTTTTGTTTTGTTTTGTTTTGCTTAGACTCTTTTTTTTAATTCAGAAGCATGTTCAAATCTATCATTTTTTTGCGTAATCAAAAAGAGAATGATTTAATGAAAGTAAGTTTCCAGCAGCAGCATGTTTTCTTTAGTTTTTTTTCATGCTAAAAACCATATGAAATTAGTGCGATGTTCATTTTTTCTTTTGTATATGAATTAATATGGTCTTTTGATAGATTCATCATCATTTTTATCTCCACATCACAAATGTAAATACGTTTCTTTTTTTCATCAGCGGCGACACCAATGATATATTATCATTTTCTTGAAATCCTTTATCTTCGGAAGCATACACGTTTTTTTGCACTAAAAATCATTTAGCTGAATATGTATGTGTATCATTAGCACAAATTTATGTTTTTGGCCTTTTTATTTATGCGCACAGGAGATGCTTTGCAGAGTTTGTCTTCTAACTTGGTCGCAACCAGAGGACCTTTGTTTTGTCAGAGGGGGCGGCGTTGAGAGAGATGGGGCAAGTTATATGTCCCAACACTAGGCACGCAACTACATGTCTTATAACTTGGTCGCAACTGGGGACCTTTGTTTTGTCGGAGGGGGCGGCGTCGAGAGAGAAGGCCCCACCCGCATGCTCAACTATACACACGCAACTGCATGTCTTTTTTCCATCATGGTCGCAATTGCATGTGTTATAACTTTGTCCCAACTCGAGTTTTTCATTTTTTATTGTACGGGGAGAGGGGCCAGTTGCATGTCCCAAACCAGGAAAGACAACCGCATGTTTTCTAACTTGATCGCAACCGGGTGACCTTTGTTTTTGTCGGAGGGGACGACGTCGAGAGAGATGGGGCCAGTTGCATGTCCCACACTAGGCACGCAACTCCATGTCTTCTAACATTGCTCGCAACTGCATGTCTTCTAACATTGCTCGCAACTTGGGGGACCTTTGTTTTGTCGGAGGTGGCGGAGTCGAGAGAGGGGGCCCAGTTGCATGCCCCACACTACGCACGCAACTGCATGTCTTCGAGCATGGTCGCAACCGCGTGCCTTATAATTTGGTTGCATCTCTGACTTTGCCAGTTTCATGTCCCACAATGGGCACACAACTGCATGTCTTCTTAGTTGGTCACAATTGGGGACCTTTTTTTTGGAAGGAGCGGCGTCGAGAGAGATGGTCCCCAGTTGCATGTCCCGCACTAGGCACGCAACTGCATGTCTTTTAACTTGGTCGCAACTTGGGAGGGGGGTTTGTTTTGTCGGAGGGGGTCGCATCGAGAGAGATTGGTCTAGGTGCATGTCCCACACTAGGCACACAACTCCGTGTCTTCTAACTTGGTCGCAACTTGGTGGAACCTTTGCTTTGTCGAAGGGGGTGACGGCGAGAGAGAGGGGCCCAGTTGCATGCCCCACACTAGGCACGCAACTACATGTCTTCGAGCATGGTCGCAACTGTATGTCTTATAACTTGGTTGCAACTCGACTTTTGCCAGTTTCATGTCCCACAATGGGCACACAATTGCATGTCTTCTGACTTCGTCGCAACTGGGGGACCTTTTGTTTTGTCGGAGGGGGCGGCGTCGAGAGAGACGGGGCCCGGTTGCATGTCCTACACTAGGCACGCAACTGCATGTCTTCTTACATTGTCGCAATTGGGGTGACCTTTGTTTTGTCGGAGGGGGCACATCGAGAGAGATGGGTACAGTTGCATGTCCCACACTAGGCATGCAACTGCATGTCTTCTGACTTGGTCGCAACTTGGGAGACCTTTGTTTTGTCGGAGGTGGCGGCGTCAAGAGAGAGGGGCCCATTTGCATGCCCCACACTAGCACGCAACTGCATGTCTTCGAGCATGATCGCAACTGCATGTCTTATAACTTGATTGCAACTCCGACTTTGCCAGTTTTATGTCCCACAATGGCCATGTCTTCTTACTTGGTCGCAACTTGGGACTTTTGTTTTGCCGGAGGAAGAGGCGTCGAGAGAGATGGGCCCTAGTTGCATGTCCCACACTAGGCACGCAACTGCATGTCTTTTAACCTGGTCACAACTGGGGGGCATTTGTGTAGCCGGAGGGGGCCGCGTCGAGAGAGATGGGGCCAGTTGCATGCCACACACTAGGCATGCAACTGCATGTCTTTGAGCATGGTCGCAACTGCATGTCTTATAATTTTGTCATAACTGAGGGACATTCGTTTTGTTGGAGGGGGCGGCGTCTAGAGACATTGGGCCAATTGCATGTCCCACAACAGGCACGCCAACTACATGTTTTATAACTTGGTTCCAACTCGACGATGGGTAGAGGGGCCAATTGCATGTCCTACAAAAGGCACGCAACTGCATGTCTTCTAAGTTGGTCGTAATTGGGGGACCTTTGTTTTGTCGGATGGGGCGGCGTCGAGAGAGAGGGGCCCAGTTGTATGCCCCACACTGGGCACGCAACTGCATGTCTTCGAGCATGGTCGCAACTACATGTCTTATAACTTGGTTGCAACTCCGACTTTGCCAGTTTCATGTCCCACAATATCATGACAAATGTAAAGAAGTCTTTCTTTTTCTTTTTCTTTTTAGTGTACATGGAACTGAAAATGAAAATAAAAGAAAAACATAAACAAAAGAAAATAAATAAAAGGAAAAAACCAGAAACGAACAAATAATCTAGACATGGGAAAATCGTACAAAGACCTAACGGTAGGCTAGTGGTGCGCTTCAAGAAGAATTAGCGCCCAGAAAAATCACGAGGCAATAAAAAATCGCTGGCCAGAAATCACTTGTCATGCACATTTTTGTCTCTATCACGGGCTTGTACTTGTTTGTTCAACACCCTTTTCCCTGTGTGTGTATAAAACAAATTAACAAGGGAACTTCCCGGTCCAAATAAACAAAAAAAACAAACAAAGGGAATAAGGAAAGCCCACAAATCAGGCTAATACAGCCCATCAGACACAAGTCAAGAAATGGGCCTAATCTACTTTTGATGACATCATCTGACTGAGACTGAGACCTAGACAAACCCATATAAATACAAGAGAACCCACGCAGCCGGGGCAAGAAGAGAAGACTTCACGTACGCAGCAGAGGAGAGAGACAGAGAAGACGGAGATGCGCCGAGCCGGCTGCGTCGAGCAAGGGGCACCGCAGCTAAACTCACGCACGTAGCCGGCGGAGACGAGTGCTACGTGAGAAGAACAACACACCCGGGAGGCAGAAGACGCGCCGTGGCGGCAGCATCGAGAACAACAGGAAGGCCGCGCCCACGGCGGCGGCATGCTCGCCGGGCAACGACGGCAGTGCATGCGACGTACATCTACATCTCTTTTATGTATGCAGGGAGCAAGCACACGTCTCATGGACAGAGGACCTCACGCAAGAACACAGCTTGCGAGGGAGACAGAAGGCACGCAGCACACTAAGAAGAGGCAGCCGGCGAGGCAACAGCACCTCCCGTAGGCTCCTGCACGACCAGAGAAGATGAGGAGACGCGCCCTGGCGGCAGCGTCGAGGAGATCGGAGAGCGCGCCCTTGCAGTGGCGCGTGCGCCAAGGGAACACGACGACGACACCCTCACACGGAAGAAGAGCAGCGGCGAGCAGATGAACGCGCCCACACGAGGATTTCTGGCGGTGCAATAATCTTGTTCTTGTTCTATGTGTGTAGGTCTCACACACCCGGATGCGGCGGACAAAGCGGCGGCCGATGTGGCGCTCTCACACATGGCTGCACACTCACTCATGGACGCACATAGCAAGGAGGAGGCGTCGAGCCTGCTGGGAGGCCGATCGCCATCTACTTCGTCAAGCTGGCGCCATAGAGGACGGAGGCGTGGAGCTCGCCCAGATGACGCCCGTCTTTTTCTTCATCAAGCCGGCGCCATGGAGGATGGTGGCGTGGACGACGCCCATGGCCAACATCATCAACCTGGTGCCAAGGATCATGACCGGGAGCTCGCAAGAAGGACGCCTGCCATCCACTTCGTCATGCTGGAGCTAGAGGACGGAGGCGTGGCACCCGTTGTGGATGCCGCCGACGTCTACTTCGTCAAGCTGGAGCCCGGAGGCGTGGAGCTCGCAGGGACTCCGCCGTGTGCTGCGGAGGAAGGCGAGACGGAGCTCGCTAGGACGACGCCCGTCTTTTTCTTCATCAAGCCGGTGCCATGAAGGACAAAGTCAGGGAGGCTCACAACGATGGCGCCGCCGAGTCGCGGTGGATAGCGGCGCGGAGCATGCCAAGACGACACCAACGCCAATATGACGATGCCGGTGCCATGGAGAACGGAGGCGTGGAGCTCGCAAGGATGCCCTTGCCGTGCCGCGGTGGATGGCGGCGCGGAGCTCGCCAAGACGACGCCCATCGCCAACATCAACCCGGTACCGCGAAGGATTGTGGCGTGGAGCTCGCAAGGAGGAAACTACCAATGTCTACCTCGTCAAGATGGAGCCCGCGACCCGAAGCCATGGAGATGATACACGCCCTTGGTGCTGCCCGCAACACGGAGCCCGCGATGCGAAGAAGATGGCGCTACGCAATGACATGGCTTCACCAACCCTTACCACTACATGGTGCTATTTGCGACATGAAGACGAGACGTGATGGCGAGGAGGCGACTTGACTTCATCAACACTAACTCCCGATGGCCCGTGAGGCGGTGCCCTTGTCTTGGAGGACCGCCGTAAACACGGCGTCCAGCCAAGACAAGGCGCCAACCACACCGGCATTGCCGGTACGTGCGAGCATTGGTTTTTACACCGACGCTGGTCTCCACAAAAGATTACTCCCGCGAGGCAACCCCTTGCATACCCGACGAAGCCGTTATATCGTCAAGAAGTCCGAGCAGAGCAGGACCCATGCAACTTCAACACCAACTACATCAACGTTGTCAAGACCGACGAGGTGCGATGGCGAGGGCGAACGTGGCCAGCACAAAGCCATGTTTTGAGCGGCACGTGTACCGATGAGGACACGGGCTTTGCCGCCGCCCACACCACACACACACACCAGCATCATCATGCATGGAGAACGCGAAGCGAAGACGACGAAGACGTCCACACGGCTTAATCGGAGGTATCTCGCGGAGCAACCCGCGGGAGTAATTAACCGGGAGCTTTTCGAGGCCCCGGGAACCAGGGGACCGCACATCGCCATTGTTAGGCAGGCCGCGCTAGTAGGCCACGGAGCGCAATCATTTTTTTATGGGATCTTGTAATTTTGTTCATCCAAAGAGATAAATGAAATACTTGTTTCCCGTATCACTTTTCTTTGTGTACTACGGTACACTGGCACGCCCGCATTTTTTTCTTTTTCCCCGGTGCATGAGAGAAATCCATACTCCGCTTCCCTTCTAACGGAGCGCAATAAGATTTTTCTCGTGTCAAACAAATTGGCACGCCCGGTGGGACATGGTTCTCCTCCCATCTCTGCTTCACCGTGGTCGTCACAATCGTCTTCGCCCGTCTCCCAACCTGCACAGCATGTTGCATGACAAGACGCCGCCAAGGGTTCCCGCTCATCAAGATCCCTTTCATGTAGGTGGACTCTCCCCTGACAGCAACTCGGAGTTGGTGATGATCTAGTTTGGATTGATGCGGCCCATGGTCGTCATCGAGCTTGGCGAGAAGGTCTACATTCATCAAGCCCAGGATCCTGCGCAGTTTCAAACTATGCAGTCGAAGAAGGCGCTAAGGCGGGAAGCCAAGATGAAGAAGGAGCGTCGCGAGCTAATGCTTGAGGCGCGCCCCCTGTTGAAGGAATCGACAAGGGCGGATATGAAAGGAGATGTGGAGGAAGCTCAACGCCTCCACACCAGAGCCGCCAACAGGCGGTCTAGTGCGGCGTCTCTCCATGCCCCTACCGCGACTACGCACTCGGAGCCGCTGACACCAACACCGCGGCGTACCGAGGTTGAGCTTCTCGAGGGTTTAGAGGCTATGTCACAAGACTTGCGTAGGCTCATGGCCAACGCTCGTTTGTCGGATAGCCCTCATCCCCTACGCAACTACAGGAGGAAGTACCGCAAGGTACAATTACTCCACCAACAGATAGCTTCCCGCATCGCTCAGAGCACGGTGCCGGAGGAGGATTGGTCCCTTGGAGCAAGGGACCTAGCGGACAAGGTGTTCACTTACAGTAGTACATTGACCTTCCTAAACGAATTGTTCCCCAACGATTGGGCATACGAGCCAACCAAGGTCAAGCTCCTGGTGAGGCGAGCTGTTATGAAGGAGTTTTGGAAGCGGCGTTCGCGCAAGGAGCCTGTTGTACAGGGCCCTACGGTCTCCATCAACCTTGAAGATACTCGGCGGGGTGCGTGGGCTCCATGCCTTCATACTTCAGTGGTCGACGACCGGTCTCCCCAACGACAACAGGTTTTCTGTCCTTCACCATGAAGCACCCGCCCCACGTGACGAAGACCCGCGGCGAGAATTTCGTCAACTCCAAGAGCAGATGAACAACATCTAGAGGCGGCTGCATAATCCATCGGCGCCAAGTACATCACCAACACAAGCTTCATGTAGGATGAAGCATCAAGCCCCAAGTCATCGTCCTAAACATGAGTGTCAGACTTCGATGCCTCGACGACAAACTTCACCAACCTGACACTTCTAGCAATGGGGGCATCCTAACATGCCTCACATTGGAACTGGTGGTCAAGACAACAAGACAAAGAAAGGAACCCTCGGCCTACTCAACGGTGGCGACCATGGGAGCCACCACGGCCGACACTTCACCCAACATTCCTAGTTAGCAACACTCTGTGAACAGCGAGCCAAGTGAGTAGAAGAGCTCGTCAACATGTCAGCATCACAAGAGCTAGAAGACAGGGGGATGGACCAAGCCAGGAGAGGACGCGCCTGCGGTGTGGCAGCGTCAAGCAAGGGAATTTGAGGAGGTGACAGTGCACCAGCTACGGCGTGCACGACGCGTGCGCCCGAGACGGTGACACAAGCGATGAGGTGGAGAACTCCCTCATGGCCGTTCTAAGGATGCCAAGTCTAGTGCAAGGCGCTCGCAGAAGCACCGTGCCAGAGTCGTCACTGGCCACGTCCTGGATGGGCACTTGAAGACACGTCCGTGTCGGCAGCGAGGACGCAAATACACTATGGCACCAGAGAAGAAGAGCATGCTAGCTGTAACCGTGGCGGCTGCAACAAGTTGCTGACGATCCGACATTGGCGTGAACAAGGCAAGCGGACGCCCTGCAAGCCGAAGAAAGGGGAGCAACGCAAGCCCCACTAACTAACTTTTCATGATATATGTATGTCTTCCATCTATCAGGAGACATAATTCAATGTGTAAGTGAAGGGCCACCCAGCCAAGAGAAGACGCGCCTGCGGCGGCAGCGTTGAGGACGGTGACGAAAGCCATACACAGGGGCAGAGGAGGCACCCGCTCGGCCGGGGACCGAGGTAGAAGGAAGGACGCACCCTTGACGGTGGCGCGCTCGCCGTTCAGCACACACGTGCTCTGTCCTATCTGCAGCTGCGCTTGCACCAAGGAGGACGTGCAACATCAAGGCAGAACACGCTAGTGGCATCCCGGCACGCGTGCAGTAACGCCAGCATGCACCACCAGTTTCGTGGAGCCAAGCATGCATCACTAGCTTCGTCAAGACGAGCGTGCTATCTCAGGTCAGCACAATATTTAACATCCATCCATCTCTCGTGTGTATCCTGGCATGATAATTACAAGTATCATGAGCATCCGGGAGCATCATCGTCCGGTACATGGAGAAGGTAGACGCGTGGGCGCCATTGCAGCAGCGCCTCCTACGAGTCTAGTTCAGCCGACCGGTGGGCTGGTCACGAAGACGATACATGAGAACTCACGCACATATAAGACCCGAAGGGCCTGTGAGATGCAAGACGTGGATCATCTTTCCGGAGCCGTGGGCGGCGGCGACGGTGACTCACTCGAAGCAAATCCATCCAACAAGGCCACACATCCATCAAACTCCCAAGCCCGAGCAAGGAGGAGAGACCCAGGTGGAGACGCGCCCATGGCAGTAGTGTCGACGAGGAAAGGGAGCCACAGAAGAGGCCCTCGCACTTGGTGCACTTGCACCCAAGGTAGCCGTGGACGACGTGCCGGTGATTGCAACTCCTTGGACGTACCATGACATCAACGAACGGCCACCGGAGAGCTCGCCAGTGGTGTCTTCTTCCATGTATGCTTCCATGATGATAGCGGCGAGGCTGCAGGCGAGTAGCACGGCACCAAACTCAACCTTGGCGATGGCATCAGAGTGGCTGCCGGCGTGCGCCCCCGCGCCATCTACACCGCCGCGACAACGTCGGAGCTGCTGGCCTACAGCCCGGCGCCATCTCCACCATGCCGGTGTGCGGCCTGACGCCGTCTGCACCACTCACGGCCATGTTGGAGCCGTCGCCCTCGACCTCCGGCTCAACCAGGAAGATTGCTTCATCGATAGGATGCAAAGACCTTCATCGTCTTCTCACCCGGCGAGGGAGCTAACCACCTCGACCACGCCGGTGCCATCGCCATCAATCTCCGGCTCGGTAAGGAAGTTGCTTCATCGAGACAAGGTCGACATCTTCATTGACTTCACATCCGCTCGCGGGTGCTGACTACCTCGACAAGCCACCCTGTACCTACATGGACATAACGTCGACATCTTCATCAACTTCTCATCTGGCAAGGACGCTGACCACCTCGGTGCACCGCACCTACACCAACATGGGATCGCCGACTTCATCAACTCGTCATCTGCCGAGGACGCGGTCTATAGCGTCTCTTCCGAACGCCTACATGATTTCTCCATCTTCACTGGCTTATCACCCGGCGACGACACAGACTGCACCGGCACACCACCATTCTTCTACATCAACCGTCTACACCGAGCGGAGGTCGTCCCTGTAACTGCGACGCCCCATGGTCTACATCGACAAGATAGTATTGTCGTCATCTTTTAGCACCGTTGTCAAGCAGCGACACTCAAGTCTTCTCCAGCTTATACATCAACACACTTCCCCAACATCGTCCATGCTCTGACGAGGCAAAGCTATTCTCCATCGACATGTCTTTTTCCGATGAAGCAATCCATATCTTGCCAGGCACCGACGAGGCGAAGGGAAGTCATCTTGTCCGACACCGACAAGGTGGACATCACCAGGCCGGGCACCGACGAGGCGAAGGCCGCCCACTTCATCATCGGACAATCGACAAGATGGAGGGATATGGCTAAGCATGGCCAGGGCGATGGGCGTACCGCTCTGCCCTTCACTTCATCACTACATCCCCACCATCTACACCAAGCCAACGGCGCAATCGAAGCCTTCAACAAGACACTCAGGAGGATACTCAAGAAGACGGTGACAAGGAATAGGAGAGACTGGCATGGTCATCTCTTTGAGTCCTTATGGGCGTACCTCGTCACGGTTCATACCCCAACGCAGGCGACTCCGTTTTCTCTCATTTACGGGAGTGAGGCGGTCCTACCACTGGAGGTCCAGCTACCCTCTTTGAGGGTGGCTATCCAAGATGAGATCGCCCAAGACGAACAGGTACAACTGAGGTTTCAGGAGCTCGACGCCCTTGAAGAGGGGCGACTTAATGCCCTACAAAACCTGGAGCTTTACCGCCAGAATATGGTGAGAGCTTACGACAAGCTCCTCAAGCAACGCGTTTTCCGAAAAGGCGAGTTGGCCCTTCTGCTCAGGCGACCCATCGTCGTGATGCACAAGACGAAGGGCAAGTTCGAGCAAAAGTGGGAAGGGCCATAAGTCATCAAGCAAGCCTACGACGGGGGAGCATACTAGCTCGTCGATTCCCAGGGAGTCCGACCTATGCCCCCAATCAACGGAAGGTTCCTCAAAAAATAATTTTTCTTAAAAATTTTCTTCTTTTGGATTTTCATTGGGGAAACTTTTTCTGTTGGCTTTCGGATCCATGATGCATTCTCCTTAGCATTTCATGGATATATCTAGTTTTCCCCAATTTTTATGGACTAAGTCCAACAAAAATGGCTTCCCCCCATCGCACTACGCTGTTGATTGAGGTTTCGGCTACCCTAGGACTTGTTGGAGGGCGGCACAATGTGTCGATTTGCAGGTGGAGCGGCTCCTACACCCACAATGCACGACATGTACCAGGTGTATGCTTCTGGAGGCAGCGGAGATGATTACTTGGGCACTTATGAGTATTGAGACCCTGCGCTCTTTATGTTTCTCGGCATGCCTCGTGTTCACAGAGGCTCGCACTCCAGGGAAGACTATAGGAAAATATCATGGAGGGCTGCCTGACCCGACACAAGTTGGTTTGGTGCGTAGTCACATGGCAACCCTGGGGTGCGCCACCAGAAGCCCCAGATAAAGTGCTAGAGGGGTTTTCCTAGTCCACAGAGGTGAACAGTTCCCTTCCAAGTTCCTAAGGTGGGTCCGCAAGAAATCCCGGAAGAAGAGTCATCAAGAAGTTCGACCCGAATGTTAAAACAAGTCCATGAAGTCCGCGGCCAATCAATCATCCGCGTGAGCAATCAAGATGAAATTCTGAAAGTACAAGAAGCAAATTCAAGAAAGAAAATCCCAACAGTCCAAGAAGCAATCAAGCGGTCCCAAGCAGTAAGGAACCCACTGGAAGGAAGGCGGGAGGTAGCTGTTCACCACCCCTCAATATGCATGAAGAAAAATAGCCAAGCCGCTGTCCCAAAACCATTTACCCTGAACTTATCACACCCAAGTCTCTGGGTTCATGGGGCGTGTGCAGGGGGCATATTGAGCTGTGGGGGTCCTAAGTATGATGATGGGCTAGAGTATGAATTTCCGTTGCCTCTCGGAAGCATCCTGAAACACGACGTCTTCATACATTTACACCGAAGCTTATTTAAGTTGTTGAGTTGCAATCGTCAAGGTCTTTCGACGGTTCCCATTGACAAGTCCTTCGGTAACCTTCTCGGATATCATGCCTATAGCTGGTGTATAACGGGAAAGCCAACATTTTAAAACCCACAAACATTTTTCTCTCTCTTTGTCCCATGTTTTAGTTTGGTGTTCCTAGTTGTGCTCCTCCAACATCTTTTGCAGCCATGGAGAGACACTCCCTGTCATCATCGACGGCATTCAGATGACAACCACTACATCGAAATACGTCCTGGGTGTTTGGGCGTAACAATATCCATGCGTCCCTGACAACACCGACGACAGCCCGACAACCAATGGTTTACACCGACACACACGATGGGGCACCAGAAGGCAACACCTGCGCTCACGAAGGTGGAGCCGATTCATCCCCGCAACCCTGTCTCCAACAACAATGGAGCTTGGGGGCAACTTCAACCCCTCAATTATTTGTAAGGTCGATGGCGTCCCGGCGCACCACCAGAATTGTCACACCATCGATGGTGTGACGGTTCGCTCAGTGAAGGGGAGCTATCGACAGTCTACCGATGCCTCGCCTATATCAAGACAAGGAGATCACGGGAGCAGTGCAACGCGCCAGTGCGGCCAGCGTGAATCTGTGAAACCCTCCAATCAAGTCGGCTGGCACCGTAGCAGCTAGACGGTCGTGACGAGATTGGTAAAAAAAATTCTTTTTGTTTTCAAGATAAGGCATGATGTTTCGCCTTGGAATGAAGACGGAATAGGGTTGCCTCGTTGGCTGGCATCGTGCCTGTTATACGATCGAACGAGCTCCTTAAAGAAAACGAGTGTGGATGGACATGCCTGCACTAGATCATATCGTTATATGGATACAACATTTATCTTCACGAGGGCATTCATAGTCGCCGACCCCTAGGGTGATGCGCCCTTCGGCTGCACACAAGTTGGTGCGCCGAAACAATCCAAGAGGGAGGTGTGATCACCAAACAAAGCTCGATCAGCTTCGCGCTCGAACTTTATTTGGTGAGGGGGCATTTGTTCGACAAGTTTTTGTGCAATATTGCATAAATAATAATTTCTTTTTATGATGAGCTTTCAATGCAGGTTACACATGCAAAGAGACATTTTGATGCAAAGGCAAAATACTTTTGCATGACACATGCAGGCACGTACTTGTTATTCTTGCATAGGGATATGCATGAAATCTTGGTGCAACTAGTATGTGTGCATATGCACACTTTTCTGGCCACACGTACGTAGGCCGCTTAGCTAGCTTAGATACGTTTGTACTTACGTATTCTTGTACTTATATACCGGCAAGTTCGCATCCATATGTAGCCGAATACCCGCTTCTATGTATAGACCGTACATATACGTATTGGAGTATATGCGGCCGGCCCGCGAGCGCGCACGTATATGCCTGAGTACCTGCAGTATCCAAACATGCCTAAATGTATTGATTCAAATGGATTTTGATCTGGATGCATACAAAAAAAAAGGGCAAGCATGTTCTTGTGCGGCACGTTCGGAAAGAAACCGGCCAGACAGGTTATACCCATAAATCTCTGTGTACGAGATGATCTTTCCTTTTATTTTATGCATGCGTGCAGGGCAAGAAGAAAAGTATTGAAAAGAAAGATTGAAAGATGGAAAGCTTCAGATGCGATTAGCAACTAGCAGCCCAAATATTGGAAAGTTTGCACCGACGTGTGGTGGCCAAGGGTTCTGCCTCCTGCCTATATAAATACAAGAGAACCCACGCAGCCGGGGCAAGAAGGGAAGACTTCACGTACGCAGCAGAGGAGAGAGACAGAGAAGACGGAGATGCGCCGAGCCGGCTGCGTCGAGCAAGGGGCACCGCAGCTAAACTCACGCACGTAGCCGGCGGAGACGAGTGCTACGTGAGAAGAACAACACACCCGGGAGGCAGAAGACGCGCCGTGGCGGCAGCGTCGAGAACAACAGGAAGGCCGCGCCCACGGCGGCGGCATGCTCGCCGGGCAACGACGGCAGTGCATGCGACGTACATCTACATCTCTTTTATGTATGCAGGGAGCAAGCACACGTCTCATGGACAGAGGACCTCACGCAAGAACACAGCTTGCGAGGGAGACAGAAGGCACGCAGCACACTAAGAAGAGGCAGCCGGCGAGGCAACAGCACCTCCCGTAGGCTCCTGCACGACCAGAGAAGATGAGGAGACGCGCCCTGGCGGCAGCGTCGAGGAGATCGGAGAGCGCGCCCTTGCAGTGGCGCGTGCGCCAAGGGAACACGACGACGACACCCTCACACGGAAGAAGAGCAGCGGCGAGCAGATGAACGCGCCCACACGAGGATTTCTGGCGGTGCAATAATCTTGTTCTTGTTCTATGTCTGTAGGTCTCACGCACCCGGATGCGGCGGACAAAGCGGCGGCCGATGTGGCGCTCTCACACATGGCTGCACACTCACTCATGGACGCACATAGCAAGGAGGAGGCGTCGAGCCTGCTGGGAGGCCGATCGCCATCTACTTCGTCAAGCTGGCGCCATAGAGGACGGAGGCGTGGAGCTCGCCCAGATGACGCCCGTCTTTTTCTTCATCAAGCCGGCGCCATGGAGGATGGTGGCGTGGACGACGCCCATGGCCAACATCATCAACCTGGTGCCAAGGATCATGACCGGGAGCTCGCAAGAAGGACGCCTGCCATCCACTTCGCCATGCTGGAGCTAGAGGACGGAGGCGTGGCACCCGTTGTGGATGCCGCCGACGTCTACTTCGTCAAGCTGGAGCCCGGAGGCGTGGAGCTCGCAGGGACTCCGCCGTGTGCTGCGGAGGAAGGCGAGACGGAGCTCGCTAGGACGACGCCCGTCTTTTTCTTCATCAAGCCGGTGCCATGAAGGACAAAGTCGTGGAGGCTCGCAACGATGGCGCCGCCGAGTCGCAGTGGATAGCGGCGCGGAGCTCGCCAAGACGACACCAACGCCAATATGACGAAGCCGGTGCCATGGAGAATGGAGGCGTGGAGCTCGCAAGGATGCCCTTGCCGTGCCGCGGTGGATGGCGGCGTGGAGCTCGCCAAGACGACGCCCATCGCCAACATCAACCCGGTACCGCGAAGGATTGTGGCGTGGAGCTCGCAAGGAGGAAACTACCAATGTCTACCTCGTCAAGATGGAGCCCGCGACCCGAAGCCATGGAGATGATACACACCCTCGGTGCTGCCCGCAACACGGAGCCCGCGATGCGAAGAAGATGGCGCTACGCAACGACATGGCTTCACCAACCCTTACCACTACATGGTGCTATTTGCGACATGAAGACGAGACGTGATGGCGAGGAGGCGACTTGACTTCATCAACACTAACTCCCGATGGCCCCGTGAGGCGGTGCCCTTGTCTTGGAGGACCGCCGTAAACACGGCGTCCAGCCAAGACAAGGCGCCAACCACACCGGCATTGCCGGTACGTGCGAGCGTTGGTTTTTACACCGACGCTGGTCTCCACAAAAGATTACTCCCGCGAGGCAACCCCTTGCATACCCGACGAAGCCGTTACATCGTCAAGAAGTCCGAGCAGAGCAGGACCCATGCAACTTCAACACCAACTACATCGACGTTGTCAAGACCGACGAGGTGCGATGGCGAGGGCGAACGTGGCCAGCACAAAGCCATGTTTTGAGCGGCACGTGTACCGATGAGGACACGGGCTTTGCCGCCGCCCACACCACACACACACACCAGCATCATCATGCATGGAGAACGCGAAGCGAAGACGACGAAGACGACCACACGGCTTAATCAGAGGTATCTCGCGGAGCAACCCGCGGGAGTAATTAACCGGGAGCTTTTCGAAGCCCCGGGAACCAGGGGACCGCACATCGCCATAGTTAGGCAGGCCGCGCTAGTAGGCCACGGAGCGCAATCATTTTTTTATGGGATCTTGTAATTTTGTTCCTCCAAAGAGATAAATGAAATACTTGTTTCCCGTATCACTTTTCTTTGTGTACTACGGTACACTGGCACGCCCGCATTTTTTTCTTTTTCCCCGGTGCATGAGAGAAATCCATACTCCGCTTCCCTTCTAACGGAGCGCAATAAGATTTTTCTCATGTCAAACACGTACTAAATTATTTTGAACATGAAAGTTGCTCAGAACGACAAGATGAATCCGGATATGCAGCCCGTTCGTACACCACACATCCCTAGCATAGCTAACACACAACTTTCCCCCTCTGGTTCATCTGCCCGAAAACACGGAACACCGGGGATACTTTCCCGGATGTTTCCCCCCTTCACCGGTATCACCTCATACCGCATTAGAACACGTCTAGCTCTGCTTGTTGTCCTGTTATGCACTTGTTTGCTATGTATCTACTGTTTCTCCCCCCTCTTCTCTCCGGTAGACCCCGTGACGATGCTGATGCCCCTGTGGTCGACTACGTCACGGATGACCCCTCCTTCTTGTCTGAGCAACCAGGCAAGCCCCCCCTTGATCACCAGATATCGCCTATTTTACTCTATACTGTTTGCATTAGAGTAGTGTAGCATGTTACTGCTTTCGGTTAATCCTATTCTACTGCATAGCCTGACATTGATGCTACAGTTGTTACCCTTACCTGCGATCCTACTGCTTAGTATAGGATGCTAGTGTTCCATCAGTGGCCCTACACTCTTGTCCGTCTGCCATGCTATACTACTGGGCCGTGATCACTTCGGGAGGTGATCACGGGCATATACCATATACTTTACACTGTTACATTACCTGTGATACTGTTCGGAGATGGGGGCTGAAGGGGCAGGTGGTTCCACCCTGGTAGTGGTGGGCCTGGGTTCCCGACGGCCCCCGACTGTTACTTTGTGGCGGAGCGACAGGGCAGGTTGAGACTGTTGGAAATATGCCCTAGAGGCAATAATAAAAGCATTATTATTATATTTCCTTATTCATGATAATTGTCTTTATTCGTGCTATAATTGTGTTATCCGGAAATCGTAATACATGTGTGAATAACAGACAACAATATGTCCCTAGTGAGCCTCTAGTTGACTAGCTCGTTGATCAACAGATAGTCATGGTTTCCTGACTATGGACATTGGATGTCATTGATAACGAGATCACATCATTAGGAGAATGATGTGATGGACAAGACCCAATCCTAAACATAGCATAAGATCGCATAGTTCGTTTGCTAGAGTTTTCCAATGTCAAGTATCCTTTCCTTAGACCATGAGATCGTGTAACTCCCGGATACCGTAGGAGTGCTTTGGGTGTGCCAAACGTCACAACATAACTGGGTGACTATAAAGGTATACTACGGGTATCTCTGAAAGTGTCTGTTGGGTTGACATGGATCGAGACTGGAATTTGTCACTCCGCTTGACGGAGAGGTATCACCGGGCCCTCTCGGTAATGCATCATCATAATGAGCTCAGTGTGATCAAAGTGTTTGATCACGGGATCATGCATTACGGTACGAGAAAAGTGACTTGCCGGGAACGAGATTGAACGAGGTATTGGGATACCGACGATCGAATCTCGGGCAAGTAAAATACCGATTGACAAAGGGAATCGTATACAGGATTAATTGAATCCTCGACATCGTGGTTCATCCGATGAGATCATCGTGGAGCATGTGGGAGCCAACATGGGTATCCAGATCCCGCTGTTGGTTATTGCCCGAGAGCCGTCTCGGTCATGTCTGCATGTCTCCCGAACCCGTAGGGTCTACACACTTAAGGTTCGGTGACGCTAGGGTTGTGAAGATATGTATATGCAGTAACCCGAATGTTGTTCGGAGTCCCGGATGAGATCCCGGACGTCACGAGGAGTTTCGGAATGGTTCGGAGGTAAAAATTTATATATGGAAAGTCGTCATACGGACATCGGGACAAGTTTCGGGGTTATCGGTATTGTACCGGGACCACCGGAGGGTCCCGGGGGGTCCACCGGGTGGGGCCACCTATCCCGGAGGGCCCCATGGGCTGTATGAGGGAGGGAACCAGCCCAAAGTGGGCTGGTGCGCCTCCCCCCCAAAGGCCCATGCGCCTATGGTTGGGGGGGGGAGAAACCCTAAAGGGGGCGCCCCCCTTGCTTGGGGGGCAAGCCCCCCTCCCTGGCCGCCGCCCCCCCCTAGGAGATTCCATCTCCTAGGGCCGGCGCCCCCCAAGGGGTTATATAAAGGGGGGGAGGGGAGGGGGGCTACACACCTTTTGCCCTGGCGCCTCCCTCTCCCTCTCCAACACCTCCTCCTCCTCCGTAGAGCTCGGCGAAGCCCTGTCGGAGTACTGCGGCTCCACCATCACCACGCCGTCATGCTGCTGCTGGAGTCTTCTTCCCCAACCTCTCCTTTGCCTTGCTGGATCAAGAAGAAGAAGACGTTACGCTGACCGTACGTGTGTTGAACGCGGAGGTGCCGTGCTTTCGGTGCTAGGATCTCCGGTGATTTGGATCACGGTGTGTACGACTACTTCATCCCCGTTCATTGAACGCTTCCGCTCGCGATCTACAAAGTGGTATGTAGATGCAATCTCTCTCTCCCATGACTCGTTGCTAGATGAACTCATAGATGGATCTTGGTGAAACCGTAGGAAAATTTTTGTTTTCTGCAACGTTCCCCAACAGTGGCATCATGAGCCAGGTTTACGCGTAGTTCTCTATTGCACGAGTAGAACACAATTTGTTGTGGGCGTAGATGTTGTCAACTCTTCTTGCCGCTACTAGTCTTATCTTGCTTCAGCGGTATTGTGGGATGAAGCGGCCCGGACCAACCTTACACGTACGCTTACGTGAGACCGGTTCCACCGACTAACATGCACTAGTTGCATAAGGTGGCTGGCGGGTGTCTGTCTCTCCCACTTTAGTTGGAGCGGATTCGATGAAAAGGGTCCTTATGAAGGGTAAATAGAAGTTGACAAATCACGTGGTGGTTTTCACGTACGTAAGAAAACGTTCTTGCTAGAACCCTAATTCAGCCACGTAAAACTTGCAACAACAATTAGAGGACGTCTAACTTGTTTTTGCAGCAAGTGCTTTGTGATATGATATGGCCAAAGTTGTGATGAATGATGAATGATCTATATGTGATGTATGAGATGTTCATGCTATTGTAATAGGAATCACGACTTGCATGTCGATGAGTATGACAACCGGCAGGAGCCATAGGAGTTGTCTTTATTTTTTGTATGACCTGCGTGTCATTGAGAATCGCCATGTAAATTACTTTACTTTATTGCTAAACACGTTAGCCATAGTAGTAGAAGTAATAGTTGGCGAGCAACTTCATGGAGACACGATGATGGAGATCATGGTGTCAAGCCGGTGACAAGATGATCATGGAGCCCCAAGATGGAGATCAAAGGAGCTATGCGATATTGGCCATATCATGTCACGTTTGTTATTTGATTGCATGTGATGTTTATCATGTTTTGCATCTTGTTTACTTAGAACGACGGTAGTAAATAAGATGATCCCTCATAATAATTTCAAGAAAGTGTTCCCCCTAACTGTGCACCGTTGCGACAGTTCGCTGTTTCGAAGCACCACGTGATGATCGGGTGTGATAGATTCTAACGTTCACATACAACGGGTGTAAGACAAATTTACACACGCAAAACACTTAGGTTGACTTGACGAGCCTAGCATGTACAGACATGGCCTCGGAACACAGAAGACCGAAAGGTCGAGCATGAGTCGTATAGAAGATACGATCAACATGAAGATGTTCACCGATGTTGACTAGTCCGTCTCAGTGATGATCGGACATGGCCTAGTTGACTCGGATCATGTAATACTTAGATGACTAGAAGAGGGATGTCTATCTAAGTGGGAGTTCATTAAATAATTTGATTAAATGAACTTTATTATCATGAACTTAGTCTAAATATTTACAATATGTCTTGTAGATCAAATGACCAATGTAGTCCTCAACTTCAACGCGTTCCTAGAGAAAACCAAGCTGAAAGACGATGGTAGCAATTATACGGACTGGGTCCGGAACCTGAGGATCATCCTCATAGCTGCCAAGAAAGATTATGTCCTACGAGCACCGCTGGGTGACGCACCTATTCTCCCTGCAGAACAAGACGTTATGAACGCTTGGCAGTCACGCTGCGATGATTACTCCCTCGTTCAGTGCGGCATGCTTTACAGCTTAGAGCTGGGGCTCCAAAAGCGTTTTGAGAGACATGGAGCATATGATATGTTCGAAGAGCTGAAAATGGTTTTCCAAGCTCATGCTCGGGTCGAGAGATATGAAGTCTCCGACAAATTCTTTAGCTGTAAGATGGAGGAAAATGGCTCTGTCAGTGAACACATACTCAAAATGTCTGGGTTGCACAACCGCTTGACTCAACTGGAAGTTAATCTCCCGGATGAAGCGGTCATTGACAGAATCCTCCAGTCGCTTCCACCTAGCTACAAGAGCTTTGTGATGAACTACAATATGCAGGGGATGGTAAAGACCATTCCTGAGGTATATGCTATGCTGAAATCAGCAGAGGTAGAAATCAAAAAGGAGCATCAAGTGTTGATGGTGAATAAAACCACTAAGTTCAAGAAGGGCAAGGGTAAAAAGAACTTCAAGAAGGACGGCAAAGAAGTTGCCGCGCCCAGTAAGCAAGTTGCCGGAAAGAAGCCAAAGAATGGACCCAAGCCCGAGACTGAGTGTTTTTATTGCAAGGGAAGTGGTCACTGGAAGCGGAACAGCCCCAAATACTTAGCGGACAAGAAGGCCGGCAAAACCAAAGGTATATGTGATATACATGTAATTGATGTGTACCTTACCAGTACTCGTAGTAGCTCTTGGGTATTTGATACCGGTGCAGTTGCTCACATTTGTAACTCAAAGCAGGAGCTGCGGAATAAACGGAGACTGGCGAAGGACGAGGTGACGATGCACGTCGGGAATGGTTCCAAGGTCGATGTGATCGCCGTCGGCACGCTGCCTCTACATTTACCTACGGGATTAGTTTTGAACCTCAATAATTGTTATTTAGTGCCAAGTTTGAGCATGAACATTGTGTCTGGATCTCGTTTAATTCGAGATGGCTACTCATTTAAATCCGAGAATAATGGTTGTTCTATTTATATGAGAGATATGTTTTATGGTCATGCTTCGATGGTTAATGGTTTATTCTTAATGAATCTCGTACGTGATGATACACATATTCATAGTGTGAATACCAAAAGAGTTAAAGTTGATAATAATAGTCCCACATATTTGTGGCACTGCCGCCTTGGTCACATAGGTGTCAAACGCATGAAGAAGCTCCATGCAGATGGACTTTTAGAGTCTCTTGATTATGAATCATTTGACACGTGCGAACCATGCCTCATGGGTAAAATGACCAAGACTCCGTTCTCAGGAACAATGGAGCGAGCAACCAACTTATTGGAAATCATACATACCGATGTGTGCGGTCCAATGAGTGTTGAGGCTCGCGGTGGCTATCGTTATGTTCTCACCCTCACTGATGACTTGAGTAGATATGGGTATGTCTACTTAATGAAACACAAATCTGAGACCTTTGAAAAGTTCAAGGAATTTCAGAGTGAGGTTAAAAATCAACGTGATAAAAAGATCAAGTTTCTACGATCAGATCGTGGAGGAGAATACTTGAGTCATGAATTTGGCACGCACTTAAGAAAATGTGGAATAGTTTCACAACTCACGCCGCCTGGAACACCTCAGCGTAATGGTGTGTCCGAACGTCGTAATCGCACTCTATTAGATATGGTGCGATCTATGATGTCTCTTACCGACTTACCGCTATCTTTTTGGGGCTATGCTTTAGAAACTGCCGCATTCACTTTAAATAGGGCTCCGTCAAAATCCGTTGAGACGACACCGTATGAATTATGGTTTGGGAAGAAACCTAAGCTGTCGTTTCTAAAAGTTTGGGGATGCGATGCTTATGTCAAGAAACTTCAACCTGAGAAGCTCGAACCCAAGTCGGAAAAATGCGTCTTCATAGGATACCCGATAGAAACTGTTGGGTATACCTTCTACCTCAGATCCGAAGGCAAGATCTTTGTTGCCAAGAATGCATCCTTTCTAGAGAAAGAGTTTCTCTCGAAAGAAGTAAGTAGGAGGAAAGTAGAACTTGATGAAGTGTTACCTCTTGAACCGGAAAACGGCGAAACTCAAGAAAATGTTTCTGGGGTGCCTGCACCGACTAGAGAGGAAATTAATGATGATGATCAAGATACTTCTAATCAAGCTCCTACTGAAATTCGAAGGTCCACAAGGACACGTTCCGCACCAGAGTGGTACGGCAACCCCGTCTTGGAAATCATGTTGTTAGACAACGGTGAACCTTCGAACTATGAGGAAGCAATGGTGGGCCCGGATTCCAACAAATGGCTAGAAGCCATGAAATCCGAGATAGGATCCATGTATGAAAACGAAGTATGGACTTTGACTGACTTGCCTGTTGAGCGGCGAGCCATAGAAAAATAAATGGATCTTTAAGAAAAAGACAGACGCGGATGGTAATGTGACCATCTATAAAGCTCGGCTTGTCGCTAAGGGTTATCGACAAGTTCAAGGGGTTGACTACGATGAGACTTTCTCACCGGTAGCGAAGCTGAAGTCCGTCCGAATCATGTTAGCAATTGCCGCATTCTACGATTATGAAATATGGCAAATGGACGTCAAAACGGCATTCCTTAATGGTTTCCTTAAGGAAGAATTGTATATGATGCAGCCGGAAGGTTTTGTCGATCCTAAGAATGCTGACAAGGTGTGCAAGCTCCAATGCTCGATCTATGGGCTGGTGCAAGCATCTCGGAGTTGGAACATTCGCTTTGATGAGATGATCAAAGCATTTGGGTTTACACAGACTTATGGAGAAGCCTGTGTTTACAAGAAAGTGAGTGGGAGCTCTGTAGCATTTCTCATACTATATGTAGATGACATACTTTTGATGGGAAATGATATAGAACTCTTGGACAGCATTAAGGCCTACTTGAATAAGAGTTTTTCAATGAAGGACCTTGGAGAAGCTGCTTATATATTAGGCATCAAGATCTATAGAGATAGATCGAGACGCCTCATAGGTCTTTCACAAAGCACATACCTTGATAAAATATTGAAGAAGTTAAATATGGATCAATCTAAGAAAGGGTTCTTACCTGTGTTACAAGGTGTGAAATTGAGCTCAGCTCAATGTCCGACCACGGCAGAAGATATAGAAGAGATGAGCGTCATCCCCTATGCCTCAGCCATAGGTTCTATTATGTATGCCATGATGTGTACCAGACCTGATATAAACCTTGCCGTAAGTTTGGTAGGTAGGTACCAAAGTAATCCCGGCAAGGAACACTGGACAGCAGTCAAGAATATCCTGAAGTACCTGAAAAGGACTAAGGAAATGTTTCTCGTTTATGGAGGTGACGAAGAGCTCGTCGTAAAAGGTTACGTCGACGCTAGCTTCGACACAGATCTGGATGACTCTAAGTCACAAACCGGATACGTGTATATTTTGAATGGTGGGGCAGTAAGCTGGTGCAGTTGCAAGCAAAGCATCGTGGCGGGATCTACATGTGAAGCGGAGTACATGGCAGCCTCGGAGGCAGCACATGAAGCAATTTGGGTGAAGGAGTTCATCACCGACCTCGGAGTCATACCCAATGCGTCGGGGCCAATCAAGCTCTTCTGTGACAACACTGGAGCTATTGCACTTGCCAAGGAGCCCAGGTTTCACAAGAAGACCAGGCACATCAAGCGTCGCTTCAACTCCATTGGTGAAAATGTTCAAGATGGAGACATAGAGATTTGTAAAGTGCACACGGATCTGAATGTCGCAGATCCGTTGACTAAACCTCTCCCTAAGGCAAAACATGATCAGCACCAGAACTCTATGGGTGTTCGATTCATCACAATGTAACTAGATTATTGACTCTAGTGCAAGTGGGAGACTGTTGGAAATATGCCCTAGAGGCAATAATAAAAGCATTATTATTATATTTCCTTATTCATGATAATTGTCTTTATTCGTGCTATAATTGTGTTATCTAGAAATCGTAATACATGTGTGAATAACAGACAACAATATGTCCCTAGTGAGCCTCTAGTTGACTAGCTCGTTGATCAACAGATAGTCATGGTTTCCTGACTATGGACATTGGATGTCATTGATAACGAGATCACATCATTAGGAGAATGATGTGATGGACAAGACCCAATCCTAAACATAGCATAAGATCGCATAGTTCGTTTGCTAGAGTTTTCCAATGTCAAGTATCCTTTCCTTAGACCATGAGATCGTGTAACTCCCGGATACCGTAGGAGTGCTTTGGGTGTGCCAAACGTCACAACGTAACTGGGTGACTATAAAGGTATACTACGGGTATCTCTGAAAGTGTCTGTTGGGTTGACATGGATCGAGACTGGGATTTGTCACTCCGCTTGACGGAGAGGTATCACCGGGCCCTCTCGGTAATGCATCATCATAATGAGCTCAGTGTGATCAAAGTGTTTGATCACGGGATCATGCATTACGGTACGAGAAAAGTGACTTGCCGGTAACGAGATTGAACGAGGTATTGGGATACCGACGATCGAATCTCGGGCAAGTAAAATACCGATTGACAAAGGGAATCATATACGGGATTAATTGAATCCTCGACATCGTGGTTCATCCGATGAGATCATCATGGAGCATGTGGGAGCCAACATGGGTACCCAGATCCCGCTGTTGGTTATTGCCCGAGAGCCGTCTCGGTCATGTCTGCATGTCTCCCGAACCCGTAGGGTCTACACACTTAAGGTTCAGTGATGCTAGGGTTGTGAAGATATGTATATGCAGTAACCCGAATGTTGTTCGGAGTCCCGGATGAGATCGCGGACGTCACGAGGAGTTTCGGAATGGTCCGGAGGTAAAGATTTATATATGGAAAGTCGTCATACGGACATCGGGACAAGTTTCGGGGTTATCGGTATTGTACCGGGACCACCGGAGGGTCCCGGGGGGTCCACCGGGTGGGGCCACCTATCCCGGAGGGCCCCATGGGCTGTATGAGGGAGGGAACCAGCCCAAAGTGGGCTGGTGCGCCTCCCCCCAAAGGCCCATGCGCCTAGGGTTGGGGGGGGGAACCCTAAAGGGGGCACCCCCCTTGCTTGGGGGGCAAGCCCCCCTCCCTGGCCGCCGCCCCCCTAGGAGATTCCATCTCCTAGGGCCGGCGCCCCCCCAAGGGGTTATATAAAGGGGGGAGGGGAGGGGGGCTACACACCTTTTGCCCTGGCGCCTCCCTCTCCCTCTCCAACACCTCCTCCTCCTCCGTAGAGCTCGGCGAAGCCCTGTCGGAGTACTGCGGCTCCACCATCACCACGCCGTCGTGCTGCTGCTGGAGTCTTCTTCCCCAAGCTCTCCTTTGCCTTGCTGGATCAAGAAGAAGGAGACGTTACGCTGACCGTACGTGTGTTGAACGCGGAGGTGCCATCCTTTCGGTGCTAGGATCTCCGGTGATTTGGATCACGGTGTGTACGACTACTTCATCCCCGTTCATTGAACGCTTCCGCTCGCGATCTACAAAGTGGTATGTAGATGCGATCTCTCTCTCTCATGACTCGTTGCTAGACGAACTCATAGATGGATCTTGGTGAAACCGTAGGAATTTTTTTGTTTTCTGCAACGTTCCCCAACAGAGACCACCTAGGAGAGAGGTGGGCCTGGCCCTGGTCGGCGTTCGCGGATACTTAACACGCTTAACGAGATCCTGGTATTTGATCTGAGTCTGGATACTGGCCTATATGCACTAACCAACTACGCGGGAACAGTTATGGGCACTCGACGTCGTGGTATCAGCCGAAGCACTTCATGACGTCAGTGACTGAGCGGCGCGCGCCGCATTGGACCGTAAGCTCGAGCTTGTATTAAGGGGGCTAGGTATGCTTCCGGCCGCGTACGCAACATGCAGGTGTGCTAAGGGCGATGGGCCCAGACCCCTGTGCACTTAGGTTTAGACCGGCGTGTTGACCTCTCTGTTGTGCCTAGGTGGGGCTGCGACGTGTTGATCTTCCGAGGCCGGGCATGACCCAGGAAAGTGTGTCCGGCCAAATGGGATCAAGCGTGTTGGGTTATGAGGTGCACCCCTGCCGGGAAGTTAATCTATTCGAATAGTCGTGATCTTCGGTAACAGGACGACTTGGAGTTGTACCTTGACCTTATGACAACTAGAACCGGATACTTAATAAAACACACCCTTCCAAGTGCCAGATACAACCCGGTGATCGCTCTCTAACAGGGCGACGAGGAGGGGATCGCCGGGTAGGATTATGCTATGCGATGCTACTTGGAGGACTTCAGTCTACTCTCTTCTACATGCTGCAAGACGGAGGCTGCCAGAAGCATAGTCTTCGACAGGATTAGCTATCCCCCTCTTATTCTGGCATTCTGTAGTTCAGTCCACCGATATGGCCCTTTACACATATACCCATGCATATGTAGTGTAGCTCCTTGCTTGCGAGTACTTTGGATGAGTACTCACGGTTGCTTTTCTCCCTCTTTTCCCCCTTTCCCTTCTACCTGGTTGTCGCAACCAGATGCCGGAGCCCAGGAGCTAGACGCCACCGTCGACGACGACTCCTACTACACCGGAGGTGCCTACTACTACGTGCAGCCCGCTGGCGACGACCAGGAGTAGTTAGGAGGATCCCAGGCAGGAGGCCTGCGCCTCTTTCGATCTGTATCCCAGTTTGTGCTAGCCTTCTTAAGGCAAACTTGTTTAACTTATGTCTGTACTCAGATATTGTTGCTTCCGCTGACTTGTCTATGATCGAGCACTTGTATTCGAGCCCTCGAGGCCCCTGGCTTGTATTATGATGCTTGTATGACTTGTTTTATTTTTAGAGTTGTGTTGTGATATCTTGTCGTGAGTCCCTGATCTTGATCCTACACGTTTGCGTGTATGATTAGTGTATGATTGAATCGGGGGCGTCACAAGTTGGTATCAGAGCCGACTGCCTGTAGGAATCCCCCTTCCACACTCTTTGACCGAATTCGAGTTTAGACATTGCTAAACTTTTACTAACATGGCTGTGTGGCTTACGGGCCCACGTCGCCATTGGGTGGTATTAGGATCTTTTATTCCTCGTCTTTACTCTGGGACTCTGATCTCTCTTCTATTCGGGTTAAAAATGAATTTACTAACTCTGACTCTAGGTTCTCGTAACTACTTCCTTCCGGAGAGCCCTTATCACAGATGATCGCATGCTGCAATAGAAGATTTCAAAGATACTTTACGATGTTCTCCCGAGACACTTGTGCCTACCGTCTTGCAAATTCCCTACCACTGTTATTTCCTTATGGATAACTGCATACACCTGCCATTCTTACATTCAATCCCATTGATCTTGTTATTACAAGGTGCAACGAACTGCTCTCCGTTTTTCCGAGAATCCTTTGAGCTTACTGCCTTGTAGTTCCTTACCACCTGAATACCCCTACGGATAATTTCTCGCACTTATTGAGTGTCCGCTCATCCCCAGTTGATTCAGGTATTTCACAAAAGTCTTCGAAATGCCATTCGATCATCCGAAAATCCCGAGCAGCCATTTCCTCTTGAAAGTCTTGCTTGCTTGCATTATGGTTAATCCCATAAGTATAGTAATCTTATTGGCAGCCTTTGTCACTATCATTTTGAGTACATTGATTCAATATGTTGCGTGTGCTCGCAATCCTCAATAAGATCCTAGGGTTCATCCTTTCGGCTCAGACATTGTCTTAAACATGAGCTGGATCTCGACCAATCAATTTTTTGTCGATTTTACCCCTAAGCTTACTCAACTTATCCATCCTTAATCAGAGCGTTTGCTTCTGATCCTTTGATTTGGAAATCTTAATTCCTTTGCCTTGAGCTTTGAATTAGTCAATTGTTTCTATAATCCAAAGCCCTTGCTTTGTTTTGTCCTCTGATCGTGTGCCGATACTCACATCAGCTCCATTATGTACCGGCAGATCCTTTGTTGGATTTTATCCGACAACGTCCTTCATATTCAATAAGCTTGTGAGCCTTTCCTCGGATACATAATGCCTTTTGTAAATTGTATCCTCTGCTTTCTCAAGCATACTCTACTATCGAGTTTGCGTTATTTCTTCTTGAAAGGTGTGGTATATACTCCTAAGATGCCCCGATGGGTTGAACCTATGCCTTCCTTAATCTATGTGAACCCGAAAGATTTCACGGGTCATACTCTACTAGTGTTATGTTAGATAAAATTTCAACACCACAACTTCGTTGAAGGCGAGAAGTGAATGAAAGGTTATGCATTAAAGAAGTGGGAGTCGACCTTGAACTTTGTGTTCATGCCCATGGACATGATGTAGATCTTACCATTAAAGCTTCTCTTAAATTAATTACTCCCTTGGTATAAGATCATATTATATCTGGGAACTGGCCTTTTGCAATCGTGGTTTCGACCATGTTCTCTTTTAAGTACCATCTCTCATGCAAGTTTAAGCACTTGTCTTCTGTAGAGCAATACCTCAGTCCAACCTCTACTTTGATCTACCTTCGAGTATTACCCTCTGGTATCTCCAGAATACCACGGGACTACATAACTTATTATGAGTTCTTCATCAACTAATATTCTGGTCGATTCCATTTTTTCCAACGGATTCTGAGTTGTTAGAACCCCTCAAGGACTCCGACAAGTGAACCGAGTTCGCACTGCGATTCAACAACTATTAGTAATCTTCCTTGCTTACGAGTTTGTACTCGATCGTGTCATTCCCAGCTGATTGACTACATCATCATCGTCAGGCTGACTGCTTGACCATTCTACCTATGTCCTTCATCGGGACACGATCCCGACAATGCTCTAAGCTTACATCGAACTTTCACCGTCATATTGTTTGTCTTCATAAACAACTCTGAATCCCGAGATGACATCTTATCTATGTTTATAATAGCCTTTTGCTTCAACATTCCCTTGTCTTGATATCATCACCGATCGATTACATTTTCGTGGTACCTCTCGAAAAAACTTGTCGTCATCATCATCAACATTTTGATTCCTTCCAGGATATCAATCAAATTCATGATGGTAAGTGCCATCCTCGTCCCTTGGTAAATTTAGTTACCAACGACAACATCTTTACCTTTCCTTTCATCACAAAATTGTTCATGTTATGGATGCAACTTGTTATCCAGTTTGTATTATGTTCTACCTTGAAGTATTATTGTCCTTTATGTCAAGGATGTTGCAAGGATTGCACCACCTCTTGAGAATTCTTGATATAAGTGATACTTATCACGATCACCATTCTTTTCTTGGTCCCCGTGTTGTTTCTAACCGGAATACTGACAATTGGGCTGTGATGTGAAATTTCAAAACTTCTAGAAACCCTATTGCTTTGAAGTTACTGGTTGACAGTTCATTCTTAAACTATTGGTTATTGGGTCACCATTCTAACATTGGTCATGCTACCTAGCCCATATATCGGGTGCATCTTTCAACCAATGTTTAATTGTGTAGGTTTTCCTCGAGCATACATCATTATACCATTTGACCTGGCAAATGTTATCTCCTTGTTCACATAATTGTGGAATTCCATCCTTTGGAAATCTCGATGATTTGTCGTTGAGTCCATCAGCCACCTCCTCATCCTCTCCTTGGTTTACTAATGAACTCTTGTTTCGGAACTCGGTTCCATAGTTCATTTCCCGAGAATCTTATAATGTCTTCTCATCATTTTCTCGCACCTTTTCTTCTCAGGCATCCTGAGCCTGAGGTATCCTCACACCAATCAGATCTGAATCTCGGTCAGATATGATGGTTGGAACATACTTTCAAGAGTTATAACACTGGTCCTCTTATGACTCGGTAAGGTGACGTCATGCCTAGCACACCTGGCCGGAGGACCTAGTGTTATAGTTTCCTTTTTAACAAGGTTAACCATTCTTCCA
Organism: Aegilops umbellulata; assembly: GCA_032464435.1. Taxonomy (NCBI): domain Eukaryota; kingdom Viridiplantae; phylum Streptophyta; class Magnoliopsida; order Poales; family Poaceae; genus Aegilops; species Aegilops umbellulata. The sequence goes on from CP136060.1 coordinate 290,499,045, forward strand.
TGAGGAAATTGAATGACTTGTTTAATAAGTTTTTCCTGATGGATCCTTTGTGTATCCAAAGTCTGATCTTTGCTTGAAGACCTTGTCATTGCTATCTCGAAGCATGTCTGTGATACTCCGATCTTCGATAAGAACATTTGAAACAAAATGTTATGTTTTCTTTATCAATTATCCAAAACACCGTTGTATGGGTTTTGTCATCAAATTCCTCTCCCCTTACTAAATGGTTTCTACTTTCTATCCCGTCATGGATATCTTGCTCTGCTTGTCCTTGGGAAGGGTATACCCCTGGTATATGTGTTAAACACATTTTCCTTTCCATTGTTCTGTCTGATCTGATGATCACATTTTCCTTTCCATTGATTTGTTGAACCTTCCTTGTGATCCATAGGATCTAAGCAATAATATTCTTCTGCTTATGTAAACACCTTGGTGTACAACCGTGTCAGTAAGACCCTGTTGAAATTGTCGATAGCATTCCGGTCACCATCGATGGACGAGAACTTTGCCTATTGGTCCGCCTCGTTCAACGAGCAGGAAAATGGTTCTCTTCGTCCCTCGCCCTTGGTACCGACATTGTTGCCGACATAACTGGTAGGCTACCCTCTGACATGCCTTGCTATTGTGACCGTGCAAGATGTCACCGCTCCTATTTTTAACCCACATGGTGGGCCCATAACCCACAGTTCCACAGGATCGAAACCTGACTCTCCTGTACACCCTATTGTCGTTATTCCTCGCGCTTGACTTTGTATGTAATTCACGGACCACCTGCCTGTTGATCTATTCAGGTATCAGATGCAATGCTTTTCACATTGCTCTAAACCCCTTCAACACTTTGTTTCAGGCATCGAACGATTGTCTGCCCGCTCGAAACTTCCCATGATACCTCCTTACTTTGCTCTCGGTATTTTCTGAAGTTTCGATTCGAGAGTTACTTTCCGCCACCTTCCTCGATGTTGTCGACCCAATAGTCAACCTTGCCGAGGTCTGTTCTCACAGAATGCCCACCCTTTATTCTTTCGTAAGTACGATGGAGTTCCTGAAGAAAGGATGCCGGCTTCATCATGATCACTGAAGCATAGGGATGAAGACATCAACGTAATGGATCAACCTCTTCGAGAAGGGCAACCCGGACCGAGAAGATCCGTTAGATTTTCCGTAACCAAAACCTTTCCCCCTTTCACTACCTCTTAAATTTCGGGACGAGATTTTTTGTAGTGGAGGAGAATTGTGACGCTCGGGTAGTTACGCTACAGTAACCCTCCGCTAATGATGCCACGACACCACGATTACTGTTGTTAATCTTGAGATGATTCAAATCCCGTTCAAATTTCAAATTTAAAAGCAAGTAAAACAATTAAAGTTTTCAAAAGTCAAAACTAAAATGTTCACCATGTGGCAAATAATCCCTAACTAATTTTGGTGTTGGAACCAACCTTTTTCAAAATGTCTAAATGCCCTAAACTAAATAAAACAATGGTTAAAATAACAATTTAATTGCTTTTGGAATTATAAAAATATTAAACTAATATATTTTGGCTACAAACTAGGTTTGGTAGTGGCCTGTATTGGTGATACTAATTTAAGGTGCTAACTTGGTATTTCATAAAACTAAAATAAAATAAACTATAATTGAAAATAGAAAAGAATAAATAAAAGAAAAGAAAAACAAATCAAACAAAAGGAGAACAACAACCCCCCCCCCTCCCATGGGCCAACCGACCCAACAGGCCGGCCCACCCCGGTCCACCTAACCCACTACTAACCCCCCCACTACTCTGTAACCCTAACCACGACCGCACAACCCCCCACCCCCCGATTCCTCAGTCCCCCTCGCGCCCTGGATCTGGACGGCGCCTCTCCCCGTTGCCCCGATCCCTGAGGCCGCACTCGTCCTCGCCCTGCTCGTCGTCGGCGCCGCCTCGCCGGATCTCTCCCTCGTCCACCTCCCGTGCCTCTCCCTCACGGAATCGACCGCGCCGCTCGTTCCCCGCGGCCTCGCCGCCGTCTTCTCCGTCGTTGCTCACCTCGTCCCCGTCCTCCTCCTCGACACCCACTGCCACTCCCCTACGGCCACAGTGAGCACGCGCCCCTTCTCTGTTCCCGTCCCTCCCGCTCACCACGCGCCTGCGCGCTCGCCACGGCGGACGCGCGCCCCGCCTCCCCCGCGGCCTCCTCGCGCCCTGCGCCGCGCGTGGCTGCCCCCGACGCCCCGGTTCCTCGCGTCGCCGCCCCCTGTGGCAAGACAGCCGGCCACCGCCCCGTGTGCCTCCGCTCGCCGATCGTGTCGCGCGTCCACCCCTTTCCCGCCCGGCGGTGCTCACCGGAGCACCCCGCCGCTTGCCGCCCGTGGCCTTCTCCTCGCGTCCGCGTCGTTGCCCGACGCCGCGGCCAACAAGTGTCGTGTCCGTCGTCCCCGCCACTGGCTGCACCGCTTCTGGCCCCCCCTGCTACGGGCCTCGCCTCTTGCGCCGGCTCGCCTAGGCCGCTGTCGTCGCCCGCCCGGCCTCATCCGCCGCGGCGCCCCTGGGTCACCGCACCGGCGCTGGCGCGCTCACGGGGCTCTGCCTTGGCACCCACATGCCCGTTAGCCCACGCGTCCATGCCCGCTAGGACCCCCCTTGCCTATGACACAGGGGCCCCACGCCCCCAGAACGTTTAAAAAAAGGGGAATAAAATAAAATAAATAAAAATAATATAATTAATTAATTAAGACAATTAATTCACTTAATTAATCATGTTAATTAATCTAATTAAGCCTAATTAATTAACCTAATCACTTTAATTAAATTAACTAATCATGTTTAGTTAAGTAAGTCAATGACCAGTGGGTCCCACACGTCAGGTTGACCAGTAAACCCTGTTGACTGCTGACGTCGGCATGACCTCATGCTGATGTCATAAATCCATTTTCGAATTAAATTAAATAAATAATTAAATTCCTGAAATTAATAAAATCTTTAGAAAATCATATCTTTTAATCCGTAACTCGGATTAAATTATTTTCAACATGAAAGTTGCTCAGGACGATGAGCTGAATCCGGATACGCAGCCCGTTCGTACACCACACATCCCTAGCATAGCAAACACGCAACTTTCCCCCTCCGGTTCATCTGTCCGAAAACACGGAACACCGGGGGTACTTTCCCGGATGTTTCCCCCCTTCACCGATATCACCTCATACCGCGTTAGAACACGTCTAGCTTTGCTTGTTGTCCTGTTATGCACTTGCTTGCTATGTATTTACTGTTTCTCCCCCCTTTTCTCTCCGGTAGACCCCGTGATGATGCTGATGCCCCTGTGGTCGACTACGTCACCGACGACCCCTCCTTCTTGTCTGAGCAACCAGGCAAGTGAAAGTGCAACTATCCCTAGGTGGTTTTGGTAATTCATAACAACATAAAGCTCATTGGGCTAATGAATTTCCAAGACAATTATTTCAGGAAAGCTCAGTGACTGGCATGGCATGGATGGTGAAAGTGGAACCCCCAAAATGCTAAGAACAAAGGATTGGCTCAAGCTCAAAAGCTCAAGACTCTTCATTTTATATTTTAGTGATCCAAGATCACATTGAGTCTATAGGAAAAGCCAATACTATCAAGGAGGGATGAGGTGTTGCTTAATGAGCTCTTTGCCTTATGTGCTTAATGATATGCTCCAAAATCCTCAACTACTTTCCCATATCCACATATGACCTAAACCCTAAGCCAAACTCGGTCCTACCGATTCTTTCTATCCGGCGCCGCCGAGTTTCTCATATGTCATAAGCCACTGCCAAACCCTAGCAAATCGGTTCTACCGATAGGGATCTCAGTCTCACCGAGATGGGACTGCAACCTCTCTGTTTCCTTTTCGTAACTTTTCGGTCTCACCGAAAGAGCGGATCGGTCCCACCGAGATTGCAATGCAAACTCTCTGTTTCCCTTTTGTAACTTTTCGGTCCCACCGAAAGAGCAAATCGGTCCCACCGAGTTTGCCTGACCAACTCTTTGGTTAGCTAATTACCAAATCGGTCTCACCGAGTTTGTGTAATCGGTCTCACCGAGATTACGTTATGCCCAAACCCTAACCATATCGGTCCTACCGAGTTGCATGTCAGTCCCACCGAAAATCTCTAACGGTCACTAGGTTTACCGTTTCGGTCCGACCGAGTTTGTTGATTCGGTCCCACTGATATTGGTAGATTGTGTGTAACGGTTGGATTTTAAGTGGAGGCTATATATACCCCTCCACCTCCTCTTCATTCGTGGAGAGAGCCATCAGAACACACCTACACTTCCAACTCATATGTTCTGAGAGAGAACCACCTACTCATGTGTTGAGACCAAGATATTCCATTCCTACCATATGAATCTTGATCTCTAGCCTTTCCCAAGTTGCTTTCCACTCAAATCTTCTTTCCACCAAATCCAAATCCTGTGAGAGAGAGTTGAGTGTTGGGGAGACTATCATTTGAAGCACAAGAGCAAGGAGTTCATCATCAACACACCATTTGTTACTTCTTGGAGAGTGGTGTCTCCTAGATTGGCTAGGTGTCACTTGGGAGCCTCCGACAAGATTGTGGAGTTGAACTAAGGAGTTTGTAAGGGCAAGGAGATCGCCTACTTCGTGAAGATCTACCGCTAGTGAGGCAAGTCCTTCGTGGGCGATGGCCATGGTGGGATAGACAAGGTTGCTTCTTCGTGGACCCTTCGTGGGTGGAGCCCTCCGTGGACTCGCGCAACCGTTACCCTGCGTGGGTTGAAGTCTCCACTAACGTGGATGTAGGATTGCACCACCTATCCGAACCACGGGAAAAACATCCGTGTCTCCAATAGCGTTTGAATTCTCCAAACCCTTCCCCTTACATTCTTGCAAGTTGCATACTTTACTTTCCGCTGCCTATATACTCTTTGCATGCTTGCTTGAATTGTGTGATGATTGCTTGACTTGTCTTAAAGTAGCTAAAATCTGCCAAGAACTAAAATTGGGAAAAGGTTAAGTTTTTATTTGGTCAAGTAGTCTAATCACCCCCCTCTAGACATACTTCCGATCCTACAGCAAGCCCCCCTTGATCACCAGATATCGTCTATTCTACTCTATACTGCTTGCATTAGAGTAGTGTAGCATGTTACTGCTTTCGGTTAATCCTATTCTACTGCATAGCCTGTCATTGTTGCTACAGTTGTTACCCTTACCTGCTATCCTACTGCTTAGTATAGGATGCTAGTGTTCCATCAGTGTCCCTACACTCTTGTCCGTCTGCCATGCTATACTACTGGGTCGTGATCACTTCGGGAGGTGATCACGGGCATATACCATATACTTTACACTGTTACATTACCTGTGATATTGTTCGGAGATGGGGGCTGAAGGGCAGGTGGTTCCACCCAGGTAGTGGTGGGCCTGGGTTCCCGATGGCCCCCGACTGTTACTTTGTGGCGGAGCGACAGGGCAGGTTGAGACCACCTAGGAAAGAGGTGGGCCTGGCCCTGGTCGGCGTTCGCGGATACTTAACACGCTTAACGAGATCTTGGTATTTGATCTGAGTCTGGCTACTGGCGTATACGCACTAACCAACTACGCGGGAACAGTTATGGGCACTCGACATCGTGGTATCAGCCGAAGCGACAAGTTCAAAATGAAGGATGGTGAAGGTGTCGCTGAAATGTACTCTAGGCTTGCTCTCATCACAAATGAGATTGCCGGCTTAGGGAGTGAAGAGATGACCGACAGATTCATCATCAAGAAGATCCTAAGAGCCTTGGATGGAAAATATGATACCGTGTGTACATTGATCCAAATGATGCCCAATTACAAAAATCTCAAGCCAACGGAAGTCATTGGAAGAATTGTTGCTCATGAGATGTCGCTCAAGGACAAAGAGGAACTTCACAACAAATCAAGTGGTGCTTATAAAGCCTCATGTGAAGCCCCCACATCATCAAGTGAGAAACAAAACTTTAATGAAGAATGGAGCTTAATGGTGAAGAACTTCAACAAGTTCTACAAGAGTAGAAGCAAAGATAGAAGCTCCAAGTCAAGGTCCTACAATGACAAAAGATCTTCTAGTCGAGAGCGAAACTGCTACAATTGTGGAAGACCCGGACACTATTCCAATGAGTGTACGGCTCCCTTCAAAAGAAGAGAAGATTCTCCAAAAAGAAGAAGCAAAAGAGAGGAATCACCATCACGAGAGAGAAGGAGTAGAGATGATCGTTATGAACGAAGACACTCACGGAGAAGCAAGGATTCGGAAAGGAAGGAAAAATCATTAAGGAGCTACACAAAACGAAGACATCAAGCTCATGTTGGTGAATGGGTATCTGGCTCCGACTCCGACAACCACTCCGAGAGAAGTTATCACTTCGACTCCGAATATACTCAAGATGAAGGTGTTGCCGGACTAGCACTTGTGTCAACCAACTCCTACGACATATTTGATTCACCCAATGAAGGAATTGGAAGATGCTTCATGGCCAAAGGTCCTAAGGTAACTCACCCTGAGTATGTTGATTTCAATAGTGATGAAGATGACTTGTTAGGTGATGATGATTTACTTGTTGACAACTCTAGTGATGAATACTATGATGAAACGTCAATTAATCATGCTAATCAAGATAAAACGAATGACAATGATAAGGAGAAAATTGAGGCTCTAACTAAAGAACTAAACACTCTTAAGTTAGCTCATGAAACTATCTTCGAAGATCATCGAGAACTCTTAAGGGCTCATGAGAAGTTACGCTTTGAAAAGCTCAATCTTGAGCAAGAGCATGAGCTTTTAAAGGCAATCAATGATGATCTCCGCAAGAAAAGTTCTACTTACATTGTCAAACGTTTACTCTTATCCACTTACATGCCTCAAGTCAAGTCTAGTAACAAAAACAAGAAAGATTCTTCCTCTAGTAGTAACAATGATCAAGTTAAATCCAATATTGTTGCTTCTAGTAGTTCTCTTGATTCCACTAATGATCCTCTTAGCCAAGTTACACTTGAGCAAGAAAATAGCATATTGAAGGAAATCATAGAGAAAGGAGTGTACAAAAGCCTTGCCGGAAGTAAGCAATTCGAGGAGATTGTACGCAAGCAAGGAAGGCACCGGAAGAATCAAGGTGTTGGTTTTGAACGAAAGTTCAATGCCAATGGAGTTGAGTGGGAAGAAGATCAATACCCCAAGACAAAGTTTGTTCCTCAACAAGAGAAGTATGATCCAACTTCTTTCAAGGGGACACAAACTCAAGATGATCTTCCACCACAAGACTACAAGCAAAAAGGCAAGGACAAGCTTCAAGAGGAAATAGATGCATTTGAAGAAGCTCCTAAGACCTTAGTCAAGTGGATTCCCAAGACTACTTCAAGTTCCACTTCATCAAGTACGACTACAACTCCAAGGATTCCCATCAAGATGGTGTGGATCCAAAAGAAGAAGAACTAGAGAGTTCTTGAGGGTGACTCCGCCAACATACTTCACTCTTATCATTTTGGCAAGAACAAGTGCAATCAACTTCCACATCTTGCACTAGTTCAAGGAGTCACAAACCCTCTTGTTGGTAAGTCAAGGGACAAGGTAATCTAAAAGCTTTCATAGACATCTTCTTGTATGTGCATCACTCTGTGTCTATGGATATACTTGCTTGTTCCTTGTGGGACTAACCCATGTAGGTATTGAAAGTGCAATTCACTCAAAAGGATAGCTCCAAGTGATCTACATCAATATTGAGCATCCACATCTTAAACATCTACATGAAGTCATCATCGACAAAACCCAAGGTTAGTTCATCCCTCTTAGGGGGGATATCACATCTAGGGGGAGCTTTACTCTAAGACTTGAGCTAAAGCAACTCTAATGATGTGAACACAACAATGCTTTATGTAAAAGTGGTAACCCCACTTGAGCTTAAACGATGAGTATGACCTATGATCAAATGTTCTCATTTGACTCCTAAGACAATATACTCATATATAGATGACCTAGTCATCGCCAATTGCTTGATAGATGCTAGAATTGATTGTGCATGCTTTGTCACATATTTCTATTGCCATTTTATTTTGTGAGCATGCTGGTTGCATATTTTACTCATTCGAGGACATCCACTTGTTGTTTTGATTGTTTGGCTTTATCTTTTCTTTTGCCAAGTGGATGAACAAGAATGCCTAAGAACCTCCTCTAGCTATCTATGCTTTTCTCGTCTCAAACACTATTCATGCTACATCACAAAGTTGATCAAGTCAAATTCGAACCACTCTGTGTGAGGAGCACTCGGAGTCCCCGATTCGTCATAGACTTAAACTTCCAAAACCTCTTTGTGATTCTCGGTCTGACCGATACCCCACTTTCGGTCCTACCGAGATCATCAAGTTGATTTATGTTTTCAATCTCGGTGCAACCGACTTGAACTATTCGGTCACACCGAGTTGCAATAACTGTATACAGTTTTGCATCTCGGTGCCACCGAGTCGTTCCACTCGGTCACACCGACAGGGTCGGGCTATATATAGACACGGGAAAAAATTTGGAAATTTCTCCAAACCCCTTCGCCCGCGCCATAGCTCGCTCTGCCGACGTGGTCTCCGGATCGTCTTCTCGCCGCCAGCAGCCTCCAGTCGCTGGTCTCCGTCGCCGTCAACGGAAATCACCTCCGCCGTTGCCGCCGTAGCGAGTCTCCGCCGAACTAGGGTATGGACTCGATCTTTGTGCTATTCCCAATCCGATTCCTAGCACATTGTGATCATAATGATTCTTGCCACGTTTGCTAAACTTCTATCCAGTCAAAGAACTCGTAGATTAGGTTTGATTCGAAAAATTTAGGGTTAGGTTTCCGCCGAAACCATCTCGGACCCACCGAGTTGAAAAACTCGGTCCCACCGATTTGGCCTATGCCATTGCACAAGTGAAACTCGGTCTGACCGAGTGTAACTAATCAGTGTGACCGATTTTTGAACTTTGTGAAACCCTAGCAGTCTCGGTGCCACCGAACTGTGACTCGGTCTGACCGAGATCACTAGTTTAGGTTCCAAATGCTGCTTCGGTATCACCGAGTTTAGAAATCGGTAGATCCAAAGTGCTTTCTGTGGGAAACTAAAACTAAGTTTTTGAATCATTCTTTTGCAAAAATCTCTGCCTTTTGTGATGCTCATCCATTCTACCTCATCTATAAACTATTCACAGGGTCAGCAGTCAGCAGTCAGCCTGTTCAACATGTCAGACCAGAGTGACAGTCAGAATCAGTCAGAGCAGCTTGTGCATATGAGTGAGGGCACTAGTCCCTCAAGTTCCTCAGATGATGGCAGCAGGAGCACTCCAAGCAATCTGCCAAAGGTTGCCACCAGACAGAGAAAGAAAAGAACTTCAGATTTAGAAGATGAAGACTATGTGGCAGAGGAGGAGGCAACCACCAAGAAAATTGGGCTCAAGAAAGAACATGGTTCAAGGCAGAGCACCAAGCCAGGCTTGAAGGTCAAAAGACCAGCAGGCAGGAAGCCAATGCCAAAAGCCAGAGCCTCAACCAAGATTCCTGACAAAACCACTTCCAAGGAGCCAGTTGTTGCTATAGATAAGAAAGAAAGGAAAAGAGGCAGATGGTGCAAGAAAGTAGATCCTATGGCTGAGTTTGAACAATATTCTTCTGATGAAGAAGAAGAGGAAGAGGAAGGTGCTGCACCAGCACCCAAGGCACCCAAGCTGATGGGTGATGCCATTAGATCAGGGGGAGCTGCATCCAAGCCCAAGGAAGCCCCTCAGACAGCTCCAAAGCAAAAACCCAAGAGGAATACAAGAAATATTCCAGCTGCTGAGAAGAGCAAGGCCCCAGTGCCTAATGTTGCTGAAGAAGAAGAAGGACAAGTTTTGAGGAAATTGAAGCCCAAGATCCCAGACCACAATGATGCTCATCCTGTGGCTGAGGATATGAATATCAGGAGAGACTCTGGATTGAGAAAATGGAGAGCAGAAGATCCCTATGCTACCAGGAGAAGAACTGTTGTAGACTACAGGTTCCACACTAAGGAACAGCAGGACTTCTATGAGACAATCATGTTAGACAAGAAGCCAATTGTCTGTGACATGAAATGGGTCGACTGGCAATACATAAAGGACAATGAAGAGCACTTCCCAGGAGTGCAGGACAGCTTCAAGGCTTGTGGAGTAGCAGACTTTGTTGGGCAAAAGCTCACAAAGTGGAACGAGGAACTTATCATGCAGTTCTACTCCACAGCACACTTTTACCCCAATGGGAGGATTGTCTGGATGTCTGAAGGTACGAGGTACCAATCAACTGTTGCAGAATGGGCTCAACTGATCAATGCCCCAGAAGAAAGTGAAGATGACTTGGATGTCTATTCCAACAAGAAGATGGACCACAACTCAATGATCAACATGTACAAGGATATCCCTGACAAGGCACTTGAAACTTTCAAGTATGGATCTGTACATTATCTTCTGTCAGGATTGCCAACAATCAACTGGATCTTAAGGCACACTTTGCTACCCAAGTCTGGAGATCACAAGATGATCAGAGGCCATGCTATCAACCTGATTCATATCTTTGATGTGCCTCAGAAGTTCAAGGTCATGAGCCTGATGATAGAGACAATCAAGAGGATAGCAGCAGACCAGAAGAGAAGCTGTGGATATGCTCCTCAGATCCAAGAACTGATCAACTCCAAGATGGGCACTGGCATATATCTTTTGGATAAGGAACATCTTCCTATTCATCCTGAGTTTGAAGACAATGAAGTTGTGATGAACATGGATGAACCATCTTCAGCCCATGCCCAAGCACAAAAGGAGAAGGCTAGAAAGGAGAAAGCTGCTAGGATGCCAACTCAAGAGGAGGCATCAGAATACTTCTTGAAGACCAAGCAAGAGCAGCTCAGTTACCTGATTGCATCCACCCTGCGCATTGAGAAAGGTTTGGCCAACCTAACTCAGAACCAGGCGAGCTTAGAGAGGATCATAGAACAGAAGTTCTATGACTTGGATATCAAGGTGACAGAGACACAGACAACAGTGGAGCAGCTCCAGGATGACATGCAGGAGAGGAGAGGGAAGACAACTACAGATGCATTTGCTAGAGTTCCACGAGCTCAGAGGTCCAGTGCAGTGCCAGTTCCTGACACAAGAGCAACCGCCTCAGCTCCAGCCGCAGCATCAACCCAACCTGCTCCAGCATCCACTTCAGCTCCAACTCCATCAGCATCAACAGAAGCCTTCGTCCTTGGAGTGATCCAGACTCCACCACCTCCTGAAGATCAAGCCTGAGTGTCAATATAGCACTATGCATTTTCTAGGAACTTTTTGGTAACTTGTTGCCAAAGGGGGAGAAGATGTATAGATCATAGGCTTCGAGAGAGAGTGTGTTGCTTTTCTCTCTTGTTCTATTTGGTGTTATTTGGTGGTCTTTGGTACATTATTTGCTTTTGGTTGAGATACTTTGATATGCTTGTGAGACATTGATGATCATGTGTTTGATCATAAGCTACACTTATGCATGCTTGATATATCTTATCTATCTTATGTGGTCATTCACTTTTGCCTTGGTGATGAGTGCATGCATTTCATTATTTATCATTTTGAGCGCCCCACCAAGATGTATGTGACATGGAAGAGTAACCCATGATTCTAACTCTTTGTGCATTTGCAGTCCAAAGCAAATTTTAAATATGCACAAATTTAGGGGGAGCTCTTACTTATCACATACTTCTCAAAGCGACGATGTAATTCATTCTTATTATCATTTGCGAAGCTTTGATCTATATGTTGTCATCAATTACCAAAAAGGGGGAGATTGAAAGTGCAACTATCCCTAGGTGGTTTTGGTAATTCATAACAACATATAGCTCATTGAGCTAATGAAATTCCAAGACAATTATTTCAGGAAAGCTCAATGACTGGCATGGCATGGATGGTGAAAGTGGAACCCTCAAAATGCTAAGGACAAAGGATTGGCTCAAGCTCAAAAGCTCAAGACTCTTCATTTTATATTTTAGTGATCCAAGATCACATTGAGTCTATAGGAAAAGCCAATACTATCAAGGAGGGATGAGGTGTTGCTTAATGAGCTCTTTGCCTTATGTGCTTAATGATATGCTCCAAAATCCTCAACTACTTTCCCATATCCACATATGACCTAAACCCTAAGCCAAACTCGGTCCTACCGATTCTTTCTATCCGGCGCCACCGAGTTTCTCATATGTCATAAGCCACTGCCAAACCCTAGCAAATCGGTTCTACCGATAGGGATCTCGGTCTCACCGAGATGGGATTGCAACCTCTCTGTTTCCTTTTCGTAACTTTTCGGTCTCACCGAAAGAGCGGATCGGTCCCACCGAGATTGCAATGCAAACTCTCTGTTTCCCTTTTGTAACTTTTCGGTCCCACCGAAAGAGCAAATCGGTCCCACCGAGTTTGCCTGACCAACTCTTTGGTTAGCTAATTACCAAATCGGTCTCACCGAGTTTGTGTAATCGGTCTCACCGAGATTACGTTATGCCCAAACCCTAACCATATCGGTCCTACCGAGTTGCATGTCAGTCCCACCGAAAATCTCTAACGGTCACTAGGTTTACCGTTTCGGTCCGACCGAGTTTGTTGATTCGGTCCCACTGAGATTGGTAGATTGTGTGTAACGGTTGGATTTTAAGTGGAGGCTATATATACCCCTCCACCTCCTCTTCATTCGTGGAGAGAGCCATCAGAACACACCTACACTTCCAACTCATATGTTCTGAGAGAGAACCACCTACTCATGTGTTGAGACCAAGATATTCCATTCCTACCATATGAATCTTGATCTCTAGCCTTTCCCAAGTTGCTTTCCACTCAAATCTTCTTTCCACCAAATCCAAATCCTGTGAGAGAGAGTTGAGTGTTGGGGAGACTATCATTTGAAGCACAAGAGCAAGGAGTTCATCATCAACACACCATTTGTTACTTCTTGGAGAGTGGTGTCTCCTAGATTGGCTAGGTGTCACTTGGGAGCCTCCGACAAGATTGTGGAGTTCAACCAAGGAGTTTGTAAGGGCAAGGAGATCGCCTACTTCGTGAAGATCTACCGCTAATGAGGCAAGTCCTTCGTGGGCGATGGCCATGGTGGGATAGACAAGGTTGCTTCTTCGTCGACCCTTCGTGGGTGGAGCCCTCCGTGGACTCGCGCAACCGTTACCCTGCGTGGGTTGAAGTCTCCACTAACGTGGATGTAGGATAGCACCACCTATCCAAACCACGGGAAAAACATCCGTGTCTCCAATAGCGTTTGAATTCTCCAAACCCTTCCCCTTACATTCTTGCAAGTTGCATACTTTACTTTCCGCTGCCTATATACTCTTTGCATGCTTGCTTGAATTGTGTGATGATTGCTTGACTTGTCTTAAAGAAGCTAAAATCTGCCAAGAACTAAAATTGGGAAAAGGTTAAGTTTTTATTTGGTCAAGTAGTCTAATCACCCCCCTCTAGACATACTTCCGATCCTACAGCAAGCCCCCCCTTGATCACCAGATATCGCCTATTCTACTCTATACTGCTTGGATTAGAGTAGTGTAGCATGTTACTGCTTTCGGTTAATCCTATTCTACTGCATAGCATGTCATTGTTGCTACAGTTGTTACCCTTACCTGCTATCCTACTGCTTAGTATAGGATGCTAGTGTTCCATCAGTGGCCCTACACTCTTGTCCGTCTGCCATGCTATACTACTGGGCCGTGATCACTTCGGGAGGTGATCACGGGCATATACCATATACTTTACACTGTTACATTACCTGTGATATTGTTCGGAGATGGGGGCTGAAGGGCAGGTGGTTCCACCCAGGTAGTGGTGGGCCTGGGTTCCCGATGGCCCCCGACTATTACTTTGTGGCGGAGCGACAGGGCAGGTTGAGACCACCTAGGAAAGGGGTGGGCCTGGCCCTGGTCGGCGTTCGCGGATACTTAACACGCTTAACGAGATCTTGGTATTTGATCTGAGTCTGGCTACTGGCCTATACGCACTAACCAACTACGCGGGAACAGTTATGGGCACTCGACATCGTGGTATCAGCCGAAGCACTTCGTGACGTCAGCAACTGAGCGGCGCGCGCCGCATTGGACCGTAAGCTCGCGCTTGTATTAAGGGGGCTAGGTCTGCTTCCGGCCGCGTACGCAACGTGCAGGTGTGCTAAGGGCGATGGGCCCAGACCCCTGTGCGCTTAGGTTTAGACCGGCGTGTTGACCTTTCTGTTGTGCCTAGGTGGGGCTGCGACGTGTTGATCTTCCGAGGCCGGGCATGACCCAGGAAAGTGTGTCCGGCCAAATGGGATCAAGCGTGTTGGGTTATGTGGTGCACCCCTGCAGGGAAGTTAATCTATTCGAATAGCCGTGATCTTCGGTAACAGGACGACTTGGAGTTGTACCTTGACCTTATGACAACTAGAACCGGGTACTTAATAAAACACACCCTTCCAAGTGCCAGATACAACCCGGTGATCGCTCTCTAACAGGGCGACGAGGAGGGGATCGCCGGGTAGGATTATGCTATGCGATGCTACTTGGAGGACTTCAGTCTACTCTCTTCTACATGCTGCAAACGGAGGCTGCCAGAAGCGTAGTCTTCGACAGGATTAGCTATCCCCCTCTTATTCTAGCATTCCGCAGTTTACTCCACCGATATGGCCCTTTACACATATACCCATGCATATGTAGTGTAGCTCCTTGCTTGCGAGTACTTTGGATGAGTACTCACGGTTGCTTTTCTCCCTCTTTTCCCCCTTTCCCTTCTACCTGGTTGTCGCAACCAGATGCCGGAGCCCAGGAGCCATACGCCACCGTCGACGACGACTCCTACTACACCGAAGGTGCCTACTACTATGTGCAGCCCGCTGGCGACAACCAGGAGTAGTTAGGAGGATCCCAGGAAGGAGGCCTGCGCTTCTTTCGATCTGTATCCCAGTTTGTGCTAGCCTTCTTAAGGCAAACTTGTTTAACTTATGTTTGTACTCAGATATTGTTGCTTCCGCTGACTCGTCTATGATCGAGCACTTGTATTCGAGCCCTCGAGGCCCCTGGCTTGTATTATGATGCTTGTATGACTTGTTTTATTTTTAGAGTTGTGTTGTGATATCTTCCCGTGAGTCCCTGATCTTGATCGTACACGTTTGCGTGTATGATTAGTGTATGATTGAATCGGGGGCGTCACACTCCAAGGGACGATGTTTGCTTCATCGCATTGGCGGAGCATCTCAAGAGCGGCGAATTTGATATCACATCAAATTCTTTCTCTGTTGCTGCAAAGAGGCAAGGAGGAGAGTGCATGCTTCTTCCACGCCTCAACTTTAAAGTTATCCAGGAAGCAGTTAGAGTGGTCCTTGAGGTTGTTTACAGACCTCAGTTCTCCAAGATATCATATGGTTGTCGGAGTGGGCGAGGATATCACTCAGCCCTAAGGTTCATATCCACTGAAATTGGAGTTCCAGATTGGTGCTTTACTGTCCCCTTGTACAAGGAGGTAGATAGTAATGTGGTCTTAAAGCTTATTTCACAAATACAGGAAAAGATTGTTGACGACCAGTTGGTGGCATTCATGCAAGATATGTTTGATGCCGAGGTGATCAATTTGGTATTTGGAGGGTTTCCCAAGGGCCATGGAGTTCCACAAGAAGGAGTACTTGCACCAATCCTGATGAATATATATATCTTGACAGTTTTGACCATGAAGTATTTAGGATTTGCATGAAATATGAAGGCCTTTATTCAGGGGCAAAAAATGTTGCAGAAAACCAGGGATCCAAGCTGCGTCTCTGGTTTAGAAGTCAAATGAAGGACAGGGATCTAAATAATGAAGATCAAACAGAGGGCCAGCCAAACGTGAGATTATATGCTTGCAGATACATGGATGAGATTTTTGTTGCAGTTGTGGGGTCCAGAGACATAGCAGAAACTGTAAAGTCTGAAGTTGTTGATTACTTAAGCAAATCACTTTACCTGAAAGTTGATGATGGGTTGTGTCTTGTGCCAGTAAAAAAGGACTCTCGGGGGTTGCAGTTTGCTGGCACTGTAGTTAAGGCAGCAACAAAAGAAAGTGTTGCACTGAAAACTGTTCATAAGCTGAAGGAGAAGGTCCGTTTGTTTGCTTGTCAAAATCAAGAGATATGGGATGCTATGAATCTTAGGTTAGGAAAGAAGTGGTTGGCATATGGTTTGAGGAGGGTAAAGGAGTCTGAGATCAAGTCACTTGGTCTTAGTACTCCGTTGCTGGATCACTTGGTTCAAAACTTTACTTAAGGTATGGATGCAGGACATCGATGCCAAAAATGAAGCTAATGAGGAGGTCCTCCTGTCAAAATACATTGCTGAACCAGCACTTCCGCAGGAACTCAGAGATGCTTTTAACAACTTTCAGAAGCAAGCTAATGATTATATCTCATCAGAAACTGCTGCTATAGAAGCACTGTTGTCCAGCTTGAAGAATAAGGAATCAATGTATACCTGCCGTGATGATGCTGCCATTAAGATTTATGCGCCTCTTAGTTATATCAAGAAGTGCCTCAATCGCTATGGTGTAACTAATCTTGAAGGTTTCCCTAACATGTTTCAGCCCTTGTTTTGCAAAGATGATGAGCTAATCATAAGTTGATTTGCAGTAATAATTCATCGTTGGGTAAGATGGTTCTCTGAGGTTGACAATTTTAAAGAGCTTCAACTTATGTTAGTTGAATGTGTCAGGAAATCCTGCATCAGGACACTATCTGCAAAGTACCGAATGTACGAAAAATTGACAGAAAAGCGGTTTGAACTTGATGATTATGGCATTCCAATGGTCGAGGACTTTGAGGCAATGATAGCACAGCTAGAACCTAGTTCTTCCTCAGTTTCCACTGATGAAGCTTTGACATATGGAATTTCTAGTAGTGGCTTATGTGTGCTCACCCTCTCAAGAGTTAGAGTCCCTGCTCGGAAATTCAACTGCTTTGTCATGGGCTGCCAATCTTCGTCACCAAGTTTGTACATCATTCATGTGAAGGAGAAACAGCGGTTTCCAGGATGGAGGACAGGTTTCTCATCATCAATTCATGGGATTTTAATTGGTAGACGAATTGGGTTGTGTACTCAACATGTTAAAGATCTATATCTAGGACAAATCTCCCTTCGGTCAGTTGATTTTGGTGTGCTGATTAGATGACTATAAGATGACCCTGAGGTTTTCAGTTTGATAACATTTTTCCCTTTTATTGTTTGCAAATTTTAGCTGCTCCCATGATTCTCAGAAATATTTTCTTTTGCAAAGTATTTTTTTAGATTAATTGCCCACACATGTGCAAAGAGTATTTGAAGATTTATAAACTCTGTCCAAAGAGCTTCTACAAATTCAGAAAGTATATTTGTATTTTGAGGGAAACATTGCTTAAACATGATGCATCTCTATTCTGAATCTCCGTATACTAAGTTCATTAATGCCACCCTCTACTATTTACAAAGAATACTGCTATTAACAGTTACTTGCTCGAGATGTTCCTTCAGGAATTGGCGAGTTAGAAAACTTTGGTGCCATTGCTTCAAACCTTGCAAGTCTGGCCAAGCTTTGGGTGCTCTGTATGTGTTACTGTGGATTTTTTTCGAAAAGGGGGTTTTCCCCAGCCTCTGCATCAGAATGATGCATACGGCTCATATTATTAAAAAAAGAGTTCAGTAACAAAGTCTCCAAGTATCGAGGTGCGAAAATAAACAAAAAGCTCAAAAGAGCTGAAACCCTAAGCCACAACCGGCTGGCAAACACAATAGGAGCACTACATGCCTAACCTATTACATGACCGCCATCCTAACCGGTTGAAAATATCTCGAGCTACCATCTCCCATCGGGTAGACGCAGTAACCAAACGCTCCCTGGCCTCCGTCGGAGTGAGTAGCGACCACATACGAACGAATGCCGTGGCCCTGAAGATAACATGCAAAAAGTGAATGTTTGTTGACCTGTTAAATACTAAATCATTTCCGCAGTTCCATACTGCCCAAAGTAAAGCACAAACGCCAACACGAATGTGTCTTGCAGTATCGGAATCAACCCCATCAAGCCATGTTCCAAATAACATGTTGATAGAGGTGGGCAGATTAATATTAAACGCAATATGAATCGACCGCCACAGAATCTTAGCCAACGGACAATCGAGAAAGAGGTATTTGATATTTTCGTTATGATCGCAAAAGCTACACCTGGATGAGCCCATCCAGTTGCGTTTTGCCAGGTTATCCTTAGTCAAAATGACTTGTTTATGCACAAACCACATAAACACTTTGATGCGTAAGGGGACCTTTACTCTCCAAACGTGAATCGAGGAAGGGACAATGCTAGAGTTAATGACATCTAGATACATAGACTTAACCGAGAACACACCGTTCTTAGTAAGTTTCCAATACAGCTGATCTGGTTGCTGGGTCAGCCGAACCTCCATTAAACGTCTAACAAGGTGGAGCCAAGCCTCCCAACGATTTCCAACAAGCGTCCTCCAAAAACTAATATTGAGGGGAGTGGATTGTAAAACAGATGCAACGTAGGCTTCTCTACGTCGCACAATGTTGTACAAAGTAGGATATTGAAGTGCAAGGGGAGTCTCCCCAAGCCACGTATCCTCCCAAAACCTCGTAGTGGCTCCATTCCCGACAATAAATCTTGACTTGTTGAAAAAAAGTTGTTTGACTCTCATCAAACCCTTCCAAAAAGGTGAGTCGGAAGGCCTCACATTTACCTGGGCCAAGGTTTTAGCATAAAGATACTTATTACGCAAAATCTGTGCCCAAGTAGCTTCCGTCTCAGATGATAGTTTAAATAGCCACTTGCTAAGGAGACAAATGTTTTTTACTTCCAAATTTTCTATGCCTAAGCCCCCTTGGTCCTTCGGCCTATAGATTATATCCCACTTAGCAAGCCTATACTTTCGTTTGACGTCATCATTCTGCCAAAAGAATCGAGATCGATAGAAATCTAACCTTTTCCTGACTCCCACCGGAACCTAGAAAAAGGATAAGAGAAACATAGGCATACTGGTAAGGACCGAATTAATCAGAATCAATCGTCCTCCGTATGACATGAGCTTCCCTTTCCAACAGCTCAGTTTCTTTTCAAAGCGATCCTCGATGCATTTCCACTCACTGTTAGTCAGCTTACGATGATGAATGGGTATACCTAAGTACGTAAACGGTAAGGAACCCACTTCACATCTGAACAATTGTTTATACATGTCCTGGTCCTCCTTTGATCTTCCAAAGCAAAACAATTCGCTCTTGTGGAAGTTAATTTTGAGGCCAGATAATTGTTCAAATAAGCATAACAGCAGCTTCATGTTTCTTGCTTTCGCCAAGTCATGCTCCATAAAGATGATAGTATCATCAGCATACTGAAGAATGGAAATCCCGCCATCAACTAGATGTGGGACCAGGCCACCTACCTGCCCTGCATCCTTTGCCCAACCTATTAA
Source organism: Aegilops umbellulata (assembly GCA_032464435.1). Lineage (NCBI taxonomy): Eukaryota > Viridiplantae > Streptophyta > Magnoliopsida > Poales > Poaceae > Aegilops > Aegilops umbellulata. The sequence continues at coordinate 290,518,472 of CP136060.1, forward strand.
GATAGTTAGCATATCAGCCACTATGTTGAACAGGATCGGTGACATCGGGTCTCCTTGCCTTAGCCCATTGTGTGTTTGGAAATAGTGACCTATGTCGTCATTCACTTTAATCCCTACACTCCCTTTTTGCGTAAAGGAATCAATCTGGTTTCTCCAGGCCGGATCAAAACCTTTCATACGCAAAGCTTGTTGAAGGAAAGGCCATTTAACTTTATCATATGCTTTTTCAAAATCCACTTTAAAAACTACGCCACCAAGTTTTTTTGAGTGGATTTCATGGAGCGTTTCATGCAAGACAACAACCCCTTCAAGGATGTTTCGATCAGGCATGAAAGCGGTCTGGGACGGATGAACCACAGAGTGCGCAATCTGCGTAAGTCTGTTTGTCCCGACCTTGGTGAAGATTTTAAAACTCACATTAAGCAGACATATAGGTCTGAACTGCTCAATGCGAACCGCGTCTGTCTTCTTAGGAAGAAGAGTTGTCGTTCCAAAATTCAGCTTAAACAACTGTAGCTGTCCCTCAAAAAACTCCTGGAACATGGGCATCAAATCACCCTTAATAAAAGGCCAGCACTTTTTGTAGAACTCCGCCGGAAACCCATCCGGTCCTGGAGCCTTATTATTCTCCATCTGTGCAATGGCTTCAAACACCTCTTTCTCAGAGAAAGGAGCAGTCAGGAGCTCATTCTCGGCAGTCTCCAGTTGAGGAACATCCTCAACCCTAGACTCATCTAAGGACACAAAATTCTCTTCCGGGGGACCAAACAACTGCTTATAATAATTGGTAATGTAGACTTTCAAGTTGTCTTGACCAACTATCGTCCCTTCGTCTTGTTCTAGCTGGAAAATTCTCTTTTTACGATGCTTCCCATTAGCAATCATATGAAAGAATTGAGTATTGTCCTCTCCTTGTACTATCTTGCGAACCTTAGCTCGCAACGCCCACTTCAATTCCTCCTCGCGAAGAAGCTGTTTAAGTCGCATCTCCGCCTCTATCTTTGTTTCCAACTCACTGGAATCCAAGATAGAACTTTCAGCTTTAACTTCAAGGTTTTGAATAAGTAGAAGAAGTCTCTCCTTCTCCGCCTTATAAATACCATGCGTATGCTTAGCCCATCCTCGAAGGAACCTTCGGAGATGACGAATCTTACATTGCCATCGCTCGATAGGCGTCCTTCCTCCTGAGTCTTTAGCCCACTCCCGAGCTATCAACTCAAGGAAACCTTCTCTTTCAAACCAGGCAAGTTCAAACGAGAAAATGTTCTTGTTGCCCACAAAAGTTTGAACTCCTGAATCAACTAGTAACGGTGTATGATCAGAGACACCCCTTGTCAATGCCTGCATGGTTACCAGAGGAAACTTCTGTTCCCATTCGACACTTGCTAGGACACGGTCAAGTTTCTCAAACGTCGATACCGGTAACGAATTAGCCCAAGTGAATTTCCTACCCGAAAGCTCTATCTCTCTGAGATCCAAACTTTCGATAATAGTGTTGAACATAAACGACCATCGGCCGTCAAAATTGTCATTATTCTTCTCCTCCTTCCTACGGATGATGTTGAAATCCCCCCCCCCCACTAACAGGGGGAGCTGTTCGTTACCATAAATACGAACCAGATCCGCCAAAAAATCTGGCTTGATCTCTGGTTGCGCAGCTCCATACACCGCCACCAAAGCCCAATCAAACCCATCTGCCTTAGTTCGAACTCGAAACTTGACGGCAAAATCCCCCATAACTACACTCCGAACTTCCAACTTTTCGCACTTAACCCCAAGTAAAACCCCACCGGATCTTCCTCGAGGAGGGAGGCAATGCCAATCAAAATCTACCCCTCGGACAAAGTGGCAAGAAATTGAGAAGTGAAGTTGCTTGTTCCAGTCTCAGACAATGCAATAAAATCTAACTGATGTTCAAGAGAAGCCTCCGCTAGAAATCTTCTTTTAGCCAAGTCTCTAAGACCTCTGCTATTCCAGAAAATGCCTCTCATAATTCATCATGGAATATTTTTTGCAGTGCGGATCCTGGCACTCCTACGTGCTGCCGAGACGGGATAAACCTTTCGTTTCCACGTCCGCTTTGGCTTAAGGTGACCATCAGCCTGGTCAGCACAGTCATTCTCTGCCTCTATCGCCTCGGGCTCATCTACATAAAGAGACACCTCAGGAATGGTATCCTCCTCTGTCTCGGGTAGTGCAGGGTCAAGATCAGCACACAAGCCATCAAGAACCCTAACCCCAAGCACATCTATCTCCGAGTCGTTCATAGGTTTAACAGCAGTAATGTGACGGATCATATCTACCGCACGATCAGCTTCCAAATCAAGAATGTCATTAACCGACCTAGAGACCTCAATATCATTTTTACCAAGTGAAACTCCTATTTGATTTGCATTATGAATAATTTCAACATCAGTAAAATGCAAAATGGAATTCGATTGATTAACCGACATACCAGTGGAGGTCTCGACGTCGCGCAACCTGGCAGCTCTCAAAGCACACCTCAGCTGCATGTCATCAACGTTTGGCTGCTCCTGCAGCCTCCCGCTGACCCGCCTCCCCTGGGAGACCGGGTACGGGATACCGCCAAAGGCGATGACCTCCTCGCGTGAAGCTCTGCTAGGGGAAAGGCCTCCTGCCCATCCCCCAACAGCGGCACTCCGGACCTTAGCCACCGGAGCAGGAGAGCAACACGGAGACAACTCCCGCGGCCTATCCACGGGCGACGCGCCGGCAGCAGGAGCCGGGGAGACCCGCGCACGGTGCCCCGGAGAGGAAACCGGGGAGACAGGCGCGCCACCCGACCCGCCCACCGCAGCGGGGCAGAGAGAGATGGTGGCCTCCTGCACGGCCACCCCTCCTCCCGCGCGCGGCAACGTGGGGAAGAGCGCCAAGTCCCCCGTGGGCGCCGTCGGCGTCGGCAACACAGGAGACCGGGCCTCCTGCCCGTCACCTCTAGCCAAAGCCGCAAGCGCAGCACCATCCACGGTAGTCGACAGCGAAGTAAGAGATGTGGGAAGGGCCGCCTGCCCCTCTGGATCTCCCAACTCAAGAACCGCCGGCGCACCAAGAGGAGCCACGGGATCCACGGAACCCGGAGAAACACCCCGAAGCCGAGGCAGAGCAGAGAACGGTCCCAAGGACCCAATCTGCAAAGTGGACGTCGGAGCAACCCCAGAAGATCTAGCAGGAGCAGTCTCAGTAGACTCAGACGGACCAACCGGACCCTTGGCCCCGTCTTCATCACCCATAGCCGAATCATCCTGGTTCCCCGGGGCACCTCCTCCCTCGATCGTGTCCATAGGGTTATCGTCCTCAAACTCATCAAACAAATTAGGATCCTCATACAGAACGTCCAGCTGATACATAACACCATCGTACGTCCAAGGCACCACATTCGGCAAGAACTCAATATTTGCAACACTGACAAGTAAACGCGCTACTCCGTTGGCCCTATTGAATGGCATATCCACCTGTTCAGTCTTGCCGATCAAAGACCCCAAGCTCCATGTCACCAAGAAGCTATCCAAGGGATCAGATGGCACCCCGGAGAAACGAACCCAAATCTGCCTCAAAGGCGTGCCCTGTGGTTCCTTCTTCTTCCACTCATCAAACTGCAACACAAAACTAGTGCCTGTGACCCTGCTCATACCGAACTTGAGGATTCGCACCTGATCCTCCTTAGACGGAAAGTCAACTTTGTAAGACATCTAATTAATCTTGAGCAACGACCGCTGAAAATTACCCGGAGCGAGTTCCCGCAGCTGCTGAATGATTTGCGCCTCAGTCAACGGTCCATGAACTACCTTCACCACCCCTGGGAAAGAGGTCTCTACCGCTGGTGCCAGAGGTGCCACCCTGGGAGACCCGAAGAACATCAACTCCGAGCAGCAGACCCCGTAAATCTGAACAGTAGGCTTAGGCCCAAGCATGAGAGGACACTCAGCAGCAGCATGCTTCAGTTTCCGGCACAGGTCACATAATTCCGCAGTGCACTCAGCCATAAAGTGTCCCGTGTCACCACATCGAAAACAAGTAAGCTTCTTCTTCTTAGCCGCCCACTTGGACAACTTGTCAGCCTCGGATTTGTCCGTACCATGCTCAGAAGCAGAATCACCAGTCTACATGGGTTCCAGCAATGTGACTTCGGCTAGGGCCTGAACCGTTTCCACCGCCACCTGCGGTAGAACCGAACCTCCGTCGGCCACCACCTCAGTCTCAACCGTAGTCTTCGGATGCCTAGGCGGGTAGTTACGTCTGTGCCCACCCCGACCTCCGCGGAATCGGCCCCGGAAGGAGCGGTTATTTGGAGCGACCGCCCCCTCCACGAAGTTGCCAGGCGGACCCTGAAAACCTCGGTTGTCATTGCCGTCGTCCGTCCAAGCATAACCACGGCCACCGCCGGAGGACGAAGATCCCCGATGCAAACCAGCACCGTAGGCGTCGTAACCGTCATCGCCCCACTGCCCACGCGGGGGATTCCGGTCATCTCCCGGTGACGGCCCAACCCCAGGGCCGAGCGGGCCTTGGCCAGGGCCACCGCGGCCGGCCGGCATTTGTCGCGGCCACGGCCTGTGGTTCGGCGGCGGTTCAGCCCTAGGCGGAGGCGGCGGGTCAGCCCTAGGCTCCCGTGGCGACGGGGGCAGGGCCCTAGCGGGCGGTGGAGGAGGCGCCGCCCGAGGCGGCGGTGGAGCAGCCCGATGCGGCGGCGGGACCGCCCGGGGCGGAGGAGCCGCTCGAGCGGGAGCCGGCACAACAGCGCCCGCCGCTGAAGAGGTCGAGCCGCCCGCGGCCCCGGACTGGCTTCTCGCCACAGGTGGCATCTGCGGCGGCGGCGGCTTGGGCGGCATGGCCGGCCGTCGAGAGTCAGGGGGCAGGCGCCGGTTTACTCCGGCCAAAGTTAGCGAAGAACGGCGCGAGGAGGCAGATGGAAAACCCACACGCCCACAGCGCCGAACCCTAGCAGCGATAGGCGGGGGAGGAGGGGGTACGTGCATGCGGGGGTGATCGATCCAAGGCCCCCTCATGCACGTCGCTAGCCTCCCTTGCTTCGTTTGCCTGGCCAGCCCCCTGGGCCTCAAGCCCAGTACTGACCAAGCCTACGTCGCAGGCACTGCCAGGCAGCCCAACCGAGCCCAACAATTCATTCAAACGCACCAATCTGGCCGTTCGAGTGTCACACGGCACGGCCACCGCCGGCGAGCGCTGTTACACCCTCAAACCACCCTTTTTCTTGCGCCGAGTGGTTCCTTCCACCGCCGGCGAGCGCTGTGACACCCTCAATTCGCTCATCGCAATCTCTGGGTTCCTGCACACACTCAAGAACTTCGATATGGAAAAAATCAATAACAAACCTCTTACCAACAGCAAGATCTTCGACAACGTTGAGATGTCGTCCGGCTAAAATGTCTCCTTCTTCATCGCGGATCGTCATCCAATGGGACGGGTGCGAGTAGATCAAGCCATTGATCCATGTCCCCGCCTTTCTATCGTCCTGAAAACGCACATACCATTTAGTATGATTCAAAAATTGCCGATCCCGATGACCTGAAACTTGAGTAGGTTTACTGTCCCCGCCTTTCTATCGTCCTGAAAACGCACATACATTTACTGTGATGACCTGAAACTTCTCTCCGGCCATCCTCAGCGATGTGCGGGTTCACTAACTATATTCTTTCTCAATGGTTTCTTCAATCAGGCTGCTCTCTAAGTTTCCTTTGTGCCTGGTTTGCCCCTGGGCTTTATGTATCATTTACATCTTGTAGGGCCCCATGATTAAACTGCACTGAATTTTCAGTGAGGGTTTTAAACTTTTTGAACTGCTGAATTTTCCTTCAGGGACTCAGGGTCATGGTCATGGCACTCTGATTCCAAGAGGCTGGAAGTCTGCTGTTTCAAGGTCATGCTGTACATGCCCATCTAAGTTCGATCAAGAAGTATGCTGCTGTCAAAGAAGGCAGCAGGGGGTCGCGTCATTTGTTTTAGTCGCTCTCAGGGATTATCAGGTTAGTTCGGGTACTGATGTTCATGCGTTGCATATTGATTATGATTTGGTTTCATCTCCAAAGAACCGTGGGCTGATTGCAAACAATATTAGCTACAGTTATAAACATGGAATAGTCCAGGAAATCTCATATTGTCCATTTTTATCTATTCCACCTGGAACTACAGAAGCTTAGCAAGCAATTAGAAGCTCTAAGAACAACCATAACTTAACTTCACATGCATGCTCTTGCTTCTTTACCATTTATTTTGTTACTGGCTTAATAATATTAAAGGTTAGTGCTCCGAATTTATGTCGCTGGAGTGCATTTGAATCTGGTTAGTTTTACTTTTAGCTCTAGCCATAGCAACCAACACAAAGCTGCCATCCCACCTGGATAAGGAATGAGGTTGTCACCAAGGCCACGTAGCAAACTGCAAAACGTGTTTGGAACGCCAAAGAGTGGGTACGCATAAGTTGGATGTCACCTGGATCTGCTGAGAACGATGATAAAGGAGAAGATGATAAAATAATTTCGACCACATGTACAGAGTCACAGTACAGTACACCCACGGGTCGGTCGGTGGAAATAGTCCAAATACACACGGTACCTCAAATAGTGAAAGTAGGACCAACCGTGTGTGTCTGTGTGGTAGCAAGGCAAATACAGCTAACTGGAAAGATGCTACTGGTACTGGAGGTCACTTCTAATTTGGAGTGTTCTTATTGCCAATGGTTTCTTCCTCCTTCATCAGGCCTATGGAACTCTGAGCAACGCCAGCCTGAGCTGCCATCAAATCTGCTGAGTTGGGCGATCTGCCGTTCGCCAGAGTGATGGATGCCGCGGTGCACGTTCTCGTGTTCCCATGGCCAAGGCAGGGACACATCAACCCCATGCTCCATTTTGCCACCGCCCTCGTCGACGCCAGCGTCCAAGTCACCTTCCTCCACACCGAGCACAACCTTCGCCGCCTTTCCCAGGTGCCTCTGCCACCTCGCCTACGCTTGCTTTCTATCCCTGACGGCCTCCCGGACGACCACCCTCGCAGCTTCTTGGAGCTCTTGGAGTCCATGTGCACGACCAGCAGCGCTGCGTACCGTGCTTTGCTCTTGTCTGCCGACGCCCCGGTGACATGCGTTGATTGTTAGAATTAACCACGACTTGATCCCCCGCCGGCTGGTGTGTGTCCGATTCAGGCTACATGTGTGTATCCGAGTAGGTCTAGAGTTAGTCACCGATTAGTATTGGATAGCTAGCTTTGTACTACTATATATATATATATGTGTATCCCGGACTTGTAATCACACCGTAAGTTAAGCAATAAAGTAAGGAACAACAGGTACGATACGTACCTGCGGCAATACGCCGGTGTCTACGCGTGCGTTCGTGTGCTTCCGGCCGGCTGGCCGTTGTGTGCGTACGTGAGATTGAGATACTAGTTGGTCAAAGGAATCGATCAAGCTAGTACGTGGTGTTGCTAGCTTACAACGGTGCATCTCGGCGTAAAGTACTTCGTCGAGTTCGTCAGCAAGCTTCGTTCTTCATCGTCGTTCGTCGTCGGTCATATTACCGTCATCGGAAAGTACTCGGCGGCGGGTCTGGGTCAACAATTGGTATCTAGAGCCAAGTTGATCTTCTAGTAACGGAGGATCATGGCGGATGACGAGAAGACCAGGCAGCTGGCGGAGTACTCCGGTGCGGCTAAAGTAATTGCTGCTCCGGCGAGTTCGTCGTATCCACGGTTTGATCGCGAGAACTTCGGGGTCTGGAAAGCCCTCATGGAGTGTGGTCTCCGCGCCAACGAGCTATGGGACGCGGTGGATCCAGGAGGTGACGTGTTCAAGAAGGAGGGAGCCGAGCACCGGAAGGATCGGCAGGCGCCGTCGGCGATTTACTCGGTGATGCCGATGGATGTCCTCCAGCACCTAATCGCCAAAGCAACGGCGAAGGAGGTGTGGGATACGCTGAAGCTCATGTTCGAGGGACACACCCGTGTCAAGCAAGCCAATCTCCAAACTCTTCTAAGGAACTACGAGACTTTGGTCATGGGCGATGATGAGTCCGTGGATGCGTTCGCTTCACGGGTGGCTACTCTCGTCAATCGGATTCGCACGCTTGGAGAGAATCTCACGGAGGCCTCGGTTGTCCGGCGGTTCTTACGCGCGGCCGCTCCCCGGTACCTGCAAATTGTCACGGCGATCGAGCAATGCGTCGATCTCGAGACTCTCTCCATTGATGATCTTGTCGGACGATATAAGGCTCACGACGAGCGGATGCGGTACAGTATCGGAGACGGGAGAAACGATGAGCTTGTGATGCTCACAAAGGCGCAGTGGATCACCCTTGAAAAGCAGCGTGGGTCCAAGAGCAGCAGCAAGAAGAAGGGAAAGCAGCGTTCGGCGAGAAAGAACTTCGCCGACTCGGACAACGACTCAGACGATGAGGCTGCACCACCACCGAGGAGAAAGTTTGACATCAGGAAAGTGAGGTGTTATAACTGTGACCTCCTCGGCCACTTCAAGGCTGACTGCGAGGAAGCACCGAAGCAGAAGGCGCTCATAGCCCAGCAAGGTGACGATGGTGACATGATGTTGATGTGTAAACTGGTGGACGAGGAGGATCCAGACTCTCAAGCGTTGACTAAAGAAATTGTCGAGCTTGCGGAAGAAAAAGTTTGCCATCATGATTGTGGTTCGGAAACCTATGTCGAAGCTACAGATGCGGGGAGTGATTCCGAAACTTATGTCAGTGCTATGGACGTAAGTGCCAACTTTGCTGGAGCGGATGCGGCGATAGCTGCGTGTGCGCGGCCATGAAGAAGCAGTCTTTGTGCGACGCATCGGAGAGAGGCCGGCTGCGACCGAAAGAGCAGTTCAGAAAATCTGAAGATAGACGAAGGTGTGGCGCCAGAAGTCCATGACGTACAACGTCTCAGCATGGTCAAAACAGAGACGGGCCAAGGCACGCAGCGAGTTGCAGTCGGATCAGACAGCGTGATGTTAGACAGTCCACACGCAACAAGTTACAATGGATCCGACATGGCGAGTCAAAACGTTGTGTGCATCGCAATGAGCGGCAAGCCAGCCAGCTCGCGCGAGCAGGTGGACGAGACGAGGTGCGATGGTGTGGTCGGTGCAGCGTCGATGGCTAGCACTCCATCCAGCAGGCTGGCTACAATAAGCGTTCCACAAGGAAGCCTAATATCACGTGGAGGCCTAGTGCTTGGGCTAGAACGTGAGCATATTCCAGAAAAAGGAGATGGCTAGAAGTGGGAGCTCGGGACGGAGGTACTACTACCCATAAAGGTTTTTCTAGCATGCCAGAAGAGATGCAAGGTGTACTCATGGAAGGCAAGCTAGAAATTAGCAGCAACTGTGCAGGGCTTACAAGGAGCAGTTCCGAAGAGCCCAAATCACTAGAAACAAAAACTTTGGCAAGTTCAGAAGCAAGTGTTTCTTCTTCAATAGCATACGGACGACGCGTGTTGAATCTCTCTCCAAAGGAAGCGCTTCAAATCAACTCGGTGAAGATGAAGAGTAAAGGGCAACGATATTTGCACATCGAGGAACCGGATATTTTTGAAGACGCAAATACGGAGGAGTGTTGGCGTCATGCTATAGAAGAGGAGTTAGAGTTGGTCCACGACAACAATGCACGGGAGCCTGTGGATCTTACCAATGATGAAAAGACTATGGAGCTCAAGTGGGAATTTAAGGTCAAGAAAGATGTTGAAGGGTGCATGAAGCACAAAGCGAGGTTTGTGGCCAAAGAGTATGTGCAAGGGGAAAGTATGGACTTCGAAGAAGTGTTCATTCCCATTGCAAAGATGGAGTCGGTGAGATTACTCATCGCTCTCGCGGTTCAGGAATCATGGAAAGTACATCACATGGATGTAAAATCTGCGTTTTTGAATAGCGAGATAGAAGGAGACGTGTATGTGAATCAACCACCGGGTTTCATCAAAGAGGGAGAAGAGCACAAGGTACTGAAGTTACATAAAATCTTGTATGGGCTATGGCAAGGACCTCAGGAGTGGAACGTCAAACTTGATCGAACATTGATTTCTCTTGGATTTGAGAAAGCCCCACTAGAGCATGCAATGTACAAGAGAGGTGAGGGAAAGGATCGTCTACTAGTTGGCATCTACGTCGACGACTTATTGATAACTGGAGGAGATGAAGAGGTGATTGCAAAGTTCAACCTACAGATGAAAGAGCTTTTCAAGATGGATGATCTAAGTCTTTTGAGCTACTACCCTGGGATAGAGGTACATCAAAAGACGGAGGGGGTCACACTATGCCAGGAGGCATACGCAAGGAAGATACTTGAAAGCTATGGCATGAAAGATTGCAATCCAAATGACTCTCCAATGAAACCTCGTCTTGAGCTAAGCAAGAAGAGTAAAGTAACTGCCGTTGATGCAATAGAGTATATTGCAGCGGCCGCTGCGGCGTGTCAAGGTGTATGGCTAGGGAGGCTACACGGTGATCTCATGGGACGAGATCCGAAAGAAGTGGTGCTCAATGTTGACAGTGAGTCTACAACATTTCTACGCGAGGATCCATTGCGGCGTCATAGGAGCAAGCACATTGATACGATGTATCACTATATAAAGGATTGCGTGGAAGAAGGTAAGATGGAGGTCAACTACGATTGCACCGAGGATCAGCTGGCTGACATCCTAACCAAGGCTTTGGATCGAGAGAAGGTCTTGGAGATTCAAAGAAAGATCGGCGTCGGAGCTGTAACGTGAGGACGTCGTGTTTAGGAGGGTGATTGTTGGAATTAACCACGACTTGATCCCTCGCCGGCTAGTGTGTGTCCGATTCAGGCTACATGTGTGTATCCGAGTAGGTCTAGAGTTAGTCACCGATTAGTATTGGATAGCTAGCTTTGTACTACTATATATATATGTGTACCCCGGGTTTGTAATCATACCGTAAGTTAAGCAATAAAGTAAGGAACAACAGGTACGATACGTACCTGCGGCAATACGCCGGTGTCTACGCGTGCGTTCGTGTGCTTCCGGCCGGCTGGCCGTTGTGTGCGTACGTGAGATTGAGATACTAGTTGGTCAAAGAAATCGATCAAGCTAGTACGTGGTGTTGCTAGCTTACAACGGTGCATCTCGGCGTAAAGTACTTCGTCGAGTTCGTCAGCAAGCTTCTTTCTTCATCGTCGTTCGTCGTCGGTCATATTACCGTCATCGGAAAGTACTCGGCGACGGGTCTGAGCCAACATTGTTGCCGATGGCACCATGCCGTTTGCCATCGACATCGCCGAGGAGCTCGGCATCCCGGCGCTGGCTTTCGCCACGCAGAGTGCGTGCAGCTACCTGGCACTCCTGTCTATGCCAGGCTCGTTGAGCTCGGTGAGACCCCCTTCCCCACGGACGACCTGGTGTTCGGTGTTCCGGGGATGGAGTGCTTCCTCCGGCACCGAGACCTTCCCCACGGACGACCTGGTGTGCGGCGTTCCGGGGATGGAGGGCTTCCTCCGGCGGAGAGATCTTCCTCGTGGACTCTACTGCGCTGAACAAGGCGACAGAGATCCCTGGATGCTCAAGCTTGCCGAGGTCACCGCTCGTTCCAGCAAGGCATATGCGCTCATACTCAACACCGCCGCGTCCATGGAGCAGCGAGCGCTCGCCCACATTGCGTCGCGCACAAGCGACGTCTTTGCTGTGGGCCCACTGCACGCCAGGTCGAGGTTTGCCACAAGTGCAAGCCTGTGGCAGGAGGACGACGGGTGCATGGCGTGGCTGGACGGCCACGAGGACCGGTCCGTCGTGTACGTGAGCCTGGGGAGCCGTGCCGTGATCATGCACGAGCAGTTCACCGAGTTCCTCTCGGGTCTGGTTGCTACCGGGTACGCCTTCCTTTGGGCGCTCCGACCGGACATGGTCCAGATGACCAGCTCTGCGCTCCTCCGAGAAGCCGTCGGGGCAGTGGAGGGCGGCAAGGCGCGCATTGTCGAGTGGGCTCCTCAGCGGGACGTGCTGCGGCACCGGGCGGTGGGCTGCTTCCTGACACACGCCGGATGGAACTCGATACTGGAGTGCACCTTGGAGGGTGTGCCGATGGTGTGCTGGCCCTTCTTCTCCGACCAGCAGATCAACAGCCGCTTCATGGGCGCCGTGTGGAGGACGGGGCTGGACATGAAGGACGTCTGCGACAGAGCGTCGTTGAGAGGACGGTGAGGGAGGCCATGGAGTCCGGCGAGATCAGAGGGGTGGCCCAAGCCATGGCGCAGCAGTTGAGGCTGGATGTCGCGCAGGTGGGGTCGTTGTCGTCCGAGCTGGAGCGGCTCGTCCGCTTCATCAGGGAGCTCAGCATCAGGTCCTGTTGAAGCCCAGAACCAATGAGGACTAGCACAGCCTCTCACGCACTACATGTTCAGTTTCATACTTATTCAGTCGCAGAACTTATTCTAGCATTTCCCGAACATAGATATGGAAGATGAGGAAATGTAAGAGGAACTCATGTGATCTAAATTCAGATGTGCCAATTTTTACTTTGGTAGTCACTTGGTTCTAGTATTTGTAAGAGGAAAATTATGCTTATTAGTACCAGTATAAGTCCTCATGAGAGACACAACTTCTTATGAGCATGCATGAGCATCTTTCTATTCTAGTATGACTGGTTTAAGTACTTATGTTCTATAGTTAGAGGCTTGGAAGGTGACAACCGCCACGTTGAGCTGCTACAAAGCCTCAGAGACAGAGGAGAAGGTAACGCGCAGACGGCTCCAACTGGGGAGGAGGTTAACAGCACAACCGGAGAGAACACGTGGCATCCGGGGGAGGAGCGAGGACAACCGGCAGCGCGGCCGACGAGCTGAAGGCGGTGCGCAGCGGGGCGGAGGGGAAGAGGACATGCAGACTGCATAGGATGCGCAGGCCTCGCGCGAGAGGAGCAGCTGCTGCCTGCTGGGCTTGGCCAGTGAACGACGTACCGTACATGAGTCGTATCCGTCAATCCATGGTGTCCGACTGCGCTGTGGCTCCGACTCCGGTCGTGGCCGCAAGCCCGACTTCGACTTGCTTTGCTGGTCCTGGTGTACGAGCATAGTATATAAATTGAAGAGAGGGCCAAGGCCATGGTGTACCAGCATCGCAGACAAGCGCTTTACGTTAATTCCTGGTTTTTCGTTGGCGAAAGAGTTGGCCACCAGCAGTAGTAGTAGAACGATCCGCCTCGGCAGCGCAAAAGCGCCGCCGGGATCGATGAAGCTTCTCCCGGCCGTCCTCGGCCTCGCCCTCCTCCTTCTCGTCCTGAATCCCAATGGCGTGGAGGCCCGGCCTGCGCCTACCGGCGGTCATGAGAAGAAGCCGTCGAGCGCCACCTTCTTTGTCTTCGGGGATGACTTCGTCGACAACGGAAACCTCCCTCCGACCAACTCCGTCACCGAGATGTCGAGGCAATGGGCCTACCCATACGGCTCCAACTACGTCGATGCCGATGGATTTCCGCGGCCGAATACTCCTTCCGGCCGCTTCTCAAACTATAAAATCCAATCGGATTTCATCGGTAAGTGCTATGTTATGTTACCATAAAAAAAGTACTATATAATCTCATTCTCATGTGATGTTGTAAATCCCTGGTGCACCGTAATTGACCCTACCGTACTCGCTGCTTCATTAATGACTTGCAGCAACCATGCTGGGGTTGGAGGAAGCCCCTCCGGCGCATGCCCTCACGGCCGAGAAAACCTGCGATCCTTCCGGCATGACCTTCGCTACTGGTGGTGCCGGTGTATTGCACAGTACATCGCACGAGGTCCCCGCCCTCGCAAAACAGGTCGACACCTTCAAGAAGATGGTCAAGGACGGGACCATCACAGAAAAACAACTGAGTCGATCTGTAGCGCTCGTGGCCTTCTCTGGCAATGACTATGCAGGCACGAGCGTCATTGGCCTTAGTAGCCCCAACGATGTGAGTATCATATCAACGCACAATGTATATATGCGTACACTAATTTGAACAATTAATTTGTTTGTGCATCTTAATTACTAACTTATGATTTTCATGTATGCGATGTAGATTAATGCTTATATTGAAAAGGTGACAAAAGAGATTGCAGCTAATGTGGATCAATTGTTGAAGCTCGGGGTGACAAAGGTTCTTGTCAATAACTTGCACCCTATTGGTTGCACGCCATCACACACCCGAACCAACAACTACACCACGTGTGACATTTTTGGAAACTTGGGTGCATCCATCCACAACGATAATCTGAAACAAGTTATGATATCAAAGAAGAATGTCTACATTGTGGACGTGTACACCGCCTTCACAAATATTGTGGATCATGCGGCAGGTATGTATCTACATGCCTTCAAAAGTGTCTCATTATTTTAAAATTATCTAATTAGATGGGGTTTGATTGTGTACTTGAAGTACTTGATCTGAACATTTTTAATTTCATGTGTATTAATGTAGGTAAAGGCTCAGAGTTGTCTAAACAATTCAAGCGCAAACTATCGCCGTGCTGCGAGAGTTTGGACTCGAAGGGTTACTGCGGACAGCAAGATGAGTCATCCTCGAAGCTACTGTACACTGTGTGCGACAAATCGAACGGATTCTTCTATTGGGACGACATGCACCCAACCCATGCAGGATGGGAGGCTGTCATGAAACAGTTGGAAAAACCGTTGATGGAGTTTGTAAATCGAGCCTAGGTAGTTTGGCCTTATTTATTTGTGTAGATCTTTGTATCCAGATGACAGCCTTCTGATTGTATTTGATAGTTTCATGTATTACAAAGACTGGGATTTTCCTGATTCCATGATGAATATTATACAGTATTTGCATTTTTGTGTGTGAAAGACTATATTTATAAGAAGTAGCTATTATCATATGCCCAATCTATAATAAAGATGTGTTCTAGCTATACAAATCGAATACTTGCCTATGTACGGCCTAATATATGGATAAGCTCAAGGCAATTCCATACCGGTTGAAGTTTTTGTTGCCGGCTTTGTAGTCTACCGAGTTGGCGCCTTCTATAGGTGACAGGTGCCTTGTCTTTGAACTCAGGACTAAGGAGGGTAAATTTGCCTATAAATATGGGTATTTGTGGGTATTCACTTCTTTATGTTCGTGTGCAATGCTCAAACCCGTTCAACTAGTCGTAGGTAGAAAAACATGGCATAACTCTGTACTGTTGTACAAACTCTTCTCCGAATTACGCAAGACATCTTTTTGCGTTTTCTCGAGAGAGAAAAGTTACCTACTATCCCCTTTTCCATCCACCATGGCGGGTACAGCTACACGTGTTCCTGTCCATTGCTACTCCCACTGAATGGCAAATAGGCCGAAGTTCCCGCGGCCCATACTGTGATTCCCGTGCCTCGCAGAAGCAATGGCGCAATGCGATGCTCTCCGGCACCGCGTGGTCCTTTTCCCGCTGCCCTACCTTGGCCACATGATCCCCATGCTCCGGCTTGCCGCGGCGCTGCACGCCAGCGGTCACGCCATTACCGTGCTCCACACGGAACTCCACGCGCCGGACAAGGCGTGCTACCCTGCGGACTACCACTTCGTGGCCGTGCCCGCCCCCGATCTCCCCGCGGCGTCCGAGGACATCGCGGCGTTCCCGGTGGCGCTCAACGCGTCCTGCGCGGCCGCCTTCAAGGACCGGCTGGCCGCGCTGCTCGCCGAGGGGAGAGTCCGCTGCGTGATCACCGACGTGGTGTGGTTCTCGGCGCAGGCGGCAGCGAGGGACCTCGGCGTGCCCGCGCTGGCGCTCATGACGAGCAGCGCGGCCAGCTTCCGAACCTTCATGGCCTACCCGGCGCTGCTCGCCAAGGGCCACCTGCCATACGAGTACGATGAGTCGCGGGGCGACGCTCCCGTGGAGGAGCTGCCGCCCTTCCGGGTGAGACTCTATTGGGATTAAACAAGACATCCGAGTATACGTCTGTGTACGTATCGGAGTTGTACTCCCTAATAGGATCCGACTAGGATTAGTATTAGAAGCCGGCTTACTCCCAGCCGTGTAACCTTGGCCGACTAGGAGTAGTTTGCTTATGCTAGCCTTGGCATATATATATGCGTGTTCCCCAGCCTTTGTTATCAAACGAAAAGCAAAGCAATAAAGCGTATACCAGGCTCGAGACGGGCCTGTGACAATACATCGATTCGTGCCTTCGCTGTGTTCGTGTGAGAGTTCGCCGAGACATTACCGTTGACAGAAGGATCGATCGAATCGATCAAAGCTAGCTCCGCTAGCTCACGTACCTGAAGTACCGTGACGTGCTTGTGCACTGTTTATCCATCAAGCTGCTAGCTTGCTTGCTAGCTTGCTCACACGTATAGGTTGCTTCGGTGGTTTTGGTCTAGCGATCAAAAGCCAACAATTGGTATCTAGAGCCTCGACGATCTACGATCTACGATGGGGGACAGCGACGCTGAGTCGGTCAAGTCCGGCAGCGGCGGTTCCAAGGCGAATAAGAACAGCAACAAGGTGAAGAAGGGCGGCAAGTCAGTAACCAGTGGTGGTGGAACGGGCGGCGCCAACGTGCAGGCGCATCGCAACATCCCCATCCAGTACCCGATGCTCACCGACGCGAACTACGGCGTGTGGGCAGTCAAGATGAAGATTATTCTCCGAACCCTTCGAGTGTGGGAGGCCATCACGGACGACGACGTCGACCAGGAGTGCGACGAAGGTGCCATGGCCGCCATAGCCCAGTCTGTGCCAGATTCTGTGCTGATGACATTGGCGGAGTTCGAGACAGCAAGAGAGGCGTGGAACGCACTCAAAGAGATGAGGATCGGAGAAGATCGCGTCACGAAGGCTCGGGCACAAGTGCTGAAGCGCCAATTTCACAAGTTGCAGATGGAGGAAACTGAATCGGTGAACGACTATGCCATGCGTCTGACTACTTTGGTGGGAGAGATCCGCGCGCTTGGTGCAAAGCTCGAGGAGACCGAGATTGTGGAGAAGTTTTTCAGTTCGGTGACTGATAAATTCACGTACATCATCGGCACGCTCGAGCAGCTTTACGACATCGACGACATGACCATAACGGAGGCGATCGGACGCTTGCGGACATGGGAAGAGAATGCTCGTGGCTGTCGGAAAGGCAAAGGAGGAGGTAGCGACCAACTCATGTACTCGCGCGCAGATTGGGAGGCCCCAAGTAGCAAAGGAAGGCGTGACGGTGGTGAAGGCTCAAGCAACGCGAAGCGCGGCGGACAAACCGGAAAAGGCAAAGGAAAAGGCAAGCCACAAGGTCGTGGTAAGGCGGACCGATCTAAAGAGCGGAAGCCACGGAACTTGGATATGTCCGAGGTCAAGTGCTATAACTGCAACGAGATGGGTCACTTTGCGAAGGATTGTCCGGAGCCTAACAAGCGGGAGATCAAGGCAAATTTGGCGAAGCAGGAAGACGAACGTCCAGGTCTTCTGATGGCCGAAGTTTGTGATCTCGTCCAAACAGCGGTTGTGAAACCAAACCGGAAGGTACTACTTCATGAGAAAAAGGTAACACCAAAGTTATCCGGGAGCCAGAACGTGTCGTGGTATCTAGACACAGGTGCCAGTAACCACATGACGGGGTGCAAGGAGAAGTTCCTCGAGCTAGAATATGATATTCAAGGCTCGGTCAAGTTCGGTGATGGTTCAAATGTGGAGATTTGCGGGCAAGGTTCTGTCCTCTTCGAGGGTCTCACAGGAGAACATCGCATACTCACCGGAGTGTACTACATCCCAAGGCTTCGCAACAACATCATCTCTATCGGGAAACTTGACGAGAATGGATGCAAGGTGGATATTGAGAACGGAGTGATGACGATCTTCGACAACCTCCGAAACATGCTAGCGCGTGTGAATCGCACGCGGAACAGGCTCTATATCCTCAACCTTGATCAATCTCAACCGGAGTGTTGGCTCGCCAAGAGTGATGATGATTCGTGGTTATGGCATGCTAGATTTGGACACGTCAACTTCTACGCCTTGAAGAAGATGTCGAAGATGGAGATGGTATTTGGGATGCCGTTTATTGACCATGTTGATCGAGTATGTGACGGGTGTTTGGTTGGAAAACAGCACCGCAGGCCATTCCCTGCTCAGTCTACCTATCGTGCAAGTGATGCACTCGAGTTGCTCCATGGTGATCTATGTGGCCCTATCACCCCAGCAACTCACGGAGGAAAGAAGTATTTCTTCCTAGTGGTGGATGACTACTCGAGATATATGTGGGTCGTTCTCCTACGGTCTAAAGATGAGGCATTTGAAGCGTTCAAGAAGCTGAAGGCTGCAACGGAGATGGAACACAAGCTGAAGGTTCGCGCTCTACGGACAGATCGCGGCGGAGAGTTTACGTCGAACGAGTTCAACGACTACTGCGAGAAGATTGGCATAAAAAGGTTCCTCACGGCACCTTATACGCCGCAGCATAACGGGGTTGTTGAAAGGCGCAATCGAACCGTCGTTGACATGGCGAGAAGTTTACTCAAGAGCAAGAACTTGCCGGGGACTTTTTGGGGAGAAGCTGTCTCGATGGCGGTCTATCTTCTCAATCGGGCTCCAACGAAGGCAGTGATCGGCAAGACTCCGTATGAAGCAATTTACGGACGGAAGCCGAATGTGTCTCATCTACGGACATTTGGGTGCGTGGCGCATGTGAAGACGGCGGAGCCGCATCTCTCAAAGCTTGCCGATCGCAGCACCAAGATGGTGTTCATCGGATACGAGAGGAGTTCCGGCACCAAGGCATACCGCTTCTACGATCCACGAACCAAGCGTCTACGGATTTCACGCGACGTCGTGTTTCAAGAAAACCAAGCGTGGAATTGGAGCGCAGCAGCCGACGATGCTCCAAACGGTAACATATTCACAGTTGAATTTTCAACTGATGATGATGCAGGGGAGGATGTCCAGGTGGTTGGCAAGACGCACAACCAAGGTGACCACAATGGTAGTGATCATCATGGTGCCGACACCGACGACGACGTGCATGGGTCGCAAGGTGATAGCGACAACGACGCGCACGACACGGGTGGAGATCTCGACAACGAGGCGCATAGTGACGATGACAATCAAGATGATGGTCACGGTCACGACGACTACGCCGACGACATGGATGCCAACGACCCGGCATCTACCACGCCCGAGACTCAACCGTCTTCCTCAAGTGCGATGCCGACACAATTTGTGTCGCCTCCTTCGCAAGCCACAAAGGATTCTTCCGGGCCTCGTCGCTACAAGACCCTCAAGAAAGTCTACAAGTACGCAAAGCCAGTTACGCTCGAGTACTCCGATTTGTGTCTACTCGGAGTTGAGGAGCCGGCGAACTTCGTAGAGGCGAGCAAAAGTTTAAGTTGGATGCACGCCATGGATGAGGAGATGAAGGCGATCGAGAGCAATGGCACGTGGACTTTGGTAACCCGACCTCCGAACCAAAAGGCCATAGGTTTGAAGTGGGTTTACAAGTTGAAGAAGGACACGAAGGGTGCCATTGTAAAGCACAAGGCAAGACTCGTCGCAAAGGGCTACGTACAACGTCAAGAAGTTGACTATGAGGAGGTGTTTGCACCGGTTGCTCGAATCGAGACGGTGAGAGTGCTCCTAGCTTTGGTAGCACAAGAGGATTGGAAGGTTCATCATATGGATGTTCCATCCACTTTCCTCAACGTTGGCCTCACAGAAGAAGTGTACGTGGAACAACCCCTCGGCTACGAGAAGAAAGGCGAAGAAGAAATAATTTACAAGCTTAAGAAGGCACTTCACGGGAAACAAGCGCCAAGAGCTTGGAACTCAAAGTTAAAACAAAGATTGGTCTCAGTCAGGTTCGAAAGATGTCCCCTCAAGGATGTAAAAGACAGTCTACCAAGCACCGAAGAACAGGTGAAGGTTGAAAACGCGATCAAGGAGGAGCGCTGGCGTCAGGCTACGGACGAGCCGACGACAGCAAAGACGGTCCCTGAAATGCTACGAAGAATGGCAAACACAATGCCTAGGATATTGCTTATAAGTAGTAGTCATCGCATTTGGGATCCAGGTCGCATTGAGGACATCATGTTTAGGAGGGTGAATATTGGGATTAAACAAGACATCCGAGTATACGTCTGTGTACGTATCGGAGTTGTACTCCCTAATAGGATCCGACTAGGATTAGTATTAGAAGCCGGCTTACTCCCAGCCGTGTAACCTTGGCCGACTAGGAGTAGTTTGCTTATGCTAGCCTTGGCATATATATATGCGTGTTCCCCAGCCTTTGTTATCAAACGAAAAGCAAAGCAATAAAGCGTATACCAGGCTCGAGACGGGCCTGTGACAATACATCGATTCGTGCCTTCGCTCTGTTCGTGTGAGAGTTCGCCGAGACATTACCGTTGACAGAAGGATCGATCGAATCGATCAAAACTAGCTCCGCTAGCTCACGTACCTGAAGTACCGTGACGTGCTTGTGCACTGTTTATCCATCAAGCTGCTAGCTTGCTTGCTAGCTTGCTCACACGTACAAGTTGCTTCGGTGGTTTTGGTCTAGCGATCAAAAGCCAACAGAGACCTGCAGCGGATCGACGCGAGCAGCCTCGACACCTTCGCTGGCCTGCTCGAGCGGTTCGTCGACTCAGCGAGGCGGTCGTCAGGCCTCATCGTCAACACCTTCGACGCCATCGAGGGGCCCGAGGTCGGCGACATTCGCAACGGCCTTTCCTTGCCGGTGTTCCCCGTCGGCCCCCTCAACAGATTCTCGCTGCCGCCCCAAGACGGCTCCTCATGCTGCCTGGACTGGCTGGACACCCAGTCGCCGGGATCCGTGCTATTCGTCAGCCTCGGGAGCGTCGACGCGCACGAGCTAGCGGAGCTGGCCTGGGCTTTAGCCGACACCGGCCGTCCGTTCGTGTGGGTGGTCCGGCCAGGCATGGTCCGCGGGCGTACATCGTGCTCGCTCGAGCTGCCTGCCGGCCTGGCGGAGCAGATAGGCGACCGAGGGATGGTCGTCCGTTGGGCCCCTCAGGGGAAGGTGCTCGGCCACGCCGCCGTGGGCGCCTTCCTGACGCACAGCGGGTGGAACTCGACGGTGGAGGCGCTGTCGGAGGGCGTGCCGATGGCCTGCCTGCCGTGCTTCGGCGACCAGTTCGGGACGGCGAGGTACGCGTGCGACGTGTGGAAGGTGGGGGTGGAGGTGGGGAGGCTCGGCCGGGCGGCCGTCCGGGCCGCCATCGACAGGTTGATGGGCCCTGGCATTGAAGGAGAGACGATCAGAGAGAGGGCCCGAGATCTCAAGGGCAAGGTGGGACGTTGCATTGAAGAAGGGGGCTCCTCTCACATGGCGTTGCTTGCCTTGCTGGAACGAATTGCTTCATTCTGAAAGTTGTGGCCACAGCTGCAACAGTCCTGCCCATCCGTGCAGCATAGGATTTATGCCCCTGCGGTATTATCCAATGTATTCCATAAATTATCCTGTTTATTCTACAAATTATAAGCCAGACTTTGAAATGCATCGATCAGATTTTCAACTCTGATTTGTTTAACAAGTGCATATGAAACAGTGAACATATAATCGAGAGTCTAAGCCATAACTGCCTTGCAGTTTGGAGTAAGTTTGGTGGCTATGTTCCAGATGCAATGGGGTCGCTGGTGCTTACTCCTTCGAGTGCGGCGGCGGCAACCCGTTCTGGAAAACAGCCGGTTCAACACATGTTAGGCGGGTGCAGGAATGCAGCTTCGAGTCTCCAAATACCACGGCAGTTCTTTCGGAACGGAACGATCAATGTACACTGTCAATTTTTGGGTCTGGAAAAAACCCAGTGTTGGCTATTTTGAATTTGGAATTTGATTCATTAAAAATATAATACTCATTTGAACTAAAACAACGGCAATTATTTTGGAATGGAGGGAGAAGAAATTTCTAAAAGCATCAATGTTTGTGTAAGCTGAAATCGATCCGAAAGGTAAAACCTGGTCCAGAAATAATGAAATGTCCAGAACCAATGAAAGTGCAATCTGGCAATGCTTCCACATTTGATACATACATGTCATCCTGGTTGGCATCTGCTCCCTGATACGCCAATGACGTTTATTGATTCCAAAAGATAGAAAGATGGCACATGGATTCAAATGGACTCAAACTGAAACAATCCAGTAGTAACATTCCTGGAGACATTAGAAAGCAGCAAAACAATGGTTACAGTATCACAGTTCAGAGAAGTAAGGGCATCTCCAGCCGTGCCCCCAACAGGCCTCCTCAGGCGACTTTTTCTGCGCCAGCGCCCAAAAAACGCCCCAGTCGCGCTCCCAGGACGCCGAAATCCGCCGACTCGGCCCGTTTTTGGGCCCGGCGATCGCAGGCCGAACCCGACGCACTGGGGGGGCGCCCGGGGGCTCCGGCGCAAGGGAAAAGCATGTCTGGCCCATACTATCAGGCGAAAAGTCAAGCCTATCTTCCACATTCGCCTCCCACCCCCCGCGCGCTCGGCCACCGATCGGCTGATCCCAGCGCCGCCCACAGCCCACCACCGCTAGATAGCCCATTCCCCGCCGAAAAAAGAGCAGAGGTTTCGCCGAGGCAGCCTCTCCACCACCGGTTGGGCGATTTTTCCGGCGTTCCGGCCGCGGAGGGGCGCTGTAGCGGCGGGTGCGCGCCCACGGCGCCCGCAAGGTGTTCGACGATTTTCCTACCTCGGCAATGGACTCGGACGACGAGGAATTGCTCGCCGCGCTGCTGGAGGAGGAAGCCGAGGCCAACGTCCAGGAAGAGGAACATTTCATGGTCCTCGCCGCCCTGCTGGCGAGCAATGAAAAGCCGCGGCGAGGTGGCTCGGTGTCGGGGCGGATGAAAGCAAAGAACCCGCATCGTCTCGAAGGCTATTGCATGCTCTACTCCGACTACTTCGCCGATGCTCCACTGCACGGCGACAAAATATTTCGGCGCCGTTATCGGATGAGCCAAAAGCTTTTCCTCAGAATTGTGAATTCCATCCGGGAGTTCGACAGCTACTTCAAGTGCAAGAAGGATTGCACCGGCAAACTTGGATTCGCCTCAATCCAGAAGTGCATGACGGCGATGAGGATGCTTGCATACGGAGCTCCCGGTGATTCACTCGACGACTATGGGCGCATGGCCGAGTCCGCCATGCTACGTCTCCAACATATCTACTTTTCCTAACGCTTTTCCTCTTGTTTTGAACTCTAATTGCATGATTTGAATGAAACTAACTCCATACTGACGTTGTTTTCAGCAGAACTACCATGGTGTTGTTTTTGTGCAGAAATAAAAGTTCCCGTAATGGAACGAAACTTTGCGAGGAATTTTTCTACAATTAAAGAGTTCCGGAGCCAAGACCTGCTACAGAGGGGCACCTGGGTGGGCACAACCCACCAGGGTGCGCCCGCCTCTCCTAGCGCGCCCAGGTGGGTTGTCCCCACCTAATGGCCCCACAGACCTTGAAACCGACGCTATAAAATCCTAGTTTTACAAAAAAAATCAGGGAGAAAGAATTATCGCGATCCACGAGACGGAGCCGCCGCCAAGCCCTATTCTTCCTCGAGAGGGCAGATCTGGAGTCCGTTTGGGGCTCCGGAGATGGGGATCTTCGTTCTTCGTCATCACCAACCCTTCTCCATCGCCATTTCCATGATGCTCCCCACCGGGAGTGAGTAATTCCTTCATAGGCTCGCTGTCGGTGAGGAGTTGGATGAGATTCATCATGTAATCGAGTTAGTTTTCTTAGGGCTTGATCCCTAGTATCCACTATGTTCTTAGATTAATGTTGCTATGACTTTGCGATGCTTAATGCTTGTCACTTTGGGCCCGGGTGCCATGATTTCTGATCTGAACCGTTTATTTTATCATCATTATATCCATGTTTTAGATCCGATCTTGCAAGTTATAGACACCTACTACGTGTTATGATCCGGCAACCCCGGAGCGACAACAACCGGGCCCATTCCCGGTGATGACCGTAGTTTGAGGAGTTCATGTTTTCACTATGTGTTAATGCTTTGTTTCGGTTCTCTATTAAAAGGAGGCCTTAATATCCCTTAGTTTCCAATATGGACCCCGCTGCCATGGGAGGGTAGGACAAAAGATGTCATGCAAGTTCTTTTAATAAAGCACTTATGACTATTTACGGAATACATGCCTACATTATATCGATGAGCTGGAGCTAGTGCCGAATCGCCCTAGGTTATAACTGTCACATGATGAATATCATCCAGCAAGTCATCGATCCAATGCCTACGAATTTTTCCATATTGTTTCTGCTAAGTTACTACTGCTATCATCATGGTTACACTTGCTACAAAATTACTGCTATCACTGTTACTGTTACTATTGTTGCTGTCACTACTATCCAAACTATCAAACTACTTTGCTACTGATCACTTTGCTGCAGATAATTAACCTCCAGGTGTGGTTGAATTGACAACTCAGCTGCTAATACCTTCAAATATTCTTTGTCTCCCCTTATGTCGAATCTATAAATTTGGGTTGAATACTCTACCCTCGA
The DNA here is from genome assembly GCA_032464435.1 of Aegilops umbellulata. Lineage (NCBI taxonomy): Eukaryota > Viridiplantae > Streptophyta > Magnoliopsida > Poales > Poaceae > Aegilops > Aegilops umbellulata. The sequence continues at coordinate 290,542,920 of CP136060.1, forward strand.
AAACTGTTGCGATCCCCTATACTTGTGGGTTACCAAGACCTTTTTCTAGCGCCGTTGCCGGGGAGCATAGCTATATTTGTTGAGTCACTTGGTATTATTATCATACTATCACTATGAAGAATCTGAAAGATCCTAAGACTAAGATATTTCCCTCAAGCACGAGGGGAGGTAAGAAACTGCCATCCAGTTCTGCTTTAGATTCACCTTCTGTTATGAGTAAACTTGCAACACCACCACATGCTATTAATTATGATATGTCGCAAGTTATTGATGATGCTACTTCTACTATGAATGATACTTATGATGATGCTAGTACCTTGCTTGATAATGATGATGTGCCACTTGGTGAATTTCTTGATGAACAAATTGCTAGAGTAATACAACATGATGTTGTTTAATCTGATGATGAGCTTGAAACTGAAACTCCTGAAACACCTACTAGAACTAGCCCTCCTAGATATGAATTTCCTAAGGTACCGGAAGGTTATGTTATGAGTGAAGAAACAACTAGACATATTCTTGCTTGCAATGATAGAGATGATCTAGGGAAATTACTACACAAGTACAAAGAAAAATCTCTGAATGCTAGAATGAAACGTGATCCTAAGTTTACTACTTCACCTATTTTTATTGATGATAAGGATTATGAATTCTCTGTCGACCCAGAGTTAATTACTTTGGTTGAATCTGGTCCTTTCCATGGTTATGAAACTAAAACTGTTGTGGCACATCTCACTAAGTTGAATGATACGGCCACCCTTTTTACTCATGATGAGAAAACACGCTACTACTTTATTCTCAAACTATTTCCTTTCTCATTAAAGGGTGATGCTAAAGCTTGGTACAATACTCTTGCTCCTGGTTGTGTGCGTAGTCCCGGGATATGATTTATTACTTCTCTGAAAAATATTTTCCTGCTCATAAGAAACAAGCTGCCTTGCATGAAATATTTAACTTTGTTCAAACTAAAGAAGAGAGTCTCCCACAAGCTTGGGGGAGGCTTTGCCAGTTACTCAATGCTTTGCCTGATCATCCTCTTAAGAAAAATGAAATACATGATATCTTCTATAATGGGCTAACTGATACTTCTAGGGACTTCCTAGATAGTTGTGCTGGTTGTGTTTTCAGGGAACAAACTGTTGCACAAGCTGAAGAATTATTGAATAATATATTGGAAAATTATTATGATTGGACTATTCCTGAACCACCGCCTAAACCCACTCCGAAGAAGAGGGGTATATTATATCTCAGTCCTGAAGATATGCAAGAGGCAAAGAAATCTATGAAGGAAAAAGGTATTAAAGCTGAGGATGTTAAAAATTTACCTCCTATTGAAGAAATACATGGGCTTAAGACACCACCATTGCCTAAGGTGGTAGAGGTAAATTCTCTTATGAAGTTCAATGATAATGACAATCCTCACAATATGCATCCTGGCCAATGTCTTTATGAGTTTGAAAACTATATTAGAAAACAAGATCACTTCAATGCAAATGTTATGAAACAATTGAAATATAATTCTGATATGATTGCTCGCTTGAGTGACTTGTTATTTAGAATTTCAAATGATGTTAGAGGTGTTGGAAAACATGCTTCTATGGTTCAAACTTAGTTAGAACAAGTTGCTAAATCTCAAAGAGAATTGCTTGATGAAATGAATAATAATATGCATGACTTTGCTGTTAGAGTTGCCACTAGAGGAGGTAAAATGACTCAGGAACCACTTTATCCTGAGGGACACCCTAAAAGAATTGAACAAGATTCACAAAGAGTTAACACTGATGCACCTAGTCCTTCTAGAAAGAAAAAGAAAAAGAAAAATGATAGGACTTTGCATACTTCTAGTGAACCTGAAGTAGAAAAACCTCCTGATAATGATAATGAAACTTCTATCTCTGATGCTGAAACTCAATCTAGTAATGACCACTCACCTAGTGATAATGAAAAAGATAATGATGAGGTTCATGAAGACTATCAACCCAATGAAAAAGAACCAGATAATGATGTTGAGATAAAACCACCTGTTGATCTTGGTAACCCACAACCTAAGAATAAAAGATATGACAAAAGAGAGTTTGTTCCTAGAAAACACGGTAAAGAAAGAGAACCGTGGGTTCAAAACCTATGCCTTTTCCACCCAAGTCAACTAAAAGGAAAGTTGATGAAGAATTTGAACGCTTTGCTGAAATGCTGAGGCCAGTCTTTTTGCGTACTCACTTGACTGATATCTTTAAAATGCCTCCTTATGCAAAGTATATGAAAGACATCATCACAAATAAGAGAAAAATACCGGAAGCTGAAATCTCCACTATGTTTGCTAATTATACTGTTAAGGATGGAGTACCTAAAAACATGGAGATCCGGGAATACCAACTATACCTTGCTCTATTAAAAATAATTATGTGAAAACTGCTTTGTGTGACTTAGGAGCTGGTGTTAGTGTTATGTCTTTCTCTTTATATAAAAGACTTGACTTGAATAAACTCACACCTACCGAAATATCTTTGCAAATGGCTGACAAATCAACTGCCATACCTATCGATATCTGTGAGGATATGCCCATTGTTGTTGCTAATGTTACTATTTTGACTGACTTTGTTATACTTGAGATGCCCGAGGACGACAACATGTTGATTATTGCTACCTCTTGAGCATGCGTTGGTTTTCCCTTGAAGAGGAAAGGGTGATGCAGCAAAGTAGCTGTAAGTGCATCTAGTGCCCCTTAGTGATTTTGGTGTATTGAAGACTTATAGGTTAAGGGACTAATGAGTTTATGAGTGTACACAGGTTTATACCCCTAAAAATGAAGTTCTTCGACTGAAGACTTTGGTATTCTGAAGACTTTCTGAAGACCTTGAAAGTGAAGAAATTGGTGTGACCTTGAAGACTTGGTATTCATTCGAGTAACATGAAGCGTGAAGACTTTTGTTTGCGTAGTATCATTTTCTCTTTCTTGATTCATAGGAAACACCGTACTGTTAAAGGGGGTCGAGGAAATACTAAGGAAAAATTTCCATGTGATGCTCAACTCAAAATCCTACACCTACCAATCCCTTAGAGTGAAGCCATTGGAAATCTCATACAGTTCTGTCAATTTCTTCAGTGACAGAGACGCAGTTCTTCTGGTCACTGAGGACTTTGTTCTGACTGAGGAGTTAGGAATTCGCCAGTGCGGATTGCCTACACAGTGAGGAACATGATAGCCCTGAGGAATTTGTACCTCAACTTTCCGACTGTTGTTGTGCTACGCGCCAGCTGTCCCAAAATATCTTATCCATCCAACGGCCATATCATTGAAGGGCATATATGTCTTATCATGTCGGGCTGCTCCCTAGGCTATAAATAGCCGCCCCCTACAACCACTAGCTGGTTGGCTGCTCCGCGAGAAACTGACACTTGTCATTTGAGAGCATCCCATCCTCCGAGGACTTTGAGCGAAAATTATCAAGTGAGGAAAATCGAAACCAAAACCCAAACACCTACAAACCCAAAGTGATTGAGCATCACTGAAGAGATTGATCCTGTGTGGATCCGACGCTTGTTACCTTTGAAGACCGTGCTTCTTCCAGACGGTTAGGCGTCATGGTGTAGAGCGTCCAAGAGGAATTGTGGATCGCCTAGTGACCGAGTTTGTGAAGGTTCGGAAGTCACCTAAAAACTTACCACCAGTGATTGGGCCAGGACTGTGTGTCCTTAGCTCAAGGAGAATATGGTGAGGACTATGTGTCCTCAGGTTTAAATACCTAGCCGCTCCAACCAGATGTACAACTGAGACAACAGTTGGAACTGGTCTACCAAATCATTGTCTTCACCAAGCCAACTGGTTCTATTTCCTCAACACTTTCATTTCCTCATTATTGTGTTGTGTGTTTGTTCATATCTGTGTTTGAAGACTTTGACAGAAGACTTTCTCAATTTCCTCAGTTCAATTTCTTCAGTCTGTTTGTCTTCATCTTGTGCTATCCTGTGCTTACGCTTTCTGTACTCTGTGTTTGTCTTCATTTCTTCATGATGACCATGCATGTATTCTGTTATGTTTACTTCTGAGTACTTATTCCGCTGCAAGTAGTTCTTCACTAAGGAATTTCCTCACTAGCAAATTCCTCAGTGAAGAATTTCATAAAAATCGCCTATTCACCCCCCCCCCTCTAGTCGATATAATGCACTTTCAATTAGTATCAGAGCGAGGTACTCCCTTGTTCTGTGTGATTTTGGTTTAACCGCCTGGAGTTTTAGTTATGTCGACCGCAGGTATGAAGAAAGTGGCATGCCCTATCTTTGACGGTCACGAGTATCCCAAATGGAAGGCCATGATGAAGAAGCGCCTCATGGCGATGAAAAGCAAGCTGTGGACCGTCACTGAGATTGGTCTGACCGATCTGTGCAAGTTGGCGGAAACTGATGACATTCGCAAGTACACCCTTCTAAACCTCACGGTGACGGACGTCATCTACTCCTGTCTGTCCCAAAATCAGTTCAGGAACGTCATGCACCTTGACCATGCGAAGCTTATCTGGGACCGTCTCTCCGATGTTTATGAAGGCCATCGAACCTGTCATGATCCTTGGTTTGAGGACTTCAAGGAATCTCTCAATTCAATGACATTTGAACCAGAATCATCATTCTCCTCACCATGTCTTATGGCAGATGGTGAACAGGTAACTGAATGCTATCTGTCTGAATCCAGTGATAATGAATCTGGTGATGAATTTGGACCCAATTATGTCAAACTTGCTTCCCTTGCTGCTAAACAACAAAGAGCTTTGCAAAAGGCTCACAACATGCTTAGTAAGAGCGATGATATGTTGGGTGAAGAAATGGATCAGTCAAAAGCTTTGGCTGAAAGTCTTCAGAGACTTCATTCTAAGTATGACTCCCTTCAAGATCAGCATAACTCTCTCTTGTCTGATTATGAGAATCTAAGAGTGAGTTATGAAGATCTTCAAAAGGGGCGCGACTCATTACTTGCTCAACAAATCAGCGCTGCTCAGGAAGAATTTGTTCCTCCATGTTTGAAATGCATTGAACGAGAATCTACTAATTCCTCACCTGAATGTTCAAATGCTTCTAATGTTACAAATTCTTCACCTGCCTCTGCTATCACTAATTCCTCATCTGAGGACATTGCTAGTATCACTGACGATGCAGGGCTGAAGGAATTGTACATGACAGGCATATACAAAAGCCTCAAGGGGCATTAGACTCTTTGTGATGTGCTTAAAAAGCAGATCCTCAACAGGAACCCTAGGAAAGAGGGTATTGCCTTTGAGAGGAAACTCAATGCTGATGGTACATGTTGGAAGCCTGGGCAGTACCCCAAAACCTCATGGGTTGCTGCAAAGGGGCCTCCAGTTGATCCATCTAATTTATCTGGCCATACATGTGAATGTTCTCATTCTTCTGATGAGTCATTTGACTCCAACTATAAACTGTTCAAAAATTAGAATGGTGAAGTATTTGCTAGATATGTTGGCACTAACTGCAGGAACGGTTCCCCTATGAAGAAAATCTGGGTTCCCAAAAAGTGCCTTGAAAGTCTTCAGGTGAATGTCCTCATGACACCACCTGTGAAGAATAGGAACCCCAGATCAAATTCTTCATATGGATCCAAGTCCTCATACGGACCAAATTCCTCACGTGGATCAAATTCCTCATATGGATCAAAGTCCTCCGATGAACATCATCGTACTAACAACTCTGTTTCGCAGGGAAGAGCCAAGGGCTATGAATATGAGCATTATTCTTCTAATCATTATGTTCATAAGTCCTCGAAGAATTTCTCTTCTTATTCATATGCTTACCCTAATCCCTCTTATGTGAAACGAAATGGTTTGGCCTCTATGCCACCATTCTCATATGGAGCTCGCAGAGTGATGAACTCTTTGCCACCCCTTCAGATGTGGGTGGTGAAGAAAAAGAACTAATCTCTTATGCAGGGTCAGGTCTCCAGACGCAATGTAACGTCTGAAGAATTTGCTGGGGACCTAACAAAATTGCCTGAAAGGATGCAGGCTAACCATGATGAAATGAACTTTCATTTCACACGTCCTCCTACTGCTTTATGAAATTGATATGATGAATTGTGATATCATATTCTTCACTGATGAAGTATATGAGTTTGTAAGCTGCACTAATTCATCTGCAAGATGATCAACCCAAAGCCACTGAGTGGGTCCTCGATAGTGGATGTACAAATCACATGACTGGTGACAAGAATCTATTGATGGATGCTCCCTTATCGTCATCTCATCTGAAGCATATCATCTTCGCTGAGAAAAGCAAAAGTTAGGTATTGGGTCTAGGTAAGGTTGCTATCACAAAGGATCGACACATGGACAAAGTCATGCTTGTTGAGTCCTTAGGATACAACCTTATGTCTGTCTCAATTCTTGGTGATCTTGATATGGTTGTTGTCTTTGGCAAGTATCGTTGTGTTGTGATTATGGAAGCTGACAATTCCAAAGTCTTCGAAGGCTTTAGGAGAGGAGACTTGTATATTATTGATTTCTCTGCAGATTCACAACCAGCTGTGTGCTTACTTGCAAAAGCTTTAGAAGGATGGCTATGGCATCGACGACTTGGTCATGCAGGCATGAGGAATTTGTACACGCTTGCAAAGAAGAAGCATGTCATTGGCATTGAGAATGTCAAATTCCTCAAGGATCACTTATGCGGTGCCTGTGAAGCTGGAAAGATGACCAAGGCCAAACATCCAACGAAGACTATCATGACCACTACTCGTCCATTTGAACTGCTTCACATGGATCTCTTCGGTCCAAATCATTATTCTTCTGTTTCATGAAGCATCTCAATATGGCTTTGTTATTGTTGATGATTACTCTCGTTACACATGGGTACACCTTGTTACTTACAAACATGAAGTGCAGGAAGTCTTCAAACGATTTTCCTCGAGGGCTTCAACCAACTTTGGTGTGAAGATCAAGCACATCAGAAGTGATAATGGCACTGAGTTCAAGAATTCGGGTCTCGATGACTATCTTGATGAACTTGGTATTACTCATGAGTTATCTGCTCCTTATACTCCTCAACAGAATGGTGTTGTGGAGCGCAAGAACAAGACTCTTGCTGAGATGGCTCGCACTATACTTGATGAGTACAAAACGCCTCGTCGTTTCTGGGTTGATGCAATTGATACTGCATGCCACATCATCAATAGAGTATATCTTCACAAATTCTTCAAGAAGACTGCCTATGTACTCCTCACTGACAAGAAACCCAATGTGAGTTATTTCAAAGTCTTTGGTGCTAAATGTTGGATTAGAGATCCTCATCAAAACTCTAAATTTGCACCGAAAGCACATGAAGGTTTTATGCTTGGTTACGGAAAGGACTCGCACACCTACAGAGTCTTCAACAATGTTCTTCACAAGATTGTTGAAACTGTAGATGTGCGGTTCGATGAAACTAATGGCTCGCAAAGAGAGCACCTACCTTCTGTGTTAGATGAACCAGCACCAGAGGATTCTATCAAGCACAAGGCTACTGAAGATGTCATTCCTAATGAAGAATCTGCTGAAGAATTCATTCCAGAACGTGAAGAACGTTGAGCTGATGCACCTGAGGAAAATGTTGAGGGAATTAACGCTGAAGAAAATGCTGATCAAATTCCTCAACGACAACCAGCTCATCCTCGCGTTGCAAAAGAAGTGCAAGTGGAGAAGATCATCGATGACATTAGAGCACCAGGTCCTCTCACCCGCTCAAAAGCTTCACATCTATCTAACTTTTGTGGGCACTTCGCTTTTGTCTCTATCACAGATCCCACTAAGGTAGATGAAGCATTTTTGGAGCCTGAGTGGATTCAGGCCATGCAAGAAGAACTACATCAGTTCAAGCTCAACAACGTCTGGGAACTGGTCAATTGTCCAGATCCTCGCAAGCATAATATCGTTGGCACAAAGTGGATCTACCGCAACAAGCAAGATGAAAACGACCTTGTGGTGAGGAATAAGGCACACCTAGTAGCTCAAGGCTACACACAGGTTGAAGGAGTTGATCTCAATGAAACTTTTGCACCTGTTGCTAGACTTGAGGCTATTCGCATATTGCTTGCTTATGCTAACCATCATGATATCATCTTATATCAAATGGATGTGAAAAGTGCATTCCTCAATGGTAAGCTTGAGGAAGAAGTATATGTTGCTCAACCCCCAGGTTTTGAAGATCCAAAGCATCCTGACAAAGTCGTCAGACTCAATAAGGCCCTCTATGGCCTCAAGCAGGCCCCTCGGGCGTGAATATCAAATGTCTATGATGGGAGAGTTGAAATTCTTCTTAGGTCTTCAAATTCGTCAACAGCGCAATGGCATATTCATATCTCAGGAGAAATACCTCAAGGATGTCCTGAAGAAATTCGGCATGCAAGATTGCAAAGGCATCAAAATTCCTATGCCCACAAATGGTCAACTATGCACTAATGAAAATGGTATTGACTTCGATCATAAGGTATACCGCTCCATGATTGGCTCGTTATTGTACTTATGTGCATCTAGGCTAGATATAATGCTTAGTGTTTGCATGTGTGCCCGATTTCAAGCTGCAACGAAGGAATCACACCATAAGGCTGTGAAGCATTTTCTTCGATATCTAGCTCACACACCTACACTAGGATTATGGTATCCCAAGGGATCGGATTTTGATCTCATTAGATATTCTGACTCTGACTATGCTGGTGATCGTGTGGACCGCAAGTCAACATCTGGTACATGTCATTTCCTCGGACGATCCTTGGTCTGTTGGTCCTCGAAGAAATAGAACTACGTATCATTGTCTACTGCTGAAGCTGAGTACATTGTTGCTGGTTCTTGCTGTGCTCAACTGCTATGGGTGAAGCAAACACTCAAGGACTATGGCGTCAACATGAAGAATGTGCCTCTCCTCTATGATAGTGAGAGTGCCATCAAGATTGCTCATAACCCAGTTCAGCACTCGAAGACAAAGCACATTCAGATTCGTCATCATTTTCTTCATCATCATGTGTTGAAGGGCGACATTTCTATTGAGCATGTGAAGACTGAAGAACAGCTAGCCGATATCTTCACTAAGCCCTTGGATGAGAAGAGATTTAGCAAGTTGCGGTGTGAGCTAAATATCTTAGAGTCTTCGAATGTACTTTGAAAAGGCACTCATCCTAACACTTATGCAAAATTGATGACTTAGATGTGCAACACATGAAGAAACGTTTTTCTTCAATCAATGAAGAATAACACTCTAAGTGTGAAGAAATTAATGAAGAATTTGATTCTCAGAACCCTACGACAATTGTACGCGGTGTCTGAAATCAGCATTCTTATACGGTAGGTCACGCCACCACAAAAATTGAAAATCTTCAATTTGAGTTTTTCCTCAGTGTTTGAAATTCCTCAGTTGTTCAAATTCTTCAACTTTTCAAAATCTTCACTGTTTCCGTCGTTTTTCTTCATTGGCTATATATATATATGAGTTTATGTCCTCTACAGCATTTACTTATGGCTATTTCTTCAAGTTGATGTTTTCTGCTAAGTGAATGTGATCGGACCCTTCCCCCTCTATGCTATACTCAATCCAATATATTCACAAATTCTTCATGTGCGTTCTATTTGAAACTCGTTCAAAATCTTCACTGTATCCTAGTCAGCTGAAGAAATTGTGAACGGAGATTTAAAACTAATCTTATCCAAATTTTCGGTTTTGCCGCTCAAACCGTTCCGCATCCCACGATGCATTTTTTATTCACCCACGATCTTACACAATCTCCACCTCTCTGTACGTGGGTGACACATGTCGTGCGAAGGAGAAGGGTCAGGGGCACGTTCGTCCCAAATCTTCGGACGAACAATTTTCACTGCCACTATAAATACCCCATCACCCCTTCCTCACTTCCTTTACTCCGCTCGATCTCTCTCTCCCGCTCGAGCTTCCCAAACCCTAGCGCCGCCGCTACTCCATCGTCGCCGGTGAGGAAGAGCTTCACTGCCTCGACCTCTTCGCCGCCGTACTCGCGCCGACCACGGAAATCTTCACCTCCGCCGCCGCCGTAGCCGTCTTCCTTTGCCGAGTTAGGGCGTGGAAGATCTACACTGGCGAACTGCACTGTTTCACGTCTCTGTTCGTCGTGTTCTTCATTCAGGGTAATTAAAATTTACTTTTACTGCCCTCCTTGATTTGAAATTTCTCTACAAAATCTTCAAAGGTGTTTTATTCTTCAAATCTTCACACACTAAAACACCTCACACGTCATCTGTTCTTGATTCATTTCTCTAAGCATGATTTTCTTCAAGATTCCTCAATTGTGTGGATCTTCGATCTATGCAACTCAGGAACCTAAGACAAAGCATGCTTAGTGAAATTCTTCAAGACACATCTAGTCAAATTCCTCAAACTTGTTTTTTTTAACCCTCTGAGAACGCATATGACCTCTCCAAATTCCTCGCAACTATACTCTGTTCACAGGTACACATGTCCGCTGCTGAATCACTAGGTTCTCATCAACTTAACTCATTTGCAGTGTTCCTCGAAGAAAAACTGCATACTTCTTCAGAAAATTCAATTGTTCAAATTCCTCAGCTGAAGAATATGGCAGATGGTAAGAAGCCGCAGAAAGGAGGAAAGAAACCTGAGGTCATGACTGCTTTTGAAATCCATCAGGACATTTACAAAGAATACTGCACACCTGATGAAGCCAAGTTTGGCAAAGAGAACAAAAATCAGCGCAAGGTGCGCATTCAAAGGATAGAACGGAGATGGGCAAGAGAATGGAGGGAGTACAGATATGTTACTCCAAAGTATATGAAGAAATTCGCTCTCAACCCTCCATGCCCAAGACTTCCACTGGCACCTGGCCAAGTGGCTGGTCCCACTAGCGTCAAACGCGGTGAGGACTTTCCTGAAGAATGGGCTAGACGTCAAGCCAAATTGGCAAGACAAGCCAGAGAAGCAGTGAGGAAATTCAACGAAGATTCTGCTGCTGACGAGGATACGTACCTAGGGTAGGGTAACTTATCATACCTGAGGTACCCAATCAAGTACATGACTCCTACAATGAAAGACATTCTAAGAAGTATCAACATTTCAGTCGACCTGGTCAGCCCAGTCGACGGACACGAGCGTACTCGACCAGAAGCACAAGCAGTCGACCATGAAGACAGCCACTCGACTATAAGAAGACCTAAAGGCACTGCCTACAAACGGTCATCTCATAAGTAGCTTTTATGGCCTTCATGGTCCTTTATTACAGGCGTTACCAGTAACCCCCTCTCTTTATGTACATTAAACTCCTTGTAACGTGGGCTGGCTGGGGTCCTGGCGAACTCTATATAAGCCACCCCCCTCCACTAGGACAAGGGTTCGGAACTTTGTAACTCACACACACATAATCCAGTCGACTGCCTCCGGGCTCCGAGACGTAGGGCTGTTACTTTCTCAGAGAAGGGCCCGAACTCGTAAAACTCCTTGCGCATACAACTACTCCATAGCTAGGATCTTGCCTCTCCATACTTACCCCCCATTCTTACTGTCAGACTTAGAACCACGACAGTTGGCGCCCATCGTGGGGCAGGTGTTCTAGCGATTTGTTGGAGGAGTTGGGATTCTTTCACCCCACATCATGTTTTCGAGCGGAGTCATGGTCGAGAGCCGCGAGATCCGTCTCGGCGCTCTCACCTTCATCGTTGACAACTCTGCTTGGCTGCAGGAGGCTCCACTCGACGTGGACGCGCTTCCCGCCCGCGGAGCCACGCATTTTCGCGCATGCGTCCGCGGCGTCCTCCTGCGGCAACCGTCGACCCAGTACGGGCCGGCATTCGTTTCGCCATCGTCGTCATCAGTTTCCCACCGGTGCAAGCGCACCGGTCGGTCGAGACTCCAGCGGTGGGTGAAGCACGCACTGGCCCGCCAGTCGGCCATCCCCCAAGTCGCGGCAATCGAGCCCGACGAGTCACTCTACGGCCTGTTCGACCTGTCGACTGGCTCCGTAGAGACTGCGTCCGAGTGCGACAGCAGTAATCCAGCGGCGGAAGTACTAATGGTCGACGGACCACGTAGTCCCCCCGGATTCCCCCACACCGAAGAGGTTGCCGCAGGGGGGATTCCCGCGCGGGGCCACGAAGAGTATAGGCCCGAGCCCCTTACCTCAGTGCAGAGGGAGGAACTCCGTCGCCGGAACATGGACGCCCTTCACACTCCTATCGTTGGAGAAACCCCTGAGGCACGAGCCCTGGAGGAGGTGCGCTTGGCCAACTTGGCTGAACGTACTCGACTGGAGAATCTTTAGAGAGCACTCGACGAGCGCGCACGACCGCCCGTTCCCGAGTCCAGTCGTCGTCGCCTCTTCCGGCCGCCGACCCAGGTATACCGTACCCCGATTCAGAATTTGGCAGCTGCGGCTCGCATAGCGGAGTCGATCCAGCCTTCACAGTCAGAGGCAGGGAGAGGTCTGTTGCAGATCAGAGATTTGCTCCGTGCAGCGGGTGACCAGAATTCAGCCGTATCTCAGTCGCGCAACAGGATTCACAGTCGATCCGTCGCTGCGAATTCCGTTCAATCGGCTTATAGTCCAAGGTCGCCCCCAAGGCGTGAAGAACACAGAGGCCGGCACGAGGATCAATACCAAGGGCACGAGCGATATGAGCACCGATTCGATCGCAACGATCAACGTCGAGTGCCTTCTCCTGCCCCAAGAGCGGGGTCGTACGTTCCTCGACGGCAAGAGGACAGACGCCAGTTCAGTACTGGGCGAAGGGTCCCAGTTGACCCCAGGGAACCAGGCTTTGATGCGAGATCCATCATCGTTCAAGGTCTGGTCGACCGAAATAGAGCTCACCGAGAAGACCGTGACAGAGGCGCGCCGTCCAGCAGCAGAGTTCACGTCTCAGGTCCCCAGTGTTTCAGCAGAGCAATCAGAGCTGCAGTGATTCCTCCCAACTTCAGGTTGGCGACTGGAGTCAGCAAGTTCACCGGAGAGTCCAAGCCGGACACATGGCTCGAGGATTACCGAGTGGCTGTTCAGATCGGAGGCGGCAATGACGAGGTGGCCATGAAGCATTTGCCCCTCATGTTGGAAGGATCAGCTAGAGCGTGGTTGAATCAGTTGGCTCCCAGCAGTATTTATACTTGGGAAGATCTAGCCCAGGTGTTTGTCAGGACATTCGAAGGGACTTGCAAGCGACCGGCAGGGTTGACAGAATTGCAGTCATGCGTTCAGAAGTCGAGTGAAACCCTGAGGGATTATATCCAAAGGTGGATCACTCTGAATCACACGGTCGAGAATGTGTCCGATCATCAGGCAGTTTGCACCTTCAAGGAAGGCGTCAGAAACAGGGAGTTAAGTTTGAAGTTCGGTCGAACCGGGGATATGACCCTGAGTCAAATGATGGAAATCGCCACCAAGTACGCGAACGGAGAAGAGGAAGATAGACTCCGGAGTGGCAAGTATAAGGCAGCCGCTAATGAGGCCGGCGGAGGACACTCCAGTCGGAAGCAGAAGCGCAAGGCCGAGCCAGTCGCCCCCGGGGAAGCCTTAGCTGTGACCCCAGGGAAGTTTAAGGGGAAACCCAAGGGTCCTTGGAACCCCAAGAAAGTGAAAGACCAGGACGGGAACGATGTGATGGACTTACCATGCCACATTCACACGAAGAAAGATGAAGAGGGAAATCTCGTTTACCCTAAGCACACCACTCGACAATGTCGACTCCTGATGCAACAGTTCCAAGGGAAGCAGGCCAAGGACAAAGAGAAAGAGTCAGACAAAGTTGAAGACAGGGAAGACAGCGGTGAAGAATACCCCCAAGTCAATTCCACTCTGATGATTTTCGCTGATGTCGAAAGTAAGAGTCGACTGAAGGTCATCAATCGCGAAGTAAACATGGTCACTCCGGTGACACCCCATTACCTGAAGTGGTCCCAGACCGCCATCACCTTCGACCAGTCCGATCATCCGACTCATATTGCCACCCCAGGGAGGCAAGCGTTGGTGGTCGACCCAATTATTGAAGGCACTCGACTGACCAAGGTTCTGATGGACGGCGGCAGTGGGCTAAACTTGTTGTATGCAGAGACGTTGAAGGGGATGGGCATTCCGATGTCCCGACTCAGCCCCAGCAACATGAGCTTCCACAGAGTCATTCCTGGGAAGAAAGCTGAGTCACTCGGTCAAATCACTCTCGACGTCGTCTTTGGTGACTCGAAGAATTTCCGGAAAGAAAAGTTAACATTTGAGGTCGTGGATTTTCAGAGTGCGTACCACGCCATTCTTGGGAGGCCAGCCTATGCTCGTTTCATGGCTCGACCATGCTACGTATACCTCAAGCTGAAGATGCCTGGCCCCAAAGGTGTAATCACCATCGTTGGCAATCGGAAGAAGGTAGAGGAGTGCTTCCAGAAAGGCGCCAAAATTGCTGATGCTCATATGGCCAAGATAGAGATACAAGAGTACCAGAAGACTGCGGATCCGAGTGAGTTGTTACGAGCCAAGAAGCCCGCCACGGAGTCAGCATTTCAGTCGACTGGTGAGACCAAGCAAGTCCACATCCACCCGACCGATCCAAATGCGGCTCCAACCAACATCTCCACTACACTCGACTCCAAATAGGAAGAAGCGCTCGTCCAGTTCCTCCGTGAGAACTGGGACATCTTTGCATGGAAGCCTGCTGACATGCCAGGTGTGCCCAGGGGACTGGCCGAGCACCGCCTTCGAGTCGACCCAAAGGTCAAACCAGTCAAGGAGCATCTCCGACGGTCCGCCGTTCAGAAGAGAAAGGCCATTGGCGAAGAAGTGGCCCGACTCCTAGCAGCAGAATTCATTCGCGAGATCTACCACTCTGAGTGGCTCGCCAATGTTGTAATGGTCCCTAAGAAGGACAAATCGTTGCGCATGTGCATCGATTTTAAGCATATCAATCGGGCCTGCCCGAAAGATCATTTTCCTCTTCCTCGCATCGACCAAATAGTCGACTCGACTGCAGGATGCGAGAGGTTATCTTTTTTAGATGCTTACTCTGGATACCATCAAATCCGTCTGTATGGACCCGACGAAATAAAAACAGCCTTCATCACCCCATTTGGGTGTTTCTGCTATGTTACCATGCCTTTCGGTCTCAAGAACGCCGGAGCTACATTCATGAGAATGATTCAGAAGTGCCTAATCACTCAAATCAGTCGGAATGTAGAAGCATACATGGATGACATAGTGGTCAAGTCACGAAAAGGTTCCGACCTGCTGACTGACCTAGCTGAAACTTTTGCCAATCTCAGGAATTATGATATCAAGCTCAATCCGTCGAAGTGCACATTTGGAGTCCCTGGAGGAAAGTTACTCGGTTTTCTTGTTTCCGAACGAGGAATCGACGCTAACCCCGAAAAAGTTGGCACCATACTCCGGATGAAACGCCCCGTGCGTGTGCACGATGTCCAGAAACTTACTGGATGCTTGGCCGCCCTAAGTCGATTCATCTCCAGGCTCGGTGAAAAGGCGCTGCCTCTTTACCGACTGATGAAGAAGTCAGACACGTTCGAATGGACTCCAGAAGCTGATGCAGCATTTGCAGAGCTAAAAGCTCTGCTCTCCACCCAGCTGGTGCTTGCTGCTCCTGTCAGCAAAGAGCCATTGTTGCTTTACATAGCAGCCACGGGACAAGTCGTTAGTACCGTTCTTACGGTCGAGCGGGAAGAGGAAGGAAAGACCTTCAAAGTTCAACGCCCAGTTTATTATCTCTCTGAAGTTCTGACCCCGTCGAAGCAAAGATATCCCCACTATCAGAAGCTTGTTTACGGGATTTACATGACCACGAAGAAGGTTGCTCATTATTTCTCTGATCACTCTATCACAGTCGTCAGCGACGCTCCATTATCAGAGATTCTTCATAACAGAGATGCAACCGGTCGAGTGGCGAAATGGGCAATTGAACTTCTTCCTCTTGATATCAAGTTCGAGGCAAATAAAGCTATTAAGTCCCAGGCAATAGCTGATTTCCTCGCCGAGTGGACCGAGCAGGAGCTTCCGACTCAAGTTCACTCGGAGCACTGGACTATGTTTTTCGATGGCTCCAAGATGCTGAACGGATCCGGTGCGGGGGTTGTACTGGTTTCCCCCCGAGGAGATAAGCTCAAGTATGTCCTCCAGATTCACTTTGATTCCTCCAACAATGAGGCAGAGTATGAAGCGCTTCTATATGGATTACGTATGGCCATTTCACTCGGCGTCCGTCGCCTCATGGTCTACGGCGACTCAGATCTGGTTGTTAATCAAGTGATGAAGGAGTGGGACGTCCGAAGCCCATCCATGAAGGGATATTGCAGCGCGGTGAGGAAGCTGGAAAAAACGATTCGAGGGGTTGGAGCTCCATCATATACCCCGACTGAAAAATCAAGCTGCAGATGATCTGGCGAAGATAGGGTCCAAAAGGGAGGCCATCCCTAAAGATGTGTGTTTGGAGCACATTCACACACCATCAGTGCAAGAAGATCCTTTCACGGAAGAGCCTCCACAACCAAAAAGCGCCTCTGACTCGACCGAAGTGGAGGTTCCAGCTGTGGTCGACCTGATTATGGAAGTTATGATCACCACTCCCGATTGGACAGTGCCGTACATTGCGTATATCATGAGGAAAGAGCTCCCAGAAGATGAAGAAGAGGCTCGACAGGTCGTCCGTCGATCCAAAGCCTTTACAGTAATCAAAGGGCAGCTATACAGAGAAAGCGCGACTGGAGTTGGTCAGAAGTGCATCACACCTGAAGAAGGACAGATAATTCTCGAGGACATCCACTCGGGGACCTGTGGCCATCATGCGTCCTCTCGGACCATCGTGGCCAAAGCATACCGAGCGGGTTTTTACTGGCCAAAGGCGAACGAAATGGCAAAGGATATAGTCGACAAGTGCGAGGGGTGCCAGTTTTATTCCAACATGTCTCACAAGCCCGCCTCCGCCTTGAAGACCATTCCACTCGTCTGGCCTTTCGCTGTCTGGGGTCTAGACATGATCGGACCACTGAGAACTGGTAGGAGTGGCTTCACCCACTTGTTGGTTGCAGTCGACAAGTTCACGAAGTGGATAGAAGCCAAACCCATAAAGGACCTCGACGCAAGCACTGCCATCAGTTTTATCAGGGGATTGATATTCAGATATGGAGTTCCGCACAGCATCATCACGGATAACGGATCAAACTTTGATAATGACAGATTCAAAGCCTTCTGCGCCTCTCAGGGCACTCGAGTCGACTACGCTTCAGTTGCTCATCCTCAGTCGAATGGACAGGCCGAACGCGCGAATGGCCTCATCCTCAAAGGACTAAAACCCCGACTGATGCGTGATCTCAAACACGCAGCAGGCGCCTGGGTCGACGAACTTCCGTCAGTTCTATGGGGGTTGAGGACCACCCCTAACCGGTCGACTGGAAGAACACCATTCTTTCTGGTCTATGGAGCCGAAGCGGTTTTGCCGAGCGACCTGCTCCACAACGCGCCTCGAGTCGAGTTATATTCTGAAGCAGAAGCAGAACAGGCCCGGCAAGATGCAGTCGACCTCTTAGAGGAGGAAAGAGAGATGGCTCTAATCCGCTCGACCATCTACCAGCAAGAGTTGCGTCGGTTCTACGCCAGAAATGTGAAGGGTTGAGCCTTTCAGGAAGGAGATTTGGTCCTCCGCGTGGATCAGCAAAAACCTCACAAACTTGCCCCGACCTGGGAAGGCCCCTTCATCATCACCAAAGTCCTGCACAACGGAGCGTATCACCTCTACAACATCGATCGACGGATCGACGAGCCTCGAGCATGGAACGCGGACCTGCTCCGTCCTTTTTACACTTAAAAACTCACTCGACTGAGATGTAATAAAAGTACCTCTGTAGTTCTTTTGTTTCAAGCAAAAGACTGATATTTCTTTTTCTGTTCGTTTAAATTTCCCCCAGTGGGTGACTTAGCTGCGAATCCGCTCCGCCTAAGTTTTCAGGAAATCCTACCGAGTGGAGAGCAAGTCTCCCACTCGGGGGCTTAGCTGCGAATCCGTTTCGCCTAAGAAATTAAAATCCTACCGAGTGGAGAGCCAGCCTCTCACTCGGGGGCTTAGCTGCAGTCCAAGTACTCGCCTAAGTTTGAAAAAATCCTACCGAGTGGAGAGCCAGCCTCCCACTCGGGGGCTTAGCTGCAGTCCAAGGACTCGCCTAAGTAATTGAAATCCTACCGAGTGGAGAGCAAACCTCCCACTCGGGGGCTTAGCTGCAGTCCAAGTACTCGCCTAAGTTTGAAAAAATCCTACCGAGTGGAGAGCAAACCTCCCACTCGGGGGCTTAGCTGCAGTCCAAGTACTCGCCTAAGTTTGAAAAAATCCTACCGAGTGGAGAGCAAACCTCCCACTCGGGGGCTTAGCTGCAGTCCAAGGACTCGCCTAAGTAATTGAAATCCTACCGAGTGGAGAGCAAACCTCCCACTCGGGGGCTTAGCTGCAGTCCAAGTACTCGCCTAAGTTTGAAAAAATCCTACCGAGTGGAGAGCAAACCTCCCACTCGGGGGCTTAGCTGCAGTCCTAGTACTCGCCTAAGTTTGAAAAAATTCTACCGAGTGGAGAGCAAACCTCCCACTCGGGGGCTTAGCTGCAGTCCAAGGACTCGCCTAAGTAATTGAAATCCTACCGAGTGGAGAGCAAACCTCCCACTCGGAGGCTTAGCTGCAGTCCAAGTACTCGCCTAAGTAATTGAAATCCTACCGAGTGGAGAGCAAACCTCCCACTCGGAGGCTTAGCTGCAGTCCAAGTACTCGCCTAAGTTTGAAAAAATCCTACCGAGTGGAGAGCAAACCTCCCACTCGGGGGCTTAGCTGCAGTCCAAGCACTCGCCTAAGTTTGAAAAATCCTACCGAGTGGAGAGCAAACCTCCCACTCAGGGGCTTAGCTGCAGTCCAAGTACTCGCCTAAGTTTGAAAAAATCCTACCGAGTGGAGAGCAAACCTCCCACTCGGGGGATTAGCTGCAGTCCAAGCACTCGCCTAAGTTTGAAAAAATCCTACCGAGTGGAGAGCAAACCTCCCACTCGGGGGCTTAGCTGCAGTCCAAGCACTCGCCTAAGTAATTGAAATCCTACCGACTGGAGAGCAAACCTCCCACTCGGGGGCTTAGCTGCAGTCCAAGCACTCGCCTAAGTTTGAAAAAATCCTACCGACTGGAGAGCAAACCTCCCACTCGGAGGCTTAGCTGCAGTCCAAGCACTCGCCTAAGTAATTGAAATCCTACCGAGTGGAGAGCAAACCTCCCACCCGGGGGCTTAGCTGCAGTCCAAGCACTCGCCTAAGTAATTGGAATCCTACCGAGTGGAGAGCAAACCTCCCACTCGGGGACTTAGCTGCAGCCCAGTGCTCGCCTAAGCCATTTTGACAGACACCATCGCGGCGATGAGCATCGTGCAAACCAGGCAGCCTCTGAAGGAACAACAAATAGCAGCCTCTGAAGGAACAACGAATAGTAGATCGGCGGATCAAGTCACGAAGACATTCAACGTCGAGCCATGTTCGGACAAAATCAAAAGATCCTAGATCGCAAATAAAAGTACTCGAGCTGAGAGCCCGACGGAGTTTATCAAATACATAAACCACTCGGCATCCCGAGGCAAATTTAAGGTAAAGCACAGCAGTTTTTTACTCTTCTGGCGGAGGGCTTGATGGCGCAACGAATTCGTCCAAGTCGATCCCGTCTGAGATTCGAGTGGCAGCAGCGATGAAGGTTTCCATGAAATCCTGAAAGTTATGCTTCCTGGTATTGGCAACCTGGAGAACGGCCAGCTTCTCCTCTCGCGCCTCCTTGCAGTGGACGCGAACCAGTGACAGAGCCACATCAGCACCGCACCTAGCAGAAGACTTTTTCCATTCTTGCACTCGACCTGGAACATCACTTAGTCGAGTGACCAAGGATTCAAGGTCGTTCTGAAGGGTCTCTTTGGGCCAGAGTGCGGAGTTGATCCGCGACACAGCAGCTTTCAGTCGAGCCAGGTAGTCCACCACACCAGCGATACGGGATTCCAACCGGAAGACATTCATGGCCACTTCATCCTTCACAGGAGAATTGATAGGGTCCAGGCGGGTCTCCACTCGACTGGTCTCTTCCTCAAAATTCCGGCAGAATTCTGAAAGAAGTTTCGACAGAGCAAAACTGTAACCAAATGGTGAGTCGACAACAACAAGATTAATCGCACAAAGGGGGTTACCTTCAAGCATGAGGTATAGCTTCTTGGCAAGACCCTCAAGATAATCCCCCAAGTCCTTGTGCTTCCCCGCCAGCTGGCCGATCTTGTCGTTCAGAGTACTCTTGTCAGTCTTCAGTCGACTCGCTTCCCTATTGGCCTCGTCAAGAGCAGACTTCAGCCTAGCGTTCTCGTTCTCAAGATGGCTGACTGAAGCAAGTTTCTCTTCAGCGAGCTTTAACTTCTCCGCAGCTGCCTTTTGCGCCTCCGCAAGGTCAAGATCTTTCTTCTTCAAGGCCTTCTCTAGTTCGTCTGCAAAGCAACAACAAACACAGAGTTCAGAACGGACAGAAGAACAGAGATAGACGTCGAGTCCTCACCAGCCATACCTTTTGCTTCATCCTTCGCCTTCTGCACGTTTTCCTGAGCAAACTGTAAATCAAGATTAAGCTGGATCTGCTTATCCTTCAGATCAGCGAGCTGAGCAACAAGCTCACAAGACTTCTGCAAAGAGTCAATCGACAAAGGGTATCAAAGACAAGTTACTCCCGAGTGACTGAAAGAAAGAGCACAACACTTCTAAGACTACAGCCGAATCAAAACATTCGACAGTAGCCTCGGGGACTACACCCAGTGGGTGCACTCAGCGTGCCCCCACCGGTTTTCCTTGATTTCCACTCGACCCAACCCGATCAGTCGAGTGAGGAAGTTTGAAAGCATAAAGACCGCAGTCGACTGCCAGCAGTCGACCGTGGCCTTGGGGACTACACCCAGTGGGTGCACTCAGCGTGCCCCCACCGGTTTTCCTTGATTTCCACTCGACCCAATCCGATCAGTCGAGTGAGGAAGTTTGAAAGCATAAAGACCGCAGTCGACTGCCAGCAGTCGACCGTGGCCTTGGGGACTACACCCAGTGGGTGCACTCAGCGTGCCCCCACCAATGAAAAATTTCAGATCAACAGCACCCAGTGGGTGTACAACGCAAGTGAAGACCAACTAACCTGGACGTTCTGCTGCAACGCCGAGCTGATGTCATAGGCCGCTTGGCTGGCATCCCGAGCCGCTTTGGTCTGCTCCATCACGAGCCCCGCCTGACGTATAGCCTCCTTAGCAGCACTCACTTGATCCTCCGGGGTCTGGTAGGCGGCGAAGAACGAGGGCGGGTCGACCAGTGGGGGAGCAGTCGACGACGAAGGCCGGGCAGTCGTCAGTGGTTCAGCAAAAGTCACAGTAGTCCGGGCGGTGTTGTCACCCCCTTGGACCACCGCCTCAGCAGTCGACGCGGTCTGAGGAGCCTTGTCGACCGGGGTCCTCCGGCCTCTCCTCCTAAAAGGCCTGAGCGGCACTTCCGCCTCCTCCTCATCATCCGGAAGGTCAATAATGTTGGTCGGAGCTACAAAAGTTCAGAAATGAATATCCAATCGACTCAGCAGTTAAACAGTCGGATCGTGTCAATGATTATACCTAAGTTGGAAGTGACGGCGTCCTCCATCATCTCATCGACATTCTGGATGGAAGTCTCGGAAGTAGCGGCGCTGCACGATTCCAAGCAAATAATTTGAAAGTGAATCGACTAAGAATCCGTTCTAGTCGACTCAAGAAAGATAAAAACAGTCACTTACCCAGAGATGACAGGGATGGCGACCCTGATCTTGGGCAAGGCCTTGGGTGGCTTGGTCGGGATGGCTCTGGGTTGCTTGGGTGCCTTCTCAGTTGGGGCCAGCGACGCGGTCCGAGGGCGCTTGGATGACTGGCCCACCGGAGCACTCGACTGACTGCGCTCCACGGCGGGATCCTGAGCGTTCTTGGAGCGTCTCTCGCGTCGAGGAAGGTCGACCTCCACCTCTTCATCTTCATCACCCGAGTCGTCGCTGGCCTCCTCCTCTACGTCATCATCAGATTCCCACTCCTCGACTTCACCTCCATCCTCACTTCCTTCGCCTCCACTCCCTCCTCCTTCAGATACTTGCTCCTGGTTCCCATTCGGCATCGAATACATGTCGTTGATCTCCTGCAAGACAACGGGCAGAGCAAGGATCAGTCGACTTATCGCAAACCAGTTACTAGACGGAGTGAAAATTTCAGTCGGAAGAAGTAAAACGTACCTTGTCTGTCTCCATCATCCCATCAAGCGGATCAATCCTCCTAGAACCCCTGGGGTTGTCCTTATTCCCGGTCATGCTGGTCAGCCAGCTCTCCAGTACAGAAGCCTCGACCGCCTCCGGGTGGATCCGAGTGGAGTCGACGGACCCGGAATACAACCACATCGAGTGATCCCGAGCTTGGAGAGGTTGGATTCATCGCTGGAGGAAGACTTCGAGCAAGTCCATGCCGGTCACGCCTTCCCGAACCAACTCAACCACTCGACTGACTAATACCTTCACCTGAGCCTTCTCCTCTGGAACCACTTTCAAAGAAGCAGGTTTCTGCACTCGGTCCAAGGTAAAAGGAGGAAGGCCGGTCGAGTGGCCAGGGGTCGGCTGGTCCTTGCAGTAGAACCAAGTCGACTGCCACCCGCGCACGGAATCGGGAAGCGTCATGGGAGGAAAACAACTCTTACCCCTCGTCTGGATCCCGAGGCCCCCGCACATCTGGATCACCTGCGTCCTTTCCCCGTCCGGGCTGAGCTTTTTAACCGACTGGGATCGGCAAGTGAAGATATGCTTGAAGAGGCCCCAGTGAGGTCGACAGCCTAAGAAACACTCACACAGAGACACGAACGCAGCAAGATAGACTATGGAGTTGGGCGTGAAATGGTGGAGCTGCGCTCCGAGAAGTTCAGAAAGGCCCTAAAAAAAGGACTCGGGGGCAGGGAAAACCCCCGGTCAACATGGGTGGCTATCAGGACGCGCTCACCCTCGCGAGGTTTCGGCTCCGTCTCCTCCCCAGGGAGGCGAGCAGCCTTGTAGGGAATGAGTCCCCCCTCCACCATGTCGTCGATATCCGCTTGAGTAAGGATGGAGGGCATCCAATCCCCCTGTAACCAGCCGGACGGCAGAGCGGCCCGCGAGGACGACCCGCCTCGGCCAGATTTCTTCCCCTTACCCTTTGCCGCGGCCTTCTTCGCGCGTTCCGCCGCCGCCGTCTTGTCCTTCCCCATTGTCTCGAACGAGGTCTTGGCCGAGCGGCGGTGTCGAGATTGCAGCGAAGAGCGAGGCGGAGGCTTACGGAGGAAGGGAGAAGGAAAAACAAGGGCGCACAGTAAAAAAATCGGAATCATTACCTTATATAAGGCCACACCCGAGTGGCTGATCAGTGGGCTTGCGCCCCCCAGTCAAGTCCCGCAGCAGGCGCGCGCGCAGTACGTGGCGAAAAAGGTGGCGCAGAGATCGAGGCGCCCTTGCCTTATCCAGCCGATTCGCGCGATTTTCTCCGTCCGGTGCGCTTCCCAGTTTTCAAATCCCGCAAGATCCGCGATCGACAGGACGGTTTGTCAGACGAAAAGATCCGTTTCCTTAAGTCTCCCAAGAGACTCGTCACGTAAACACACTCGACGGTAATATGAAACCACTCGACGGACATCTGAATGGATCAAGGCAACTGAAGAATGGGTTCCCACCGTAACTTCCATTTATCCAAAGACAGATGCAACCGAAGCATGGAGGTTGAGTCGGAAGCATAGGCTCGGCCCCATTCTCACTTAACCCCTGACCCATTCGGGGGCTAATGACGAGGATACGTACCTAGGGTAGGGTAACTTATCATACCTGAGGTACCCAATCAAGGACATGACTCCTACAATGAAAGACATTCTAAGAAGTATCAACATTTCAGTCGACCTGGTCAGCCCAGTCGACGGACACGAGCGTACTCGACCAGAAGCACAAGCAGTCGACCATGAAGACAGCCACTCGACTATAAGAAGACCTAAAGGCACTGCCTACAAACGGTCATCTCATAAGTAGCTTTTATGGCCTTCATGGTCCTTTATTACAGGCGTTACCAGTAACCCCCTCTCTTTATGTACATTAAACTCCTTGTAACGTGGGCTGGCTGGGGTCCTGGCGAACTCTATATAAGCCACCCCCCTCCACTAGGACAAGGGTTCGGAACTTTGTAACTCACACACACATAATCCAGTCGACTGCCTCCGGGCTCCGAGACGTAGGGCTGTTACTTCCTCAGAGAAGGGCCCGAACTCGTAAAACTCCTTGCGCATACAACTACTCCATAGCTAGGATCTTGCCTCTCCATACTTACCCCCCATTCTTACTGTCAGACTTAGAACCACGACAGCTGCTGCTGCTGCCACTGTGGCCTCTGTCAAGCCAAGGAAATCTATGGATAAGAAGCCTGCTCGTAAGCCAAGTGCTTCACCAACAGTGCCCTCACGGCCAAGTTCCTCAGCTGCGCCCTCACGGCCAGGAACTTCAAAATCTTCAAAACCAATTCCTCAAGCTGCTCCTGCTCCTCCAAAATCCTCAACACCTCCTCGACAGTCCTCAGCTGTTCCGTCAAAGTCCTCAGCACCTGTGCATCTGGCCTCGTGCCAAAGGGATGCAAGTATCTCAATTGCCTTTGGTGTCTCAGCAAGTTCCTCAGCTGCAGCAAATTCTTCATCTGGCCCCACTCTGCTGAAGACCAAGGCAACTGCTGGATGAGGTCCTCGGCCAAGTCCTAAGAAGAAACAGGTCGCCTTCCAAGAGCCACCTGAAGATGATGAGGCTAATGATGATGAACTTGCAGAAATCATCAGAGAAAGACAAGAAAAGGCCGCTAGAGCCAAAGGCACACCTGTGCCACTGCTTTTGGATCGAAGGGCGATCCTAGATTATATTGGTCTCCGGCACAAGGACCCAAATACGCCTATGCCTGACTTCGAGTTGACACCTGATCAAAATCACATGCTAACTCATTTCATCCAAGAGGAGAAATGGAAGTATGACCAGGCTAGGAAAATCAAGAAGGCCCGGTACAAGAAAGAGAAGTTTCTGAAGACCAACGTGGTCAAAATGTCGACTGATGAACTCATCAAAATCCAGTCTGACATCAAATCCCTCAGCGAAAAATTCAACTCATACTATGCTGACTGGAAAGGAGCCTAAGTCAGGTTTGTGAAACTGACTGAGAAGCTCACCAATGTTGCAACCCCATCGCAACAAGAAGTTCCTCAAGCTGAAGCTTCTGCTCAGCCCACTGAAGAACATGCCAACACCGCTGATGATTTTCAGGCTGCTGAAGAAAATGCTAGTTCCAGGGCAAATGACTTCATTCTAGCTGCTGAAGAAATTGCCAGGGCATCCACTAGTGATGCGCCTGAAGAAACTGAAGTAGTCAGGGCAATTGCATCTGTTGCACCTGAGGAAATTCAAACAGATTCCTCAGCTCCTCTTGCGCCTACACCAACTCCTATCCTTCCATCTGCATCAGATGTGAAGAAGACCAAGGCTGCAGAACGAGCTGCAGTGAAGAAAAGGAAAGCATCAAGTGCTTCAGAATCTTCAGCTCCAAAGAAGATGAAGCCTATGACCAGCTCTTATGAAAATCCTATCGATGCTATTACGATTTCCACCATGCCTTCAAAGGACCTTGTTCCTTTTGGTGAAGAATATGAGATCCCAAGCGGATCTGATGAAGAAACTCAATATGCTGCTTCGTCAGAGCAGATTGATGAGGAAATTGAAGTGGATACGATCCCTTCAACCCCAGTGGTATCCTCACCAATGCCTCAGTTCACAGCTGAAGAGGCTGGTGTTGAAGAATTAGATGATGAAGACGTGGATATTGGAAGCACAACGCCAGTGATGAATGATGACTTTTGGGAAAGTCAGCATCCCAATTCTCCACTCTTCACCCTGCTACAGCAAATTCCTCACTCCCCTGCACCAACAGTTCAATTGGGCTCTAAAGAAACTCATCCCACCTCATCTGTCCGTGAAGACATTCCAGCCACTAGTGCTGAAGAAACTGCTGCTGCTGAAAATGTGACAACTCAAACTGCACCTGAGGAGGAACCAGAAATTCCTCAGCCTGAAGAACCTGAGCTCGCGATTCCTGAGGTTGTGATGCAACTCACTGACACTCCTCTACCAAAGCCAAAGGATCCGTTCTCAAGGAAACAAAAGTTCAAGGCTGAAGACTTCTTTGGTGAGCATGTATTCTTCACAGATTACAACCCATATGACTCTGCTCGCATAAGGAAGAGGCGTTTCTGGACTGCTAGTCAAGCCAACTTCTATTCCTCAGTGCTATTCAACAAAGACAAAGTCTTCGATCATGCACATATTCCTCACGTGGACATGGAGTCTCTGTCGTGCTTCTAGCCAGTCCTTAGTGTTCTTCACGACGCTAGGCTGCTTAACTTCTGCACTGACATCTATGATTGGAATGAAGAACTTAGTCTTCAGTTCTATGCAACGCTGCACGTCACAGGAGATTCTGAAGATGTGAATTCATGGGTGCTCGACTGGATGTCTGAAAATACTCATCACAAGGCACCAGCATCTGAATTGCTTCGCGCCCTACCACTCAGTCCTCCTCTTGAAGATGCACGTTGTGTTTACAAGGAACCTGAGCTTTCAAATCACTACATGCAAGTGTTGATGAAGCTTTTGAAGCCAGGGCAGGCCCCTTGAACCAATTTCCTCGTCAAGGAATTACTGTATGTGCCTCGGACTGTCTATCGCATGCTGTCGAAGACAATGAGTCCTATCAAAGGCCACGACTCAAATGATGAAGAAGTCGTTGGCATCATGAAGAATATGCTTTTCAACATCTGTCATGGCGTTCCCGTCAACTTCCATGATTTCTTCATGAGGACTCTGGCCAATATTGCTATGTCACCATTTGAGTTGAAGCCTTATGCGTCATGGATTATCAGATTCATCAGGACAAGGTCTTCACTCAACTACAAAGCTGACACTCTGAACCACTGCAGCTACTTGCCTCCAATTGAAGTCCTCAAGAGGCCATTTTCCTCAGCTGATGACAAAGGCAAGGCAACTGCTGTGATAGATGAAGGCATTCGTCCATTGGATTGTCAGTTCCGCAAGGCTGCATCCTACTCCACCAATGATGAATCTGCCACACATGACTCTGCCGCCAACAATGCCAAGCAAAATCCTCAAGCCACAGCACCCAGGGTGATGACTGATCGTGAGTTACTCCTCAGTCATCATCAGAAGGTTGATCGCAATCATAAATGGGTCAAGCGTCAGTTTGGTTCAATTCTTCACAACATGACTTCAACACACAATGCAGTGAAGAAAAACCACTACTACCTCCATGAAACCCTTAACCGCACCTGGGTTGTTCTGTCTCAAGTCTACAGCGCTGAAGATATGAAGAAAATGGGTCCCAAAGAAGACTTTGACTGGGCTGCACCTCCTCCGAAGAAATACAAGAAGGTCAAGGTTCCTTCTTTGGTGGACAGCTCCTATCTTCATCGCGTGACACTGATGAAAATGAAGACTTGGACGACACTGCGGCAGGCCCTACTACAACAACCGACCCCGACAACGCTGGCGCTCCTTCATCAACTTGATTATCTTCAGGGGCGTTAGTCCTCAGTTTTGATCTTTTTGGTCATTCGATGACAAAGGGGGAGAGATCTGAGTTAGTCTTCAAGCGGGTCTATTATATGAGATTTTTTGCTAAGTTACAACTCTCGTTCTTCCGAAACTTTTATTGGATCGAGTTGTAAACTTAAACCCGATGGTGGTCTCATACTTCTGCTACGTTATTCTGCATGCTTATTCCTCGTTAATACTATCGCACGCATGCTGAAATACGTCAGCCACCATATTTCATCATGCATTTCAAATTCTTAATATTATATGTCAAATGCGTGTATGAATTACAAGATATAGGAGGAGATCTCCATGATTCAACTCTTCAAGTGTGCATTGCTTCAAAAGCAAATTCCTCACTATGCACATCTTCAGGGGGAGTTCTTCTATATCTTGCAATCAAATTCCGCAATATCAGTATTTACACTTCGTATGATTATCCCCGTTGAAAACTTAACCTATATTGTCATCAATCACCAAAAAGGGGGAGACTGTAAGTGCATCTAGTGCCCCTTAGTGATTTTGGTGTATTGAAGACTTATAGGTTAAGGGACTAATGAGTTTATGAGTGTACACAGGTCTATAAGTCTATGAGGAGTTTGATATTTACAGAGAAAGTCAACCCCTAAAAATGAGTTCTTCGACAGAAGACTTTGGTATTCTGAAGACTTTCTAAAGACCTTGAAAGTGAAGAAATTGGTGTGACCTTGAAGACTTGGTATTCATTTGAGGAACATGAAGCGTGAAGACTTTTGTTTGCGTAGTTTCATTTTCTCTTTCTTGAGTCATAGGAAACACCTACTATTAAAGGGGGTCGAGGAAATACTAAGGAAAAATTTCCGTGTGATGCTCAACTCAAAATCCTACACCTACCAATCCCTTTGAGTGAAGCCATTGGAAATCTCATACAGTTCAGTCAATTTCTTCAGTGACAGAGACACAGTTCTTCTGGTCACTGAGGACTTTGTTCTGACTGAGGAGTTAGGAATTCGCCAGTGCGGATTGCCTACACAATGAGGAACATGATATCCCTGAGGAATTTGTACCTCAACTTTCCGACCGTTGCTGTGCTACGCGCCAGCTGTCCCAAAATATCTTATCCATCCAATGGTCATATCATTGAAGGACATTTATGTCTTATCATGTCGGGCTACTCCCTAGGCTACAAATAGCCGCCCCCTACAACCACTAGCTGGTTGGCTGCTCCGCGAGAAACTGACACTTGTCATTTGAGAGCATCCCATCCTCCGAGGACTTTGAGCGAAAATCATCAAGTGAGGAAAATCGAAACCCAAACCCAAACACCTACAAACCCAAAGTGATTGAGCATCACTGAAGAGATTGATCCTGCGTGGATCCGACGCTTGTTACCTCTGAAGACTGTGCTTCTTCCAGACGGTTAGGCGTCATGGTCTAGAGCGTCCAAGAGGAATTGTGGATCACCGAGTGACCAAGTTTGTGAAGGTTCGGAAGTCACCTGAAGACTTACCACGAGTGATTGGGCGAGGACTGTGTGTCCTTAGCTCAAGGAGAATACGGTGAGGATTGTGTGTCCGGGACTGTGTGTCCTCAGGTTTAAATACCTAGCCGCTCCAACCAGATGTACAACTGAGACAGTAGTTGGAACTGGTCTACCAAATCATTGTCTTCACCAAGCCAACTGGTTCTATTTCCTCAACACTTTCATTTCCTCACTACTGTGTTGTGTGTTTGTTCATATCTGTGTTTGAAGACTTTGACTGAAGACTTTCTCAATTTCCTCAGTTCAATTTCTTCAGTCTGTTTGTCTTCATCTTGTGCTATCCTGTGCTTACGCTTTCTGTACTCTGTGTTTGTCTTCATTTCTTCATGATGACCATGCATGTATTCTGTTATGTTTACTTCTGAGTACTTATTCCGCTGCAAGTAGTTCTTCGCTAAGGAATTTCCTCACTAGCAAATTCCTCAGTGAAGAATTTCATATAAATCGCCTATTCACCCCCCTCTAGTCAATATTAAGCACTTTCAGTAGCGTAAGTATTTCCCTCAGTTTTTGAGAACCAAGGTATCAATCCAGTAGGAGACTACACGCAAATCACCTAGTACCTGCACAAACAATCAAGAACCTTGCAACCAACGCGATAAAGGGGTTGTCAATCCCTTCACGGCCACATGCAAAACTGAGATCTGATAAAGATAATAAGATAAATATTTTTGATATTTTTATTTTATAGATTGGAAAAGTAAATATTTCAAAATAAATAGTAAACTAGAATTGTAGATTGGAAACTAATATGATGTAAAGTAGACCCGGGGGGCATAGGTTTCACTAGTGGCTTCTCTCAAGATAGCTTGTATTACGGTGGGTGAACAAATTACTGTCGAGCAGTTGATTGAAAAGCACATAATTATGAGAATATCTAGGCATGATCATGAATATAGGCATCACGTCCATGACAAGTAGACTGAAATGATTCTGCATCTACTACTATTTCTCCACACATCGACCACTATCCAGCATGCATCTAGAGTATTAAGTTCATAAGAACAGAGTAACACATTAGGCAAGATGACATGATGTAGAGGGATAAACTCAAGCAATATGATATGAACCCCATCTTTTTATCCTCGATGGCAACAATACAATACATGTCGTTTCCCTTTCTGTCACTGGGATCGAGCACCGCAAGATTGAACCCAAAGCTAAGCACTTCTCCCATTGCAAGAAAGGTCAATCTAGTAGGCCAAACTAAACCGATAATTCGAAGAGACTTGCAAAGATATTTAACTCATGCATAAAAGAATTCAGAGAAGAATCAAATATTGTTCATAGATAATCTTGATCATAAACCCATAATTCATCGGATCTTGACAAACACACCGCAAAAAGAATTACATCGAATAGATCTCTAAGAAGAACGAGGAGAACTTTGTATTGAGATCCAAAGAGAGAGAAGAAGCCATCTAGCTAATAACTATGGACCCGGAGGTCTGTGGTAAACTACTCACACATCATCGGAGAGGCTATGGTGTTGATGTAGAAGCCCTCCGTGATCGAATCCCCCTCCGGCAGATCACGGGAAAAGGCCCCAAGATGGGATCTCATGGGTACAGAAGGTTGCGGCGGTGGAAAAGTGGTTTTGTGGCTCTCCCCGATGGTTTCAGGGTATAAGAGTATATATATGCGAAAGAAGTAGGTCGGTGGAGCTACGAGGGGCCCACGAGGGTGGGGGCGCGCCTACCCCCCTAGGCGCGCCCTCCTGCCTCGTGGCCGCCTTGTTGCTTCCTTGAAGTCCACTCCAAGTCTCCTGGATTGCGTTTGTTCCAAAAAAGATTCTCGCGAAGGTTTCGTTCCGTTTGGATTCCGTTTGATATTCCTTTTCTGTGAAACACTTAAATACACAAAAAAAAAGTAATTTGCACTGGGCCTTCGGTTAATAGGTTAGTCCCAAAAATAATATAAAAAGATATATTGAAGCCCATAAAACATCCAAAACAGATAATATAATAGCATGGAACAATAAAAAATTATAGATACGTTGGAGACGTATCAAGCATCCCCAAGCTTAATTCTTTCTCGTCCTCGAGTAGGTAAATGATAAAAACAGAATTTTTGATGTGGAATGCTACCTAGCATAATTTTAATGTAATTCTCTTTATTGTGGCATGAATGTTCGGATCCGAAAGATTCAAGACAAAAGTTTAATATTGACATAAAAATAATAATACTTCAAGCATACTAACTAAGCAATTATGTCTTATCAAAATAACATAGCCAAAGAATGCTCATCCCTACAAAATCATATAGTTTGGCCATGCTTCATTTTCGTCACACAAAAATCCTCTCATCATGCACAACCCCGATGACAAGCCAAGCAATTGTTTCATACTGTAGTATTCTCAAACTTTTTTCAACTTTCACGATACATGAGCGTGAGCCATGGACATAGCACTATGGGTGGAATAGAATATAATGATGGGGGTTGTGTGGAGAAGACAAAAAGGAGAAAGTCTCACATTGACGCGGCTAATCAACGGGCTATGGAGATTCCCATCAATTGATGTCAATGCGAGGAGTAGGGATTGCCATGCAATGGATGCACTAGAGCTATAAATGTATGAAAGCTCAACAAAAGAAACTAAGTGGGTGTGCATCTAGCTTGCTTGCTCACGAAGACCTATGGCATTTGAGGAAGCCCGTCATTGGAATATACAAGCCAAGTTCTATAATGAAAAATTCCCACTAGTATATGAAAATGACAAAATAAGAGACTCTCTATCATGAAGATCATGGTGCTACTTTGAAGCACAAGTGTGGAAAAGGATAGTAGCATTGTCCCTTATATATATATATATATATATATATATATATATATATATATATATATATATATATATACATGGCTTTTTTGGCCTTTCTGTCTTTTTTCTTTTTTTTCGGGACAATGCTCTAATAATGATGATCATCACACTTCTATTTATTTACAACTCAAGGATTACAACTCGATACTAGAACAAAAATATGACTCTATATGAATGCCTCCGGCGGTGTACCGGGATGGGCAATGAATCAAGAGTGACATGTATGAAAAATTATGCATGGTGGCCTTGCCACAAATACGATGTCAACTACATGATCATGCAAGGCAATATCACAATGATGGAGTGTATCATAATGAACGGAACAGTGGAAAGTTGGATGGCAATATATCTCGGAATGGCTATGGAAATGCCATAATAGGTAGGTATGGTGGCTGTTTAGAGGAAGATATAAGGAGGCTTATGTGTGATAGAGCGTATCGTATCACGGGGTTTGGATGCACCGGCGAGGTTTGCACCAACTCTGAAGGTGAGAAAGGGCAATGCATGGTACCGAAGAGGCTAGCAATGATGGAAGGGTGAGAGTGTGTATAATCCATGGACTCAACATTAGTCATAATGAACTCACATGCTTATTGCAAAAATCTAAAAGTCATCCAAAACCAAGCACTACACGCATGCTCCTAGGGGGATAGATTGGTAGGAAAAGACCATCGCTCGTCCCCGACCGCCACTCATAAGGAAAGCAATCAAAGAACACCTAATGCTTCAAATTTATCACACAACGTTTACCATGCGTGCATGCTACGAGACTTGCAAACCTCAACATAAGTGTTTCTATATTCCACAATTACTCAACTAGCACAACTCTAATATTACCATATTCATATCTCAAAACAGTCATCAAGTATCAAACTTCTCATAGTATTCAATGCACTCTATATGGAAGTTTTTATTATACCCATCCTGGATGCCTATCATATTAGGACTAATTTTATAACCAAAGCAAATTACCATGCTGTTCTAAAAGACTCTCAAAATAATATAAGTGAAGCATGAGAGATCAATTATTTCTATAAAATAAAACCACCACCGTGCTCTAAAAACATATAAGTGAAGCACTAGAGCAAAATTATCTAGCTCAAAAGATATAAGTGAAGCACATAGAGTATTCTAATAAATTCTGATACATGTGTGTCTCTCCAAAAGGTGTGTACAGCAAGTATGATTGTGGTAAACTAAAAATCAAAGACTCAAATCATACAACACTCCAAGCAAAACACATATCATGTGGTGAATAAAAATATAGCCTCAAGTAAAGTTACCGATAGACGAAGACGAAAGAGGGGATGCCCCAGCTTAGGCTTTTGGTTGTACTTGAATTTTACCTTGGGGTGCCTTGGGCATCCCCAAGCTTAGGCTCTTGTCATTCCTTGTTCCATAATCCATCAAATCTTTACCCAAAAACTTGAAAACTTCACAACACAAAACTTAAACAGAAAATCTCATGAGCTCCGTTAGTGTAAGAAAAAAATCACCCCTTTAAGGTACTTTAATGAACTCATTCTTTATTTATATTGGTGTTAAACCTACTGTATTACAACTTCTCTATGTTTCATACCCCCCAATACAAGCCATAGATTCATCAAAATAAGCAAACAACACACGAAAAACAGAATCTGTCAAAAACAGAACAGTCTGTAGTAATCTGTATCAAACATAAACTTCTGTAACTCCAAAAATTCTTAAATAAATTGGTGTACGTGAGGAATTTGTCTATTAATCATCTTCAAAAAGAATCAACCTAAAATCACTCTCCATTAAAAAATGGCAGCTAATCTCGTGAGCGCTAAAGTTTATGTTTTTTACAGCAAGATCATAAAGACTTCGCCCAAGTCTTCCCAAAGGCTCTACTTGGCACAAACACTAATTTTTAAAACATAAAACCACATCTAAACAGAATCTAGATGAACTATTTATTACTAAATAGAAACAAAAAGCAAGAAACAAAAATAAAATTGGGTTGCCTCCCAACAAGCGCTATCGTTTAACGCCCCTAGCTAG
Source organism: Aegilops umbellulata (assembly GCA_032464435.1). Classification (NCBI taxonomy): domain Eukaryota; kingdom Viridiplantae; phylum Streptophyta; class Magnoliopsida; order Poales; family Poaceae; genus Aegilops; species Aegilops umbellulata. Next base: position 290,576,951 of record CP136060.1, read on the forward strand.
GCATAAAAACAAGAATAGATCTAGGTATTGTCATCTTTGGTATGCAATCCATAAGTGGCTCTCATAATAAATTCATAAGGCAATTTAATTTTCTTCCTAGGAAAGTGTTCCATGCCTTTCCTTAATGGAAATTGGAATCTAATATTTCCTTCTTTCATATCAATAATTGCACCAATCGTTCTAAGAAAAGGTCTACCAACAATAATAGGACATGAAGGATTGCAATCTATATAAAGAACAATGAAATCTACGGGCACATAATTCCTATTTGCTACAATAAGAACATAATTAATCCTTCCCATAGGTTTTTTAATGGTGGAATCCGCAAGGTGCAAATTTAAAGAACAATCATCAAATTCACGGAAACCTAACACACCACACAAAGTTTTTGGAATCGTGGAAACACTAGCACCCAAATCACATAAAGCATAACATTCATGATCTTTAATTTTAATTTTAATAGTAGGTTACCACTCATCATAAAGTTTTCTAGGGATAGAAAATTCTAATTCAAGCTTTTCTTCATAGGATTGCACCAAAGCATTGACGATATGTTTGGTAAAAGCTTTATTTTGAGCATAAGCGTGAGGAGAATTTAGCACGGATTCCAAAAAGGAAATACAATCTATCAAAGAACAATTATCATAATTAAAAACCTTAAAATCCAAAATAGTGGGTTCATTGCTATGTAAAGTTTTGACCTCTTCAATCCCACTTTTACCAATTTTTGTATCAAGATCTAAAAACTCTGAATCATTGGGACGCCTTCTTAGATGAGTTATCTATGAGAATTTTTGTGTCAAGATCTAAAAACTCTGAATCATCCGGCATAAATTTTTTGTATAATCATCCATAAATTCAAACCATGTGTAGGGAAATTACGTATCATTAATTTCATCCTCTCCCAAGATTGTGCAACATGCTCATGATCAAGTTGCTTAAAATTCATAATATCGTTTCTAAGAGAGATGATCTTAGCGGGAGCAAAATACTTAGAGATAAAAGCACCTTTGCACTTATTCCATGAATCAATACTATTTTTAGGCAAGGAAGAAAACCAAGTTTTAGCACGATCTCTAAGCGAAAATGGAAATAACTTCAATTTAACAATATCATTATCCACATCTTTCTTCTTTTGCATATCACACAAATCAACGAAGTTGTTCAGATGCGTAGCGGCATCTTCACTAGGAAGGCCAGAAAACTGATCTTTCATAACAAGATTCAACAAAGAGGTATTGATTTCACAAGATTGAGCATCGGTAGTAGGAGCAATCGGAGTGCTAATAAAATTATTATTGTTGGTATTAGAAAAATCACATAATTTAGTATTACCTTGAGCCATCGTGACAAGCAATCAATCCAACACACAAGCAAACAAGAAGCAAGCGAAAAGAGGTGAACGGAAAAAGGGCGAATAAAACGGCAAGAGTGAAGTGGGGGAGAGGAAAACGAGAGGCAAATGGTAAATAATGTAATGCGAGGGAGAAGAGTTTGTGATGGGTACTTGGTATGTCTTGACTTGGCGTAGATCTCCCCGGCAACGGCGCCAGAAATCCTTCTTGCTACCTCTTGAGCATGCGTTGGTTTTCCCTTGAAGAGGAAAGGGTGATGCAGCAAAGTAGCGTAAGTATTTCCCTCAGTTTTTGAGAACCAAGGTATCAATCCAGTAGGAGACTACACGCAAATCGCCTAGTACCTGCACAAACAATCAAGAACCTTGCAACCAACACGATAAAGGGGTTGTCAATCCCTTCACGGCCACTTGCAAAAGTGAGATCTGATAAAGATAATAAGATAAATATTTTTGGTATTTTTGTTGTATAGATTGGAAAAGTAAAGATTGCAAAATAAATAGTAAACTAGAGTTGTAGATTGGAAACTTATATGATGTAAAGTAGACCCGGGGGCCATAGGTTTCACTAGTGGCTTCTCTCAAGATAGCATGTATTACGGCGGGTGAACAAATTACTATCGAGCAATTGATAGAAAAGTGCATAATTATGAGAATATCTAGGCATGATCATGAACATAGGCATCACGTTCGTGACAAGTAGACCGAAACAATTCTGCATCTACTACTATTACTCCACACATCGACCACTATCCAGCATTCATCTAGAGTATAAGTTCATAAGAACAGAGTAACGCATTAGGCAAGATGACATGATGTAGAGGGATAAACTCAAGCAATATGATATAAACCCCATCTTTTTATCCTCAATGGCAACAATACAATACGTGTCGTTTCCCTTTCTGTCACTGGGATCGAGCGCCGCAAGATTCAACCCAAAGTTAAGCACTTCGCCCATTGCAAGAAAGATCAATCTAGTAGGCCAAACTAAACCGATAATTCGAAGAGACTTGCAAAGATATTTAAATCATGCATAAAAGAATTCATATAAGAATCAAATATTGTTCATAGATAATCTTGATTATAAACCCACAATTCATCGGATCTCAACAAACACACCGCAAAAAGAATTACATCGAATAGATCTCCAAGAAGAACGCGGAGAAGTTTGTGTTGAGATCCAAAGAGAGAGAAGAAGCCATCTAGCTAATAACTATGGACCCGAAGGTCTATAGTAAACTACTCACATATCATCGGAGAGGCTATGGTGTTGATGTAGAAGCCCTCCGTGATCGAATCCCCCTCCGGCAGATCACCGAAAAAGGCCCCAAGATGGGATCTCATGGGCACAGAAGGTTGCGATAGTGGAAAAGTGGTTTCGTGGCTCTCCCCAATGGTTTCAGGGTATAAGAGTAAATATAGGCGAAAGAAGTAGGTCGGTGGAGCTACGTGTTGGGGAACGTAGCAGAAATTCAAAATTTTCTACGCAACACCAAGATCAATCTATGGAGTAATCTAGCAACGAGGGAAGGAGAGTGCATCTACATACCCTTGTAGATCGCTAAGCGGAAGCATTCAAGTGAACGGGGTTGATGGAGTCGTACTCGCCGTGATCCAAATCACCGATGATCCTAGTGCCGAACGGACGGCACCTCCGCGTTCAACACACGTACAACCCGGGGACGTCTCCTCCTTCTTGATCCAGCAAGGGGAGAGGAGAAGTTGAGGAAGAGCTCCGTCAGCACGACGGCGTGGTGGTGGTGGAGCTCGTGGTTCTCCGGCAGGGCTTCGCCAAGCACCATGGAGGAGGAGGAGGAGAAGGTAGGAGGAGGGAGGGTTGTGCCAGGGGAGAGGTCACGGCTGCCCTCCCACCCCTCCACTATATATAGGGGCAAGGGGAGAGGGAGAGGCGCCCTAGGGTTTCCCCTAGGGGGCGGCGGCTAGGCAGATTGGATCTCCCTAGGGAAAATCCTAGGGAGACTTGCCCCCCAAGCCAAGCAGGTGGAGGCTTGCCTCCCAAGCAAGGTGGAGGCGCCCCACCTCCCCAAGTAACATGGGAAAGGGTGTGGGGGGCGCACCAACCCTTAGTGGGCTGGTTTGCCCCTTCCCCTTTGGCCCATGAGGCCCTCCAACACTTGTCGGGGCTCCCGAAACACCTTTCGGTCATGCTGGCCATAGCCTGGTACCTCCGGAACACGTCCGGACTCCAATACCCTTCGTCCAATATATCGATCTTCATCGCCGGACCATTCCAGAACTCCTCGTGACGTACGGGATCTCATCCGGGACTCCGAACTACCTTCGGTAACCACATACTATTTCCCATAACAACTCTAGCGTCACCGAACCTTAAGTGTGTAGACCCTACGGGTTCGGGAACCATGCAGACATGACCGAGACACCTCTCCGGCCAATAACCAATAGCGGGATCTGGATACCCATATTGGCTCCCACATGTTCCACGATGATCTCATCGGATGAACCACGATGTCAAGGATTCAATCAATCCCGTATACAATTCCCTTTGTCTAGCGGTATTGTACTTGCCCGAGATTCGATCGTCGGTATCGCGATACCTTGTTCAATCTCGTTACCGGCAAGTCTCTTTACTCGTTCCGTAACACATCATCCCGTAATCAACTCCTTGATCACATTGTGCACATTATGATGATGTCCTACCGAGTGGGCCCAGAGATACCTCTCCGTCACACGGAGTGACAAATCCCAGTCTCGATTCGTGCCAACCCAACAGACACTTTCGGAGATACCTGTAGTGTACCTTTATAGTCACCCAGTTACGTTGTGACGTTTGGCACACCCAAAGTATTCCTACGGTATCCGGGAGTTGCACAATCTCATGGTCTAAGGAAATGATACTTGACATTAGAAAAGCTTTAGCATACGAACTACACGATCTTTGTACTAGGCTTAGGATTGGGTCTTGTCCATCACATCATTCTTCTAATGATGTGATCCCGTTATCAATGACATCCAATGTCCATGGTCAGGAAACTGTAACCATCTATTGATCAACAAGCTAGTTAACTAGAGGCTTACTAGGGACATGGTGTTGTCTATGTATCCGCACATGTATCTGAGTTTCCTATCAATACAATTCTAGCATGGATAATAAACGATTTATCATGAACAAGGAAATATAATAATAACCTATTTATTATTGCCTCTAGGGCATATTTCCAACAGTCTCCCACTTGCACTAGAGTCAATAATCTAGTTCACATCGCCATGTGATTAACATTCACAGGTCACATCGCCATGTGACCAACATCCAAAGAGTTTACTAGAGTTCATAATCTAGTTCACATCACTATGTGATTAACACTCAATGAGTTCTGGGTTTGATCATGTTGCTTGTGAGAGAGGTTTTAGTCAACGGGTCTGCAACATTCAGATCCGTATGTACTTCGCAAATCTCTACGCTATATTTGGAGCCATTTCAAATAACTGTTCTACTTGGAGCTATTCCAAATTGTTGCTCCATTATACGTATCCGGCATCTCTACTCAAAGCTATCCGGATAGGTGTTAAGCTTGCATCGACGTAACTCTTTACGTCGAACTCTTTATCACCTCCATAACCGAGAAACATATCCTTATTCCTCTAAGGATAATCTTGACCGCTATCTGGTGATCTACTCCTAGATCACCTTTGTACCCTCTAGCCAGACATGTGGCAAGGCACATGTCAGGTGTGGTACACAGCATAGCATACTATGGAGCCTATGTCTAAGCATAGGGGACGACCTTCGTCCTTTCTCTCTGTTCTGCAGTGGTCGAGCTTTAAGTCTTAACTTCGTACCTTACAACTCAGGCAAGAACTTCCTTCTTTGACTGATCCATCTTGAACACCTTCAAGATCATGTCAAGGTATGTGCTCATTTGAAAGTACCATTAAGCGTTTTGATCTATCCCTATAGATCTTGATGCTCAATGTTTAAGTAGCCTAATCCAGGTTTTCCATTGAAAAACACTTTTCAAATAACCCTATATGCTTTCCAGAAATTCTACATTATTTCTGATCATCAATATGTCAACAACATATACTCATCAGAAATTCTATAGTGCTCCCACTCACTTCTTTGGAAATACAAGTTTCTCATAAACTTTGTATAAACCCAAAATCTTTGATCATCTCACCAAAGTGTACATTCCAACTCCGAGATGCTTACTCCAGTCCTTAGAAGGATAGCTGGAGCTTTGCATACTTGTTAGCATCTTTCAGGATCGACAAAATCTTCTGGTTGTATCACATACAACCTTTCCTCAAGAACAAGGAAACAATATTTTTGACATCCCATATGCAAGATTTCATAAATAATGCAGTACCTGCTAATTCCAACAGACTCTTAGCATCGCTACGAGTGAGAAAGTCTCATCATAGTCAACTCCTTGAACTTGTCGGGAAACACCTTAACGACAAGTCGAGCTTTCTCAATGGTGACACTTACCATCATTGTCTGTCTTCCTTTTAAAATCCATATGTGCCCAACAGCCTTACGACCATCAAGTAGTTCTTTCAAAGTCTACACTTTGTTTTCATACATGGATCCTCTCTCGGATTTTATGGCCTCGAGCCATTTTTCGGAATCCGGGCCCACCATTGCTTCTCCATAGCTCATAGGTTCATCGTTGTCCAACAACGTGACCTTTTAAGACAGGGTTACCACTTAGAAGTTGTACACACCCTTGTCAACCTATGAGGTTCGATAGTAACTTGATCTGAAGCTCCATGATCATCATCATTAGCTTTCTCTTCAACTGAGGCAGGGGCCACAGAAACATTTTTCCTGTGCTTGCGCTACTCTCTGCCTGAAGTAAAGGTTCAACAACCTTATCAAGTTCTATCTTCCTCCCACTCAATTCTTTCGAGAGAAACTTTTCCTCGAGAAAGGACCCGATTCTAGAAACAATCCCTATTGCTTTCGGATCTGAATTAGGAGGTATACCCAACTGTTTTGGGTGTCCTATGAAGATGCATTTTATCCGCTTTGGGTTCGAGCTTATCAACCTGAAACTTTTTCACATAAGCGTCGCAGCCCCAAACTTTTAAGAAACGACAACTCATGTTTCTCCAAACCATAGTTCAAACGGTTTCGTCTCAACGGAATTACGTGGTGCCCTATTAAAGTGAGTGCGGTTGTCTCTAATGCCTAACCCATGAACGATAGTGGTAATTCGATAATAGACATCATGGTACGCACCATATCCAATAGGGTGCAACTATGATGTTCGGACACACCATCACACTATGGTGTTCCAGGCGGTATTAGTTGTGAAACAATTTCCGCAGTGCCAAACTCGTAACTCAGATATTCATTTCTATGATCATATCATAGACATTTTATCCTCTTATCACGAAGATCTTCAACTTCACTCTGAAATTACTTGAACCATTCAATAATTCAGACTTGTGTTTCATCAAGTAAATATACTCAGTATCTACTTAAATCATCTGTGAAGTAAGAATATAACGATGTCCACTACGTGCCTCAGCACTCATTGGACTGCACACATCAAAATGTGTTACTTCCAACAAGTTGCTATCTTGTTCCATCTTACTGAAAACGAGGCTTTTTCAGTCATCTTGCCCATGTGGTAAGATTTGCATATCTCAAGTGATTCAAAACCAAGTGAGTCCAAACGGTCCATCTGCATGGAGTTTCTTCATGCGTATATACCAATAGACATGGTTCACATTACTCAATCCTTTTCAAAAATGAGTGAGTCCAAAGATCCATCAACATGGAGCTTCTTCATGCGTTTTATACCAATATGACTTACACGGCAGTGCCACAAGTAGGTGGTACTATCATTACTATCTTGTATCTTTTGGCATGAACATGTGTATCACTATGATCGAGATTCAATAAACCATTCATTTTAGGTGCAAGACCATTGAAGGTATTATTCAAATAATCAGAGTAACTATTATTCTATTTAAATGAACAACCGTATTGCGATAGACATAATCCAATCATGTCTATGCTCAACGCAAACACCAAATAACAATTATTTAGGTTTAACACCAATCTCGATGGTAGAGGGAGCGAGCGATGCTTGATCATATCAACTTTGGAAACACTTCCAACACATATCGTCAGCTCACCTTTAGCTAGTCTCCGTTTATTCCGTAGCTTTTATTTCGAGTTACTAACACTTAGCAACCGAACCGGCATCTAATACCCTGGTGCTACTAGGAGTACTAGTAAAGTACACATTCACATAATGTATATCCAATATACTTCTATCGACAACCTTCTCATCTACCAAGTATCTGGGGTAATTCTGCTCCAGTGGCTGTTCCCCTTATTATAGAAGCACTCAGTCTCGGATTTGGGTTTAACCTTGGGTTTCTCCACTAGAGCAGCAGCTGATTTGCCGTTTCATGAAGTATCCCTTCTTGCCCTTGCCCTTCTTGAAACTAGTGGTTTCACTAACTATCAACAATTGATGCTCCTTCTTGATTTCTACTTTCGCGGTGTCAAACATTGTGAATATTTCAAGGATCATCATATCTATCCCTGATATGTTATAGTTCATCACGAAGCTCTAGCAGCTTGGTGGCAATGACTTTGGAGAAACATCACTATCTTATCTGGAAGATCAACTCCCACTAGATTCAAGTGATTGTTGTACTCAGACAATTTGAGCACAAGCTCAACGATTGAGCTTTTCTCCCTTAGTTTGCAGGCTAAGAAAATCGTCGGAGGTCTTATACCTCTTGACGTGGGCACGAACCTGAAATCCCAATTTCAGCCCTCGAAACATCTCATATGTTCCGCGACATTTCAAAAATGTCTTCGGTGCCTCAATTCTAAACCATTCAACATTACCGAACTATCACGTAGTTATCTAAACGTGTATGTCCGATGTTCGCAACATCCACAAACGACGTTTGGGGTTCAGCACACTGAGCGGTGCATTAAGGACATAAGCCTTCTACTGTCCGCATAATTGCTACTGTCAACTTTCAACTATATTTTCTCCAGGAACGTATCTAACTAGTAGAACTAAAGCGCGAGCTTACGGCATAATTTGCAAAGATCTTTTGACTATGTTCAGGATAATTAAGTTCATCTTATGAACTCCCACTCAGATAGACATCCCTCTAGTCATCTAAGTGATTACATGATCCGAGTCAACTAGGCCGTGTCCGATCATCATGTGAGACGGACTAGTCATCATCGGTGAACATCTTCATGTTGATCGTATCTACCATACGACTCATGCTCGACCTTTCGGTCTCTTGTGTTCCGAGGCCATGTCTGTACATGCTAGGCTCGTCAAGTCAACCTAAGTGTTTCGCATGTGTAAATCTGTCTTACACCCGTTGTATGTGAACATAAGAATCTATCACACCCGATCATCACGTGGTGCTTCGAAACGACGAACTTTCGCAACGGTGCACAGTTAGGGGGAACACTTTCTTGAAATTTTAATGAGGGATCATCTTATTTACTACCGTCGTTCTAAGCAAATAAGATGTATAAACATGATAAACATGACATGCAATCAAATAGTGACATGATATGGCCATCATCACTTTGCTCCTTTTGATCTCCATCTTCGGGGCTCCATGATCATCATCGTCACCGGCATGACACCATGATCTCCATCATCATGATCTCCATCATCGTGTCTTCGTGAAGTTGTCTCGCCAACTATTACTTCTACTACTATGGCTAACGGTTAGCAATAAAGTAAAGTAATTACATGACGTTTGTGTTGACACGCAGGTCATAAATAAATTAAAGACATCTCATATGGCTCCTGACGGTTGTCATACTCATCGACATGCAAGTCGTGATTCCTATTACAAGAACATGATCAATCTCATACATCACATATCATTCATCACATTCTTCTTGGCCATATCACATCACATAGCATACCCTGCAAAAACAAGTTAGGCGTCCTCTAATTGTTGTTTGCATGTTTTACGTGGCTGCTATGGGTTTCTAGCAAGAACGTTTCTTACCTACGCAAAACCACAACGTGATATGCCAATTGCTACTTACCCTTCATAAGGACCCTTTTCATCGAATCCGTTCCGACTAAAGTGGGAGAGACAGACACCCACCAGCCACCTTATGCAACTAGTGCATGTCAGTCGGTGGAACCTGTCTCACGTAAGCGTACGTGTAAGGTTGGTCCGGGCCGCTTCATCCCACAATGCCGTCGAAACAAGATTGGACTAGTAGCGGTAAGCATATTGAACAAAATCAACGCCCACAACTACTTTGTGTTCTACTCGTGCATAGAATCTACGCAATAGACCTAGCTCATGATGCCACTGTTGGGGAACGTAGCAGAAATTCAAAATTTTCTACGCAACACGAAGATCAATCTATGGAGTAATCTAGCAACGAGGGAAGGAGAGTGCATCTACATACCCTTGTAGATCGCTAAGCGAAAGCGTTCAAGTGAACGGGGTTGATGGAGTCGTACTCGCCGTGATCCAAATCACCGATGATCCTAGTGCCGAACGGACGGCACCTCCGTGTTCAACACACGTACAACCCGGGGACGTCTCCTCCTTCTTGATCCAGCAAGGGGAGAGGAGAAGTTGAGGAAGAGCTCCGTCAGCACGACGGCGTGGTGGTGGTGGAGCTCGTGGTTCTCCGGCAGGGCTTCGCCAAGCACCATGGAGGAGGAGGAGGAGAAGGTAGGAGGAGGGAGGGCTGTGCCAGGGGAGAGGTCACGGCTGCCCTCCCACCCCTCCACTATATATAGGGGCAAGGGGAGAGGGAGAGGCGCCCTAGGGTTTCCCCTAGGGGGCGGCGGCTAGGCAGATTGGATCTCCCTAGGGAAAATCCTAGGGAGACTTGCCCCCCAAGCCAAGCAGGTGGAGGCTTGCCTCCCAAGCAAGGTGGAGGCGCCCCACCTCCCCAAGTAACGTGGGAAAGGGTGTGGGGGGCGCACCAACCCTTAGTGGGCTGGTTTTCCCCTTCCCCTTTGGCCCATGAGGCCCTCCAACACTTGTCGGGGCTCCCGAAACACCTTTCGGTCATGCTGGCCATAGCCCGGTACCTCCGGAACACGTCCGGACTCCAATACCCTTCGTCCAATATATCGATCTTCATCGCCGGACCATTCCGGAACTCCTCGTGACGTCCGGGATCTCATCCGGGACTCCGAACTACCTTCGGTAACCACATACTATTTCCCATAACAACTCTAGCGTCACTGAACCTTAAGTGTGTAGACCCTACGGGTTCGGGAACCATGCAGACATGACCGAGACACCTCTTCGGCCAGTAACCAATAGCGGGATCTGGATACCCATATTGGCTCCCACATGTTCCACGATGATCTCATCGGATGAACCACGATGTCAAGGATTCAATCAATCCCGTATACAATTCCCTTTTCTAGCGGTATTGTACTTGCCCGAGATTCGATCGTCGGTATCGCGATACCTTGTTCAATCTCGTTACCGGAAAGTCTCTTTACTCGTTCCGTAACACATCATCCCGTAATCAACTCCTTGATCACATTGTGCACATTATGATGATGTCCTACCGAGTGGGCCAGAGATACCTCTCCGTCACACGGAGTGACAAATCCCAGTCTCGATTCGTGCCAACCCAACAGACACTTTTAGAGATACCTGTAGTGTACCTTTATAGTCACCCAGTTACGTTGTGACGTTTGGCACACCCAAAGTATTCCTACGGTATCCGGGAGTTGCACAATCTCATGGTCTAAGGAAATGATACTTGACATTAGAAAAGCTTTAGCATACGAACTACACGATCTTTGTACTAGGCTTAGGATTGGGTCTTGTCCATCACATCATTCTTCTAATGATGTGATCCCGTTATCAATGACATCCAATGTCCATGGTCAGGAAACCGTAACCATCTATTGATCAACAAGCTAGTTAACTAGAGGCTTACTAGGGACATGGTGTTGTCTATGTATCCGCACATGTATCTGAGTTTCCTATCAATACAATTCTAGCATGGATAATAAACGATTTATCATGAACAAGGAAATATAATAATAACCTATTTATTATTGCCTCTAGGGCATATTTCCAACACTACGAGGGGCCCATGAGGGTGGGGGCGCGCCTACCCCCCTGGGCGCGCCCTCCTGCCTCGTGGCCGCCTCGTTGCTTCCTCGACCTCCACTCCAAGTCTCCTAGATCGCGTTTGTTCCAAAAAAGATCCTCGCGAAGGTTTCGTTCCGTTTGGATTCCATTTGATATTCCTTTTCTGCGAAACACTGAAATAGACAAAAAAACAACAGTTTGCACTGGGCCTTCGTTTAATATGTTAGTCCTAAAAATAATATAAAAAGGTATATTAAAGCCCATTAAACATCCAAAACAGATAATATAATAGCATGGAACAATTAAAAATTATAGATACGTTGGAGACGTATCAATTATCCTTGGTAGACCCTTCTTGAATACTGCAAGGGCTGTTATTGATTGCAATAAAAGCGAGGTCACTTTTCATATTAATGGTAATGAGCATACGGTACACTTTTCAAATAAACAATTTCAAGTGAATGGTATTAATTAATGTTATTGAAAAATCTCCCACAATCACTATTGGAAGTTTTCAAATACCTCTACCTACTATCAAAAAGAAATATGAAATGCTTATTGTTGGGGAAATGCATATCCCATTGAGGTAACTTAGTGATTTACGAAAGTTCTTCGGTTTCATGCTAATCGAAAGTGGTTGTTAATAAGACCTGATCAACCTTATTAATGGATCATTTTTGAACGGTATGAAGTTGATGGATTTAGTAAGCACTATGTCCTTACCTTTTTTTCTGTTTTTATTAGCTAAATAAAATAAAATGCCATGTTTTGTCTGTTTTCTGCAATAAAAAATGACCCAAAAATAAAAGTTCTCAAAATGACCTGAAAATTTAATACGATTTTTTCCTGAATATTTCTGAATTTCTGGTGCAAATAATACTAGAGGGAGGTGCACCAGGTGGGCACAACCCACCTGGGCGCGCCAGGACCCCCAGGCGCGCCCTGGTGGGTTGTGGTCCCCACGTGGCCCCCCTCACTTACCTCTTCAGCCCACATCATCACTTACCTCCAGAAAAAAATCTCCATTGCTCTCTCTCATGTGTTCTTGACCTCAAACCCGCGGATTTCGATCTCTTTGCTCGAAGCTCCTTTTCGAAACTATTTCGGGGGATTGTTGCTTGGTATGTGACTCCACCATTTGTACAATTAGTTTTTGCTTTAGTGGTTTACATTTTTAATAATTAGCTACTCTTGGTGATGTTGTAGATGTGCTTGCATGTTAAATTCTTAGTGTTCTAAGTAGTTTGAATGCTTGCTATGACTCTATGCATCCCTATGAGTAGTTGCTATCAATTTTATAAAGTTTTGTTGACAAATTTTTGTCACCCCAAAATTTTTATTTTCAGTAAATTGTACGCAAACATGAATATCATTAGGAAGTTTGGCTCTAAGAAGAACTCCAAGGGTGTTATTGGGGAGTCTTCTGACAGTGATCTCCACCCTCGGAGGTTGGCAGAGGTACGGCCGTGAGAATGGCCGCACACCCCGTTCCTGGAAGAGGCTGGAATTCTTCAGGAGTTCATGCAAATATGTTGCGAATGCCGACCTCGCCAACTTCATCGCAGATGAGTGTGACCAGCACCAAATCCTCACAAACATCTTTGTTCAGAGTTTTACTTTCCTGCCTAGAAATAATCCTCCTGAAGTGAGCTTTGATTTATATGCTAAAAACCATCAGATACCACTTATTGAATTCTGTGATATATGCTTGATCCCTTCTGATGGGAGCTTAGCCGAGCCTAGGCTGGCTGGGTTTGAGGACTTTTATCACACTTTGACAGTGGGAGATGAGAGAGGGGTGTTAGCCACCACGGCTGCTAGCATAAACTTTCCTATCGTTCATTATTTTCCTTTATTTGTTGCTAAGTGCTTGCTTGCTAGAAAGAAAGTAGGTGCGCTCAGCGCACCAGACTTCGTTGTTTTACGCCGAGCACTAGAGGGCGACAACACCCATAGCTTGGGAGCTATTGTGGCTCGTCGCCTCCATCTTAATAAATCCCAGGGTGAAATACATGGTGGGATTTTTGCTACTCGTTTGGTGGCTCACTTCGAGGTTGAGATACGCCCTCATGATTACCCTCTAACCAAGGTTTACATAGACCGGGCAGCCATGGAACACCACCATTTTCTTGCACGAGATTATCATGATATCCCCATTCCTTATAACCTGGTTTTTAGCGTTAAAACTCGTGACATTATTCCACTGCCTACCCCTGCTTTGTTTGATTCTGCTGCCAGGGACGGATATAGGATCATGCCTGTGGACATCATCGCCTAGCGGAACGCTCAGGCTGCTGCGGAAGCGGCACAGGAGGAGACTCGGCAGTGGGACGAGTGGATGCCCGCTCCTCAGCACCCCTACTACCCTCCAGGCTACTGATCGACTACCAAGTTAGGCCAAAAGCCTAAGCTTGGGGGAGTACATGATTCCATCGACTTTACATTCATGTTCAATTATTCCATTTGTCCGTGCTCACACTTTTTCATTATATCATCCATGCTTAGATTTATTTTCTTGCTTTCTTCTTGTGTGTTTGAAAAACTTAAGAAAAACCAAAAAAATAGTTGTAGTTAATTTACTTTCTATGAATGCTTATTAGTAATATTAAAAAGAAAACCCAAAAATATTTCCTTGTTCTTCTTTTGCTTGTTGGGAGCTTTACCGTGTAAATAGTTTTTCTCGTTTTTGCTTTTCTCTTTTGTTTGCTTGATTCAAGAAAACCAAAAACTTCAAAAATATTTTAGTGTGTTTCTATGATTTTCTTTTCTTTTTATTCGAGTTGTACTGAGGAGAAGACCACTATGAAAATGTTGAGTGGCTCTCATATGAATAATTGTTGAATTACCAAAGAGCACATTTTACCTTGTCTTCTCCTGTTGAATAAAATGTCTTGCAAATTCCAGCTTAGTCCACGGACTCTTGCAGTATTATTATTTTCATATCGTTCGGTCGTGCAAGTGAAAGGCAATAATGATGACATTCAGTGAACTGGCCGTGGCAGAGAGAAACTGATATGAACTCGACTTGTTCTGTCTGTGTAAATATGTTTACCCTAGCATCCATGATTCAGCCCATTATGATTAAACATGTTTGCAATGACAATTAGAGATTATAGTTTCTCATGCCATGCATAAGTAGCTGGGAGTTGGTAATGATTTGTCTTGGATATCAACATTGCGTTAAAATGATTGTGATGTAGTATGATGATATGGTATCCTCCTCTGAACGTTCCAGTGGCTTGACTTGGCACATGTTCATGCATGTAGTTGAATCAAAACCAACATAGCCTCTATGATATTTATGTTCATGGTGTTCATATCCTACTCATGTTAGTGTCCAGTGTTACTTATGCATAATGCATGGTTATGATCGTAGTTGCTCTCTAGCTGGCTGCTTTTCAATCTAATTGCTAGCCTTTGCCTGTACTAAGTGGGAATTCTGCTTGTACATCAAAAACCTTGAACCCAAAAGTTATTCCAGATGAGTCCACCATACCTACCTATATGCGGTATTACCCTGCCGTCCTAAGTAAATTTGCATGTGTCACCTCTAAAAATTTCTAAAAATATCCGTTTTGTGTGCCTGGATCATTCATGGAACGACAGGAGGTAGTCGGTATCTTTCATGCTAAGCAGGTTATTCTCAGGTCGAGTGTTTATTCACTCACCATCACACGAGAAAAGGGTCGTAATAGGGATGGCCAGTCCCAAACTGCAAAATACAAAAAGAGTTAATCGCTCGAATAATCAGACAAAAACTCCCAATGGAGTCAAAACCTTTACTTTTTATCGCTTGGAAACCGCCACTAGCTTGTTTAGCATGGGAGATATTGATAACTGATAGTCGTGAAGTAAATGAGAAGTGTTCATGTCCCAAAATAATCATTTACCTCTATTTTAGAAATCGAGCTCTAGCACCTCTGCAAATCACTGCTTCCCTCTGCGAAGGGACTATCTATTTACTTTTATGTTGTGTCACCGCCTTCTAAAACAAGCACCAGAAACTGAGGGAGAACAACTGTCATGATTTATGCATTGTCTGTAGCTAATGTTGGGTGCATCATGACTCGATCTTTTCTACCATGAATTACAATGTTTAGTCGCTGCTCGAACTTTAGAGGTGCTCTGCATTTATGTTTCGCGGTCTCAGAAAGGGCTAGCGAGATACCACTATTGTCATATGATGTCACTTGAAGCTACGTTGGTATATCCCCAAAGAGGAAGGGATGATGCAGCACAACGGCGGTGGGTATTTCCCTCAGATATGAAACCAAGGTTATCGAACCAGTAGGAGAACCAAGCAATCACAATGTAAATAGCCCCTGCACAGATAACAAATCCTCGCAACCCGACGTGTAAAGGGGTTCGCAATTCCTTCCGGGGTACGGCGCCTGAAGATAGGCAAACGAACGTGAGATAATTTTGTAGTAAATAGATAGATCGAACGCCAAATAAAATAAATAAGAAAAAAATGCAGCAAGGTATTTTTGTATTTTGGTTTTAATAGATCTGAAAATAAAAGCAAGGAAAAAGTAGATCGCAAGCGAATATATGAGAAAGAAGACCCGGGGGTCGTAGGTTTCACTAGTGGCTTCTCTCGAGAAACATAGCAAGCGGTGGGTAAAAAAAATACTGTTGGGCAATTGATAGAACCTCAAATAATTATGACGATATCCAGGCAATGATAAATACATAGGCATCAGGTCCAAGATTAGTAGACCGACTCCTACCTGCATCTACTACTATTACTCCACACATCGACTGTTATCCAGCATGCATCTAGTATATTAAGTTCATGGAAAAATGGAGTAATGCAATAAGAACGATGACATGATGTAGACAAGATCCGTTTATCTATATGGCGGTAGATATAGATCTCGTCTTTTTATCCTTACTAGCAACGATACATACGTGTCGGTTCCCTTTCTGTCACTTGGATCGAGCACCGTAAGATCGAACCCACTACCGGGCACCTCTTCCCATTGCAAGATAAATAGATCATGTTGGCCAAACAAAACCCAAATATCGGAGAAGAAATACGAGGCTATAAGAGATGATGCATATAAGAGATCAAAGAAACTCAAATAACTTTCATGGATATAAAAAGATATGACTGATCATAAACTCAAAGTTCATCAGATCCCAACAAACACACCGCAAAAAGAGTTACATCATATGAATCTCCAAGAGACCATTGTATTGAGAATTCAGCGAGAGAGAAAGCCATCTAGCTACTAACTACGGACCCGAAGGTCTACAAAGAACTACTCACGCATCATCGGAGAGGCACCAATGGAGGTGGTGAACCCCATCCGAGATGGTGTCTAGATTGGGTCTAGTGGTTCTGGACTCTGCGGCGGCTGGATGAATATTTCGTCGACTCCCCTAGGATTTCTGGAATATTGGGGTTTTTATAGAGCAAAGAGGTGGTCCAGGGGCACCAGAGGTGGGCACAAACCACCAAGGCACGCCTGGGCCTCCTGGCGCGCCCTGCTGGGTTGTCCCCTCCTCGGGACTCCCCCCAGGTGCTACCAGGGCCCAACTTCTTCCTTCTGGTCCATAAAAAATCTCCGTAAAGTTTCGTGGCATTTGGACTCCATTTGATAAGGATTTTCTGCGATGTAAAAAACATGGCAAAACATCAACTGCCACTTGGCACTATGCCAATAGGTTAGTACCAAAAAATGACTATAAAATGATTATAAAACATCCAAGATTGATAATAAAACAGCATGGAACAATCAAAAATTATAGATACGCTGGAGACGTATCATCATATTATATCATGGTTGTTTTGACAACATGTTGTCGTTTGAGATATCTTATTATTGCTCGCTAGCTGATTATCCCATTGATATGAGTCATTATAATCTTTAAGAGTTATTGATGACATGGTTAGTTATAATGTTGGCTGAAAATCCGGGTGTTGTTTAAGCTTATTTATGCAAACAAGAGCAAAAGAGTTCGTAAAAGTTTTTCTTTTTCACTTCCACTTTATCAACTAAACGCTTGGGGGAGTTGATACGTCTCCAACGTATCTACTTTTCCTAACACTTTTCCTCTTGTTTTGGACTCTAATTTGCATGATTTGAATGAAACTAACCCCGGACTGACACTGTTTTCAGTAGAACTACCATGGTGTTGTTTTTGTGCAGAAATAAAAGTTCCCGTAATGGAACGAAACTTTGCGAGGAATTTTTATACAATAAAAGAGTTCTGGAGCCAAGACCTGCTAGAGAGGGGCACCTGGGTGGGCACAACTCACCAGGGTGCGCCCCCGCTCTCCTGGCGCGCCCATGTGGGTTGTCCCCACCTGGTGGCCCCGCAGACCCTGAAACCAACGCTATAAAATCCTATTTTTCCAAAAAAAATAGGGAGAAATAATTATCAGGGTCCACGAGACGGAGCCGCCGCCAAGCCCTGTTCTTCCTCGGGAGGGCAGACCTGGAGTCCGTTTGGGGCTCCGGAGAGGGGGATCTTCGTTCTTCGTCATCACCAACCCTTCTCCATCGCCAATTCCATGATGCTCCCCACCGGGATTGAGTAATTCCTTCGTAGGCTCGCTGGTCGGTGAGGAGTTGGATGTGATTCATCATGTAATCGAGTAAGTTTTGTTAGGGCTTGATCCCTAGTATCCATTATGTTCTTAGATTGATGTTGCTATGACTTTGCCATGCTTAATGCTTATCACTTTGGGCCCGGGTGCCATGATTTCAGATCTGAACCATTTATGTTATCATCATTATATCCATGTTTTAGATCTGATCTTGCAAGTTATAGTCACCTACTACGTGTTATGATCCGGTGATGACCCACAAGTATAGGGGATCAATTGTAGCTCTTTTCGATATCTAAGAGTGTCGAACCCAACGAGGAGCAGAAGGAAATGACAAGTAGTTTTCAGTAAGGTAATGTCTGCAAGTGCTGAAATTGTAAGTAGCGAGTAGTTTGATAGCAAGATAATTTGTAATGAGCAAGTAACAATAATAGTAACAAGTATGCAGCAATGTAGCCCAATCCTCTTGAGGCAAAGGACAGGCCAAGATGGTCTCTTATAATAAGCAAAGCGTTCATGAGGGTACACGGGAATTTCATCTAGTCACTTCATCATGTTGGTTTGATTTGTGTTCGCTACTTTGATAATTTGATATGTGGGTGGACCGGTGCTTAGGTGATGTTCTTACTTGAACAAACCTCCTACTTATGATTAACCCTCCTGCAAGCATCCGCAACTACGAGAAAAGTATTAAGAATAAATTCTAACCATAGCATTAAACTCTAGGATCCAATCGGTCCCTTACGGAATAGTGCATAAACTGGGGTTTAAGTTTCTGTCACTCTCGCAATGCACCATCTATTTACTACTCCACAATGCATTCCCTTAGGCCCAAATATGGTGAAGTGACATGTAGTCGACGTTCACATGACATCACTAAGGGAATCGCGACATACATACTATTAAAATATCGAACACATATCAAATTCACATGATTACTTGTGACATGATTTATCACGTGACCTCAAGAACAAAGGCAACTACTCGCAAACAATAAACATGCTCATGATCAGAGGGGTATTAATATGCATAATGGATCTGAACATATAATCTTCCACCAAATAAACCATATAGTAATCAACTACAAGATGTAATCAACACTACTAGTCACCCCCTAGCACCAATCTATAGTTCCGGTAACAAGATTGAATACAAGAGATGAACTAGGGTTTGAGATGAGATGGTGTTGGTGAAGATGTTGATGGAGATTGCCATCCCCAAGATGGGAGAGTTGTTGGTGATGATGATGACGATGATTTCCCCCTCCGGGAGGGAAGTTCCCCCGGCAGAATCGATCTACCGGAGGGCAAAAGTGCTCCTGCCCAAGTTCCACCTCGAGACGGCGGCGCTTCGTCCCGAAAGCCTCCCCCTTATTTTTTTTCTCGGTCAAAATGACTTATATACCAAAAGATGGGCACCGGAGGTGGGCCGAGGAGGCCACAACCCACCTAGGCACGCGCCCAGGTTGGTTGTGCCCACCTGGTGGCCCCCCTCTGGTGTTTATTGACTCCAGTATTTCTTAAATATTCTATAAAAAATCCTCATGGAGTTTTAGCTCATTTGGAGATGTGCAGAATAGGTGGCCTGACGTAGCCTTTTCAGGTCCAGATTTCTAGCTGGCGTAATTCTCCCTCTTGGTGTGTACCTTGTAAATTATGAGAGAAAAGGCATTATAATTACTCCAAAAAGTATTATTATGGATAAAAACATTATAAATAACAGCAAAGAAACATGATGCAAAATGGACGTATCAACTCCCCGAAGCTTAGATCTCGCTTGTCCTCAAGCGAAAACCGAAATTGAAAAACATGTCCACATGCTTTGAGAGAGAGGTGTCGATAAAAATGAAATACGGACATAGAAGCATCATGTTGATTATTATAACAGAAACAAAATTTACATAGGACTTTTATCATAGAACTTGCATCATATACTTCCTATGAATAAGTAATAGTCCATCACACAATCGAAGTATAAAGCAAAAACTCTATTAGAAACCAACAAACTATGTTCTCGGTCAACTTTGCAAATACAATTCATCATATTTTCAGGAAGAGTCACGTGTCGGAGCCTTTAAAGCAAGTCCACATACTCAACCATCATATAGTTTTCTATGATTGCTAACACTCACCTCGTACCCATGAGCAAAACGTTTCACCGGACACATAGAAAGATAGGGGCTTATAGTTTTGCCTCACAACATATTCACCTCAAGGGTGATGTCAACAATAATAACTCATGCTATCTATATTCAACTGGACATATGTGCCAAGATCTTTCCTCACCACATGATGCTTGCCGAAAGGGAAAATAAAAAGGAATAGAGGGAAAGCTTTGACTCTTTGCATAAAAGTAAATACATAAAAGTAAAAGATAGGCCCTTCACAGAGGGAGGTAGAGGTTGCCATGCGCTTATTTGTTTGCATGCTCAATCCCTTAGTGCAAGAGAACATCATGTTGTATTGCCCCTTAAAGATGACAACCTTTATTATGTAGTATGTCGCTTTTATTTCTTTGTCATCCAAGTTCGTACAACACTCAATTTTCTCTTACAGTAAGTGATCTTACATATTTAGAAGCAATTTTTATTGCCTTTTTGCACCGATGATAACTTACTTGAAGGATCTTGTTCAATCCATAGGTAGATATGCTGGACACTTGAAAAAGATTTGGGTTTAAGGGTTTTGGGATGCACAAGTAGTATCTCTACTTAGTGCGGAATTTTTGGCTAGCAAAGATAGGGGCAAACACCACATGTTGAAGGATCTATGACAATATTACTTCTATGTGAATATAAACAAACATAAATCATTAAGTTATCTTCCTTGTCCGACGTCGACAATTTTGGCATATAATATTTTGGTGAGGACTCACAATCACAAAAGGTTTCTAGGATGGTATATTTATATGTGAATCTTCTCTTCCCTTATTAATTCTTTCATGAGTTGCATCATTAACTAATGCTATGTTTGTCAAATAAAATTTTCCTTCCTATACTTTTACTTAAGTGGTGCTATCACCTACCATATGATTAGTATATAATCTTATTGATTTATTTCCCTTCTTTTATTTATTTCCTTTCTCTTTTTCTTTCTTCTTACTTATTTTCTTTATTTGCAACATGAAAGTAAAGAAAGCAAAAACTCAAATTAACTTTATTATATAACTTGCACACGATAACAATGATAGGTCACTAAGCAAACTCTAAAAAGAAGAAAAGATCGAACTAAACTTTATTCTTCTAAGAAAAAGATTTAACTAAGATAAGTAAAAGTGAAAAGATAATGGGATGATACGGTACCGGGGCACCACCCCCAAGCTTGGCGGAAGCCAAGGGGAGTGCCCATACCCGATACTCAATTCTCCTTTGGTGGTGGAGAAGGTGATGGTGGTGATGAAGTGATCTTGTCTGTAAGGGCCAAGAGATCATGGAGCCAACGGATGACGCTCCAAAGATAGATGATATGCTCTTGATGCAGAATATGTTTGCGAGTGAGACACTTATTTTGTATGCAAACCATTTCAAAGGCACGAAAAGCTTTAATCTCAGCATGAGTAAGGTGAGTAAGATAGGGGATGGATCCACGGTAGTTTCCTTGCCCTTGTCTCCTTTGATAGCGTCTGTGGGCTCCTCCCTCTTTGTCTCGATCTTCATCAGTCAAACATCTTCTTCCATGTGGTTGGAGGAGCAGGAAGACATGATGCCCAGCTTGACAAATCTGACCAGAAACAGCAAGAAAAGAGAACAGAGGATTTTCTCCGCGGTATGGTGGTTAATAGGTCCGGGAAGTATATATAGATTTTTTATCTTGGAGGACGAGCATATGGAAGGAAAATGGAATATGGGAGGTGTCCCAGGTGGGCACAACCCACCTAGGCGCACCAGGCGCGCCCTAGTGTCTTGTGCCCACCAGGGAACGCTTCCTGGTAATTTCTTTATTCCCAAAATTCTAAAATATTCCAAAACTGACAGAAAATATTTATGCAGATTTTTCGGAGTCCGTTTACTTACCGTATTACATACCTCCTTATTTTGACGATTCTGGAGTGTTCTAGAAGGACTCTTTTATGTGTTCTTTCGGTGTCAAAGTTTGAACAATATTACTTTCAACATTAATAGGCGTACCTGAGATATAATGCTTTATTCATTGCACGTTGACAACCTTCGGGTTAGTGCCTTCGAAATTATTTATTTTGATGGCTCCAGACCGGTAAACCTCCTCGATGACATAGGGGCCTTCCCATTTTGAGAGGAGTTTGCCTGCAAAGAATCTAAAATGAGAGTTGTACAAAAGAACATATTCTCCGACTTTAAACCCATGTTTTTTAATTCTTTTGTCATGCCATCTTTTAACCTTTTCTTTAAATAACTTTGCATTTTCATATGCTTGGGTTCTCCATTCATCTAATGAGCTTATATCAAATAACCTCTTTTCACCAGCAAGTTTGAAATCATAGTTGAGTTCTTTAACTGCCCAATATGCTTTATGTTCTAACTCAAGAGGCAAATGACAAGCTTTTCCATAAACCATTTTATAAGGAGACATACCCATGGGATTTTTATATGATGTTCTATAAGCCCAAAGTGCATCATCTAATTTCTTAGACCAATTCTTCCTGGACCTATTGACAGTCTTTTGCAAAATTAATTTTATTTCTCTATTGCTAAGTTTAACTTGACCACTAGACTGAGGATGATAGGGTGATGCAATTCTATGGTTAACATCATACTTGGCAAGCATTTTGCGGAAAGAACCATGAATAAAGTGTGAACCACCATCAGTCATTAAATATCTAGGGACTCCAAACCATGGGAAAATAACTTCCTTGAGCATTCTAATAGAGGTGTTGTGATCAGCACTACTAGTTGGAATAATTTCTACCCATTTAGTAACATAATCAACAACAACCAGAATATGTGTATACCCATTAGAGGAGGAAAAAGGACCCATGTAAACAAATCCCCAAACATCAAATGGTTCAACAGCAAGAGAATAGTTCATAGGAATTTCTTGACGCTTACCAATATTACCTATTCTTTGGCATTCATCACAAGATAAGACAAACTTACGAGCATCCTTGAAGAGAGTAGCCCAATAAAATCCAAATTGCAATACCTTGTGAGTAGTTCTATCTCCAGCATGATGCCATCCATAAGCTTCAGAGTGATATTTCCGTAGGATTTGCCCCTGTTCATGCTCGGGTGCACAACATCTAATAATAACATCTACTCCTTCTTTATAAAGATGCGGGTCATCCCAAAAGTAATGTCTTAAGTCATAGAAGATTTTTTTTATTTTGTTGGTATGTAAAGCTAGGTGGTAGGTATTTAGCAACAATGTAATTAGCATAGTCAGCATACCAGGGAGTACTATTACCAACATTTATTGTAGCTAACTGCTCATCAGGAAAACTATCATCAATAGGTAGTGGGTCATCAAGCACATTTTCAAGCCTAGACAAGTTATCAACTACGGGGTTCTCAGCTCCTTTTCTATCAATGATATGCAAATTAAATTCTTGTAACAAGAGAACCCAACGAATAAGTCTAGGTTTAGCATCTTTCTTTTCCATAAGATATTTAATAGCAGCATGATCTGTGTGAACGGTTACTTTGGAATCAACAATATAAGGTCTAAACTTATCACAAGCAAACACCACTGCTAAGAATTCTTTTTCAGTAGTAGCATAATTTCTCTGAGCACTGTCTAGAGTTTTACTAGCATAATGAATAACATTCAATTTCTTATCAATTCTTTGTCCTAGAACAGCACCAATAGCATAGTCACTAGCATAACACATAATTTCAAAAGGCAAATTCCAATCTGGTGGTTGAACTATAGGTGCAGTATTTAAAGCTTTCTTGAGTGTTTCAAAGGCTTCAAGACAATCATCATCAAAGACAAAAGGAATATCCTTTTGCAAAAAATTAGTAAGAGGCCTAGAAATTTTAGAAAAGTCTTTGATAAATCTCCTACAGAAACCAGCATGACCTAGGAAACTACGAATACCTTTGATGTCCTTGGGACACGGCACATCAACCTTAGCTTGGTCCACTTCAATACCTCTTTCAGAAATTTTATGACCCAAGACAATGCCTTCATTAACCATAAAGTGGCACTTCTGCCAATTCAAAACAAGATTTGTTTGTTCACATCTCTGCAAAACTCGATCAAGATTGCTTAAACAATCATCAAAGGACTTCCCATAAACAGAGAAATCATCCATGAAAACCTCAACAATCTTTTCACAAAAATCAGAGAATATAGCCATCATGCATCTTTGAAAGGTAGCAGGTGTCGTGGTTCTAAGTCTGACAGTAAGAATGGGGGGTAAGTATGGAGAGGCAAGATCCTAGCTATGGAGTAGTTGTATGCGCAAGGAGTTTTACGAGTTCGGGCCCTTCTCTGAGGAAGTAACAGCCCTACGTCTCGGAGCCCGGAGGCAGTCGACTGGATTATGTATGTGTGTGTTACCAAGTTCCCAACCCTTGTCCTAGTGGAGGGGGTGGCTTATATAGAGTTCGCCAGGACCCCAGCCAGCCCACGTTACAAGGAGTTTAATGTACATAAAGAGAGGGGGT
This sequence comes from Aegilops umbellulata, assembly GCA_032464435.1. Classification (NCBI taxonomy): domain Eukaryota; kingdom Viridiplantae; phylum Streptophyta; class Magnoliopsida; order Poales; family Poaceae; genus Aegilops; species Aegilops umbellulata. The sequence continues at coordinate 290,601,521 of CP136060.1, forward strand.
TACTGGTAACGCCTGCAATAAAGGACCATGAAGGCCATAAAAGCTACTTATGAGATGACCGTTTGTAGGCAGTGCCTTTAGGTCTTCTTATAGTCGAGTGGCTGTCTTCATGGTCGACTGCTTGTGCTTCTGGTCGAGTGCGCTCGTGTCCGTCGACTGGGCTGACCAGGTCGACTGAAATGTTGATACTTCTTAGAATGTCTTTCATTGTAGGAGTCATGTCCTTGATTGGGTACCTCAGGTATGATAAGTTACCCTACCCTAGGTACGTATCCTCGTCATTAGCCCCCGAATGGGTCAGGGGTTAAGTGAGAATGGGGCCGAGCCTATGCTTCCGACTCAACCTCCATGCTTCGGTTGCATCTGTCTTTGGATAAATGGAAGTTACGGTGTGAACCCATTCTTCAGTTGCCTTGATCCATTCAGATGTCCGTCGAGTGGTTTCATATTACCGTCGAGTGTGTTTACGTGACGAGTCTCTTGGGAGACTTAAGGAAACGGATCTTTTCGTCTGACAAACCGTCCTGTCGATCGCGGATCTTGCGGGATTTGAAAACTGGGAAGCGCACCGGACGGGGAAAATCGCGCGAATCGGCTGGATAAGGCAAGGGCGCCTCGATCTCCGCGCCACCTTTTTCGCCACGTACTGCGCGCGCGCCTGCTGCGGGATCTGACTGGGGGGCGCAGGCCCACTGATCAGCCACTCGGGTGTGGCCTTATATAAGGTAATGATTTCGATTTTTTTCACTGTGCGCCCTTGTTTTTCTTCTCCCTTCCTCCGTAAGCCTCCGCCTCGCTCTTCGCTGCAATCTCGACACCGCCGCTCGGCCAAGACCTCGTTCGAGACGATGGGGACGGACAAGACGGCGGCGGCGGAACGCGCGAAGAAGGCCGCGGCAAAGGGTAAAGGGAAGAAATCCGGCCGAGGCGGGTCGTCCTCGCGGGCCGCTCTGTCGTCCGGCTGGTTACAGGGAGATTGGATGCCCTCCATCCTTACTCAAGCGGATATCGATGACATGGTGGAGGGGGGACTCATTCCCTACAAGGCTGCTCGCCTCCCTGGGAAGGAGACGGAGCCGAAACCTCGCGAGGGTGAGCGCGTCCTGATAGCCACCCATGTCGACCGGGGGTTTTCCCTGCCCCCGAGTCCTTTTTTTAGGGCCTTTCTGAACTTCTTCGGAGCGCAGCTCCACCATTTCACGCCCAACTCCATAGTCTATCTTGCTGCGTTCGTGTCTCTGTGTGAGTGTTTCTTAGGCTGTCGACCTCACTGGGGCCTCTTCAAGCATATCTTCACTTGCCGATCCCAGTCGGTTAAAAAGCTTAACCCGGACGGGGAAAGGACGCAGGTGATCCAGATGTGCGGGGGCCTCGGGATCCAGACGAGGGGTAAGAGTTGTTTTCCTCCCATGACACTTCCTGATTCCGTGCGCGGGTGGCAGTCGACTTGGTTCTACTGCAAGGACCAGCCGACCCCTGGCCACTCGACCGGCCTTCCTCCTTTTACCTTGGACCGAGTGCAGAAACCCGCTTCTTTGAAAGTGGTTCCAGAGGAGAAGGCTCAGGTGAAGGTATTAGTCAGTCGAGTGGTTGAGTTGGTTCGGTAAGGCGTGACCGGCATGGATTTGCTTGAAGTCTTCCTCCAGCGACGAATCCAACCTCTCCAGGCTCGGGATCACTCGATGTGGTTGTATTCCGGGCCCGACGACTCCACTCGGATCCACCCGGAGGGGGTCAAGGCTTCTGTACTGGAGAGCTGGCTGACCAGCATGACCGGGAATAAGGACAACCCCAGGGGTTCTAGGAGGATTGCTCCGCTTGATGGGATGATGGAGACAGACAAGGTACGTTTCATTTCTTCCGACTGAAATTTTCACTCCGTCTAGTAACTGGCTTGCGATAAGTCGACTGATCCTTGCTCTGCCCGTTGTCTTGCAGGAGATCAACGACATGTATTCGATGCCGAACGGGAACCAGGAGCAAGTATCTGAAGGAGGAGGGAGTGGAGGCGAAGGAAGTGAGGGTGAAGGTGAAGTCGAGGAGTGGGAATCTGATGATGACGTAGAGGGCGAGGTCAGCGACGACTCGGGTGATGAAGATGAAGAGGTGGAGGTCGACCCTCCTCGACGTGAGAGACGTTCCAAGAACGCTCAGGATCCCGCCGTGGAGCGCGGTCAGTCGAGTGCTCCGGTGGGCCAGTCATCCAAGCGCCCTCGGACCGCGTGGCCGGCCCCAACTGAGAAGGCACCCAAGCAGCCCAGAGCCATCCCGACCAAGCCACCCAAGGCCTTGCCCAAGATCAGGGTCGCCATCCCTGTCATCTCTGGGTAAGTGACTGTTTTTATCTTTCTTGAGTCGACTAGAACGGATTCTTAGTCGATTCACTTTCAAATTATTTGCTTGGAATCGTGCAGCGCCGCTACTTCCGAGACTTCCATCCAAAATGTCGATGATACGATGGAGGACGCCGTCACTTCCAACTTAGGTATAATCTTTGACACGATCCGACTGCTTAACTGCTGAGTCGATTGGATATTCATTTCTGAGCTTTTGTAGCTCCGACCAACATTATTGACCTTCCGGATGATGAGGAGGAGGCGGAAGTGCCGCTCAGGCCTTTTAGGAGGAGAGGTCGGAGTGCCACGGTCGACAAGGCTCCTCAGACCGCGTTGACTACTGAGGAGGTGGTCCAAGGGGGTGACAACACCGCCCGGACTACTGTGACTTTTGCTGAGCCACTGACGACTGCCCGGCCTTCGTCGTCGACTGCTCTCCCACTGGTCGACCCGCCCTCGTTCTTCGCCGCCTACCAGACCCCGGAGGATCAAGCGAGTGCTGCTAAGGAGGCTATACGTCAGGCGGGGCTCGTGATGGAGCAGACCAAAGCGGCTCGGGATGCCAGTCAAGCGGCCTATGACATCAGCTCGGCGTTGCAGCAGAACGTCCAGGTTAGTTGGTCTTCACTTGCGTTGTACACCCACTGGGTGCTGTTGATCTAAAAATTTTCATTGGTGGGGGCACGCTGAGTGCACCCACTGGGTGTAGTCCCCAAGGCCGCGGTCGACTGCTGGCAGTCGACTGCGGTCTCTATGCTTTCAAACTTCCTCACTCGACTGATCGGATTGGGTCGGGTGGAAATCAAGGAAAACCGGTGGGGGCACGCTGAGTGCACCCACTGGGTGTAGTCCCCGAGGCTATTGTCGAATGTTTTGATTCGGCTGTAGTCTTAGAAGTGTTGTGCTCTTTTCTTTCAGTCACTCGGGAGTAACTTGTCTTTGATACCCTTTGTCGATTGACTCTTTGCAGAAGTCTTGTGAGCTTGTTGCTCAGCTCGCTGACCTGAAGAATAAGCAGATCCAGCTTAATCTTGATTTGCAGTTTGCTCAGGAAAACGTGCAGAAGGCGAAGGATGAAGCAAAAGGTATGGCTGGTGAGGACTCAACGTCTATCTCTGTTCCTCTGCCCGTTCTGAACTCTGTGTCTGTTGTTGCTTTGCAGACGAACTGGAGAAGGCCTTGAAGAAGAAAGATCTTGACCTTGCGGAGGCACAAAAGGCGGCTGCGGAGAAGTTGAAGCTCGCTGAAGAGAAACTTGCTTCAGTCGGTCAACTTGAGAGCGAGAATGCTAGGCTGAAGTCTGCTCTTGACGAGGCCAATAGGGAAGCGAGTCGACTGAAGACTGACAAGAGTACTCTGAACGACAAGATCGGCCAGCTGGCGGGGAAGCACAAGGACTTGGGGGATTATCTTGGGGGTCTTACCAAGAAGCTATACCTCATGCTTGAAGGTAACCCCCTTTGGGCGATTAATCTTGTTGTTGTCGACTCACCATTTGGTTACAGTTTTGCTCTGTCGAAACTTCTTTCAGAATTCTGCCGGAATTTTGAGGAAGAGACCAGTCGAGTGGAGACCCGCCTGGACCCTATCAATTCTCCTGTGAAGGATGAAGTGGCCATGAATGTCTTCCGGTTGGAATCTTGTATCGCTGGTGTGGTGGACTACCTGGCTCGACTGAAAGCCGCTGTGTCGCGGATCGACTCCGCACTCTGGCCCAAAGAGACCCTTCAGAACGACCTTGAATCCTTGGTCACTCGACTAAGTGATGTTCCAGGTCGAGTGCAAGAATGGAAAAAGTCTTCTGCTAGGTGCGGTGCTGATGTGGCTCTGTCACTGGTTCGTGTCCACTGCAAGGAGGCGCGAGAGGAGAAGCTGGCCGCTCTCCAGGTTGCCAATACCAGGAAGCATAATTTTCAGGATTTCATGGAGACCTTCATTGCTGCTGCCACTCGAATCTCAGACGGGATCGACTTGGGCGAATTCGTTGCGCCATCAAGTCCTCCACCGGAGGAGTAAAAAACTGTTGTTCCTTGCCCTAAATTTGCCTCGGAATGCCGAGTGGTTTATGTAACCGATAAACTCCGTCGAGCTTATAGCTCGAGTACTTTTATTTGCGATCTAGGATCTTTTGATTTTATCCGAACATGACTCGACGTTGAATGTTTTCATGACTTGATCCGCCGATCTACTATTCGTTGTTCCCTCAGAGGCTGCTATTCGTTGTTCCCTCAGAGGCTGCCTGGTTTGCACGATGCTTATCGCCGCGATGGTGTCTGTCAACATGGCTTAGGCGAGCACTGGGCTGCAGCTAAGTCCCCGAGTGGGAGGTTTGCTCTCCACTCGGTAGGATTCCAATTACTTAGGCGAGTGCTTGGACCGCAGCTAAGCCCCCCGAGTGGGAGGTTCGCTCTCCACTCGGTAGGATTTCAATTACTTAGGCGAGTACTTGGACTGCAGCTAAGCCCCCGAGTGGGAGGTTTGCTCTCCACTCGGTAGGATTTCAATTACTTAGGCGAGTCCTTGGACTGCAGCTAAGCCCCCGAGTGGGAGGTTTGCTCTCCACTCGGTAGGATTTCAATTACGTAGGCGAGTGCTTGGACTGCAGCTAAGCCCCCGAGTGGGAGGTTTGCTCTCCACTCGGTAGGATTTTTCAAACTTAGGCGAGTACTTGGACTGCAGCTAAGCCCCCGAGTGGGAGGTTTGCTCTCCACTCGGTAGGATTTCAATTACTTAGGCGAGTCCTTGGACTGCAGCTAAGCCCCCGAGTGGGAGGTTTGCTCTCCACTCGGTAGGATTTTTTCAAACTTAGGCGAGTACTTGGACTGCAGCTAAGCCCCCGAGTGGGAGGTTTGCTCTCCACTCGGTAGGATTTTTTCAAACTTAGGCGAGTACTTGGACTGCAGCTAAGCCCCCGAGTGGGAGGTTTGCTCTCCACTCGGTAGGATTTCAATTACTTAGGCGAGTCCTTGGACTGCAGCTAAGCCCCCGAGTGGGAGGTTTGCTCTCCACTCGGTAGGATTTTTTCAAACTTAGGCGAGTACTTGGACTGCAGCTAAGCCCCCGAGTGGGAGGTTTGCTCTCCACTCGGTAGGATTTCAATTACTTAGGCGAGTCCTTGGACTGCAGCTAAGCCCCCGAGTGGGAGGTTTGCTCTCCACTCGGTAGGATTTTTTCAAACTTAGGCGAGTACTTGGACTGCAGCTAAGCCCCTGAGTGGGAGGTTTGCTCTCCACTCGGTAGGATTTTTTCAAACTTAGGCGAGTACTTGGACTGCAGCTAAGCCCCCGAGTGGGAGGTTTGCTCTCCACTCGGTAGGATTTTTTCAAACTTAGGCGAGTACTTGGACTGCAGCTAAGCCCCCGAGTGGGAGGCTGGCTCTCCACTCGGTGGGATTTTAATTTCTTAGGCGAAACGGATTCGCAGCTAAGCCCCCGAGTGGGAGGTTTGCTCTCCACTCGGTAGGATTTCCTAAAAACTTAGGCGAAGCGGATTCGCAGCTAAGTCACCCACTGGGGGAAATTTAGACAAACAGAAAAAGAAATTCTTGCTTGAAACAAAAGAACTACAGAGGTACTTTTATTACATCTCAGTCGAGTGAGTTTTTAAGTGTAAAAAGGACGAAGCAGGTCCGCGTTCCATGCTCGAGGCTCGTCGATCCGTCGATCGATGTTGTAGAGGTGATACGCTCCGTTGTGCAGGACTTTGGTGATGATGAAGGGGCCTTCCCAGGTCGGGGCAAGTTTGTGAGGTTTTTGCTGATCCACGCGGAGGACCAAATCTCCTTCCTGAAAGGCTCGACCCTTCACATTTCTGGCGTAGAACCGACGCAACTCTTGCTGGTAGATAGTCGAGCGGATTAGAGCCATCTCTCTTTCCTCTTCTAAGAGGTCGACTGCATCTTGCCGGGCCTGTTCTGCTTCTGCTTCGGAATATAACTCGACTCGAGGCGCGTTGTGGAGCAGGTCGCTCGGCAAAACCGCTTCGGCTCCATAGACCAGAAAGAATGGTGTTCTTCCAGTCGACCGGTTAGGGGTGGTCCTCAACCCCCATAGAACCGACGGAAGTTCGTCGACCCAGGCGCCTGCTGCGTGTTTGAGATCACGCATCAGTCGGGGTTTTAGTCCTTTGAGGATGAGGCCATTCGCGCGTTTGGCCTGTCCATTCGACTGAGGATGAGCAACTGAAGCGTAGTCGACTCGAGTGCCCTGAGAGGCGCAGAAGGCTTTGAATCTGTCATTATCAAAGTTTGATCCGTTATCCGTGATGATGCTGTGCGGAACTCCATATCTAAATATCAATCCCCTGATAAAACTGATGGCAGTGCTTGCGTCGAGGTCCTTTATGGGTTTGGCTTCTATCCACTTCGTGAACTTGTCGACTGCAACCAACAAGTGGGTGAAGCCACTCCTACCAGTTCTCAGTGGTCCGATCATGTCTAGACCCCAGACAGCGAAAGGCCAGACAAGTGGAATGGTCTTCAAGGTGGAGGCGGGCTTGTGAGACATGTTGGAATAAAACTGGCACCCCTCGCACTTGTCGACTATATCCTTTGCCATTTCGTTCGCCTTTGGCTAGTAAAAACCCGCTCGGTATGCTTTGGCCACGATGGTCCGAGAGGACGCATGATGGCCACAGGTCCCCGAGTGGATGTCCTCGAGAATTATCTGTCCTTCTTCAGGTGTGATGCACTTCTGACCAACTCCAGTCGCGCTTTCTCTGTATAGCTGCCCTTTGATTACTGTAAAGGCTTTGGATCGACGGACGACCTGTCGAGCCTCTTCTTCATCTTCTGGGAGCTCTTTTCTCATGATATACGCAATGTACGGCACTGTCCAATCGGGAGTGGTGATCATAACTTCCATAATCAGGTCGACCACAGCTGGAATCTCCACTTCGGTCGAGTCAGAGGCGCTTTTTGGTTGTGGAGGCTCTTCTGTGAAAGGATCTTCTTGCACTGATGGTGTGTGAATGTGCTCCAAACACACATCTTTAGGGATGGCCTCCCTTTTGGACCCTATCTTCGCCAGATCATCTGCAGCTTGATTTTTCAGTCGGGGTATATGATGGAGCTCCAACCCCTCGAATCGTTTCTCCAGCTTCCTCACTGCGCTGCAATATCCCGTCATGGATGGGCTTCGGACGTCCCACTCCTTCATCACTTGATTAACAACCAGATCTGAGTCGCCGTAGACCATGAGGCGACGGACGCCGAGTGAAATGGCCATACGTAATCCGTATAGAAGCGCCTCATACTCTGCTTCATTGTTGGAGGAATCAAAGTGAATCTGGAGGACATACTTGAGCTTATCTCCTCGGGGGGAAACCAGTACAACCCCCGCACCGGATCCGTTCAGCATCTTGGAGCCATCGAAAAACATAGTCCAGTGCTCCGAGTGAACTTGAGTCGGAAGCTCCTGTTCGGTCCACTCGGCGAGGAAATCAGCTATTGCCTGGGACTTAATAGCTTTCTTTGCCTCGAACTTGATATCAAGAGGAAGAAGTTCAATTGCCCATTTCGCCACTCGACCGGTTGCATCTCTGTTATGAAGAATCTCTGATAATGGAGCGTCGCTGACGACTGTGATAGAGTGATCAGAGAAATAATGAGCAACCTTCTTCGTGGTCATGTAAATCCCGTAAACAAGCTTCTGATAGTGGGGATATCTTTGCTTCGACGGGGTCAGAACTTCAGAGAGATAATAAACTGGGCGTTGAACTTTGAAGGTCTTTCCTTCCTCTTCCCGCTCGACCGTAAGAACGGTACTAACGACTTGTCCCTTGGCTGCTATGTAAAGCAACAATGGCTCTTTGCTGACAGGAGCAGCAAGCACCGGCTGGGTGGAGAGCAGAGCTTTTAGCTCTGCAAATGCTGCATCAGCTTCTGGAGTCCATTCGAACGTGTCTGACTTCTTCATCAGTCGGTAAAGAGGCAGCGCCTTTTCACCGAGCCTGGAGATGAATCGACTTAGGGCGGCCAAGCATCCAGTAAGTTTCTGGACATCGTGCACACGCACGGGGCGTTTCATCCGGAGTATGGTGCCAACTTTTTCGGGGTTAGCGTCGATTCCTCGTTCGGAAACAAGAAAACCGAGTAACTTTCCTCCAGGGACTCCAAATGTGCACTTCGACGGATTGAGCTTGATATCATAATTCCTGAGATTGGCAAAAGTTTCGGCTAGGTCAGTCAGCAGGTCGGAACCTTTTCGTGACTTGACCACTATGTCATCCATGTATGCTTCTACATTCCGACTGATTTGAGTGATTAGGCACTTCTGAATCATTCTCATGAATGTAGCTCCGGCGTTCTTGAGACCGAAAGGCATGGTAACATAGCAGAAACACCCAAATGGGGTGATGAAGGCTGTTTTTATTTCATCGGGTCCATACAGACGGATCTGATGGTATCCAGAGTAAGCATCTAAAAAAGATAACCTCTCGCATCCTGCAGTCGAGTCGACTATTTGGTCGATGCGAGGAAGAGGAAAATGATCTTTCGGGCAGGCCCGATTGATATGCTTAAAATCGATGCACATGCGCAACGATCTGTCCTTCTTAGGGACCATCACAACATTGGCGAGCCACTCGGAGTGGTAGATCTCGTGAATGAATTCTGCTGCTAGGAGTCGGGCCACTTCTTTGCCAATGGCCTTTCTCTTCTGAACGGCGGACCGTCGGAGATGCTCCTTGACTGGCTTGACCTTTGGGTCGACTCGAAGGCGGTGCTCGGCCAGTCCCCTGGGCACACCTGGCATGTCAGCAGGCTTCCATGCAAAGATGTCCCAGTTCTCACGGAGGAACTGGACGAGCGCTTCTTCCTATTTGGGGTCGAGTGTAGTGGAGATGTTGGTTGGAGCCGCATTTGGATCGGTCGGGTGGATGTGGACTTGCTTGGTCTCACCAGTCGACTGAAATGCCGACTCCGTGGCGGGCTTCTTGGCTCGTAACAACTCACTCGGATCCGCAGTCTTCTGGTACTCTTGTATCTCTATCTTGGCCATCTGAGCATCAGCAATTTTGGCGCCTTTCTGGAAGCACTCCTCTGCCTTCTTCCGATTGCCAACGATGGTGATTACACCTTTGGGGCCAGGCATCTTCAGCTTGAGGTATACATAGCATGGTCGAGCCATGAAACGAGCATAGGCTGGCCTCCCAAGAATGGCGTGGTACGCACTCTGAAAATCCACGACCTCAAAGGTTAACTTTTCTTTCCGGAAATTCTTCGAGTCACCAAAGACGACGTCGAGAGCGATTTGACCGAGTGACTCAGCTTTCTTCCCAGGAATGACTCCGTGGAAACTCATGTTGCTGGGGCTGAGTCGGGACATCGGAATGCCCATCCCCTTCAACGTCTCTGCATACAACAAGTTTAGCCCACTGCCGCCGTCCATCAGAACCTTGGTCAGTTGAGTGCCTTCAATAATTGGGTCGACCACCAACGCTTGCCTCCCTGGGGTGGCAATATGAGTCGGATGATCGGACTGGTCGAAGGTGATGGCGGTCTGGGACCACTTCAGGTAATGGGGTGTCACCGGAGCGACCATGTTTACTTCGCGATTGATGACCTTTAGTCGACTCTTACTTTCGACATCAGCGAAAATCATCAGAGTGGAATTGATTTGGGGGTATTCTTCACCGCTGTCTTCCCTGTCTTCAACTTTGTCTGACTCTTTCTCTTTGTCCTTGGCTTGCTTCCCTTGGAACTGTTGCATCAGGAGTCGACATTGTCGAGTGGTATGCTTAGGGTAAATGAGCTTTCCCTCTTCATCTTTCTTCGTGTGAATGTGGCATGGTAAGTCCATCACATCGTTCCCGTCCTGGTCTTTCACTTTCTTGGGGTTCCAAGGACCCTTGGGTTTCCCCTTAAACTTCCCTGGGGTCACAGCTAAGGCTTCCCCGGGGGCGACTGGCTCGGCCTTGCGCTTCTGCTTCCGACTGGAATGTCCTCCGCCGGCCTCATTAGCGGCTGCCTTATACTTGCCACTCCGGAGTCTATCTTCCTCTTCTCCGTTCGCGTACTTGGTGGCGATTTCCATCATTCGACTCAGGGTCATATCCCCGGTTCGACCGAACTTCATACTTAAATCCCTGTTTCTGACGCCTTCCTTGAAGGCGCAAACTGCCTGATGATCGGACACATTCTCGACCGTGTGATTCAGAGTGATCCACCTTTGGATATAATCCCTCAGGGTTTCACTCGACTTCTGAACACATGACTGCAATTCTGTCAACCCTGCCGGTCGCTTGCAAGTCCCTTCGAATGTCCTGACAAACACCTGGGCTAGATCTTCCCAAGTATAAATACTGTTGGGAGCCAACTGATTCAACCACGCTCTGGCTGATCCTTCCAACATGAGGGGCAAATGCTTCATGGCCACCTCGTCATTGCCGCCTCCGATCTGAACAGCCACTCGGTAATCCTCGAGCCATGTGTCCGGCTTGGACTCTCCGGTGAACTTGCTGACTCCAGTCGCCAACCTGAAGTTGGGAGGAATCACTGCAGCTCTGATTGCTCTGCTGAAACACTGGGGACCTGAGACGTGAACTCTGCTGCTGGACGGCGCGCCTCTGTCACGGTCTTCTCGGTGGGCTCTATTTCGGTCGACCGGACCTTGAACGATGATGGATCTCGCATCAAAGCCTGGTTCTCTGGGGTCGACTGGGACCCTTCGCCCAGTACTGAACTGGCGTCTGTCCTCTTGCCGTCGAGGAACGTACGACCCCGCTCTTGGGGCAGGAGAAGGCACTCGACGTTGATCGTTGCGATCGAATCGGTGCTCATATCGCTCGTGCTCTTGGTATTGATCCTCGTGCCGGCCTCTGTGTCCTTCACGCCTCGGGGGCGACCTTGGACTATGAGCCGACTGAACGGAATTCGCAGCGACGGATCGACTGTGAATCCTCTTGCGCGACTGAGATACGGCTGAATTCTGGTCACCCGCTGCACGGAGCAAATCTCTGATCTGCAACAGACCTCTCCCTGCCTCTGACTGTGAAGGCTGGATCGACTCCGCTATGCGAACCGCAGCTGCCAAATTCTGAATCGGGGTACGGTATACCTGGGTCGGCGGCTGGAAGAGGCGACGACGACTGGACTCGGGAGCGGGCGGTCGTGCGCGCTCGTCGAGTGCTCTCTGAAGATTCTCCAGTCGAGTACGTTCAGCCAAGTCGGCCAAGCGCACCTCCTCCAGGGCTCGTGCCTCAGGGGTTTCTCCAACGATAGGAGTGTGAAGGGCGTCCATGTTCCGGCGACGGAGTTCCTCCCTCTGCACTGAGGTAAGGGGCTCGGGCCTGTACTCTTCGTGGCCCCGCGTCGGGATCCCCCCTGCGGCAACCTCTTCGGTGTGGGGGAGTCCGGGGGACTACGTGGTCCGTCGACCATTAGTACTTCCGCCGCTGGATCGCTGCTGTCGCACTCGGACGCAGTCTCTACGGAGCCAGTCGACAGGTCGAACAGGCCATAGAGTGACTCGTCGGGCTCGATTGCCGCGACTTGGGGGATGGCCGACTGGCGGGCCAGTGCGTGCTTCACCCACCGCTGGAGTCTCGACCGACCGGTGCGCTTGCGCCGGTGGGAAACTGATGATGACGATGGCGAAACGAATGCCGACCCGTACTGGGTCGACGGTTGCCGCAGGAGGACGCCGCGGACGCATGCGCGAAAATGCGTGGCTCCGCGGGCGGGAAGCGTGTCCACGTCGAGTGGAGCCTCCTGCAGCCAAGCAGAGTTGTCAACGATGAAGGAGAGAGCGCCGAGACGGATCTCGCGGCTCTCGACCATGACTCCGCTCGAAAACATGATGTGGGGTGAAAGAATCCCAACTCCTCCAACAAATCGCTAGAACACCGGCCCCACGGTGGGCGCCAACTGTCGTGGTTCTAAGTCTGACAGTAAGAATGGGGGGTAAGTATGGAGAGGCAAGATCCTAGCTATGGAGTAGTTGTATGCGCAAGGAGTTTTACGAGTTCGGGCCCTTCTCTGAGGAAGTAACAGCCCTACGTCTCGGAGCCCGGAGGCAGTCGACTAGATTATGTATGTGTGTGTTACCAAGTTCCCAACCCTTGTCCTAGTGGAGGGGGGTGGCTTATATAGAGTTCGCCAGGACCCCAGCCAGCCCACGTTACAAGGAGTTTAATGTACATAAAGAGAGGGGGTTACTGGTAACGCCTGCAATAAAGGACCATGAAGGCCATAAAAGCTACTTATGAGATGACCATTTGTAGGCAGTGCCTTTAGGTCTTCTTATAGTCGAGTGGCTGTCTTCATGGTCGACTGCTTGTGCTTCTGGTCGAGTGCGCTCGTGTCTGTCGACTGGGCTGACCAGGTCGACTGAAATGTTGATACTTCTTAGAATGTCTTTCATTGTAGGAGTCATGTCCTTGATTGGGTACCTCAGGTATGATAAGTTACCCTACCCTAGGTACGTATCCTCGTCAGCAGGTGCATTACATAAACCGAAAGGCATACGTCTATAAGCATAAGTTCCAAAGGGACAAGTAAAAGTGGTCTTTTCTTGATCAGGTTGAGAAAGGTATTTGTGAAAAGCTAGAATATCCATCAAGGAAGCAAAAGTGTGTGTGCTTAGATAATCTTTCAAGCATTTGATCAATAAAAGGCAAAGGGTAATGATCTTTTCTAGTAGCTTTATTTAATTTTCTGAAATCAATTACCATTCTATAGCCTGTAACAATTCTCTGTGGGATAAGTTCATTCTCATCATTAGTAACAACAGTAATAGCTCCTTTCTTTGGGACACAATGAACATGACTTACCCATCTACTATCAGCTATAGGATAAATTATACCTGCTTCCAGAAGTTTTAATATTTCCGTTCTTACCACCTCGTTCATCTTCAGATTTAACTGACGTTGGTGATCAACAACGGGTTTAGCATCAGGTTCCATATTAATTTTATGTTGACATAGAGTGGGACTAATTCCCTTTAAATCATCAAGAGTATATACAATACCAGCCCGATGCTTCCTTAGAACTTTCAATAATCTTTCTTCTTCATGTTCTGAAAGGTTAGCACTGATAATAACATAATATATCTTATTTTCATCAAGGTAAGCATATTTCAAAGTGTCTGGCAATTGTTTTAATTCAAACACAGGATCACCTTTAGGTGGAGGAGGACCTCCAAGAGTTTCAATAGGCAAACTGTGCTTAAGCATAGGACGTTGTTCAAAGAAAATATTATCTATTTCATTTCTTTCATGCATATGTAAATCATTTTCATGGTCTAGCAAGTATTGTTCTATCCCTTGTCCTAAAGGATCAGTAGGTGGCACAGCAATAGAAGCAAGACCAATTAATTCATCCTTACTAGGCAATTTTTTTTCATGATGGTTTCTACTAAACTTGGAAAAATTAAACTCATGAGACTCACCACCAAAGCTAACACCTACAGTTTGTTTCCGGCAATCTATCCTAGCACTAACTATGTTCAAGAAAGGTCTACCAAAGATAATGGGACAGAAGTCATCTTGCGGGGTACCAAGAACAAGAGAATCAATAGGATATTTTATTTTCCCACACAAGACTTCAACATCTCTAATAATCCCACAAGGTGATATGGTGTCTCTATTAGCAAGTTTAATAGTAACATCTATGTCTTCTAACTCTGTAGGTGTTATGTTTCCCTAATTTCTTGATATAACTTGTAAGGAATAGCACTCACACTAGCACCCATGTCACAAAGACCATGATAACAGTGATCTCCTATTTTAACTGAAATAACAGGCATGCCAACAACTGATCTATGTTTATCCCTTTTATCAGGTTTGGCAATTCTAGCAGCATCTGCACAGAAATAGATAACATGCCCATCCACATCTTATTCTAAGAGATCTTTAACCATAGCAATATTAGGTTCAACTCTAATTTATTCATCTGATTTAGGTGTTCTAACAAAGCTTTTGTTAACCACAGTTGAAACTTTAGCGTGTTCCTTTATCCTAATCGGAAAAGGGGGTTTCTCAATGTAAGCAGTAGGAACAACTGGATCAACATTATAGAGAATAGTTTCTTATTTAACTGGTACCGGTTATTTAAATTCTTCTTTAATAGGTGGGTGATATTTAAGCCATTTATCTTTAGGGAGTTCAACATGAGTAGCAAATGATTCACAAAAGGAGGCTACTATCTCAGAATCAAGTCCATATGTAGTGTTACACTTTTGAAAAGCATCGGTGCCCATAAAAGATTTAACACAATCATACTTAACCTTTATACCCGACTCTTTACCTTCGTCGATTTCCCAATCTTCAGAATTACGTTTAATTCTTTCCAGAAGATCCCACCGGAATTCAATAGTTTTATTCATAAAAGAACCAGCACAAGAAGTATCCAGCATGGTTTGATCATTACGAGAAAGCCAAGCATAAAAGTTCTGAATAATAATTTCTCTTGAGAGCTCATGATTGGGGCATGAATATAACATTGACTTAAGCATCCCCCAAGCTAGAGCGATGCTTTCTCCTTCACGAGGCCAAAAATTATATATATATATAATTCCGATCACTATGAACTAGATGCATAGGATAATATTTTTGGTGAAACTCCAGTTTTAAACGATTCCAATTCCATGATCCAATATCATCGCATAGCCTATACCATGCCAATGATTTTCCCTTCAAAGATAAAGAGAAAACCTTTTTCATAACTTCATTCCTGGGTAAACCTGCAAGCTTAAACAATCCACAAATTTGTTCTACATGCATCAAGTGCATATCAGGATGTTCGGTTCCATCTCTGCATAAGGATTAGCTAGCAGTTGTTCTATCATACCCGAAGAAATTTCATATACAATATTTTCACTAAGTGCAGTAGGTTGAGGGGTAGCTAATTATGGTTCCGGACGAGGTGAAGATACCCCGAACAAACCCCTCAAAGGATTGTTTTCAATAGTAACAAGTGACAATAAATTTCAGCACACTATATAAATGTTTCCTTACCGAATTCCACTTACCAAAGGCGCTCCACTCCCCGGCAACGGTGCCAAAAAATAGCCTTGATGACCCATAAGTATAGGGGATCAATTGCAGCTAAGAGTGTCGAACCCAACGAGGAGCAGAAGGAAATGACAAGTAGTTTTCAGTAAGGTAATGTCTGCAAGTGCTGAAATTGTAAGTAGAGAGTAGTTTGATAGCAAGATAATTTGTAATGAGCAAGTAACAATAATAGTAACAAGTATGCAGCAAGGTAGCCCAATCCTCTTGAGGCAAAGGACAGGCCAAAACGGTCTCTTATAATAAGCAAAGCGTTCTTGAGGGTACACGGGAATTTCATCTAGTCACTTTCATCATGTTGGTTTGATTTGTGTTTGCTACTTTAACAATTTGATATGTGGGTGGACCGGTGCTTAGGTGTTGTTCTTACTTGAACAAACCTCCTACTTATGATTAACCCTCCCGCAAGCATCCGCAACTATGAGAAAAGTATTAAGAATAAATTCTAACCATAGCATTAAACTCTAGGATCCAATCGGTCCCTTACGGAATAGTGCATAAACTGGGGTTTAAGTTTCTGTCACTCTCGTAACCCACCATCTATTTACTACTCCACAATGCATTCCCTTAAGCCCAAATATGGTGAAGTGTCATGTAGTCAACGTTCACATGACATCACTAAGGGAATCACAACATACATACTATCAAAATATCGAACACATATCAAATTCACATGATTACTTGCGACATGATTTATCCCGTGACCTCAAGAACAAAGGCAACTACTCACAAACAATAAACATGCTCATGATCAGAGGGGTATTAATATGCATAATGGATCTGAACATATAATCTTCCACCAAATAAACCATATAGTAATCAACTACAAGATGTAATCAACACTACTAGTCACCCCCTAGCACCAATCTATAGTTCCGGTAACAAGATTGAATACAAGATATGAACTAGGGTTTGAGATGAGATGGTGCTGGTGAAGATGTTGATGGAGATTTCCCTCCCCAAGATGGGAGAGTTGTTGGTGATGATGATGACGATGATTTCCACCTCCGGGAGGGAAGTTCCCCCGGCAGAATCGATCCGCCGGAGGGCAAAAGTGCTACTGCCCAAGTTTCGCCTCGAAACAGCGGCGCTTCGTCCCGAAAGCCTCCCTCTTATTTTTTTTCTAGGTCAAAATGACTTATGTGCCAAAAGATGGGCACCGGAGGTGGGCCGAGGGGGCCACAACCCACCCCGGCGCATGCCCAGGTGGGTTGTGCCCACCTGGTGGCCCCCCTCTAGTGTTTATTAACTCCAGTATTTCTTAATTATTCCATAAAAAATCCTCGTGGAGTTATAGCTCATTTGGAGATGTGCAGAATAGGTGGCCTGACGTAGCCTTTTCAGGTCCAGATTTCCAGCTGTCGTAATTCTCCCTCTTGGTGTGTACCTTGTAAATTATGAGAGAAAAGGCATTAGAATTACTCCAAAAAGCATTATTATGGATAAAAACATTATAAATAACAGCAAGGAAACATGATGCAAAATGGACGTATCATCCGGCAACCCCAGAGTGACAGCAACCGGGCCCACTCTCAGTGATGACCGTAGTTTGAGGAGTTCATGTATTCACTATGTGTTAATGCTTTGTTCTGGTTCTCTATTAAAAGGAGGCTTTAATATCCCTTAGTTTCCAATATGGACCCCACTACCACGAGAGGATAGGACAAAAGATGTCATGAAAGTTCTTTTGATAAAGCATGTATGACTATTTAAGGAATACATGCCTACATTATATCGATGAACTGGAGCTAGTGCCAAATCGACCTAGGTTATAACTGTCACATAATGAATATCATCCAACAAGTCACCGATCCAATGCCTACGAATTTCTCCATATTGTTTCTGCTAAGTTACTACTGCTATCATCACGGTTACACTTACTACAAAATTACTGCTATCACTGTTACTGTTACTGTTACTATTGCTGATGTCACTACTATCAAACTACTTTGCTACTGATCACTTTGCTGCAGATAATTAATCTCCAGGTGTGGTTGAATTGACAACTCAGCTGCTAATACCTTCAAATATTCTTTGGCGCCCCTTGTGTCGAATCTATAAATTTGGGTTGAATACTCTACCCTCGAAAACTGTTGCGGTCCCCTATACTTGTGGGTTGTCACACCACCATTGAGTGTTTCTACAAGTTCTGTCGGGTAGTGGTGGCAGTGGTTGGACCGCAATACTTGCAAACACCCAATGCAGAAAACACCGCTCGGATCCTAGCACAGAATGCAGCAAGAGGATTTCCTGGAATGCTTGGAAGCATCGACTGCATGCATTGAAAATGGAAGAACTGCCCATTTGCTTGCCAGGGGATGTACAAAGGCGGTTGCAGTGTGGTACTTGAGGCGGTGGCCACACAGGTCCTCTGGATTTGGCACTCCTTCTTTGATATGCCAGGAACTCACAATGACATCAACGTGCTGCAGTGCTTCCCTATCTTTGCCAAGCTTGTTGAAGGTCATTCTCCTCCGGTGAACTTCGAGGTCAATGGGCGGCACTACAACAAGGGGCACTACCTAGCTGATGGCATCTATCCGAGATGGTCTACATTTGTGAAGACTATCTCAAACGTTGTGCCAGGAGGCAAGAAGTCTCACTTTGCCGAGGTGCAGGAGGCTTGCAAGAAGGATGTCGAGCGGGCATTTGGTGTGCTCCAATCTTGATTTGCTGTTGTCCGGTACCCTGCTCAGACCTGGTCGAAAGATCAAATGTGGGAGATCATAACTTGTTGTGTCATTTTGTACAACATGATCATCGTGAGCGAGCAGGAAGAGCGAGTGTTTGACATTGAACCATACTGCAGGCAGGGTCCTCTAGCCGAAGTTGATCACCAGCTACCGGCAACCTGGACTGCCTACCTCAGTATGCCTCAGGAGATCCGAGACCCACAGGTGCATCATCAACTGCACCAGAATCTGGTGGAGCACCTATGGAGGATCAAGGGCGACGCCAGGTTCGACGTGTGATAAAATATGACTTTTTATTTGTTGAACTATATAATTTGTATTCAACTGTTTGTTGTTGCACTATTTTGTTGAACTATTTGATTTTCTGCGATGAACTATGTGATAAAAAAATTATTTATGTTGAAAATTCAACACCGAACCACGCCGGATATGGACCGTTTCTCGCTGATATTGGACCATTTTTCCATTTATCTGGATCGAAAAGCGGCCACGAATGGGCCGATATCAACGTCTGGGGGCGGCGGCTGGATGTCCAGCCGTCCCAGCGCCAATTCTACCGCTGGCTCGCCCCCAGTCGGCGATTTTTATGCCTCCTGGTGAAGCCAACGGCTGGAGCTCTAAGTTTCAGATTATCAGCAGTAAACCCACCATGCCAAGTTCTGAACTGAACATCGGTTCAGATATCAAGATGACAACACAAGTGTCACCAACCACTAGCAGTTGGGGAACATCGCACGCACTCCTGTCCTCGGCTATAAACTGGAACGGCGCACGAGCTTAGCGATGCAGTGGCTGGCAAAGTCCTTGGAACTGGCGTTCGATCTCCTCCCATGCCTCGGTATGCCAGACATGTTCGGACAATCCCTTCTCGACCAGGTCTGTGCCGACGGTCCACGCCTCCAGCTCCGGAGTAGACAAGGAGGGGTCTGATCTGGCACCACGTGCTTAGCTTTACTACACCATCTCATTAGGGCTCTCTTGTCCGAAAATGCCAAACGAAGACCGAGCTCCATGGAGGTCTTTGTTTGAAAACTTCAAAATTCAAACTTTTTAGTTTCAAAAAATCCTGAAAATAAATACACATATACCTAGATACATAATGTACATGTGTGCATATTTTCAGATCAAAATACATAAAAATGTGAGCTACACAAAAAAGACAAATCTGAGGCTTATTAACATATGTACTGTTCATCTTTAAAGTCCCTGATTTTGTTTTTTTTTTGTGCAGCTCGCGGTTCAAGGTATTTCATCCTGAAATTTCTCACACATATACTTTACATCCTTGCATACATGTATAATTTTTTTCAGAATTTTTTTAAACTGAAATTTATGAATTTTGAATTTTTCAAAATAA
Organism: Aegilops umbellulata; assembly: GCA_032464435.1. Classification (NCBI taxonomy): domain Eukaryota; kingdom Viridiplantae; phylum Streptophyta; class Magnoliopsida; order Poales; family Poaceae; genus Aegilops; species Aegilops umbellulata. The sequence continues at coordinate 290,620,915 of CP136060.1, forward strand.
AAGGCTCCATGGAGCTCGGTCTCCAAAATGCCCTACTCTCTCTTGTCCCCTTGCAGATATTAAGGTCCCGTTGGAACTGGGATGGAAGAATTTTTTATTTTATTTTTTGCGAAATGGAATAGAAGAATTTCACAGAAACAGAATCCCATGAAGACGCTCTACGATGACCTTTGGATTGAAAATTTGGCTTTGAAAAATTATATAGGAATTCATTCTTTCATTCACGTTTCAGAGGATCCTACGGGCTCTTTTTATTCGAGGTCGATATGAAAAATGTGAATTATGAGAGAGATTAACAAATTGTTAGCACACTGGGTATATTTTAGATTTGTAGTCATCGCTAGATGTTCTATGAATCTGAATGTAATTTTTATTATTTTTGATACTCAATGTACTATCATGACTGATGTTGAATAAAATGAAAGTTTTCTAAAAAAAACATTTTCTCAATCAATCGAGATAGTGCTACATATTTTGCATTGGAAACATGGTATATATTTTCTTAATATATGAGTAAATCTACAGATCGAATGTAAGCCTTTTTAAGGAAATAGAGAATAGCTGAAATATTTAAACAAGTTTCAGGGTGCTCTTTTGTAATCTTACCAACAGAAAAAGACTCTTTGTGGGATAATTTGCCCTTTGACTTCGGTTGAATCACCTTTTTTCATGAACAACTTTCGATCTATTTATTAACTGTTAAGGTAGTAAAGAGAACACCAGAAATAAAATTACATCCAGACCCGTACACCACTTAACGACGACCACAACCACTGGAGCGAACAGAAGGCTCGCCATCATCATCGCCCCTCCTCCATCGAAGCTTGGAGAACCTTGTTGTACTAAACAATCGAGAAGTCGTCGTGCAAAGGCCCTATAGAATTAGCACACCAGAACAACAACCGTCGTCAATAAAGAGAAGCATAGATCAGAAAGATTCAGCATGCAAACACAAGAGCGCAGATTGGATCTACATAAATTGATCAAAGATAAACGCCGGCTGAATTCCGCTATATCTACCGAAGGTAAACCTCCACGTGCCCTCTGACAATGCTAGAAGCACCGCCGGGATGAGACCTAGGCGGAGAGAATCTTATTCCATTTTCAGATAGCCGTCATCACCACTTCGTCTCTCTGAGCAGGACACAAATCCAAACAAAACTCAAAAAAGACAATAACAAACAGAGCCCTCCCTATGACAAGAGACGGGATCCACTACACCTTCATGACCTTAAGGCGTTGTTTGGATAGGCAGTATATGCAAAACCGGATCTCCACAAACCAGGGAAACGGTGTAACAAACTAAAATCTTGTTTGGCAACTCTAACCAATCCGTGAATATAGAAAACTTGGCTTTCCAAAAACCCAGATTTGAGGTATATAGGAAAACAACTAATAGTCGTTTTTTTATAAACGAGATTTACATAAACTGGATCCCAACTGAGAGTAGAGCAAGTGTTTGCCGGCAGCTGCGCGCCGGGTCGTGCAAGACGGAGGGGACGCGACGAGGCGGTTGGTCCGACGACCTCGGGGAGCAGAGCAATCGTTCGCCGGCGGCTGTGCGTGGAGTCGTGCATGACGGAGGGGACGCGAGAAGCAGCTGACGGCAGAGTCAGTGCATGGGGACGACCGGACGACGACCTCGGGAACCAGCAGATGCCCTCGCCTGCGGCCGCGTGTGGAATCAACGGAGGTCGAGGGGAAGCGAGAAGCAACCCGAGGAAGAGTCAGTGCAGGGGGTGACCACCCAGGGGCCAACGGATGCCCTCGCCGTCAGCCGCGCGCGGAGTCAGTGGAGGTCGGAGGGGATGCGAGAATTAGCCTGGGGCGACGACCTCGGAGACCATGGGAAGTGCCAGCAGGAGGCCGCATGCAGAGTCATGGAGGCCGGAACGAAGTACGACAGCAGCATGGGATTCGTACGGCATGTTGTCGAGCTTGTATGTCTCGTCAATGGGAATGCAAGGATGAAGGTCATGGACGAGGTAGGATAAAGCTAACGTTTGTTATCCAAACAAAAAACTCTACGACCTTAGTTTATTAATTCTCTACCCAAACAAAGATTCCTGTAAACACGTTATTCATAAAATGAATAGTAAAACCGGTTTCCCTAAAAATGAGCTAAAAACTTGTTTTCTACAACCCCACCACTAATCCTCGCTATCCAAACAACCCCTAAGAAATTAGAAACCCTAGCGCTCGGTGTCTCTAGGAATGTGCAACACGAGAGGTCATTTGATAGACAATGGTTGAATCACTTTTTGTTCCAGGATGGGCAGGAACAACGTTGGTCGTCGGAGATCTCATAGTAGTAGCTCATATATTTAGATAGCAGTACGATTTTCTTAGGGCATCTCCGTACATTGAGATCGTGCTGTTTGGAATAAAATTCATTCAACGTGAGCTTGTATTGGTCTACGGCACGGTTCGAACGTACTTTCTTCCGTAAATAAAAAATAAGCGTGTTTTTTTTTTGCTAGTGTTTGGACAACATCAACGCCCACTTATGACCGCACTAGCCCACCCAAACCCTCTCCTCCCTCGCCCGCGCAAGTTCCTCCCGGCGCCAGTTGCCCATATTCATGCCATTGTAGAGCACGTCACTGCACATTGAAACTGCTAAGGGCGGACGCGACCTCTCACTGTCTTCGTCATTGAAGCGGCGACCGGCCGAGGGCGCCGCCCGCTGCACGTTCAGTTGAACACGCCTCCTCGCCGCATTCAAACGCCTTCATTAAACCCGCGTGGAAGCTGAGAAACCTACTCCGGCCACACGTCCGTTCACAAGCGGGCTATCATTAAACACATTGCAAGCTCCTCTCGTCCGCCCGCTATTTAAAGGAGGCCCAGACACCGGGCAAGAATCACACCACTCCATCGCTCCCCATCTCCTCCTTCCATCATTTTCTTCACCCTTCCGATGTCATCCGATGAGTAGGAAGAGCAGTTCTCCGTCATAAAAACCGGTTGGGTGGCCCGTCGAGCCCGTCGGATACGAGCGAGGTAGCTCGCGGCTCCACCTCCCCTACCTAGCCCAACGGAGCAAGTGGCTACCCCAAGCCGACGCGTTCTTCAGCAACTCGTTGCTCCAGACTGGCACGGGGGGGGGGGGGGGGGGGAGGGGGAGCACAGCGGCACGGGCATCGTCGCTGCAGTGGACGCCGCCGAGTTGTATTGTGCCTACGATCGCGCCATTCGTCGTCAACATGTGGGTAACCGCGCCCTGTCGGAAGAGAAAGAAGCCGGATGCGCGGAGATCGACAAGTCGTTGGCTAGCGCGTCCACATCCGCCGCTAACAACGAGGGAAAGGAGTATAGGGGAGGCCACCGCCGCTTGGGTTCGATGAAGGCCACTGCCGGTGTGTCGCCAGCTTGTACAACCGGTGAGTTGGCCGGTTCTTCAGCGCAGACCATCGTCGACCCCGCCTGGGCTCCACGGAAGCGGAGGTGCCCCCCTTCCCCTCCGGCTGAAGCACCCTCTTTGCTACTCTGATGAGTGGCGCAACCAGACATAGGAAAGATACAAGGGAAGAATATACCTCCAGCGAACTGCCGGACATAGGGAAAACAAAGGGATCCGTCGCTGCCGGTCGTAGACTAGTGTAGTGCGTCTTTGCCGTGGGAGTGGAACTCCGCGCGACCATACGTGCATATCATTTGAACTTTTTAGTTAAAATATGTCTAAAATGTAAACGTTTTCGTCCGATTTGTATGAGTCTATTGTATTTGCATGAATTTTATCTGATTTGTTAAAAAAGTATTTGAAATATATATGGGCAGTGTTAGGTGACGGTCTACTGCATCCGTATCGGTGGACTAATCTTCCTATTCATGAACGGATGCCTATGGATCGCCACGCATAATAAGGGGAGAAAAGGTGGTTATCGTGAAGTTCCACCAAAACGATGAAGATCTTCGCTAGTGTGCCCACATCCACACAGGCATCCTCGCACGTCGCAAGCAAAAATCCATACTAGCCTGTTTCTTTCCCCTTGGAGCCCAGGACGGCACATGCGTGGCGTTCGAGCCAAGTCCACCTTCTTCCCGCTCCTGTTGGTTCGTACTCCCGCCTCCATCTGCTTCGTGGCGGTGCATCTGCCATAGATCGAGGTAAGGTGGGACGACCCTGCTCGGGTGGCTGCCGCTGCCTCGGATGCGCATGGCCGCTCCACTTCTCGGTGATATCGCCAGCTGAGCTGCTAGTACTATGGAGGAGAAGATCGTGACAGAAAGTGGCCAAGAAGAGGAGAGCGAGGCGTCTCCCATCCCAAGATAGTTTTTTTTTTTTGCCTTTTCAGAGCCGTAAGGCATTTTCAACGTGAACGCCTATTCTCCCTCTTCATATATCACCCGGCTCGGACAATTTTAAGCCTTGAAAATGTAGATGTCTATATTGGTTCAGATATGGACGACGTCTGAAAAATCCCGATACGACCCTAAATCTAGAGGCGGTGGAATAGGGGCGTTTGGATGTCCGCCACATCGGTCCGACAGGCAGCTTCCTCACTGTTTTTAACAGGATCCCTTGCTCTCACTTTGACTCCTTGCCTTCCATGGTCCCAGGTACCGCTCGGCTGTATGGGCAAAAAGATAACACTGAAGGAGCGCCTCTGTAGCCCCCTTACCACTGAGGGCGTTATCGGGCGCGACGCTTGGCATCATTCCCAAAGATGTAGGTGCCATCGGTCTGGGTCCTCGCCGACCCGAAGCTCGCGGAGGCCTGGGCCTTGGACCGGTCCAAGACCACCAAGGAGTCGGATGCCCATCGTGAAAGTCAGGTCAGTCAGGACCTCTCCCAAATCAGGATCATTGAGTTGAAGCGCTAGCTTGGCCTCAAGATCGGTGAGAGCGCAAGGTGGAGGAGGAAGAATGGTGGCTGGGAGAACGACAACAACAATGGCGGTGGCAACGCGCGATGATTGTCCCGATGGCGTGCATATGAAGTTGTCGTCCACTATTTACTCTAGTTTAGGTTAAATTTGGAGGAGTTTGCATGTAATATATATGAAATTCATTAAACTTTATTTTGATTTTGTATTCGAAATGTTTGAAATAATGAGATATTAAGGAATAGCTCTGAAGAATCGACTGTTCGTAGACACGTCTAAACATGACCAAAAACATTTAAAAATGGTATGTTTAATAATCGACCTCGGAGCTGCCCTTAGGGGATGCGGGTCACCAAATATGCCTGAGACGTCCGGAATGGACGCCCCAGACATTTTTCGCCATCCAACGCTGGTCATCAAACACCGGCGTATAGTGGACTAGGCAATCGGGGAGTCCGATGACCCATAGTTGGACCATATCTCCCCATAGACTATGTGTCTCACTCATCATTTTTTTCCTTTTGGCACGGTCTGCTTGGCCAATTGTCTATTTTTTTTACTAGAAAACTTCCAATATGTATTCATCATTTAATCATGATAATACAATGAATGACAGAAATAATAATAATAATATCTAGATCCATACATCACCCAACAATGACTATAAGCACTGAAGCGAGCTAAATGCGAGCCGCCGTCATCGCCCCTTATCCCTGAAGCCGGACAAAACTTATTATAATGGACATTCGGAAAGCTGTTGTACTAAGGCCATATAGAACTAGCGCACCAGAGCAACAATTGTCATTGAAAAGAAGCTTAGATCAAAATGATCCAAGCTATAGACACACAAGTACAGACGGACAAAGACCAGATCCATGCAATCCACCGAAGAAAAACGCCTACTGAATCTCACGAGATCTGCCAGAGACAAACCACCACACGCCCTCCAATGACGCTAGAAGCATCACCGAGACCAGGCCTAGGCGGGAAGAGCATTATTATATCTTCAGAGAGCCGCCGCCGCTTCTTTTCTTAAAGCAGGACACAAACCCTAAAAAATCTCAAAATAGTATTAAAAAAACGAAGTCCTCCTGCCAGCAAGGGCCGAGATCCACCACGCATCCACGGCACTAAGACCACATAAGACGAGGTAGACCGGTGTCGACGCCGACAAGAGACAGGAGGAACCCTAGAGCGGCTGGGCTACGAGCACTCTTTTTCAGTCGGATGACCTTTGCATGTCCCGCTGTTTACGGACACATCTGAAAGTGTGTGCGGACATTTCTTCATCCAAAACAGATGATCGGGCGTTGGGGTCGCCCTTGCCCTTGCGGCAACCTGCTAGCGTAGGTCACAGTGCTGGTCTGGTCTTGGTCTGAAAGAGCACTGCCGCCGATGACACGCAAACAATATTGAAAGCACGGTGGCGCTACAGTGGTCACGTACAGTACGTAGGTATAGCAATAAATGGAGCACACGCGCTATATTAAGTAGTACCCGGTATAAACTCCATGCGCAGGCATAAAGGAACTCCCAACGTTCTACGGAATGGAATTTCACAAGAGAAAAAAAACGCTCGACGGAATGGAATTTCACAGTCAAAGCTTCAACCTCAGTATTATTGACTAAAAGTTCAGATACATTTAACCCCCCCCCCCCCCCCCACACACACACACAAAAAAAAAGGGCTTACCTACATATTTAGTTTGGCAAGACAAATGCCATGACATGAGACATTTGGTAAGACAAATGCGGACGGCTACGTCGCTCAAACGGAACACGAAGACAAACGATCTTTTTATCCCTACGATAGTCTAGAGCGGGAATCCTCTCTCTCCGCATTGACGGTTTCAACGCAAGAATCTTATTATATTCCCCTGGGGAGAAAGCGGAAACGAGTAGGTTATCTGCAGCAGCGGTGCGGCCTAGCGTAGGGCGATGTTTCTTGGTTTGCTCTACTGTGGTAGGGTCATGATGTGTATCGTCGTGGAACTGGAACGGGGAGATTTCGTCGCGTCTCAGAAAGAGAGATGAAGCGACGGGTCGCGTCGACCGGCGCAGCAGCAGCAGCATGCCCGCCGCCTGCTCTCTCTAGTCCTTCACCTCACGCCCGTGCCGTCGGTCGAATCGACCGATCGACCAGACGTTTCGTACGTGCACGCCGAGCTGTACATACAAGGCTAGCTAGCCAGCCAGGGCCGGCCGTCGGCGAGCAATCCAGTCGGGCCGGTGAGACCAACTCCACCGCGCGGCTTCGGCCTTGTCCGATTGGGGTAAAACGGATAAAGGAGGCGGCCCAGCGCGCGACGGCCCGAACCCATCCTGTCCGTTTTGTGTCCGGGCCGACCCATTTCGAGCGCAAACTTGCGCTGGGTTTGGGTCGTGACGGACACCAAACGGACGCGCGCTCGTCCGCGTCGGGGCCGCGTGGCAGGCGGCCACCTACCTCCCACCCGCCCACATCAATGCGCACGAGCGGGCGGCCCCATCTGTCATCCACACGTCGAACGATCGCCGTCCTTCTTTAAGCGGGAAGCGTGGACGGGTCGTCGGCCACACTGCCCCACGTCACTCCGCGGCCTCCTCGAAACCCGACAGCGGCGACCACATCCCAAGCCCTAGCCAAGAACTCGTCGGCCGGCCGCCCGCAGTCATGGGGCTATGGAACTACGGCCGCAAAGGCAAGCACGACCGCGAGGCTGGCTCCTCGTCGGGACGCCGCCGCGGCTCGGTGAAGAAGAAGGAGACGACGTCGCCATCGCCACCACGCTGGGCCTCCGCGCCGCCCGCGTTCTCCATCGCGCCCACGTCCGCCGGCGAGCGCGACCGGCATTACGTCCGCGCGTCGGTGTGCCGTCATTATTGGGAGACGAGGACGCCGCTCCCCTGGAGCGACGCCCATCTCCCCAATAACTGGCATCTGTCCACCGACCGGGTCCCGATCCCGCGGTCCCGACGAGCGGCCGTGCGCGCGAAGAGGAGATCGAGCGCCGCCGCCGCCTCCTCCCCGACGACCTCTTCTACGACCCAGGTACGCCCCCGACTCCACGCTGTGGGACACCTGGTTTCGTGACGAGCACGACACCAGGCGCGCGTCCTTCTTCGCCGGCAGCTCGATGGGGCCACGACGGCCACGACAGGGGCGCGCCCAGGAGCGCGGGCGTAGGCGGGTGCGCGGCGTCACGCCACGCCGTCTCCGTCGCCCCCTCCACTTCCTCGCATGTCAGCGGAGGAGGAGGCCCGTCTCCTCAAGCGTGTCATGGACGACTCCATGTACACGCACGACGAGCGGCATTGGGACGGCCTGGAGGAGGCCATGGCCCTCTCTGCCGTCGGGGACGTCGCCTCCCTGGAGCTGCAGATGGTGGCCGTGGAGGAGGAGAGGAGGGAGGACCCGTCGGCCGCGTTCCAGCAGCTGCTGGGCCAGGGGTGGGGCTGGTCCTGCACTGCTCCGGAGATGGCCGCCGGCGTGGGCGTGAACTGGTGCCCCACTCCGCTGCGGTCACCGGAGCGGGAGGCATCGCCACGGGAGGAGGTGGTGCAGGCACCTCCGGCCGTCCAGCCCGCCCCGGTTCACCACGCACTTCCGGCCCACCTATGGACGCCGCCGGACTATGTCGACCTCGTCAGCGACGACGACGACACCGGCAGCCAGTGAAGACGGCGACGGCCACGGCACCGACGGGCGCGGCAGTAGCGCGCGGCAGGCGGAGGCGTTTTTTTATTTTGTTTTTATATGTTATTATGAAAACTGGGCCTTTTAAGTGGCTGTGGAAACTGGGCCGTTTCGTGGCCGACCCCTATATATGTTTTATGTTTTTTTAAATACGTTTATTTAGTTTTTTAGTTATTTCATCCTAGTTTTTATATTTTTTTTATTCACGTCCATCTCGGACACGATTTGGAGTGCGGTCGCGTGGTGCGCGCACGCACGACCCATGGCGGACACGGCGAATCCATCAGCGCCCCAAAGGGATAAAATCTGATCAATCCTGACGTCCGTTTGGGGTCGTGAGGTGGAGTTGCTACGTACGTGCAGCGCTAGCGCCACATGCGGTGTAGTGAGTGAGTGATCAATCGTCAATCAATGCGCCGCAAGTGGAGTAAAAATTTCCTCTCTTCTGACAACCGCCGTTCTCCAGAGCAGGCCACCGCTTTTCCCTTCACAACGCGGCAGTAAAAAAAATACATTCCTCCCGCTCTAGTGCCTGGGATCCTACTGCCGCAAGCACTGTACACAGGGAGACAGCACAAGGAAGCGAAGCTGAGGACGCAGGGCACGATGGCAGCTCCCTAGTCAGAGTCCAAGGAAGCGCAAGAAAAAGCAAGCAGGGGAGGGGAAGCGGAAGGGGCCGGGGCACGCCGCACGCCAAGATAGCGAGGCAGCAGCCATGGAGGTAGAGCCACCGGCGTCGCTGCTGCAGAAATGCGGCGTCGGCGGGGAGCAGCCGGGCCACGGGACCCCGAATCGGCCGCGGGAGCCGCAGGACTCAGCCGCATCCACCGCCCCGGCGCCGCTGCGGCGGGAGCTGGCGGCGGCGCGGGCGCGGCGGAGAGCGGGCCGCGCCACGCCCTCGCCGTCCTGGAAGCTCGAGGCGTCGCCACCGCGGCCGGAGGAGCCGCCGGCGGACGCGGCGGCGGCGGGGAGGAGGAGCTCGTCGGGGGCGTCCGCGCGGCAGCTGGGCGCCACGCTGTGGGAGATCCAGGACGTCGTCAGGGCCGCGGGCGCCGGCCGCCGGATCCGCAGGCGCGCGCGGAGGGGGCCCGCCGCATCCCCCCGCCGCGACGGCGACGACGACGACGACGTGGATCGGGTGAGCGCTCTACTACCGCCCTCTCTGCTTTTTCCCTGGTCAACGTCGGTGACGTCGCTAGTCAGTCGCGGCATGTTATCTCCCTTCTCTTGCAGTCTTTTTCTGCCTACTCCATACATTACTCTGCATTTGGCATGTCATTGTCGCCGAATTTTCAGTGGATCAATATGTTAGAATTTGTTCCTCAATGTGCACGTCAGTGCGGTGGATACATTAGCTTTTCTGCCACAGCAACATATCATATGCTGCTACTTCTTGAGATTTAGCCATTTCGGCGCTACTAGAAAATCCTAGCCGAAATGTGCCCCTTCCTCGACTATTTTCGAGGCAGAGTTCAGGTCCTAAAATGCAGTACCAAGCACGCCGCGTTGTTCGATTCGATTAGCCTTAGCCTCCGAGATTTCTACTATTTTGTTCTCCACTTTTGTGGTGTTGGACTGTCAAAATGTCTGGAAGACAAGAAGTAATGTGCAATAAAGCCGAAATCCACTGCTGTCACAGTATATACTTGTACCCTCCTTTCAATTGAGGGCGAGCTGGTACATAATTTTTTGGCACATGAATCGGGCATGTTTAGTGTTAATGTGGTCCCCTGGCCTTTGTGCATTGGCTGCTTAGTGATAGAATGTCCTGAAATTTACCACTGAGCAGTTGCTGCAACAGAATGGAATTTGGACTACCCTTCTTCTAGGGGAATTTGGAGTACGCTTTACACATCGAACCTGCAACTAAATACTAGTAGTAACAGTATTAGTTTTAAATGCACTGCTTACTCAAACAAGTCATCAACCGTATATGATAGAGGTTTATCACAACAACAACAACAACAAAGCCTTCAGTCCCAAACAAGTTGGGGTAGGCTAGAGGTGAAACCCATAAGATCTCACAACCAACTCATGATTCTGGTTCTGGCACATTGATAGCAAGCTTCCACGCATCCCTGTCCTGCTGTCCATGGCTAGTTCTCTGGTGAGACTCCAGTCTTTCAGATCTCTCTTAACGGACTCCGCCGATGTCAAGTTCGGTCTACCCCGACCTCTCTTGACACTATCAGCACGCTTTATCCGTCCACTATGCACTAACGCTTCTGGAGGCCTGCGCTGAATATACCGAAACCATCTCAGACGATGTTGGACAAGCTTCTCTTCAATCGGTGCTACCCCAACTCTGTCTAGTATATCATCAGTCCGGACTCGGTCCTTCCTTGTGTGGCCACACATCCATCTCAACATGCGCATCTCCGTCACACCTAACTGATGAACATGTGTCCTCAGCGCCATACAACATTGCGGATCGAACCGCCGTCCTATAGAACTTGCCTTTTAGCTTTTGTGGCACTCTCTTGTCACAGAGAATGCCAGAAGCTTGGCGCCACTTCATCCATCCGGCTTTAATTTGATGGTTCACATCTTCATCGATATCCCCATCCTTCTGCAGCATTGACCCCAAATATCGAAAGGTGTCCTTCTGAGGCACCACCTGCCCATCAAGGCTAACCTTCTCCTCCTCCTCGTGCCTAGTAGTATTGAAACTGCACCTCATGTACTCGGTTTTCGTTCTATTAAGTCTAAAACCTTTCGATTCCAAGGTGCTGAAACCGCACCTCATGTAGAGGTTTTTTGGTTAGGAAATTTTTCTTTAGGATCACCAAGTTCTTTGTTTGGTTTTGAGAGTATGATCGGTTGATTCTTGCAAGATCATGAAAAAGCTAAGGAAAAGGCATAGAATGTTCAAAGGAAAAACCTCCAGGCGATCATTCACAAATCATGGGCAGGCAAATATTCTAGCAGTCCTATTTTTTCTTAGTTCTTTGAGATGGACATTTCGACCTGACATTTGATTTCTTGCATGGTTGATAACTGTGATGATTGTGATTCTTTTTCTAGATGTTCTCCTAGCAAAATCCCAATTCTAAAGGTGTAAAAATATCTTTGTGTCGTTTGGGATCTTTGCCATAAAATGTTGGCAATTTTAGTTTACTTCTGAGCTTGAAGAATATGCTTTCATCTTTTAATTATAACCTTAATGTTCCTCACTGTGCAATGATCCTAAAATATATACAAAAATGAACCTGTACTTCATGCTCTTCTAAATTTTCTTTCCCTGACAGAAGGGAAAACACCCAGCTTCTGTTAGATAAGCCAAAGTATTACAAGGTATATATATGGAGAAAAGTGTCACAGTAATAGATGGGTAGCATAACTATGTGGCCAAAACGAGCACAGAATGAAAGGGTAACGAGCTTGCAGTCCAAGACTTCTACTGTCTAAAAAGCTTGCGTTCTGCACTATCTTTCTCTCGAAGTCCAAGCTGAGCAATGTTGTATTGCCATCACACATGCCACACAAAAGGATTTCAGTTTGTCTTGTACTTACAGATCATATTAGATGTATAACTGTTTGGTGCAATGCTGTATTGTAGGATCATGTTCTGTTTTTCTTATAGTGATGTACATGCTCAATAAATAGGATCTTACGATTTTAAGTACATAAGTTTCTGAAGAGATTTTTTTGCTAGCATTGATATGATGCCAATTTTTGAATGATGCCTCCTAAACTTGTTTTAGTTGAAGGGAACAATGCTTTCTCTTGCAGGTGCCAAAGCTTAAGTTCTTCTTTTGTTCGAAAAGCCGCATTTTGAATTCTCTTAATGTAATTCCAATGAAGAGTCATGTTTTCTGCTGTAAGCTTCACAGCTTAGTGCTTTGTTATTTTACAAAGCCACGAGTTCTGAATTCCATAACTTACTTTTTCTGTTGCATTTCAGCCACATATTTCAGGTGGCTGTGGTAGGGATCTTTCAGCACCATTGATGGAACATGAAAAGTTACATGAAGATCGATGCCATTCAAGGCAGTCTCTTTCTCCTGCAAGCTACACTAGCTCAATTGGGGTATGCACACACTTTCCCACCCTTTACTCATCTCTTGGTAATTTTGGTGTTTTAGTTTTTGTATCATTATGGAATCAAATTTAGCATTTGAATCTGTACATACTGTTATGTTTGTTGCTTATTATGCGTTATTATCTCAAGACTGGAATGCCAATATTATTTCTGTAGTCTGCATCAGCCTTTTCTCTGTGATCATGCATGCTACTGGTAGTGCAATTTTTTAGGAATCTATTTATAATCATATGCTTGTTTTCCTCTGTCGCCAACGAGGCCATGTTATGTTATTGGTTTAGTATTTTGCAGCTATAAACATTGGAAGAAACATGTTTTTCACAATTGTATTTGTCTGTCCATTCATTAAACAGGCTGCTACTATAAACCTCGTCAGTCCTACTAGGTCATTGAATTTCAGGGATAGATACAGGGATGCAGGTTGCAATCTTAAAACATCAACAGAGCTATTGAAAGTTCTGAATCGTATTTGGAGCTTGGAAGAGCAGCATGCGGTTGACGTGTCAGCAGTTAAGGGGTTGAAATCGGAGTTGCAGAATACACAGGCGCGTGTTCAAGAGCTTACGCAAGAGAGGCAGCGATATCACTATGAAATCGAGTCTCTGGCCAGGCAAGTCAGTGAAGACAAAATGGCTCGGAAAAACAAGGAACAAGAGAAGCTTAGAGCAACCCTTTGTTCGCTGCAAGAGGAGCTTGAAGCTGAGAGACATCTGAGGAAACATTCTGAGAATCTCCACAGGAAGCTAGGGAAAGAGTTGTCTGCGATGAAACCGGCCTTTCTCAAGGCTGTAAAGGACCTGGAGAAAGAGCAGAAAGCAACTCGACTGTTGGAAGATCTTTGCGACGAGTTTGCGTTAGGAATCAGAAACTACGAAGAGGAATTGAGGGTGTTGAAGCAAAGGCATGTAAAGGAGTATGAACACAAGACTGATAAGCTGGTGGTTCATATTTCAGAAGCATGGCTCGACGAGCGAATACAGATGCAAAATGCTGATGCCAGGGGAGATTCAGAAGGGAAAACCTCAATAACGGAGAGGTTGAGCGGTGAAATACAGAGTTTCCTGCATGGTAGAAGATCAAGCAACTTCTATGGTGCTAACAAACATACTGGTAACGAAAAGGGAGACGCAAGCTTGTGTCGACAGTCCCTTGAATCTCTGCACTTAAATGGAGCCACTAGTGCCCCTCGGTTAGCTGAAGACGATGAAAATTCTGTTGCTAGCGACTTGCATTGCTTTGAGTTGAACATGCATGGAGATGCTGTGCAGACTCATGACCTTGCAGAAACTCGACGAACAGTCGCGGACTGCATGTATTCACCAATGAGAAGACTGGAGTTTTCTGATGGTGTGTCTGTTGAGGGCTCAAGGATCTCAACCGCGAGGCCTCGTTCAGAAAAAGTCAAGGTGAAGCCAAGCAGCAGCAAAGCACAGCTGCATGCTTCGACACCAGAAATCAGCTCTCGCAACTGTGACAAGATCGATCCTATAGATGAGCAGAATGAAACAGTCATGACCCAAGTCTCTCGACGGTTGCATGATGACTTGCTGAAGATCAAATCAGAGGCTCCTCAGCATGCATTTCTAGAGCGAAAACCGCACGATCATCATCCCCGGACGTATCAGTTTCGTGAATGTGCTTCTTCAAGCGATCTACTGCACAATCTGCACAGTCCAGCCCGGCAGCTGAAGAATCATCAACGCGCGTCGTTGGACTACCAAATATCTGAATGTGCTACTGCAGGTGATGTACGCGGTCTGCGCAGTCCATCCTGGCAACTGAAGCATCAACGTGCGTCGTTAGACTACCAGATATCTGAATGTGCTACCACAGGTGACATGCACAACCTGCGCAGTCCATCGCGGCAGCTGAAGAATCATCATTGGTCGTCGTTGGACCATGAAATCTCCGAGGCCTCGCCGGCGCGGTCTCTCGGCTCAAAAGACAATACGCTCAAGGCGAAGCTACTGCAAGCGAGGTTAGAGGGGCAGCATGCCCGGATTAGGGCGTCAGGCTACCCCTTGATCAGCACAAGAAGGAAATGAGAACACCAACTGTTGGCTGGTACCCTAGGGCTAAGCTTCCATGCTGTGGTTTCCTACAGCATGGGGTTGCATTGTAAGATAATACATGTGACTAGATGTGTTTAGAATTTCATGCGCGGCGTCTCGGGTCGCGGGATATGTGGAATTGTAGCTGCACGGGGGGAGAGACCCCTTGAGCAGATTTGCATCCTTCAGTCTCATCCGGCTATGATTGAATGTACGTAGAGATGGACTTTCGGTATCACCTGTTGTTGTAATGTTTGTATAGTAGTATTATATGTGTTGATGTAGAAGTAGGAACCTGACCCCCCCCCCCCCCCCCCCGTGGCAAAGCTAATGGCTCGAAGAAAGCTTGAGAGCTGTACTATTGTTCCCGTCTGCTTGAATTTTCAGCGCAGTCTTGCAAGTTGCAACGATCGTCTGATTATATGATAGTACTCCCTCAGGTCCTTCTTACTCTGCATATTAGGTTTGTCCGAAGTCAATCTCATTCAACTTTGACCAAGTTTATATAAAAAATTATAGACATTCACATAACAACACCAATATCATTAGATTCATCTTGGAATATATTTTCATATTATATTTATTAGATATTATAGATTCTAATAATTTTTAATATAAATTTGATAAAACTTAGCATAGTTTGACTTTCGGCAAATCCAATGTGCAGAGTAAAAAGAGAACCGGAGGGAGTACCCATGAATGAAAGCATGTGGTCAATATCGATGGACGTTCACATTCGTGTTACGTGCCCAAACCAAAGCGCCGCGTGGTTGGCTGGATGCACCAGTACACCAGCCAAAATTGTGCTTTTTTCTCACTCTTTTTTTTGAGGGAGTTTTTTTTAGGCAACCTCGGAAAGTTATTTTTTTGAGGGAGTTGTTCAGCGTTGCCATACGGGCCTGCCATTTCTGCATCCGCAGGCCCAAGCCCAAAGCAACGCACGGGATAATAAGCAGCGACGGTTGCTCGTCTCCCCCGAGTTGCCGCACACCTCTTTCCCGAGAAATAGAAAACCCAAATCCCCTCGGCGGCGGAACCCTAGCAACACGCCGCCAGCGGCAGCCATGGCGACCGACGGCGACATCGACATGGCCGACCTCGCCTCCCTCGACGCCCCGGCCTCTCCCGCCGCCGCCGCCGCCCCCTCCGTCCGCTTCCAACCCAACGTCAAGGGCAAGCCCAAGCCCAAGCCCAAGCCGAAGCCGAAGGCCAAGCCGGCGCCCAAGCCCAAGGACAAACCAGAGCCGGAGCCAAAACCGGAGGAGGGTGACCCGCACGCTGTGGCGGCGGCGGCGGCGGCCACGCTGCCGGAGGGCGGCGTGGATGCGATGGAGACCGACACGGACAGGGTGGGCGCCGGCGAGGGCGCGGATGACATGGATGTCGAGGACGAGGACTTTGTGGTGCGGGAGATCGACGTCTACTTCACGCCCAAGCCCTTCGACAAGGACAGCAAGCTGTACATCATGCAGTATCCGCTGAGGCCATGCTGGCGTCCGTACGAGCTCGGTGAGGTGTGCAAGGAGGTGCGCGTGAAGCCAGGGAGCTCAAAGGTTGAGGTGGACTTGGAGGTCGATACGCAGAGCGACAATTACGACCCGGAGGTTTCTGGGTCTCTGAGGCTGACGACGCAGACGCTGTCATCATCGGAGGCAGCCGATGTGTCTGACTATGCCGTTGGGGTTCTCCGAGGCAACATTGTTCATCTGAATCATCTTGACGCGGTGATGCAGCTGCGGCCGTCAATGCCGCATCTGATTCCTGGTGCTTCGCGTACTAGGCAGCCTTTGCAACAGGTGGAAACAAATGGTGGTGGTGCTGGTGGCAAGGCTGTTCCATCGGTTAAGGGAAACCAGCACCCAGATGGTTCCAAGGACTCCCCTAAAGAACCTGAGCCATGGATTTCTCTCACCTACGAACCAGCTGGGAGTAATGTTGCAAGCAAGTACTATGCTGAGATGGTAGCAAGCGAGGGCAGGCCTATAGATTTCACAATGAGCACACAGGATTATGCATTGTCATTGTGTCCTGGAGGGCCGACAGGCAGCAAGAATATTAACAGAAGCCAGGCGATCCGGGAGATGCTTTCACTGCCACTGGAAGAGCGCCTGAAGAAATGGTTTACTGAGGTGTCACAAGTGACTCGATTTGTTGCTCTAATGCATCTTGCTCCAGACTGTTCGGAGGAAGACCTTCTGGAAACTCTTCCAGTGTATGCTGATTTGGTGCGTGGTTTATGGGTCTGCAGAAGTTCTTTGTTGTATGATGATGGACTCGCTTCCAAAAGGGATCAAATTATGCTCGAGTTTACAAAAATGGAATCCATACCTGTGAAGTATGTGGAGAGACTGATCAGAGATGAGCGAACAAGGAACATGATATTGAATCCGCTGGGTAAAAGAAGGGAGAAGCTTCAAGACTACAAGTTTATAGTAGCAGCAGATTCATCCTTCATAAAACGTTATTCCCATATAGTCAAGGAGCAAGAAAATGCTTGGTCCGTCCGTGCTGCAACCATGCCTGATCCCCTAGAGAAATGCAGCGCTACTGAACAAAGGAAAACCAAGAACTCAACCAAATCTAACATTCCTGTGAAAGGGCCTGATCCAGTAATGGGTAAGACCAAGGATGGCCTTGTTCAAGGAAGTGAAAACCATGTGCGCTCTGTCTTGGATAGTGTCTTCACTGCCAATAAAGTTCGCAGCTTTCCGGCCGTTGTTAGAGACTTGAGGCACTTGGCAGTAAAATATGCCTCTGACAGGAAAGATGGAGCAAGATTCCAAGCTCTGTCAAATGCTGCACAAACTTGTGTTTCACTTTCTCGTAAAGAGCTTGATGCTTCAATACGTCTTGTTGCTGTTCCTGTCCATGATTTATATGTTCAAAAGTCCGAGGAGAAGGCTAGTGTGCGAAATTGTCTCATTAAGCTCTTCCGTGATAGAGTTCCCAATGGAACATTAAAGAAGCAGGAAATCCTTGATTGTGCTCTGAGTATCTTAAAGAGAAAAATTAGTGAGAAAGAGTACCATCAGGCCGTGTCTGAGATCTGCATCTCAAATGAAGATGGACACTTGGTATTGAAGAATGGTGAAATGCCTTGAATTCAGCCATCAGGCTGTGACTGAGTTCTGCATATCAAATGAAGATGGATACTTGGTATTGAAGAATGGTGAAATGCCCTGAATTCGATATGATGATGAACCTTATAGATGTCCAAAGTGCTTGAAGTTTACTGTAGTCACAGAAGGTGGTAAATAACCATTCTAGCATTGCACGTCGTTCTCTAAAAATAGTTGGGTCTGTTCTTAGCAATAAAGATGGGCATTGGTTGTGTAATTGGTTCATATCTGGACCACTTGCTGACAAGGTTCAAAATTCAAATCAACATTCCTAAGCACTATGTTTCTTTATTAAATTACCTGTGTTGTAGCTGGTCTGCAGTATTTGTTGTGTTGCTCAGGTGTTGATGTGCTGTGTTGCCATAGCAATGGTTGAAACGTACTCCCTCCTTTCCATAATATAAGACGTTTTTTGACAATGGGGGAGTAACTCTTACATCATGAGTAGGTCAACATGCAGTCTCTTCATATTTTTATCTTTGCTATACAGCTTGCTTGCATCTTCGTGTACAACGTCAATCTCAACCAGAAACATTTGGGTGATACTCAAAATGTATAAAACCATTCACCTCTACTATGGTCCCATGAGCGGCCTCACCACCCGGCAGCGTGCCTATCATCCATGCCTCTGCTTGACCTGCAGGTCCATCTCTCTCTCTCTCTATTTCTCTCTGGATTTGGGACTGTTTGGGAGTGGAACAGCAAACCCTGGTGCTCTGGTTT
Organism: Aegilops umbellulata; assembly: GCA_032464435.1. NCBI lineage: Eukaryota > Viridiplantae > Streptophyta > Magnoliopsida > Poales > Poaceae > Aegilops > Aegilops umbellulata. The sequence continues at coordinate 290,639,355 of CP136060.1, forward strand.
GGTGTTCAAGGAGAGGCAGATCTGGATTTACATTTGTTTTGGTGTGGTGTTCTTTAATTTTGTAGGAATTGCTCCAGCGGAAACACATATCAAATTCCAGGTGTATAACCACATATTGTTGTGGATTTCAGGTTGGATGGATGGTCACATGAAAGAATTGATCTGATTTTGCTTTCGTTTGTCTCTGTAGATTTTTGCTCATGCTGGGCTGTATCTATCTGTAGATTTTTGTTCATGTGTGGAAGCTGGACTGTCTATATGTACAATTTTGTTCATGCAAGAATTTTTTATTTACACTCGTTAGATCATCTTAGTCTCATGTGTAGCTCAATCATTTGCCCAAATTATCGTTCTTCCATCTGGGCAATCTTTAGTTGCTGATCCATGCTTAAAATTTTATTGTGTAGATGCATGTTCGCTTCCCTGTTCTGCTTGAGCCTGTTGCCTCGCTATGAAGCCCTCTGCTGCAGCTTCTCACTTCACCGTCGATGACACTCTGCTCCAACCTCTCTCTGTCCAAGTACTTAAATTATTCAGTTTTGTTACTATATATCTGAGCATATATATTGTATATACGAATAGTACCATAGACTTTTAAGAAACGGTGTTGCTATCTGTTTGACATTGATATGGGTGTGAGTTGCTTTACAGGTTGTTTTTCTTAAAAACATATTGGTTTACCAAATTGAGTTTTGTTTCATCATGTTTTTATACCATGCCATCAGGATTTTCAGTTGTTCTTCTGCCTTACACACAATATGTCGCAGCCCTTCAGGTTTTTTGGTTGTTCTTCTGCATACCATCTATCTGTGTGTATGTTCCTGACATATTGTTTCCTTTTGTTGTGCAGATGTGCTTATATTTTCTCATGGCTTCCCCTCCTATTTTAGCTCAGTGTGCTTTGGATATGCTTCTTTTATTCTTTTGGAGATGATCTCATAGGGTGTCCATTACTATGCTTCTTTTATTCTTTTGTTTGAATGTTGAACAAGGAAAAGAATAGTATTTGTGTTGCCTTGATAGGCACACCCATTATTTATTTCGTGCAAGTTTTCTTATGCGAGTCTCTCAATATATTCCGTAATATTATGCACTGAGTATCCTGACCATTAATTCTTATTAATAATAGGCTTCTTGATTTTTTTATTTTAGAAAATGAATAGAGTTAATTACGCCCGCGATACAACAACTTGCACCAATTTAACAGATTCACTCACAATCTTGAAAACTCCAGAAAAGTCATACAATAACTCGTTTGTCTTAACAAATGACTACAAATGTGATCCGCACGAGCCACGTGGCGTGCCACGTCCGCCCTGCCCACACGCCCACGTGCACATTTGTGCAGTAAACCCCCTACAATGCGTAATATTACCAGAGGACGTCCTAGGTTGAGCGTGATGATGTAAATTTTGCTAGACCAACCCCATATTATGACAGATTCATAAAACGACCTACCAAAGCCACCCCAAAACCCTGCCTTTTTCTTCTCCCACGTCGAACTCTCGGAGGCGATTGACGCGGCGCTGGTTTGGACTCGTTGGCGGTGAGCGAGGCGGCATGTGGCCGGTCATACGAGCCGTGTCGGAGTTCCCGCCGGCGTACGGTATGTCTCGAATCCATCCATCACCTCGCCGCCGCTTTTCTTTTCCCCCTCTTTGCTAGGTTTTCAGTTTGGCTATGATCGAAGATTTTTTGTTACGTTTTAGAGGATTGGGGCTTGGGTTCCTAGGATTTTTAGGTTTGATGATGGAATTCCTATGCCCAAACGGGATTGAGATGGTCGGTTGGTGTGGTTGAGATTAAGGGGAAGTTTTCTGATGCATAATGCATAAACGAGAGTGTTGGCAAAGCCTCGACTAGTCGCGATCAGCCGACGAGTTCTGTCCCTCGATACGTGAACGTAAGAAGCTAGACCAATTTGACTGGATCGATCCCGGAGCAACGACGCTAGCTAGTTAGCTTTAAGCTAGCGGTCAAGTCGCCGGGGCAGCCGCGTACGAAGACTTGAGAAGCTCACGTACGCAAGACTAATCACGTACTTTATTGATTTTTGTATCTGATCGTACAGGTTACAAGGTAGGGGTTCAGCAGTATTTAAAGAATCACAATAAGGATTTTTATGATGCATTATCTACTAAAGACTAAAACGCCTGAATTTATATGAGAAGTCTGATGTAGTTGTGTGCATATGCATGTATGAAAGCACTCTGTTTTCTTTGTTCAAAATGGCATCCTATACAGCCCAGAAATGTACGGGACTGAAATTTGAGTTGAGGAACGCTGAACTTTGTGCCGCATCTGTGCATACGTTGTGCTGAATTTGACACAACTAGGTGCTTATTTTTCTGAATTTTTTGTCACTGAAACTGGATTGTACTGAATTTGTCTGAAACCTGAAAATGTCTGAATGTACTGAACTTTGATTTTCTGAACACTGAACTTTGTCCACTGTATGTATGTATGCAGCAGCACTGTTAATGGTCTAAATGTATGTTTGTATGCAACAGCAGTGTTAATGGTCTGAACTTTGATTTTCTGAACACTGAACTTTGTCCACTGTCTGTCTATACATTTACTGAACTTGACTGAAGTGTGTATTTATTTATCTTAAGTTATGTTCATCAAATCTGTCTGAGACCTTTTGTTTTGTATATTCTGCAGTTACTTCAGGGGAAAACACTGAGCTATTCTCTTTGGACTTTGAGCACAATGGGTTATTTTGTGGAGATGGGGTGAACAGGTCTTATATTGGCAGTACCCATGATATTTTTGACTTCTGTCAGAGTGACTCATGGTCACTTGTGAAGATAGGTTACTGCCTGAACTACTTGGGATATAATGTGGAAGACCCTGCACTCTCAGTGTACTGGTGCTTGCCTGGCAAAGATATTGTTGATGGGCTAGTACAAGTAAACACTCCAGAAGTTTGTGCTGCTATGGTCAATGCTAGCAAGGAAACCAAAACACTGTGCTTAATGGTCGATGAGAAAAATCGTCTGAAGAGTATGTGGGGTGATAACATAGTTAATGGTTGCCCTGAGCTTCCTAGGGTGTTAAGCCCAAGGAAAATGTCTAGTTCTGCAAGATCTGGAGAAGGAACATCAAGATGGCAGTCATCTGGCAAGGAGAAGTTGGAACAACATGAAGAAGAGGAGGATGAGGAAACAGGGGAGGCAGAGCAAACAAATGAAGATGATGAGACAGATCCAGAGTTTTATGGAAGTGATTATGATGTGGAAGATGGCGATGATGACCTTTTCTTGGAAAATGTGGACAAAACAGTGGGTGATCACAATGAAAATGAAGGATATGTTGAAGAAGAGGATGCTTTAGATGATGATGACATAAATCTGTCAGCTGAAGAGCTTAGCAAGCTAAGGTACACATTCAGTGCGTTCAATCCAGAGCTTGACATGGCAAATCCAACATTCAAGGTTGGCATGGTTTTTGGTGATATGAAAGAGCTAAGGAAGGCATTGGATGCATACAGTTTTAGACATAGGGTTAAGATCTGCAAAACTAGAAATGAGTCGGAGAGGCTGAATGCAGAGTGTAGTGATGGTTGTCCATGGCATTTGAAGGCATCAAAGGACAATAGGACTGGCAGCATAGTAGTTAGGCAATACAATGGCACACACAACTGTAAGAAGATCTGGGATTCAAAGTACCTTACTGTAAAACTTCTGACAGAGAAGTTCATTGAAGAATTCAGGGATAATCAGAAAATGGATTTGGGTACATTTGGTAGGAAAGTCCAGAGAGAGTTTAAATTGCTCCCAAACAAAATGAAGCTAAGAAGGGCAAGGAAAGCTGCACTTGAAATAATTCATGGAGATGAAGCATCCCAGTGTAGTAAGTTGTGGAATTTTGGCCAGGAGCTAAGAAGGTCCAATCCAGGTAGTAGATTTATTCTATGTACAACTGAGGTCAAGGAGAAAGATGATGAGGATCCCAAGGACCATTTGTCTTCAATGTATTGCTCTTTTGATGCCTGCAAGAGAGGTTTTCTAAAGGGGTGTAGACCAATCATATTTGTAGATGGGTGCCACTTAAAGAGCAGGTACAGAGGGCAACTTCTCACTGCAGTGGGCATAGACCCAAATGACTGCATTTTCCCTATTGCCATGGGCATGGTCGAGGTGGAATCAACCTTCTCATGGCAGTGGTTTCTGACAACACTGAAGAATGACCTGAATATTATCAACACTTCCCCATATACTATCATGAGTGACAAGCAAAAGGGACTGATCAAAGCTGTTCAGATTGTTTTTCCAGATTCAGAGCATAAATTTTGTGTTCGGCACTTGTATGAGAACTACAGGAAGTTGTTCAAAGGAGAAACACTGAAGAATCATCTCTGGGCTATAGCAAGATCTACTAATTCAGACAAGTGGAATGAGAACAGAGAGAAACTAAGAGCTGATAGCCAGCAAGCTTACGACTGGTTGGATGGCAAGACCCCAAATCAGTGGGTTAAAGCTTTTTTTAGTGATTTTCCTAAGTGTGACATCCTTCTTAACGACATGTCCGAAGTGTACAACAGGTTAAATTTTTGTCGTAACATTTATGCATTCTTGTTTCATCTCATAAGTTATCTGTAGGTGTCATGTCATAACTTTTGTAAATTGTTGTCAATTGCAGCTACATCCTTGAAGCTAGGGAACTAGCTATCATATCTATGTTGCACTGCATAATGGGGAAGATTACTGTTAGACATGAAACCAAGCAAAGGGAGGCAGTTGAGAAGTGGAGTGGTAGAATTTGTCCCAAGATCAGGAAGAAGATAGAGAAGAATGCAGAATTTTCTGGAAATTGCTACCCAACACATTCTGGTCTAGGGGTGTTTTCAGTACAATCTGGAAATAAGACCTATATTGTTGATATTCCAGCTAGGTGTTGCAGTTGTAATAGGTTTCAATTAAGTGGAATTCCCTGCAATCATACCATTGCATGTTGTAGAGCTGAAAGGATTGATCCGGAAGAACTTGTCCACAAGTGTTATACCATAGAAACATATCTACAAGCTTATGGTGGGAACATCATGCCCATGAGAGACATTTCTGAATGGGAGGATATGAATGGCATTATAGTTCACCCTCCAGTGTTCAAGAAGGTTATGGGCAGGCCACCAAAAAATAGGAAGAAAACACCAGAAGAGAAGAAGAAGAAAGATGGCACTGTGTATCTAAACAAAAAAGGTGTGACAATGCATTGCTCTGTGTGTGGGCAAGCAGATCATAACAGTAAAGGGCATGACACGCATGTTGCAGCTCATCAACAAGCCAATGAACTAGAGGAAGAGGAGTTTGAAGACCCAGCTATTCTACAGGTTTCAATTTGCATCATACATGTTCTTCAGTGTACCATTTCTCCTTTATTTGTAATTGCAAAGGAATTGTTTCTTCTAATATAAAGCAAATTGCAGGATATAATGCCGCATAGAGTGAACCCAAGGTTGGACCCAATCAATTGCAAAGGGAGCATGGTGTACAATATGAGTCATGAGGTATTATTACTCTTTATTTTTTACAATACATGTTGTAAGAGTATATTATCAATTACTAATGTTGTTTAACACAGGAGAGAGCATATGTAAGCAGCTAACATTGCACCTGGCCCATTGCCAGAAGAATCAACCTTTGTAATCGATGCTAGGGACTCCATTCCTCAGAGAAGGACAACTACAACAGCAACCAACACTGTTAGAGGTGCAGCAAGAGGCAGAGGCAGGGCAAGAGGAAGAGGAGGAAGAGGAGGAAGAGGAGTAGGAAGAGCATCGGAAGAACAAATAGATGAGACAGGCACAAGTTCAAATGCTGGCAGAGGAAATAAGAGACAGAAACAAAATTCAAATGCAACAGGCAGAGGAGGTGGAGGAGGGGGTGCAAGGGGAAGGGGAGGAGGAAGAAGAGGTGCAAGGGGGAGAGGAGGAAGAGAAGGTGCAAGGGGCAGAGGAGGAGGAAATGGAGCTGCCACCTTTCCTGGAGAGGGTCTATACAACCTATTTGGCCCTGATGGAGCCACTGCTGCAACAGAAACAACTAATGCATTCATCCCTGACCTGAATGCCAGTGTTGGAGAAATACCACTATCTCAACATGCACCACATTTTCAACCTGAAGAATAGGTCCTTTGTACTAGTTAATAAATTTGTGTGCTCAAGTACTTCATGAATGAACTAGTGATGTAATGACCTTATTACATGTTTGGCTATTTGGCTACCGAACCTTGTAGGCTTGTCACGTTTTGCTATTTGGCTGCTGAACCTTATTACATGTTTCGATATTTGCTCATTTATGTGGATTATACTGAATCTATCTACTCAATTTGCTCATTTGGTCACGTTGAATTTACTGATTCTGCAAACAAAATGTTACTAAAACTACTGAATCTGCTACAATTCCAGTTTATTTTGTACATCAGTTAGCTGGGTTATAACTGGCAATGCATTTCGACAAAATTCCGGTTTGCATTCTGTCAAAATTCCAGTTTGCGTTCTGGAAAGTTTGCAAAATAAAAAATAAAAAATTATAGCTTATACTGGATTCGGAACATATCTGCAAATTTTCATTTTCCATTCATAATCAGAGACTAATTCCATTCGTGACATGTTCACAAAGCAAGATACATCCATCAAGCAGATGTACAGGTTCTACCATATGTGGATGAGTGGATCAATCACAAGATCACACAAAGCCTCTAGTGAGAAATGCCACTATAGCATACAGAACTGCCCAAGAGCATACAACTGACACTAGTATGATGTCTCTTCTTTCCCTTCTTTTGTTCTGCTCTTGTTGCTTTTTACTAATGACATTCTTGTCTTGCTTCATCCTACAGATTTTCTTCTCTTTAACAATGTATGAATTCCGCAACTACAAGTTGTCATCTGCAAGCTTGTGTACCACCGTCCTTGATCTCCCCTTCCACTCTTTATGTTTCCACCTCAAGTACCCACAAGCAGATAACCCCTGCATTTGGACAAGACACAGGAAATTCAGTTCAGTCACTATACGGTGCAGACCAGCAACAGCTGCAAGTCCACGGACCCTGATCGCCGCCCGCCGTACACGATAACTCAGTGAACGTGAGAATCCTGCTCTTCCTTGCAACCTGCGACTCATGTTCGTGGTACGTCGGCGTGCAGGCGGGAGTGGGAGTTGCAGCCGCCGCGGCCATGGCTCAGGGTCTTATTCGACTCCCCCCTTTGAGAGAAGCACGTGAGAGTGATTGCGGCCTTGTTCGGCAAAACAGTTCCGATGCATGACACGGAGGCAAGCATGGCGAGAAGCGTTGAGGCCATATAAGCTTCACGCGTGAAGTGTAGGAGTGGGCGGCTTACTTTGTCATGGATTTAAGCCCCGCACTCATTTGTTGGAATGTTCGAGGGCTTAACAACCCGGCCAAGACGAAGGCGGTCAAGGAGCACATTGACACTGTCAAGATTAGCTTAGTTTGCCTGCAAGAAACGAAATTGGATGTAATCGATAAGTACACTATTATGCAATGTCTAGGGCCGTCCTTTGACGGTTTTGCTTACGTGCCTTCAGAGGAAATTCGAGGGGGTATCCTGCTGGCTAGGGACTCCACTGTGGTGGCTGTGGTGGGGGTGCAGAACGATGCTAACTTCCTGACAGGTTGGGTGCAACCTAAAGGAAGCGCACCGTGGTGGATCTCGGTGGTCTACGGACCACAAGGCAATGAGCTCAAGACCAAGTTTCTTGAGGACTTGTCGGCTAGAAGAGCAACTTGTCTGGGAGCTTGGATGATTTTAGGAGACTTTAACATGATCCTCAGAGCTTCGGAAAAAAGCAACAACAATCTCAACGGAGGCATGATGAACAAATTTAGACGGTTCGTGGACGAGCATGAGCTCAAGGAGCTATACATGCATGGGAGGCGATTCACGTGGTCCAATGAGAGGGAGAGGCCCACGCTTACCAAGATTGATCGTGTGTTGGTCTCCGTGGATTGGGAGCTGGATCACACGGACAATTTGCAGGCCTTGTCCACTGGGATCTCTGATCACGCACCACTTCATCTAACTACCAATGTCCCCTTCTACCATAAGAAGAGGTTCAGGTTTGAGATGTTTTGGCTTAAGTTGGAAGGCTTCGAGGAGGTCGTGCGGGAGGCTTGGACTTGTGACGAACGGATTACAGACCCTTTCCAGAGGCTTAATGAGATGTTGCGTAACATCGCTGTTGCCCTTCAAGCTTGGGGACAGCGCAAGACTGGCAACATCAAGTTGCAAATGGCAGTGGCTAATTGGATCATCTTCAGGTTCGACAAGGCCATGGAGCAAAGGCAGCTCACGCAGCTCGAACGCTGGCTCAGAAACTCTCTTAAACTAGCGCTGCTCGGATTGGCCTCCTTGCAACGAACCATTGACAGGCAGCGGTTGAGATATAGATGGCTTAAAGAAGGGGATGCCAATACCAAGTTCTTCCAGGCCTTCGCTAATGGGAGGAGAGCGAAGAACTTTATACCGCTGATCAAGCATGGAGACGAGGTGATAACGAATCCGGATCGTATGGAGCAAGTTTTTTCTGAAACTTATCAGGACATCATTGGCACGGCGCATGCAAAGGCAGTTCACTCTGGACCTTAACTATCTTTGCATGGAACCAGTAAACCTAGAAGATCTTGAGGCCATCTTTACTGAAGAGGAGGTTTGGGCAGTCATCAAAGAGCTTCACCCGGACAGAGCCCCCGGACCCGATGGATTCATTGGTGCTTTCTACCAAAAAGTCTGGCCAATCATCAAACATGACATTATGGCAGTCTTGCTCAAGATTTATGTGGGAGATGGTCGTGGTTTCTCCAAGCTGAACCGTGCTCTGATTGTGCTACTGCCGAAGAAACCGGATGCAGATAGAGTGGGAGACTATCGTCCTATTAGCTTGCCGCACAACATGGCCAAAATATTCGCGAAGCTTCTTGCCACCAGAGTGCGCCCGAGCATGAAGGACTTGGTCACCATCAACTAGCCGGCTTTCATCAAAGGAAGAAACCTACATGATAATTTTCTCTTGGTTCGGCAAGTGGCCAGGAAGATTGCGGCGAGGAGAAGTAAAGGAGTCTTTCTAAAACTCGACATATCGAGAGCGTTCGACTCTCTCTCTCTCTCTTGGCCTTTCCTCTTTGAGGTCTTGAGAGCTAAAGGGTTTGGCAACAAATGGATCCGGTGGGTCTCGATCCTGCTCCAATCTGTAACTACTAAGATCCTGGTTAATGGCGTGCCGGGAAGAAGCATTGCACATGCTTGTGGTCTTTGGCAAGGTGACCCCGTCTCGCCACTCCTCTTCGTGATTGCTATAGATGCCCTAACCATGATCTTCGGCAAGGTGCTGGAACAGAGAGTGCTATCCGCTTACAGAGGTATCTCAGCTTGGCAAAGGGTGTCTATCTATGCCGACGATGTTGCGCTATTCGTGAAGGAAATATGCCCTACAGGCAATAATAAAGTTGTTATTTATATTTCCTTATATCATGATAAGTGTTTATCACTCATGCTAGAATTGTATTAACCGGAAACTTAGTACATGTGTGAGTACATAGACAAACAGAGTGTCCCTAGTATGCCTCTACTTGACTAGCTCGTTAATCAAAGATGGTTAAGTTTCCTAGCCATAGACATGTGTTGTCATTTGATCAACGGGATCACATCATTAGAGAATGATGTGATGGACAAGACCCATTCTTTAGCTTAGCACTATGATCGTTTAGTTTATTGCTATTGGTTTCTTCATGACTTATACATGTTCCTCTGACTATGAGATTATGCAACTCCCGAATATCGAAGGAACACCTTGTGTGCTATCAAACGTCACAACGTAACTGGGGGATTATAAAGATGCTCTACAGGTGTCTCCGAAGGTGTTTGTTGGGTTGGCATAGATCGAGATTAGGATTTGTCATTCCGTGTATCGGAGAGGTATCTCTAGGCCCTCTCGGTAATGCACATCACTATAAGCCTTGTAAGCAATGTGACTAATGAGTTAGTTGCAGGATGATGCATTACGGAACGAGTAAAGAGACTTGCCGGTAACGAGATTGAACTAGGTATGGTGATACCGACGATCGAATCTCGGGCAAGTAACATACCGATGACAAAGGGAACAACGTATGTTGTTATGCGTTTTGATCGATAAAGATCTTCATAGAATATGTAGGAGCCAATATGAGCATCTAGGTTCCGCTATTGGTTATTGCCCAGAGATGAGTCTCGGTCATGTCTACATAGTTCTCGAACCCATAGGGTCCGCATGCTTAACGTTCGATGACGATTTGTATTATGAGTTATGTGATTTGATGACCGAAGTTTGTTCGGAGTCCCGGATGAGATCACGGGCATGACGAGGAGTCTCAAAATGGTCGAGAGGTAAAGATCGATATATTGGAAGGCTATATTCGGTCATCGGAAAGGTTTTGAGTGATTCGGAAATTTTTTGGAGTACCCGAGAGTTACAGGTATTCGCCGGGGGAAGTAGTGGGCCTCAAGGGGTGGCCGCGCACCCCCCCATGGCAAGTCCGAATTGGACTAGGGAGGGGGCGGCGCCCCCCTCTCTTTCCTTCTCCCTCTCCTACTCCTTCCCTCTATCCCCTCTTGGAAACGGAAGGGGACTCCAACTAGGATTGGGAATCCTAGTTGGACTCCCCCTATAGGCGCGCCCCTCCTAGGCTGGCTGAGGTAGTCCTGGATTAGGGGGTATCCGAACAGCCGGACTATAACCTTTGGCCGGACTGTTGGACTATGAAGATACAAGATTGAAGACTTCGTCCCGTGTCCGGATGGGACTCTCCTTGGCGTGGAAGGCAAGCTTGGCAGTACGGATATGTAGATCTCCTTCCTTGTAACCGACTCTGTGTAACCCTAGCCCCCTCCGGTGTCTATATAAACTGGAGGGTTTAGTCCGTAGGACCAAGAACAACAATCATACCATAGGCTAGCTTCTAGGGTTTAGCCTCTTCGATCTCGTGGTAGATCAACTCTTGTAATACTCATATCATCAAGATCAATCAAGCAGGAGTAGGGTTTTACCTCCATCGGGAGGGCCCGAACCTGGATAAAAACATCGTGTCCCCCGTCTCTTGTTACCATCCGCCTAGACGCACAGTTCGGGACCCCCTACCCGAGATCCGCCGGTTTTGACACCGACATTGGTGCTTTCATTGAGAGTTCCTCTGTGTCGTCATCGTTAGGCTTGATGGCTCCTTCAATCATCGATAGCGATGCGGTCCAGGGCAAGACTTTTCTCCCCGAACAGATCTTTGTATTCGGCAACTTCGCACTGCGGGCCAACTCGCTTGGCCATCTGGAGCAGATCGAGAGTTACGCCCCTGGCCACCAGGTCAGGTTTGGAAGCTTAAACTATACGGCTGACATCCGCGGAGACTTGATCTTCGACGGATTCGAGCCCCTGCCGAGTGCGCCGCACGGTCGGGATGAGCATGATTTAGCTCTGCCATCAGACAGTGTTCGGGAGATCACGGCGACAACCGCTCCGACCCTCAATTCGGAGCCAATTGCGCCATCCATGGACGGGTGGCTAGACCCCGCCACGGAGGCCGCAGTCTCAGCGGCGATCGAGCCAAATACCAACCTTACCCTTCACAAGAGCCGTGACTCCAAACTGCCGGATTCTTCCCGGCCACGGACTCCGAACCGCCTGCGCCCGTGCCTATTGAGTCCGACTGGGCGCCGATCATGGAGTTCACCTCCGCGGATATCTTTCAGCACTCGCCATTCGGCGACATACTGAACTCAGTAAGGTCTCTCTCCTTGTCAGGAGAGTCCTGGCCGGACTATGACCGGCAGGATCGGGATGCAGATGACGAAGAAATTCGCCGCCCACCCACCACCCACTTAGTAGCCACTATCGATGATTTGACCGACATGCTTGACTTCGACTCCAAAGACATCGACGGTATGGACGACGATGCAGGAGACGAACAGGAACCACTGCCCACAGGGCACTGGACAACCACCTCATCATATGATATATATATATATATATATATATATATATATATATATATATATATATATATATATATATATATATATATATATATGGTGGACAGACCCAAAGAAGGCAATGACGATGGGACAACGGAGGATGACCCCTCCAAGAAGCAACCCAAGCGCCGACGTCAGCGGCTCCGCTCTAAGTCTCGCCAAAGCAAAAACGGTGATACCGGCACAGGAGATAATAGCACTCCGGACAGTGCCGAAGATGACGACAATCCCCTCCAGTAAGATTTAGAGCAGGAGGATGGAGAAGCCAGCCCTCCTAAGAGAGCGGCAGATGGAGAGGCGGAGGATGATAATTACATGCCTCCCTCCGAAGATGAGGCAAGCCTCGACGATGACGAATTCGTCGTGCTTGAGGATCCCATCGAATAGGAGAGCTTCAAGCGCCGGCTTACAGCCACGGCAAATAGCCTTAAGAAAAAGCAGCAGCAGCTTTGAGCTGATCAAGATTTGCTAGCTGACAGATGGACTGAAGTCCTGGCGGCCGAGGAATATGAACTCGAACACCCCTCCAAGAGTTACCCAAAGCGCAGGTTGCTACCCCGATTAGAGGAGGAAGTATTAAAGCCTACATCTCCAGCGTATGACGCGGCTGATCGGCCACCTCGTGGCCGCGACAGAGAGGCATCTCAGCCAAAAGCTCAGCCCGCACCCTGACGCCACTCAAATAAAAATGTCAAGGCACAGGGAAATACGCTAGACCTGCGAGACGTATTGGAGGACAAAGCAAAATACGCAAGATCGATCTACGGATCACGGGGGCGCGCCGCTACGCGATACGATAATCGTCATGCCGGATACAGTAAAAGCAAATCCGGCCGGGCCGAGCACAGCAGACAAGACTCATTTGAGCTGCGTCGCGATATAGCCCAGTACAGAGGCGCCGCACACCCCCTATGCTTCAGAGATGAAGTAATGGATCATCAAATCCTAGAGGGTTTTAAACCCGTAAATATCAAATCATACGATGGTACAACAGATCCTGCGGTATGGATCGAGGACTTCCTCCTGCACATCCACATGGCCCGCGGTGACGATCTACACGCCATCAAATACCTCCCACTCAAACTCAGAGGACCAGATCGGCATTGGCTCAACAGCCTGCCAGCAGAATCCATTGGCTGTTGGGAAGATCTGGAAGCCGCATTCCTTGACAACTTCCAGGGCACTTATGTGCGACCACCAGATGCCGATGACTTGAGCCACATAATTCAGTAGCCAGAGGAATCGGCCAGGCAATTCTGGACACGGTTCCTAACCAAGAAAAATCAAATCGTAGACTGTTCGGATGTAGAGGCTCTAGCAGCTTTCAAGCATAACATCCGCGACGAGTGGCTCGCCCGGCACCTTGGCCAGGAAAAGCCGAAATCTATGCACTACAAAAAAAAGACACATCCGTGACATTTTGGGCCGAACGAATTTTTTTTCTGTCATACATATGACACTTCTATGACGATAATTGTGACAAAACCCGGTATCATCATAGATGTGGTGGGCTCCTACTTCTATGACAAAAAATCATGACAGAAAATGGGCTTTTCGTCCTGGGCGGGCCGGAGACGCAACTGCATGACATTCTTTGGGCCGTCCATGACGGAAAAAACTATGGTAGAAGCGAGGGGGAGGAAAATTTCGGGGAGTTCCCGGTTACGGTGGGAGGTCGGGGCCGAGCGATGCGCGTTTCTCTCGTACACATACGCGCGTGTGTGCGAGGCGTTGGCTCTAACTGAACCCGAGCGAGGCGCTGGGCTCTAACTGAACCCGAGCGATTGCACTACAGGCTACGCGTTACTGAACCCGAGCGATCAATCGATGGCTGTTAACTGAACCCGATCGAGCGATTCGTTCGCTACTGCTGCTAATTGAAGCCGATCGATGGGATGAACAGTGAGCGTTGCGGGGGGGGGGGGGGTTGGATGAACAGGGAGCGGTGCCATTGCCTCTAGATGAACAAGACCCCGTGGTGTGGTGGAGGGCTGGATGAATAGTAGACGATGGAGGGGTGCCCGTGGAGGGGTGGATGAACAGGACCCCATGGTGTGGAGGGCTGGATGAACAGTAGACGGTGGAGGGGTGCCCGTGGAGGGGTGGTTGAACAGGACCCCGTGGTGTGGAGGGCTGGATGAACAGTAGACGGTGGAGGGGTGCCCGTGGAGGGGTGGTTGAACAAGACCCCGTGGTGTGGAGGGCTGGATGAACAGTAGACGGTGGAGGGGTGGTTGAACAGTAGCCGGTGAAGTAGCGCGCGGTGGAGGCTGGATGAACATGAGCCCGTGGAGGCTGGATGAACAGGGGCCCGTGGAGGCTGGAGGAGGTCGACGGTGGAGATGAACAATATCCCGTGGAGTCCCGTTTTGCGGTACGCCACACCCCTCCCGATGAACAGGACCCCGTTTCGACCGTAGCGCTCCAACACAAGTCCGTTTTCTCCGTTTTGCGGTACGCCACACCCCTCCCGATCAACAGGACCCCCGTTTCGACCGTAGGAGGTCCGTTTCCTCCGTTTTGCGGTACGCCACACCCCTCCCGATCAACAGGACCCCCGTTTCGACCGTAGGAGGTCCGTTTCCTCCGTTTTGCGGTACGCCACACCCCTCCCGATGAACAGGATCCCGTTTCGAACGTGGCCGGTCGAACACAAGGTTGTTTCCTCCGTTCTGCGGTACGCTAGGCCTCGTTTCCATCGCCTGTTCCGTCCAAGCCCTCCCGATGAACATGACCACGCATTCCGTTGCCTCCCCATGAACACGACGACGACGCTGTTTCTCCGTTCCGACCCAGCCATGTACACGAGCCCTGGCCGTACGTATGCACGAGTAAGCGTTCGAGATCCCGCCCGTATGTACACATACGTGGCCGTATTTTCTTTCTTGCACCCTGGCCGCTGTACGTACATGTACATGCTACGTGCGCCTCTACTACGACACGTGCGCACCTCTACATCGACCAGTATATATGTACGTACACGTTCGCGACCAGAATGACAACGCTACGTACACTTCGACCAGGTGGGTCCCGACCGTCAGGCACTTCCTTGCGTGCGAAGATGTAGCCGGTGGGTCCCAGCAGTCAGGGGGGCGAATCGTTTTGTTTTTTTGCCCGGACGCACTTCCTTGCGTGCGAAGGTGTAGCTGGTGGGTCCCAGCAGTCAGGGGGAAACATTTTTTTGTGAAATACGGTGGCCCGTCCGGTGGGTCCCCGCTGTCAGGTGGAGGAATAATTATTTTTCACGTAATAAGGAGGCACTTCCTTGCTGCGGTCGTGGACCCAGCTGTCAGCCTCTCCACGTATAGTCCACGTCCGATGGAAGTCGTTCCTTGACCACGTTGACCACGCCGCGCCGAGCGCACCAGGGCGGTGGACGACAGCGAGGCCTAGGAAGGGGACGATGCGGAGCCGGGGAAGACACGGCAGTGGATGCCCACGCGTAGAGGAGTACGAGGGTTCATTGGTTCGCTGCGGTGTGAGGCTGCCGTCGCCGCAGAATAACAGGGGGGTGTGGGTGAGTAGAGGGATGGCCTAGCCAGCGGTGGGAGTAGTATGGGGGCGGTGAGGCCTCCGCGGCAGCACAGCCGTCCACGGGAGGCAGGAGCAGGCGGCACGACCGGCGCTGGTTTGGGCGGCTGGAGCAAGAAGATCAGAGGTTGAAGAAGCACTACGGCCGTTGGATGGACATCGTACGGTCAGTCGAGCTAGAATCGTGCATATTGACTAAGTTGACAAAGCCCTTCATCCTCGTCAACTTAGTAGGCCCATTATACTGGGTCCCAGCTAGCAGGGGGAGTATTCATTTTTTTGTGCGTAATAAGGAGGCACTTCCTTGCGTGCAAATATATAGCTGGTGGGTCTGAGCTGTCAGCGGCGGTAACGTTTTTTTCGCGAAATACAGAGGCCGTTTCGGCGGGTCCCAGATGTCAGGTGGAGGAAATCACTATTTTGCGCGTAATAAGGAGGCATTTCCTTGCGTGCGGCCATGGACCCAGCTGTCAGCCTCTCCACGTACAGTCCACTTTAGATGCATGTCGGTCATTGACCATGCTGACCATGCCACGCTGAGAGCACCAGGGCGGTGGACGATGGCGAGGCCTAGGAAGGGAACGACACGGAGGCAGGGAAGACTTGGCCATTGTTTTTGTTTCCCACGCGAAGGGGAGTACGACTGTACGAGGGTTTACTAGTTCGTCTGCTGTCGCCGGAGAATAACAGCAGGTGTGGGTGAGTAGAGGGGTGGCTAGGCCAGCGATGGGAGTACGGTGGGGCGGTGAGGCCTGTGCGGCAGCACAGCCGGCCGCAGGGAGGAGGGAGCAGGCAGTCCTGCCGGCGCTTGTTTGAGCGGCTGGCGCAGGAAGAGCAGAGATTGAAGAAGCATGACGGCCGTTGGATGGACATCCAACAGTATACAGGCCATCTGTGGAAAGCCTCAAATCTATGAAAAACAACATACAACCCATCTGCCATTATTTTAAATAATTTACAGCCCATTTGCTAATTCTTACGGATTTTTTGAGCCCATATTCTTTATGTTAGCATTACAGCCCATATTGTGGCCACGGTTAAAAAATTATACGAAATTTTGCATATGTCGGTGCGGTCTGAACTGTTTTTAATCCCGAAATTTTGAGTCACATTCAGACTGATTTTAAAAATAAATGTATATCAATATAAAATCCAATAAATTGTCCACGCATAAAAATCAATGCAATTTAAAATCTCGAAATGAAAAAAAGATATTTGAAAATAATTGCCGGTTTGATGTGTTTTAAAAATGTACAACCCATTTCTCATTACTCATAGGCCATTTTCTCGGCCAGCCGAATGAAGCTCTCCTCGTCTTGAAAGATTTGCAGCCCAACAGGCCTGATAAAGCGACTTACTTGACAAATCACAAAAAAACTGGGCTAGCCATTTTCAGAAAGAAAAAAAACTACTGGGCTGGTCTGTGGTAAACATAAAAGAAAATGCTGTCTAGACAGGCCAGAGTGTCCCGCACAGCCCAGTTGACACCCTGCTTCCGTCTCAAAAACAAATTAGATAAATGCCACTCCAATTATGGCGATTCATAAAAATTCCACTGCAATTTCCAAACTTTGAAAAATGCCACTGCAATTTTTGCAAACTTTGAAAAACGCCACTGCAGTTTGCAAACTTTGAAAAACGCCACCCCAGACTTCAAAAAATGCCACTAGAAATGGCATGAAATGGAATTTTTCAAAGTTTGGAAATTGCAGTGGCATTTCTCGGATACACCAGATTTGGAGTGGCATTTATCAAATTAACCCAAAACAAAAATAACTAGGCGAGCTGCTGGGTCCCTGGTGTCAGCCACTCGTTGTGCAATTCTCTCGTTTATTGACTACGTTGACAATGGCATGGGACCCAGATGTCAAAAAATCCACTAGGAGGAGCCATTTTTTTATTGGCTTGAAATAAGGAGGCACTTGCTTGCGTACTGCCATGACCTTGGTGGGTCCCTGCTGTCATCCTCTCCACGTACAATCATCTCCTGATTGTGTACGCGTCAACTTGCTAGGCCCACAAGTCAGCCTCTAAACCGTGGAGGACAAATACAACCCATTTTAAAAAATAACAGCCCAGTCCATACGTTCAAACGGAAAGTTCAACATTCAGAGCAAAGTAACAGGTCTGATCCACATATAGAGTACTGAACTTCCACGTTGACAACCATCATAGCCAAGTGAACTATCTACTCCCACTAACACTCTAGTAGCGTACAAGTACTAACTTACTCTTAGCTAACTAGACGATGCCGACCGCCATCTGCTGTCCATGCTAAACGCCGGCACCGGCGTCCTCCGCCTCGCCTCGGACTTGCCAGAGGTGCGATAGGGCGCGTTGGCCCTTTCCATGCCGGCGTGGTCCATCGAAGCTTCGGCTTCCAAGCGGGAAACCCACTTGACGAGCTGGTAGTAAAAATCGGCGTCGCGAACGCGTGCATGCCCGACAGCCTCCAGGGCTATTTGCCGGGCGCCGGCCTCCATGTAGTCGGCCCAGTTGCGGGCGCTCTGCTCGCGACTCAGAGCTTCGGTGCGCTGCTGCTCCATGTCCCGCTGACGGCGCAAATCGGCGATACGCTGCTCCTCCGCCAGGCGGTCGCGCTCCAACAACTCCTGCTCCTCCGCCATGCGGTCGTGCTCCAACAACTCCTCGATCTCTGCATTGCCATCTAAAGACAGATAGAATGCCTCCTCCCTCTGTCTGCCTTTTGGTGAAAACCCGAACACTAGTTCCGGCGGTGACCGCCTCCGGCGTCGCCTACCGCAGACGGGCAGGGGCATGGCGGACGTGGCGAGGGACGTCGGGCCGGTGGGGGCTTATGAGGATATGGCGAGTTGGGTCACGGTGGCACCTGAGAAGGCCGGGAAACATTACTTATAGGAGGAAGGTAGCGCGAAGGTCATCGGAAATTATGACTGTGCCGTCCCGTCCCGTCTGGGTCGCACGCCGGCATGGCGGTCAAACGAGTGCACTCGAATCATATCCCTCCTTGTCAATAATGATTCCACGGATTTAAAGCGTATCTTTTTTCGCATCAGTTAGCTGCCTTAATTATGGCCGGCTGCATGCAGGCACTCAGAATCACTCGCAGGCAGTACGCGAAGCAGCATGCAACGAGTCGCAGCCGAGGGCACGCATGCAGCCACTTAAATCACTGGAATTTATTAGGCTTAAACTTTTGCATGCCGTTAATTATTGCCATGCCTTGGTCTTGCTGCTTTGCTCACGGGACTAATAAACCCAGACGGAGGGAGTACCTTGGTTGGTGAGAGGTTTGAATTAAGCCCTGCAAACCGGAAAGGATATACTAGTACGTGTGTGATCCACTATTTATTCGTGTAGGATCGAGTAGGTCATTTCTTGAATTGAGCCCTGCAAACCGGAAAGGAGGTAGTACGTGCGTGATCCGCTATTTATCCGTGTAGGATCGATAGTGTAGCTTGTCAGTTTCTTTAGAGGTAGGCATTTTTATCCGTGTAGGATCGATAGTGCAGCTTGTCAGTTTCTTCAGAGGTAGGCATTTTTATTCAAAAAACTACCACTTTGCATCTTGCGTCGCAAATAAAACTGCCAGGAGTGCATTTGTAGGCTAGCTAGTGATCGATCAGTAACTTGTAAACACTGAGCGAACAGAAATAAGTATCTGTTAATGCATCTCAATGATTCACAGATCATATACAAATATGTAGCTCCAAAAGCAAAGATCAGCCACTTCGGATCTTGCGTCACAACTAAAACTAACTAGTACGATTCCCATACATAAGAACAACATGTTAATGCATCTCAATGACTCACAGATCATATACAAATATGTAGCTCCAAAAGCAAAGATCTAGAAAAAACATCTGTTCTTCCTACTAACATGGATGCTTCTCTTGGCCAACATTCAGTACAGACTAAAAGACAAATTTGTTTATGAAGTCTACAATTACTCTTGCAAACGTAAGTGGTTTCACCAACAGCTGGAACCATGAGAATGAACCACACATGATGGAGGAACATCCACTACAATATGATTTGGTCTTCCCTCGATCACACGGCGAGACTATTTTCGGAATACAAACTTTAACTTAGGCAAAAGGATGCCCATTGTATAATCAGACCAAAGCAATGAAACACCTAGTGTTGGCCAATAAATAGTACAATACTACTTTTCTGCAGTCCATGAAGTGACTATCCAATCTTTCTGTGTCTATTTTCAAATGGCACTGCATGCAGTGACTATACTATTCTCTTGTGCAGTTCAACCAAAATTGCGGGCACTTTGTTTGTTTGCCAAATAGCAACGGTCAGACATCTCTGTTAGCACAAATATCAAGCAGCTAGTAAACATATACCACACCTTGTATTTTCGGTTTAAACATGTCTCTTCCGCTTAGCATCTGTCATGTTCTGCACTGGACAATCTAATACAGTTATGTTTTGCCCTGGACAATTTCATACTGAATTGATTTGCTGGTTCAGAGCAGAAATATAGCGCCTATTCTTCATCAAACCAAGGATATCCATGTTCGCAGTGATGGAAGAGGTGAAATCGATACAACCGAAATTGAGCATCCAATCATTGAATCATGTCCTGCACCTCCAATGTAGGTCCACCCTGCCAATAAATTCACATGCAAACCACTAGTATTACTATCTATGACAGTACAAAAAGAGTAGCAAGATAGTAGTAAACCATGTACCTTCGTAATGAACAGCTAATAGTGCCACCAATTGGATATAAAGGTTTGGAAAAAACATGCTCCTAATGTTGAACCAGTTGGACTTTTTGTGCAGTTCCACTAAAATCGAGCATCCCTATTTGCATTGATATTGAAAGTGTGATTACTCTAAAAGTGGCACTACTTGAAGCATAGACTCACAAATATAAGCATTCCAATTTCTTAATGGGAAAAGGTAGCAAGACTGTCTCTAACCACCTGTTTGAAGGAATAAATAAAGCAACAACGGCTGATGTGAGGAAGGCATACATAGTTTTTTCTGGAAAAGTGAGCCATTCCTAACCTTTCCTCTTCTTTTAAGCAAATTTTGTGCAGTTCTACTAAAATAAAATGCCATCACCGCCTTAACAATTCAGTGACACTGTACAAAAGGAAATGACTTAACATTACATCATGATGTCAGGTATGTAGTCGACAGGCATTAGAGACAAACATACAGACCTCCTCAAGAGAACAGCCGGAGGAGGAGGTGCCCACTCTTGACCTTTCCTCTTGTCTTCATAATTGTCTGTGCAGTTTAGCCAAAATAAAATGACATCAGCGCCTTGGCATTTTGGTGACACTGTACAAAAAAATTAACTTATCTCATGAAAGTGAGGCATGTAATCTATAAGCATTAACAGTGCAAAAACCTGAAGGTAGTAACAAGTTTCATCATTGGTATACTGGCTGTGCAACATCATTAGAATGCCTTAGCTGAAAAATCTTTAATACATCCACAATCAACAGCTAACCCTGAAATAATCCAGTGACATTAAATGGCATTGCTTAAATTTATGGGTGGCATTAGACTGAGAGGGGCATTAGTTAAATGTGGCATCACTTTAGCAGTAGCATTGCTTGACTTGACTGCTGGCGTTATACTAACAACAAAAAAAGTGGCAATAAGAGCATGGGAGGCCCATTCGGACAGTGGGCGCACCAGTATGATGTACCTCCACGGACGCAGAGTGGTGAGGGAGGTATGGTTGCCCAGAGCAACAAATATCCAGGCAACATATGTGGATTAAGGTCCCATTTTTGTTCTCTTTAGCCACCTTTTTCCTATGCAAGGACAACAAACCGATCGACCTGGTCATTCTCTATTGCGTTGTCATGCCTTTCTACCCTTCTTCAACCAAGAGACACGAGACTCGTTCCTTAGCTACTGATTTTCCCCTTTTCAACCTAGATGCGGGTTCGATGCCTACTCTCTTGGACAGTACAGTCTCCCTTCCTTTCCTTATTCAACCCAGACATGGATTAGTCTGCATGAAGTAGGGTTTCTGTCGGTGTCAAAACCGGCGGATCTCAGGTAGGGGGTCCCAAACTATGCGTCTAGGCGGATGGTAACAGGAGACAAGGGACACGAAGTTTTACCCAGGTTCGGGCCCTCTTGATGGAGGTAAAAGCCTACGTCCTGCTTGATTAATATTGATGATATGGGTAGTACAAGAGTAGATCTACCACGATATCAAGGAGGCTAAACCCTAGAAGCTAGCCTATGGTATGATTGTTGTATGTTCTGTTGTCCTACGGACTACAGCCCTCCGGTTTATATAGACACCGGAGAGGGTTAGGGTTACACAAAGTCGGTTACAATGGTAGGAGATCTAAATATCCGCATCGCCAAGCTTGCCTTCCACGCCAAGGAAAGTCCCTTCCGGACACGGGACGGAGTCTTCAATCTTGTATCTTCATAGTCCAGGAGTCCGGCTGAAGGTATAGTCCGGCCATCTAGACACCCCCTAATCCAGGACTCCCTCAGTAGCCCCCGAACCAGGCTTCAATGACGACGAGTCCGGTGCGCAGATTGCCTTCGGCATTGCAAGGCGGGTTCCCTTCCAGATTTCGTGTACCTGTTGAATAATGTCCTTTTTTTTTGTAAATGCAGCGCTCCTTGGCTTCTACGCCCAATAATGGCCGCCCTGCACGTGTCAAATGAATACGAAAAGTCTGGGTGTTTTTACATTCACACCCCTAGCCGCGTAAATGAGCCGCCCATTTAAGGAGATGGGGATTTAGATCCAAACCACACCTTCTCCCCTCCTCGAGTAGTCATCAGAGCACATCCAGCAAAGGTCCATTCCACCATGGCCGGCCGTCGCAACTCCTACTCTTGCCCCTCCAGTCCTAAGCCTGGAGACTGGGAGAGGTGCTCCATCTCGCATAGCGAGCTAGTATCGCTTCAGACCAAGGGATTCCTCCCTCCGGCCTATATGGTCCCGGTCCGAGCCGGACTCGCCACCTATAATGGCGGAGAGCAAGCGGAGAGCGCTCCCAATCCCTCCAAAGGAGAGCGGGTATGCCTCGTCCCTTATCTAATAAGAGGACTTGGATTTCCAATTCATCTGTTTCTCCGGGGGTTTCTGGAGTTCTATGGCCTCCAGCTGCACAACCTCACGCCCGCCTCTATATTGCATATCGTGGGCTTTGTTGCCCTTTGCGAGCTGTTCTTGGGTGTTGAGGCTCATTTCGCGTTGTGGAAGAGGCTATTCTGCCTGGTGCCCCGTTCTCAGGAGGGGTCAATATATCAAGTGGGCGGAGCCGAAGTGTGGCGCATTGCCGGGACCGGATATCTATCCGGAACCCCAAAGAAGGCGTCCGAGGACTGGCCTTCAGAATGGTTTTATATGGAGGACGTCCCACTGCCGGATCCTATTCGGCGGCCTCCCCGAATTCAACAGTGCTCCCCTGAAGAAACGCTTAAGCTGGCGTCCACGGAGCTCTCAGAGAGAAAGTGACAGGGACGTCCTGTACCTGATGGGCCGGATAAGACTATTGGCTCATTCCGGACTAACCATGATTGGAGTCATGGCCGTATGCATCATGCGGGGGGTGCAGCCGCTTCAGTATAGAAGCCACCCCATGTGGGATTTTAACGGGGAAGATGACGCCACCCGCTACGGTCGTAAGGGGCCGGACTCAGCTGCCGCTCTAGTAAAGATCTTGTCCTCTTTGTACAAGGGAGAAGAGGAGGAATTCCTCCGCGTCAACCCACAGGGTGGATTTACTATGTACAACCCTCCAAGTTGGGTAAGCGGACAATTTTGCTTGCCCATCCGTTTTATATTCCCATGATTAAATATATAGTCTAACGACTTCAACGCAGGAACTGCGTCAGGAAGTAAAGGATATAAACAGCCGTCCTCCACAACTCGAGGATCCAGAACGGTCCCTCGATCCGGCCTCCGAAGAGGATCCGGACATATCGGTGGAGCTGATTGAAGGGTGTTTTATCAGTTGAACAAGGATGATACCTTGGTGGCCATTACGACCGATTACCCAGGCTTAATCCCGGCCTCCCAGGTAACTGAGACCGGAGTCCCATCACCTTGGAAAGGGATCCATCCTCACGTGTTTTCAGTTTTCCTGACAACAACCGTGTTTTGCAGAGGAGGTTCCTGAGGCGGGAGGCCGAGCCTGAGGCGGCTAGCCAACGAGGGGCTGCCGGGCCCCGTGGGGCAAAAAGGAATGTAGTCCGGACTAAGGCGCCGGCGCAAAGGTATAGCGCGCCTGTTATTCCCAGGTGTTATTCCTTTAAGGCATATTAACACTCGTGCTCGGTGCAGGACAAAGAGGCCTCGCCGGACTATATCCGGAGAGGCTGCCAATCGTGCCTCCACCAGCCAGGCTCCACAGCCCGATCTGGAGGCGGAGGCAAACACGAAGCACTCACCGGACGCTCCTCCGACAGAGGATGCGGACAGGCTGTCTGCCACCCATTCCGAGGTGGAGAGTGCCATGAATCACCGGCGCCACCGGACAGTTCTCCGCGACGCTTGTTTCTCCCAAGAGGCATTGGGTGCCTTCAATTCGGGAGATGCGTATATCCATGCCACTCAAAATGGTCTAGCCAGAGCCACGGAGCAATATGTAAAAGACATACGGGTGAGAAAATTTGATAGTTATATGGATCAGTAGCCCCCGAGACTTGAAACAGTTAAAATAACTGATTTAAGGATCATATAACATGCAGGCTCTTTCAGAGAAGAATACCCAACTGTCCCAGGAGCTAAAAGAGTGCAAAGCCCAACTTGAGGCCGCACTAGCCACGA
Source organism: Aegilops umbellulata (assembly GCA_032464435.1). Lineage (NCBI taxonomy): Eukaryota > Viridiplantae > Streptophyta > Magnoliopsida > Poales > Poaceae > Aegilops > Aegilops umbellulata. The sequence continues at coordinate 290,663,672 of CP136060.1, forward strand.
CAGGGGAGCCCAAGGGGACCCCCTCTGGTAATATATGCTTCAAAAAGATAAGTATTATGCGAAATGCGGCGTATGTGCTAATTTGACAAATGATATTGCAGATGGCACTGGACTGGATCCGGAAAAGCAACAACTTCTGCGCCAGTTAGAGGCTGGTGAGAGCGTGCTGACAAAGGTGAGGCGGGAGAAGAATGATCTTCAGGACGCCAACACCAAGCTGGACGTCGAACTAAAAGATGTTCATGCCCAGCTGTCGGACTCCACTAAGGAGAATCAACGGCTTCGACGCGACATATTTAGTACGTGCTTAAACGAACTCTGAGAAAGGAGTTCAGCGAGGAAGTCGACTAACAGAGTTATGTCTGTAGGTATGCTAATAGGTCGTCCTGCAGAGGAGATGCCCGGTTCTACGGGTGACCTTCTTCCCGAGCTTTCGCAACTGCACGAGCGAGTTTGGCAGGCGATGCGAGGCGTTGCCCAAGCCTTATGGCCTTCCCACTCCATGCCCGAGGGTCTTGGAGAGCTTGCAGAGAAGCTGAAGGGAGCTCGGCGGCGCTTACGGTTGTGGAAGATATCGACCTGCCGTCAAGGTGCTAGGGAGGCCTGGGCCATGGTGAAGACGCGGTACACAAAGTCGGACCCCAACCACATGGCCGAGGTCGGACCTGTGGGGCCAGATGGGAGGGAGATCCCTGTAAGCTTAGTGTACGGCCAAGTAGAATTGGCCGCAAAGTATTCTCAGCAGGACTGTAAGCTAGACAGCCTGTTGGATGGTATTAAAGAGGAATACGATCAGACATAATGACTATGCAATTTTAATTGACATATATAATGCCTTCTAGCCGGATTGTAGATCGTTTGTCGTTGCCGACCTTTTCGCTTCGACCTCGGGACCTGACGGTCCGGAGTGTGTCCGAATACCCTTGTGGTTATATAAGAACCGTGGTATGCATGGAGACCAGGCATAGGGGTCATTAGTGCTTTATCACACAAGTGCCCAACTAGTTATGTTATATTACATGGTCAGTAAGAAACATCTTCCAGGGAGAATCGTTCCGTTAGGGGTTCCTTTCCCTGGGAGGCATGCCCTAAAGTGCATGTCCGGACTGCGAAAAAAAGAGACGCAGAAAAAGCATCTGGGGGCACATAAATAAATAAGTAAAAAGGTCATCTTTAGTTCACCGACCGAATATTCCCTTAAGAACGCTAGCTTTCGGCTTCACCCAGTCTGAGGTACACATCCGACTGACCCGGCAGTAACAATCGCAGAGGTGCTCCCTTTACCACCTAGCCGAACAATCGGGAACGTAGGGGTAAGCACAGGAGCCAGGCAACCCAGCTTGGCCAAAACTTAAGTCATATCGATGCATATAATGGTGAATAAAAGGTACATGCGGAAGTTTGACACATGTGTTGGGCATGAAGCCCGTATAAATAAGCTTCTGTTTAAAGAAGCCCCCAGGTTTAGTGAGCACGGGTAGCATGTCACTTGATGAGCCTTTAAGGGCTATAAGAGAGAAAAAGGGGGGAAGGAGAGAAATGTAAGACAGAAAATGTAAAAAATGGACAGAGGAAGGAGACGAACACAGAGTCCGGCGCTAGGCGTAGAATCTTCGGAGACGGGCTGCGTTCCATGGGTTCGGCTTGAGTCGGTTATCCGAGGCATCTCGCAGGCGGTACGCTCCACCAGTCAGGACTTGGTCAATTATGAAGGGACCTTCCCACTTGGGCTTGAGTTTGTCCTTTTTCTTGTCCGGTAGGCGTAGAACTAATTCGCCAATGTTGTAGTTTTTGGCCCGCACTTTTCTGCTTTGATATCTTCGAGCCTGCTGTTGATAGAATGCGGAACGGGCTTTTGCCACGTCACGCTCCTCCTCCAAGGCGTCCAAGCTGTCCTGCCGATCGAGCTCGGCTTCTCTTTCTTCGTACATGCGCACTCGAGGTGAGTCATGAATTATGTCGCAGGGCAAGACTGCCCCTGCGCCGTACACCATAAAAAATGGTGTGTATCCGGTGGTGCGATTCGGCATGGTCCGCAACCCCCAGAGTACGGAGTCTAGCTCCTCTACCTAGTGCGTGTTAGATTCCTTAAGGGACCGCACTAATCTGGGTTTGATGCCGCTCATGATAAGACCATTTGCACGTTCGACCTGACCGTTAGTTTGTGGGTGATAGACGGAAGCATAATCGAGCTTGATGCCCATGTTTTTGCACCAGAGTTTTACCTCATCGGCCATAAAGTTCGTGCCGTTATCAGTGATGATGCTGTGGGGGACGCCATAACGGTGTACATATAAAGTCTATCACCAGTCCGGATTCGGCCGTTTTAACAGGCTTGGCCTCTATCCATTTGGTGAACTTGTCCACCATGACCAGTAAGTATTTCTTCTTGTGGGTTCCGCCTTTAAGGGGTCCAACCATGTCATGCCCCCAGACCGCGAAGGGCCAGGTGATGGGGATAGTTTGGAGGGCGGTGGGTGGCATATGGCTTTGGTTTGCAAAAAGCTGGCAACCGACGCATCGTTGGACCAAGTCCTGAGCGTCTGCCCGGGCCGTCGGCCAATAGAAGCATGTGCGGAAAGCCTTGCTAACAAGGGACCGAGCTGCAGCGTGATGACCACCGAGTCCGGCATGAATTTCAGCCGGCAAGTTTCGCCCTTCCTCTTTGGAGATGCATCTTTGAAGGACTCCGGTAGTGCTTTTCTTATAAAGTTCTCCCTCATGGACTTTATAGGACTTAGATCGCCGCACTATGCAGTGTGCCTCATTTTGGTCCTCTGGGAGCTCCTGCCTAGTAAGGTAGGCTAGGAATGGTTCTGTCCATGATGACGACCATTATTACGTGGGCTGAAGTTGTAATTTCATTGGCAGAGCCTCCGATTGTGTCAGATTGTTTGGCGTCGGACAGTGCGGTTGGGTCCGGGCTAGTATTACCAGGTTCCCCTTCCCATACTACGGATGGCTTGAACAGCCTTTCCAAGAATATGTTGGGGGGGGGGGACTGCGTCGCATTTTGCGCCGATGCGTGCCAGGACGTCTGCCGCCTGATTGTTTTCCCGGGCTATATGGTGAAATTCGAGCCCCTCGAACCGAGCTGATATTTTTAGGACGGCGTTGCGGTAAGCTGCCATTTTTGGATCCTTGGCATCGAAGTCTCCAATTATTTGGGATATCGCGATCCCCGCGCACCTCTAGGCATTGAATGCCCATGGATACTGCCATCCGGAGACCATGTAGAAGGGCCTCATATTCGGCTGCATTGTTGGAGTCCGTGTACATAATCTGGAGTACATATTGGACTGTGTCTCCTGTGGGGACGTCAAAACGACGCCCGCCCCTAGTCCGGCCAACATTTTGGAGCCGTCGAAATGCATGATCAAGTTTGAGTATGTGCCGTACTCTTTAGGGAGTTCGGCCTCCGTCCATTCTGCGACGAAGTAGGCCAAAACTTGCGACTTGATAGCTCGCCGTGGCTTATAAGTTATGTCGAACGGGAGGAGCTCGATGGCCCATTTTGCAATCCGGCCCGTTGCGTCGCGGTTGTTTATAATGTCGTTGAGTGGTACTTTCGATGCTACTGTGATTGAACACTCTTGAACATAGTGTCGTAGCTTCCGGGATGCCATGAATACCGCGTATGCAATCTTTTGATAATGCGGGTACCATGATTTGCATGGAGTGAGGACAGTGGACACGTAGTAGACCGGCTTTTGAAGGGGGAATTTGTGTCCGTCCGTTTCCCACTCGATGACGAGCACTGCGCTGACAACCTGATGGGTTGCTGCAATGTACAATAGCATTGGTTCGCCGATGTTTGGCGCGGCCAGGACTGGGTTTGTTGCCAATATAGCTTTTATTTCATCGAGTCCGGCCGTGGCGGCATCCGTCCACTCGAAGTGTTCGGTGCGCCGAAGGAGGCGATAGAGGGGTAGTGCCTTTTCTCCCAAACGGGAGATAAAGCGGCTTAGAGCCGCCACGCATCCGGTTAATTTTTGTATTTGTTTGAGGTCCTTTGGGATGTCCAATTGTGACAAAGCTCGGATCTTGGCTTGATTTGCTTCGATTCCTCTACCGGATACAATGAAGCCCAAGAGCTTTCCGGCTGGAACACCGAAAACGCATTTTTCCGGGTTGAGCTTGATGTCATATGTTCGGAGGTTATCAAATGTAAGCCTCAAGTCGTCTACTAGAGATTCAACATGTCTTATTTTGACGACCACATCATCCACGTACGCCTCCACTGTTTTGCCGATCTGGTTTGCCAGACATGTCTGAATCATGCGCTGATATGTTGCGCCGGCGTTTTTGAGCCCGAAGGGCATTGTGTTGAAGCAGAATGGGCCGTATGGTGTGATGAATGCCGTTGCGGCTTGGTCTGATTCTGCCATCTTGATTTGATGGTAGCCGGAGTATGCGTCGAGGAAACACAATGAATCGTGTCCTGCGGTGGCATCGATAATTTGATCGATGCGGGGGAGGGGGAAGGGATCCTTTGGGCAAGCCTTGTTAAGGTTTTTAAAATCAACGCACAGGCGCTAGGATTTGTCCTTCTTTGGTACCATCACCAGGTTCGCTAGCCAGTCCGGATGTTTTATATCTCTGATGAATCCGGCCTCCAATAGCTTGGCTAGCTCCTCTCCCATGGCCTATCTCTTGGGTTCGGAAAAACGCCGAAGGGCTTGTTTGACAGGTTTGAATCCTTTTAGGATATTTAAGCTGTGTTCGGCCAGCCTGTGTGGGATTCCTGGCATGTCTGAAGGGTGCCAGGCGAAGATGTCCCAATTTTCACATAGAAATTCTCGCAGTGCGGCGTCTACATCAGGGTTTAATTGTGCCCCGCTGGAAGCTGTTTTATTAGGGTCCGTTGGATGGACATGGAATTTGACTATTTCGTCCGCTGGTTTAAAGGATGTGGACTTGGATCTTTTGTCGAGTATCACATCATCCCTGTTAACCATGGAGCGCAGCACAGTCAGTTCCTCAGCCGCTAGGGCTTCAGATAGTGCCTCAAGGGCCAATGCGGTTGTCTTGTTTTCGGCGTGGAGCGCTATGTCCGGATCACTAGCGAGAGTGATAATTCCATTCGGCCCGGGCATCTTGAGCTTCATGTACCCGTAACGGGGTATTGCTTGGAAGATTGTAAATGCTTCCCGCCCTAGTAGAGCATTGTATCCGCTATTGAACGGGGCCACCTGGAACGTGACCTCTTCGGACCTGTAATTATCCGGCATGCCGAACACCACATCTAGTGTGATTTTTCCTGTACAGCGCGCTTCCCGACTGGGGATTATTCCTCTAAAGGTTGTGCTGCTTCGCTCGATGCGGTTCCAGTCTATTTCCATTTTTTGAAGGGTTTCCTCATAAATGAGGTTCAATCCGCTGCCTCCATCCATGAGTACCTTGGTGAGGCGAAAGCTGTCCACTATTGGACTGAGGACCAATGCGGCTGGTGCTCGGGCTGTTCGGAATTTAGGTTCATCACTGGCATTAAAGGTAATAGCCATGTCGCTCCATGGGTTTATTGTTGCTACTTGATAGACTTCGGCGAGGCTGCGGAGTGTTCTTTTTCGCATATTATTTGATGCAAAAGTCTCGAAGACTGTGAGAACTGTACTGGTGTCCCCGGGGTGGCTTTCTGCGGCCTCAGAAATTAAGAGGTCTTCGCCAATTTTGGCCACCTGCCGGAGTATCCAACATGCTCTAAGGCTGTGAGTTGGTATGGCGTCCTCTGTACTATGAATTTTAAAGGGTCCATTAAGCCATCTTTCCAGTACGGTTCCATGCCCTATAGAGGGTTTTGGTTTTTTGGTATTTAACCTGGGTGTCTGACGATGATGCACCCTTTTATTTCGGACGAGGTTGCTATTCAGGGCCGGATTGTCCCAAAATTTTATTTTGGTTTTCCAGGTGCTTTCCATCGCACAGTACTTTTGTACTATGGACGCCAAGTCAACGAAGCGTGTAATATCACGACGACTTATGGCGTTGAGGATTCCCTGGTCCGTGCAATTATTGCAGAAGGTTGAGATTGCGTCTTCCTCGCGGCAGTCCTTTATCCTGTACATAACCAGGAGGAATCTGGCCCAGTAATGATGTACTGTTTCTTCGGGCTTTTGCCTGATTTGGGATAGATCGCTTATGTTCGGGTGGGCGGGTGGTATTAAATCCGAAACCTCACCCAATCTAAGACTCAGAGGCCAAAGAGTTTCCGAACTCTGAAGTTCGGATTCTTGGATGTTGTCCAATGAACCTAGCCCGTTGCCAGATTCTAAGCTCAGGTCTTGAGTTACATCCTCCCCTCCGCGGGTATCCGGCTTGGAGGGATCGGGAATCCGGACGTAGCTAGTCCTTAAGATAGATGAAGGGTCGCCGCACTGCGCCACTACCACGGCAACATGATGGGTGACTTGGGAGAGTTAATTTCTCTTAGATCGGGTTTAAGCCCAACCTGGTCGTAATCCGTAGCGACCCCCAGGGCGGCGATGCGATCCAAGAGCTCGTTTACGGAAGAGAGCTCCATTGGATCTAGCTGCTCGACGAGTTCCGAGCTGACGTGAAGATTGCTTTTGATGACCCGAGAGGTCACCGTCGGCGCAACAGCCGAACAGGCGGTCATAAGAAAACCACCTAGCCGGAGGGTTTGGCCGACAGCCAAAGCTCCCTTAGCAACGGCGCCTTCTTTAAAGACGGGAGGAGGCATCCTTCCTGATTGCGACGGCACAGAGGAACTCTCAATGAAAGCACCAATGTCGGTGTCAAAACCGGTGGATCTCGGGTAGGGGGTCCCGAACTGTGTGTCTAGGCGGATGGTAACAGGAGACAAGGGACACGAAGTTTTACCCAGGTTCGGGCCCTCTTGATGGAGGTAAAACCCTACGTCCTGCTTGATTAATATTGATGATATGGGTAGTACAAGAGTAGATCTACCACGAGATCAAGGAGGCTAAACCCTAGAAGCTAGTCTATGGTATGATTGTTGTATGTTCTGTTGTCCTACGGACTACAGCCCTCCGGTTTATATAGACACCGGAGAGGGTTAGGGTTACACAAAGTCGGTTACAATGGTAGGGGATCTAAATATCCGCATTGCCAAGCTTGCCTTCCACGCCAAGGAAAGTCCCTTCCGGACACGGGACAGAGTCTTCAATCTTGTATCTTCATAGTCCAGGAGTCCGGCTGAAGGTATAGTCCGGCCATCCAGACACCCCCTAATCCAGGACTCCCTTAGTTTCCTTTAATAGAGCAAATTATGGTTTTCGTCCGCGTGGCCAACATAGTAGAGGATAGCAAATTGGGAAGATGGTGGAGTGGAAAAAGATCCACATGCAATGACTTAGCAGGTGGGGCAATAGAACAAGGTTATGGCTCAAAAAGAGGTAGCATACCTGAGGGTCGGCGGGAAGTGGCTTCGCTCGTGGTCGTCGTCCTCTGCACACACTACGGCAGCAAGCTTGGGGACGAAGGCCATCCCGCGCGGGCGCTAGGTCTGAGAGGACGGCCTTGTTGTCAGTGCATGACCTCGCTCGCCGACGACGAGTGCGTCAACGCTGCACGTCCTTCTCTTCCCCGGTGGATCTGTGACCACCGGTGAGGAGGGAGAGAGGGGCTGTCTTTTTTAGATCTGGAGAGAGGGTGGTAGTGTGAGAAGCAAGTGGGCAGCCCTTAGCAAGAATGCGCTGAAGCTCCAGCCTATATATCTTTTTTATACTACTAGTACTGGAGGTGGGGTAGTGGTAGAGTAGTTTATATTTTCTCTGCGTACAGTACCGGTTAGTCGTGCTTCAAAACTGATCGGCACGCCATTAAAAAAATAAAGGTCGATAACTAATGCGGCACCTCGGGCCAGCGCGGCCAGATCGCATTTTGCATGAGAAATTACACACCATGTTTCGTTGACATGTGGTCCCGTTCCAACATATCAGTGAGACGAGGGCGAGTAGTAGGAGTATTTCCGAACGGACGTGTAGGCCGGGGCACCTCTTCGTGAACCGTGGCAAACTCGTAACCGTCCATCGACTCTTTGCCTTTCCCTCTCGATTTGGAACTACTGTCGCACGCCCTTTCTTCTGCCATTGTTCGATCGTCTTCTCCATGGAGGGAACAGACCGGAAACGACCCCGTTATTCTTGCCCCAATCTAAAAGATGACGTGGTGGAGGAACTCATTGATCGGTGCGACGTCATCACCTCGGCTAGCATGGTAGGTTCGTTCAAGCCCATTCTCGACTCAACTAATAACATCATTGCAAGGAACCCAAGGGTCCAGGAGCGGTTTGATCTCCCCTATCTTCTTCGCCATGACCCTGCTCGCTGGCGAGCGGACGACGGAGACCTCGCCTTGTGCAAGTTGATGCCGCTTGATAACGATACGTGTGATGTCAAGATGCCATCGCTTAAGGGTAAGTCCTGGGCTAGCGCAAATGGAGATTGGGTTGTTTATATTGGGTACAATTGCGAGTGGGAACTTGTGAATGTGTACACTCGTCAGCGGATTCCACTTCCAGAAATCTCCGAGTGCCCTGAGGTTGAGCACACAGATGATCTACGTATGTTCAAATACGATCATGGTGACTGTCGTGTACTGAAGATAGCAATTTGTCGAGTTCCCAACCGCTCTTGGAATTACAAGAACTATCAAGTTGTTGCTATCTTCGACAAGCTAGTTGCCGTCCTTCGTGGTTCGACTGGATGGATATTACTCAAAAATCAGTTTCTATACACGAATGTGTACTGTGATGCAATTGAATATGAGGATCTTGTGTTTGCTGCCACCTCTCGTGGCACTGTTTTTGCATGGGATCCTCGTTTTTTCGGTACGTTTGTCTTCCACCGTAATTATAATTGTTTCATCCATATGCATGCGGGTTAGCAAGTTTCCCTTTACTAATTAACCTTCTTCTTGTGTTTCCAAGGTCCTGTGAACATCCCACCACCTATACTTGAAGATTTTTATAACCAAGGGGGAGATGACGATGGTGATGATCACGAGCATGAGGACGAGCAGCGTCGATATACTCTGTGGAGCCTGGCAACTAATTCCGATGGATCACCTCTTCTTGTGTGTATACAGCCCACTGATGATGTTACTGCTAAGGAAGCAGGTGTAGTCTCCCATGGTCGCACTCTACGGACCTATTCCAACACCCGTTGCATGGTATTCGGGATGGATACTAGTGTGCTAGCGCCAACTACTTCTCCCTGGCACATAATTGATAGTCTTGGAGAAAACTCGCTCTTGCTTGGACGAAACTATCCGATGATGGTGAAAGGCGATCCAACCGCTGTTGACACATTTATGAGAAGCAACTGTGTCTATACCTGAGACATTTGGGTGGTTCCCTACCCTGGTACTGATATAGTAGGCCGCTTCAGCCTGGATGATCAGTCCTGCGTTGGTCTCCAGATCGACAATGCATGGCCCGTCCCAGAGAATCACTCGTGGTTCAAAGCAAGCGTTTCCAACGCCGAGGAATGGTTGAGTTGAAGTTCATTTCATTGCTTGTTATTTGTTGTGTGGTGAAAACTTTAGTATTTATAATGTATCCTCGTTGTCGATGTGGGTTGATGACCTGTTCTATGTAATAAAGTGATATGCCTGTGATAAACTTACTAAATTTATGAATGGCTTTCGAGTCGCTTCTCTAAGTGAGTGGTGCGACGAGGCAAAAAATATTTTCCGAATACATAATTGTACGTGCATTGCAACAAGTTATCGGATGAGGACAATCAACAATTGTAATACACTATTTGTAAGTCACCTTACGAAAATTAGATTTTCCCAAAATGTTTAGGCGCCGTTCATTAAGTTTCCATCTCGATGCCCGCCCTGCCTTGTTCGCCAGCGAGCGCTTCCACCTCTGCCTTGTTGTCTCCCGTGGAAACCCCTTTCCTCCCTTTTTTTTGCTCGGGCAAGGACCAATGCATGCAGCACGTCCATGCGGTTATTAGGCAAGAAATAAAAGCGCTTTGCATGCTATGAATTACGATGGCCTGCATGGGTAGCTAAGGCTGGTCATAGTGGGGAGTAACTTAGACTAGTAACATGCATATGTTACTAGTCTATGTTACTACCTGTATCATAGGAGGTCTTATTTATTGCCATGCATGACACATAGTAGCACCACATTTATTATGTTACGGTATCTACCTATGTTACTATAACCATCTCTCTCTTCTTTAATTGCCTGCCACATAAGCATGTTTGCGAGTCCCAAGTACATGATACTACTTGTGTTACCCCACTATGGCCAGCCTAATAAGGCATCCTCTTAACTGTTGTGATTAAATGTTGTGTTTAGAAGAGAGAAATATTCTTATTTTCCACCAATCTGCTTGCACCTATGCCGTGATGCACCTTCTAATACGACTTATTCACCTAGACGGAGTACTAGCTGTTGGGGAACGTAGTAATTTCAAAAATTTCCTACGCACACGCAAGATCATGGTGATGCATAGCAACGAGAGGGGAGAGTGTTGTCTACGTACCATCGTAGACCGAAGCGGAAGCGTTGACACAACATAGAGGAAGTAGTCGTACGTCCTCCTCGCGATCCGACCGATCCCAGCGCAGTTACTCCGGCGCCTCGAGTTCTTGACACACGTACAACACGATGACGTTCTCCGGGCTCCGATCCAGCAAAGCTCTCGGGGAAGAGTTTCGTCAGCACGACGGCGTGGTGACGATCTTGATGTGTTACCGACGCAGGGCTTCGCCTAAGCACTGCGACAATATGACCGAGGTGGAATATGGTGGAGGGGGGCACCGCACACGGCTAAGGAACGATCACGTTGATCAATTGTGTGTCCAAGGGGTGCCCCTTGCCTCAGTATATAAAGGATGGAGGAGGAGGAGGCCGGCCAAGCCAATTGGTGCGGCCAAGATGGGAGTCCTACTAGGACTCCAAGTCCTAGTAGGAGTCCATCAAGAGGGGAGGAAGGGAGAAGGAAGTGGAGGAGAAGGAAAGGTGGCCGGCCCCCTTTTCCCTAGTCCAATTCGGACCAGAGGGAAGGGGGGGGGGGGGCGCAGCAGCCCCTTGGCCCTTTCTTCTCTTCCCACTAAAGCCCATCAAGGCCCATTGCTTCTCCCGTAACTACCCGGTACTCCCGAAAATACCCGAATCACTCAGAATCTTTCCGATGTCCGAATATAGTCGTCCAATATATCGATCTTTACGTCTCGACCATTTCGAGACTCCTCGTCATGTCCCCGATCTCATCCGGGACTCTGAACTCCTTCGGTACATCAAAACTCATAAACTCATAATATAACTGTCATCGAAACCTTAAGCGTGCGGACCCTACGGTTCGAGAACAATGTAGACATGACCGAGACACATCTCCGGTCAATAAGCAATAGCGGGACCTGGATGCCCATATTGGCTCCTACATATTCTACGAAGATCTTTATCGGTTAGACCGCATAACAACATACATTGTTCCCTTTGTCATCGGTATGTTACTTGCCCGAGATTCGATCGTCGGTATCCAATACCTAGTTCAATCTCGTTACCGGCAAGTCTCTTTACTCGTTCCGTAATACATCATCCCGCAACTAACTCATTAGTTGCAATGCTTGCAAGGCTTATGTGATGTGCATTATCGAGAAGGCCCTGAGATACCTCTCCGACATTCGAAGTGACAAATCCTAATCTTGAAATACGCCAACCCAACAAATACTTTCGGAGACACCTGTAGAGCACCTTTATAATCACCCAGTTACGTTGTGACGTTTGGTAGCACACAAAGTGTTCCTACGGTAAACGGGAGTTGCATAATCTCATAGTCATAGGAACATGTATAAGTCATGGATAAAAGCAATAGCAGCATACTAAACGATCGGGTGCTAAGCTAATGGAATGGGTCATGTCAATCAGATCATTCAACTAATGATGTGACCTTGTTAATCAAATGACAACTCCTTTGTCTATGGTTAGGAAACTTAACCATCTTTGATTAACAAGCTAGTCAAGTAGAGGCATACTAGTGACACTCTGTTTGTCTATGTATTCACACATGTATTATGTTTCCGGTTAATACAATTCTAGCATGAATAATAAACATTTATCATGATATAAGGAAATAAATAATAACTTTATTATTGCCTCTAGGGCATATTTCCTTCACTACCTTCACATGCTTCGCGCGTCGGGCGGGTGTTTTTACTGTAGCCATATGTTAATGTGTTCGCTGTACGTAACCAGCACCTCGAATCCTCGATACTAGTACTACTATATAGTAGGAGTAAGTAGTAGGAGTAGTAGGGTGGCATGGGCCAGAACAAGCATTCACGTCCAGGAGTACGGCACACGCCCCCACCACGACATCCATCTGACACCGTATTATTTCTTGGAGTCCGTGCTACTAGAGCAATCTCTTCAACCTCGTGGTTTCTCTAACTTCAGCCATCGCGCGGCGGGCGAGGTGCGGGTTTGCCGATAGTCGGTTTCCTTAACTGCGGTCCCACTTGTAAGGCCAACTCCAACGCACGACCCCAAATGCACCTTCGTTTTGCACGAACTCCAACGATAATTTTGACTAGAAAAGCAAGACCAAAGGAAACAAGAACCACAAGAATACATTTTACTACTCCTGTAAGTTGGATTAGTGCCTTCTCGATGCATTCATTGTTGATCTGCGGAGGCTCGATCTTGCGTGCTTCTTTCTTCTTCGAGTGTAAAGAAGTAGACGTTGCTTCCTCGCATCTAGTCTCATGTATAGCCTCTATTCTATACTAGCTAAAAGTGATAGAACATCTACTAAATTGCACTCTATCAATATATGGATGTACTCTTCTTCCCAATACAAAACCTTGCATCCATTCTACTCCCTCCGTTGCACAATACATGCCTTCTATTTGTCAAAATATATATGTATCTAGACATGTCTTAGTATATAGGTACATCCATTTTTGGATAAATGGAAGTCAAGTATTTTGGAACGGAGGGAGTACACAATAAAAAATTTAAGTTAGCACAACTAGTCTAATCCGAGAGCAGAACCGAAGATTTGGTCGGGTTCTTCCTCCTTTTGCCGACACGTGGGACATCCAGCATCCAGGTCGTGTCATGAAAGAAAATAGAGTGGTAGTTGAAGCCACGAGATGTGCATCTTGGGTTAAACTGTAAATAGAATCTTACTACTCTTGAGTAACTCCAAAAGCGGCCACCGAAGATCTTTATTGGATTTGTTTTTCATCACCAGCACGTCGAGGTGAAAGATGTGCAGGTTCAGTGGGTCCTCTTGCATTTTCACTGACATGTGGGGCCGCATGTGAGCAAACAGACGATGGGCTCCGCGCGTCCGCTGGCTGGCTGAGAAGAGAGATAGAGGTGGGCTGAGCATGGACTGCAGGAAATTTGTTCTACGTACCTTGATATAGGCTCGATATAGTGGGGTGGCATGGGCCATAACTAGCATTCACGTCTAGCAGTACGGCACACGCCACCTACACGAGTCCCATCCGACACCAATTTTCTTGGAGTTTGTGCTACAACCATCTCTTCTCCCTCCTGTTTTCTCAGCCATCGCGCGGTGGGCGGGGTGGGGGTTTGCCGATAGTCGGTTTGCTCAACTACGGTCCCACTTGTAAGTGAAAATGGAACACCGCACGCATTCCCGCTTGAGCGGCGTGCCGGACCAACCGTGTGGGGGTGCAACGCGAACATGGCAGGTTTTTCCTTTTGAACTCGTAACTTGTAAAATTTGGTTCTGCTCCATGGCGCGACCGATAGATCGAAAATAACGATTTTGCCTAGAGTAATGAGAAGTTTGGTTTTGGCGCCGTTCATGCATGGAGTACGTATGGAAATTATGAAGTTGATGCGAAAGGTAAGATAATTACTGTAGTATCATATACTACTACATGAATTTGACGGAAAGATAAAAATACATACGGATCCATCAACGTTCAACGACATCCTCATGCCCTAGTGCGCCGGGTCACCAACTGACGTGTGAGGAGCAGCGGCGTTGGCGGCGAGCTCAACGTGCTTCTAAACAGTGCCGTCCAAGGTTGCCCTGCACTCCAAGAAGGCCAGTGTCCTATCGTCCTCCTCTTGCATGTAGTAGTCCTTGTGGACAATTTGCGCGTAGACGTGGGTGATTATGTCGATGGTGTCTTGCTACGCCAGGCGCTGCGCGGCAAGCGCGACCTCGAGGTGGACATTCTCCGGCGCGACGGCGGGCAGTCACAGGGCCACCAGTGCGTCGAAGAGGTTGTTACCATAGTGCCCGTTGAGGGTGGCGGGCATCGCAAAGCCTGGGCGCGTCGGCTGGAGGCTTACGTCAAAGTCGTCCACAAGCTTCTTGATGACGGTGAACTTGTCGAGGAAACCGACGAGGACCTCGTCGAACAAGGAGGCGAAGCTGTCGTCCAAGCGGCCCCTCGCCCTAGCGGCCTCAAGCAATACTACCTGCCGGGCCGCAGGCCGGCGTCGTGGACCCTCTGGCACAGCCGGCTGATGCTCGCGCTCATCGCCTCCATGGGTCTAGCATAGCTTCTAGTCAACTGATCTTGCGATTCGAGTGATCACTCAGCCCTTGGTTAGCGTGCGTAGGTGCGTAGGATTTCGTACTACTCCTCGGCCCTCTACTGCACCTGCCTTTGGCTGTATGATAGGTGGGCCAGCCACCCCCTGGGGCCACGTGTCATTCACCCAAAGGCAGTTGCCGTATGTCAATGAAGCTGCGTCCCCTCTGTGCCGGTGCAGTATAGTCATCTCACCGGACCTCTAGTTGCGGCCAAACGAGAGAAGTTTGATGTTTACTGGTTTATTGGTCCCCTTTGCATTTTGCGCCAAGTTTTGACCTTTGATTTAACTAATAAAATGTTAGTGCATGTAAACAAAAATGTTGTGAAAGTCACCTTACGAAAACCAAATAATCCCAAAATACTTAGGCACGGTGCATTAACTCCCTCCTTGTTTCTTATTTCGTGACATATCAACCAATGAGAGATGTGGGCCGTGCATGCTTTCATTGACTTGAGACTACAAAACATGACATGCAGTGTTTAGTTCATTGCATGTAATCCTATTAGTACTCTAGTTAGCAAAAAAAAACATTAAGTTCTCTCGCCGATAGGAATAAAACACCATGTATTTATTTATAGAGGGGGTAGTACATTTTTTGTGACATGCATTACTAGATATTGCTAGTCAAACACTAAAATCCAGATGGACGTGGTAGGACTCCTAAATCCAGACGGTGGTGCTACTAGTACTAGTAGTAGTACTACCAATGTAGTAGTAGGAGTACTAGCACTATACTACCCGTTGGTCAAATTATTACGTGCTGCTCCTCACAGTGAAGTGACAAGACCCTGCGCCGGAGATGACACCTGAGTATAGGCGCCGTGTTCGGCATACCATAGTCAGCCTCACCATCTGCAGTCACTATCATCATGGCTGTAGAGCTAGCCTGCTTACAACTAGCCCTGTTCGACATAATTTCCCGTGCGTAGATGCCCGTGCATTGCACGGAACACCAAGATTGGGGGTGGACGGCTCCGGCAGCGGCCATCGCGCCAAATTTTTCCACGGCCTTCTACTGCTAGATGTGGTGGGGAGGAGATGAGGCTGATTGTGAGAGACAAGGAGTTGTTTGTAAATAGGGAACAAGTGCGGGCATCTTTTTGCAAAATGGAGAAGCTTGGTTTGTATGCGTCAGATCTAGATCTGACGGCTATTGTGAAAGATGGGAGGCACAACATCATCACCAACTCAGGACCTGTTTGATTCACAGGATTTTGAAAACGCAGGAATAGGACACGGCAATATTACAAGTTTCAAACTGATATTACAAATGTTAGGAGTAATTATGCACCTACGAAGAGGGAATTACTAGGAAGTTTACGTAAGAACTTTCGTTACTTTAGGTGGATGCAGCATTATCATACAAACTAAAATCCACTGCCCTGACAAGTCACTAACGGGAAAATAAGTTTTCGAGTCTCTGGCCACTTGATGTTTCAAAAACAAATTCAGCTTCTGCGGAGACTTTGTCATTTAGGCTTAGACGCTTGTGGTGATTAGCACACCATTCATTATTGCGCCAGAGAACGCCAAACCTTATTACCTTGAGCACACTTTCCTCCAGAACAAAGAACCTGGCCAATTTAATCTCAGATGTGCTGCCTCGATAGTCGATCAAATCAATTTCTGTAAGATGGAGATCAAGGCATTCGATGAGATTGTTATAGTGCAGCACATTTTTCACTTGCGGGTCTTTTTTTATCTGCAAAAGAAGAGAACATATTAGAGCAGCTGGCTGCATAAGATTGCCGTGTTATCAAGAGGTACCAATATCATTCGCTCATAGGATAGGGTTGGCTGGCTAGTGATATTTTTTCACTCACTCTCTCTCTCTCTCTCTCTCTCTCTTTCTGTTTCCTCTCATTTAACTAGGAGCACGTGAAGAGCCTGGGCATTTGTTGCCTTCCACTATGTGGCCGATGCCATATTTCGCAAAAGTATGCCACATAACACGCATTGATGTCAAATAAAAAAGATTTTGGCACCGCTCTCGCGATGTGAGAGAGTTGGCACCGCTGTGCACACAGACCCACATGTATAAACAAATCAATCAAACCAACTACACCAGCCTCTCACTCTCCCAAAAAAGTGTTTTTTTATTGCCTCAGTCCTCTCTCTCTTCCACGCAGTGTTTTTTCATTGCGTGAGTTAATTTGGCACCGGAGCAAAGTAGGTGATCCAGATTGGGACACCAGGTGAGCAATGGAGGGGCATCGATGCCAAATGCATCACAAGTGAATTTGGCACATGTTTTGGCCTACATAGCCCACTTTTGTAATGCTACCTCGTATTTAGTATAAAATTTTGACCATAGATTTACCTAAGAAAATGCCAATGCATGTCACTAAAAATTACACCATTTGAAATTATGTTCAAATACGAATCCAGCGATATAGTTCTTAGTGACATGCATTAACATTTTTTCAGTTAAATCTATGGTCAAATTTTGATACTACAAAATTGGAAGAGTAAACCAGGACGGAGGTAGTACTTGCTCTTAGGGTAACCATAAGTTACTTTCCACTATGACTAGCCTAGGCTACTATAGTAGTACAACATAAAAACGATGCAGGTGATCACGTGAGAAAAAAAAACTAAAAACATTTCTTTCGGTGCAGTGCGTAGATGCAGTTTTGAACACTACACTTGTGATCGTAATTTGGGAAAATTATGAAAAAATTGAGCTACGTTGTGATTACCGTTTACTTATAGGAAAGAAGTTTCACCTCGATGAGTAGCTTCTCCGTGCACGGAAAGCATGTAAGGAATCCAACAACTTGATCCAGATTGGGGGCGATAGATTTTAGTGCTAAGATCTTCACTGTGCGCATGGACTGGGTCAAGCTTGTGGGAATCATTTTCTGGAAGACGGTCGTAAATACATCAAGAAGAAATTTAAAAATGTGAATTTCAAGAAGACGGAGAAGAAGATGAGTGTTGTACCTGAACGATTACGGATCCAATAAAGAGTTCAGAGAATTTGGCAGACGAGTACACCAACGCTGTCAATTTCGGCCCGTCAATGACCCTGATTTTTGTTGGACCTTCTAGATCCGATACAAGCAATCTCTCAAGGAAAGGCACATTCTCAATGACCATAACATGGAACAGCTGGAGTGATCTGTTCCCAATTGATGTCTTGTTGCGGGGCCAACAAGACACATAAATCCATCGGAGATTCGTGGAGGCGATGTGGAGGCGAATGAACCCGTGGATCTGCTCAAGACGAAGGTACTCGAGCGCAGTACAGCTGCGGAGTAGGTGCTCCATAGCCTTCTTCGAGATGACAACGCCGAAGAGGTCGAGCTGCTTGAGTTGAGGGAGAAGAAGAGCGGGCGCGGCATTAATCTGGGGAAGATAGCAGGAGTTGAAGCTGGCGCGGTGTAGTGTTGGCGTGAGGCGGAGCGCGGACGGCGGCAGATAGCGACATCGTCCAGCTTCAAAGCTGAGCTCCTCGAGCTGATCTAGGGCGGGGGATAAGAACCACTCGTCGAACTTGGGTTGGACCTTGCAGTTGGTACTGAACATGCGGATGTCAAGGCGTTTGGCTGGCCCAGGGTGCGATGAAAGGATCTTGGAGACTGCGGCCATGCGTTTGCAATCCCCGTCGCAGAGGCAGCAGCGCCAGAGGGTGAGGTTGAGGGGGACGCAGCGCCAGAGGGGGCGCCACCGCCAGGACAGCAGGGCGGTCCGCATGGCAGATTTGGCGGGGAGGAGGCCGATGATGACGAGCAGCATGTCGTCGGGGAGGCTGCTGATGAAGTCCAGGCTCGCCGGATGCAGTTTTAGCTCGAGCCGCCTCCGCTTGTTAGCCGCCTCGCCATCCATCTCAACCGGCGGCGACGCCGGTGTACACGTGTGCTGGTGTGTGTTGTGTGCTGGGTGTGCGCGAGTGCGTCCTTCTGTGCATGCCGCCGCGCAGTGGTGAATTGTGCGCGAGTGCGTCCTTCGCGCTCAAGAAGTTTGTCCTCAATGCGCCCTCAATTTACTAGCGTGCGGGGTGCTACCCCGAGTGGTTTCAACTTTGTTTACTTCACTGCGTGTCAGATGGGCCTCTAGTTTACTTATTTTCACCCACTGCCACATGGGCCAGCACACGAAGATACAGAACACGAGCTGACAAGGCAGCATGTGGATTGGTTGACCGGTCAACTAAACAATATACAGAGCTATACGCTGACACAGTGAGCGTATAATCCGTCGGTATAGAGAGTTCGAGTGAGAGGGGAGGCCCATGAGAGATAGCAGAGAGAGAAAGAGCTACTCCCTCCATTCGATAATGTAGTTCCAACATTTTTTTAAGTCAAACTTTTGAAACTTTGACCAAGTTTATAAAGAAATTACTTATATCTACAATACCAAAGATAAATGATAGTATGAAGTAAGTACATGTTGTGATGAATCTAATGATCGTTCCAGATGTAAATGTTTTTCTCCACATATACCTGGTCAAACTTTTATGAGGTTTGACTTTTCAAAACATCCATATGCTTATGGACGTGACAGAGTCCCTAACAAGAGAGAGAGAGAGAGAGAGAGAGAGAGAGAGAGAGAGAGTGAAAAAAGTGTGTGTGCGTGTGTGAAAGAGACATGGACAACACACGATAAAAGTAGAGAAAAAGCGTGTGTGTCTTATGCAAACATATCACACATGCATCTTCGACAACGGAGGCAAGGTGAGGAGATAGTGTGTGGTTGTTTGGAACCGAGAGATCAAGACCCCTAGCACGTGGCCAAGAGGGGTCTGACAAACAAGGGAGAGAGGTCGAGAGAGACGTACGGAGAAAATGCAGGCATGGGGAGGAGAGAGTGTATGTCATAGAGAGATCCCCTGGAGATCGTGATGGGACTACATGGGTGGGAGATCGAGTGACAAGGTGTTTGCGTGATAGAAGATGCCCCGAGAGATATCGAGATAGACGTATGGATGGAAGGAGACAATACGTGTGTTCCTGATGGCTAGTAAGAGATAATCATACTTAGGAGGGGGGGAGTGCTTGCGCCTATGATGGATTGAGGTATTATGGTACTTAGGGGGGTGCGTGTCACATGGAGAGAGAACAACGACGGAGAGTGTTGGATGGGTCTATATGTATAGCGTGAGCGAGACATGTGTATGTGTGAACCAAGGAGATATAAGGCCAGTTTGGCTTGCGTCCTAAGCATATTTTGCCTGGCCTGGGGTTGTGGCTGGATTTCATGCACGCTTGTTTGGTTGCTACCCTGTGAAAAAGAAAGCCCGCCTGGCCTGGGTTCCCTTGCACTTTAATTAGCCTGGCTGAACTCCAGACACTGCAAGTAGCCTGGCCCAGGCGACCGATTTCGAACGCCTGGCCGTGCCTGGTCGTGTGGCCACGAGGCTAACAGCAACATGGATGGATATTAGCATTAAATAATTGATGCATGGATTGATTGATGGGACGTTGATGCTTTGCCTGGCCCAGGCATGAACAAAACGCTTCAGCACCACACAAGCCTGGCCAGGCAGAAATATTTTACATCTCACGTCCACACCAGGCAATACCGGCCATCAAGGCATGAGGGTCAGGTCACGAACCAAACTGACTAATAAAGTTTGAGAGAGATTGAGGAGCCCCGATAAGGCTGAGTGGTGCGTCAGATAGCTGAGAGGGAGAAAGAGATATTCCATCCGCTCGATAATGCAGTGCATGTAAATTTTTTAGAAGTCAAACTTTGGAAACTTTGATCAGGTTTACGCAAATGTTATTTATATCTACAATACCAAAGATACATCATACAAAACTAAATCTCATGGTGAATCTAATGGTATATGTTTGCCGTACTAGATGTAATTCTTTTTCTCCACGTACATGGTCAAACTTTGTGATGTTTGACTTTTCAATAAATCTGTATGCTATGGACCGAGGAGAGTGCCTCAGTCGAGACAGATCAAGTGCGTGTGAAGGAGAATGAGTAAGTGTGCAAAAAGAGTATGTGTGTGAAACAGAAAGTGACAGCAAATGATAAATTAGAGAGAGAGAGTGTGTTTTTTCGTTTCTTATGCGAACATATCACGCATGCATCTCCGAGATAGAAAAGCGAGGCGAGGAGATACACGAAGATAGCTAGTGTGTGATTGTTTGCAATGGAGAGAGACACCCCCGTAGCACATGTCCAATAGAGGTGTGGCCAACAAGGAACAAAGGTCGAGAGGGACACATGGATGGCATGGACGCATGGGGAGGGAGAGAGGGTGTGTTTGTGATAGAGAGATCCCGTCGAGATCATGAGGGGACTATATGGGTGGGAGATCGAGGGAGTGCGTGCGCGATAGAAAGATGCCCCGAGAGAAATTGAGATAGACCATGCACATGTTTGTGATGGAGACTAAGATTAGCTAGTCATATACATATAGGGGGGACTGCATGTGCCTACAATTGAGTGAGAGACCATCATACTTGGCTAGCTGGGCATGAGATTGTGTGTGTGCGCGTGTGAGATGGAGAGAGAACGAGGGGGAGAGATAGAGTTTTAGATGGGCCTATCGAGTGCGAGTGAGATATGCATGTGTATGTGTCACCCAGGTGGCTGGAGAGTTTGAGAGAGGGGGGAAGAGCTCCGAGACGACATAGTGTGCGTGAGAGAGTTACAGGCAAAGAGGCAAGGAATCTGTGTGCGTACGATGAGTGCACCCAAGATATCTAGCTTGGACTAGCTAGAGTATCATACATAGTATGCGAGAGAGACCTATAGATGGTGTATATATGCATGCGAACTAGAAAGACCCCCCCCCCCACACACACACACAAAGAGAGAGAGAGAGAGAGAGAGAGAGAGAGAGAGAGAGAGAGATGGAGAGAAAGGGAAAGGGACCAACAAGGTTTTTGTGTCGGATGCGTGCGGCAGAATTGAAGATTGTCGGAGAGAGAGAGAGAGAGAGAGAGAGAGAGAGAGAACAGGAGTCCGGGAGAGGGGGAGGTCGCGTTTTATGCATCAAAGACTGATATAAACCATGTTTCGATATAAACTTGCATTCAAATATTTAAATTGGAGAACATGTTGTCTGCAATCCACACATGAACGGATATATGCGTATATCAAACAAGTTCATTAATTTGACTTTCAACATGTTCATGGAGTACTATAATACTGTACAACATGCTACTCGATTGAGGTGTTCAAGTTTGGATTTACTTCACTATTTTGACCTACTGAACGAGCTATTTCATTGAATCGAGATATTTCATTTTGGGTTTGATTTGCATTTTTGAGTGGGTCAACTATTTGTCATATAGTAAATCGCTAGCAACGAGCATGTAAAAACACATTACTCCCGAGCATCATTTCTCCATCTAAAAAAGAAGTGGCAAGCTAATATTTCAAAATTTGATCCGAATCGACTTGGTAAGGTAGACGTGGATGCTCGTTCTCCTAAAATATGAACGAACCGTTAAACATCCTCTCTGCTCGGTGGTATTCGCCCAAGCAAATAAATGGGAGACGCAAAATTACCGTCCTATGTGGGACACGCATCAATTGGCCCGTTGTACATCGAGGGTGGGTTCATAACTTCATCCAAGCGTGCCTTCTCCTTGGCCGAAATGACATGTGCCGAATAATTCATAAACCATGGTCGGCAAAACACGCTCTCCTCGCCCGAAATAGCTCGCGCCCACTATTTCAAAACACGCTCTCCTCGCCCGAAATCGCTAGCGCCCACTATAGTTCAAAACACGCCCTCCTCGCCCGAAATCGCTCCCGCCCACTATTTGCGGAGAAGCAAAGTTACTCTACTATCCCCGACCCTCAGTACACAGACCCAAGCCGAGAAGCCTATAGGCAAGGGTAGAACTGTAACTCCCCCTCACATTTCAGAAAAATGCGTCCGTAAGACATGGTTCCACTCCCCTCCCAATTCCCCCTCGCCCGCCCCCATTCATACCTCGTGGGCGCCAAATCACCTTCTCCCCGGGAAGCTCCCTTCTCCCGAGCCGCGAAACCTCAGCCCCACCTCCATGGCGCCCCCACCGTACCAATTTCACAGCCGCCCTCCTCCCTAATCCCGGAGACGCTGTCCATTTGCCGTCGTGCACTGGGTCGTGTGCCTCTTACTCCGTGCTGCTGGTGCTGCCTCGACGACGGCCGCGTGAACCGTACCAGAGCCGATTCACCCCCGCCGTTGTTCACGGTGCCGGAGCGGCTTCAACTTCGGATCCATCCAGAGTCCTGGCGCTGCTTCGGCGTAGCCGTCGACCGTCGCGACATCGCTCTTTCACTGCCGCCGGTCGCCACCGCAACCGCGCCGGCCTCACCGACTCGGCAGCTGGACCTGCCTACTTCACCATGCCGCCAGATAGGTCGCACCCTCATCTCAAATCACTTTACTTAGGCGTCAGTTGTTTGAATTTTTATTCTGGGCCAATCGATTTGTAATGGGAAGCAGCACCCCTCGAGGCGGTGGAGCTCCTAGGCTGCCGGTTGGCTGGTGTCTAACGTAAGGGTGCGGGGCCGCAAGTTCGCCGCGGAAGCAGCGCTTAGATGGCTATCTTTTAGAGTTGCGTGGGTTGAAGGTACTGCCGCCGCCGGATCTGGATGACAGGGAGTCTTTGTGGATTGGCCCTGGGGCGGCGCAACCATGTCAGTGCGGTGGGGCGGGGAGCGGGGTTTTGGCCGGGGCCACGGACGGCGGAGGCAGGCTGCTCTGCCGTTGGTCGCTGGCTCTTTGGGGAAGATTCCGAACAGTGCCAGCCGGGAGGCACAAGACGGCCAGCCATCCGGCGTAGATCGGACAGTACCAAAATAAAATAAAATTGTGTGACCCCAATTTAGTCTTTAGTCAACAGACGTGTGACCACTCTCATACCTTGCTGTTGATCTCTTAGTGTATTTCCTCAAATCAAAGAGATATGTCATTCTTAACATTATGCGTTATCTGCATCTTCAGACACACCGTCTTCCGACTCACCGCAGCTGCTCCAACAAGGGAAGCATACACCAAAAGGGAGCTATAGTCCCCACTCAATAGTTCCCTGCATCGAATGCGCGTGCCCGACATGCACAACCACAACAACTGCAGGGCCATTGACAAGTCAGCACATGATGCTCACTCCTATGGATGGCAGCCAGATAGGTTGTACCCTCATCTTGTGTGCAACATTTATGGCTTTGTTATTCATCTAAGCATGGAAAATAGATCATCACATTTCATTGTATATTCATGCTGATCTCTTACGGGTCTTGTTCAGGAGTTAACGTTGCTCCATAGTTCAGCTAAGATACTTGTTCTTTAGGTAACACTGTTCCATAGTTATCATCCATCAGCCAATGCTACCCCACAGGTTGGTGATTATAGTATTATACCACTTCCAGTATTTCCTACGTTGTTCTTTAATACTTTTGTGTGCCATCTAGTTAATCTCGAGTACAAACGATACATATTCTGTAGCTTTCATCTGTGTTCTCCCTTTAGTTTATGAGACCTGTTGCTGCTAGTTAACCCTAGTCCTACTATTTATGTCGTCTCCTACATGCACTCATTACATAAATCTAACTACTAGTTGTCTTCCATGCATGTCAGATATAATTGCACACACTGATATATTCACAAGAACCTCACGGAGCAATGTAAAGGCCAATAAACTTGATGTCAATGATACCCAATATGATGGAACATGTAAAGGCAGTTCTTCAGAAGACTTGCAGAAAGATGATGAATCATCTTCACCCCACAAGGTCCTTGCTCTAACTTGGCCTGTGATATGGGTACAACATGCATATAATGTCCTGGAGTGTATCTACTCTGTTGCAATGCCATGTGCTTAGCATGCTAATCATGCATGTAAATATGTCATGCCTTCCTGTTTTTCAGTACCTATTCCATTCATGATAACATGTTTTCAAATTCAAGTATTGTCATTCTACTCTATCGCAATGCCATCTGCTTAATTTGGACATCATGCTTCTGAATATCTTATGCATTGTTATTCATCAGTATGTACTTCATCTATCTACCATGCCATGTTATTTTACATTGAAGTGTTGTTCTAGTGCTCTATTGCAATGCCATCTTATTTTCCCAATCATACACGTGTATGTTGCCTTAGTTATTTCTGTACGTATTCCGCTAGCATACAGTTTTACATTCAACTAGTGTTTTTTTGCTGTGTTGTCCTATCGTATCCCTAGCTCTTACACCATACTCCCTCCATCCGGATTACATGTTGCCGAAATGGATAAAAAAGGATGTATCTAGAACTGAAATACGCCTAGACCCATCCATTTTTTTCCGGATGGAGGGAATACATGTCAATATGTCTTGCCTTTCTATTCTTCAGCACCTATTCCATCTCTCTGCTGCCGCATGTTTTATAATTAAAGCACCATTCTTCTATACAAGGCATGCAAGGGGAAGACGACTATGTTAGAATCTGAAGGGTTACAAACAAGGCCTTTGCAAAAGATCCAAATGCCAGGAGATAATAAACCAACTCCAGCTTTTATAGATACTGCTCCAGCACAGAGAAACCCAACTCCTACTAATAATAAGCACATTCAAGTGGCCAAAGAACTAGTCCGCTCTAGTCCAGCAAAAATATGTCAACTCAATTCTAAGAAGCGTGTGCTTATCCTTGCATCATGAAATTTTATAGCATGCTGATCATATTTTCTACATGTTTCTTACCCATCTCTCTTTTACAAAATAAGCTTAACAGATAGAATATTTTCTGCAATGGTATCGTTTATGAGGAAAGATTCTTGCAGGAATTCTCTGTGCTCCAATGTAGATGTAAGTACATGTTGTATATAGGGCTACAAAAAAAGCTCGAGGCTCGTGAGCCACTCGAGATCGACTCGTTTTTTAACTCGACTCGAGATCGACTCAAAAAGAAACAAGCTGAGTTTGAAAACGTTATGTAGCTCGACAGAGAAACGAGCCGATCTTGAGCCAATGTTGGCTCGCTCGATTTTAGCTCGATAGCTCGACATATTATCATTATGTTAAATGATCATGTCATATATTAAATGGAAATAAGATAATTTATTACCATATATGTTGTCCACAATTTTTCTTCATTTTATTTACCAATGAACATGAAAACTTAATTAAGTGCAAAGAAGATTTAGGCCTAATTCTGGCGCGTGGTCGACTATGTGTTAAATATCCTATATTTTTGACAAAGGTTTCCAGCATATTCACCTTAATTTTTTGTTTTTCGTCCATAGATTTATAATTTTTACCATCTCATTTAGCTTGAAACTAGCTCGAGATCGACTCGAGCTCGTTACAAGCTGAGCACAAGTCATGTTCTACAGCTCGACCATGAGCTTCACTCAGTTTGAGCTCGCTCGAATTTTCATATGAGTTGGGCTGAGCCAACTCCAACTCGCTCGAGCTCGACTCGTTTGCAGCCCTAGTTGTATATCACTATATTTTTACATCAGCATGTATTTTGTTAATCAGCGTGAATCCAACCTTTATCTAATCTAAATTTAGTTGTAGCAAAATGTATGATTAAAGGCCACAATGTTGATTTTTGCAAGGAAACTGCCTGGTAGTTTTGCATCCTGAGCTGCATGAGTGTACTATATCATATCAGTGGGTTTGAATACTTTGGTTCTGCAGTGGATTTTTCAGTGTTTTTTTACTGTGTTGTCCTGTTGTATCCCTAGCTCTTACATCATACTCCCTCCGTCTGGATTAAATGTCGCAGAAATGGATAAAATTGGATGTATCTAGAACTGAAATACGCCTAGACCCATCCATTTATTTCCGGATGGAGTGAATACACGTCAATATGTCATGTCTTTCTATTCTTCAGTACCTATTCCATCTCTGCTGTAGCATGTTTTATAGCTGAATCACCATTCTTCTATATAACGCATGCAAGGGGAAGACGGCTATGTTAGAATCTGAAGGGTTACAAACCAGGTCTTTGCAAAAGATCCAAACGCCAGGAGATAATAAACCAACTCCATTTTTCATAGATACTGCTCCAGCACAAAGAAACCCAACTCCCACTGATAATAAGCAGATTCCAGTGGCCAAAGAACTAGTCCGCTCCAGTCCAGCAAAAGAATGTCAACTCCATTCTAAGAAGCGTGTGCGTATCCTCGCATCATGAAATTTTGTAGCATTCTGATCATATTTTCTACATGTTTCTTACCCGTCTCTCTTTTAGAAAATAAGGTTAAACGATACAAGACTTCCTCCATTGGGATCGTATTCGAGGAAAATATCTTGCGGGAATTCTCTGTGCTCTAGTGCTGATGTAAGTACCTGTTGTATATCACTATATTTTTACATCAGCATGTATTTTGTTAATCAGCGTGAATCTAACCTTTATCTGATCTAAAATTAGTTGTAGCAAAATGTTAAAGGCGCCAATGTTGATTTTTGTAAGGAAAACTGCCTGGTAGTTTTGTGTACTGAGCTGCATGAATGTGCTATCTCATATCACGCACATTACTGAATTGTAGTGCTTCCCTGGTTGCCCATTCATTCATTGTGTCAATGTTGCTTTCGTATTACCTTACCTGGCTGATGATAGCTGTGCCATATTGTGTTAATTTGGTGTAGGCTAGTTGCCCAAACGTTCGTTGTGTCAATGTTGCTTTCCTATTATCTGACTTGGCCAATGATAGCAATGCTAGTGTGTTAATTTTGTGTAGGCTGCTGAAGATAAGAAGACAAACTCTGAAAACAGCAAGGCAACCCCATTGTTTCTTTCCAGTAAATCTAGGCCAGGTAATATGGCAATAACTCATGATTAATATGTTTGGTTCCCGTCCTAATTTACGTTATGATGCAGTGGTCAAGACACTCTCCACTATCAATAATACAAGCCTGCCAAAATCGCCATCTCAATCTATTCAATATCCTCTGTCTCGAATGCAACGGAATAAATGTATGTTTGTGAACCAATTAATGGTTGAAGCAATGATGGAAATGGTGGATGAATCAGAGGTGCAGAGTCGTGCGACACAACAACTAATCAATGTTTTCAGATACAGTGTGGCAAAGCAGCAAGAACTTGCGCACATGCTTATGGGCATCATCTGTGCTGAGGTTGCAGATTGTGACATTGTAGATGGTTAGGTTCTGCTCATTTATTTGCACTGGCATCAATCTTTGATTGCCTAGTGGATGTAATTTCCTGTAATATATTCTGGATGTGCAACGTTATTCCCTGTATGTCGTACCTTTGCTCGTCGTAATGGGCTCAAATTATCTAATTTAGCCTAAAGACATGAACGAACTTTAGTGGGCCCATTGAGTTAATGGGTCGTTACTAGGCCGAAAGTTAATGGTCGGCCCTCTTACCTCCCGGGTCGTTAACAGGCCAACATCGAAGCGGGCAACAGGTGGCCTCAATTTATTTCTTGGGCCGTTAACAGGCCGTTACTAAGTTTGGGCTACATATGGCCCAACTATACTGTAGGCTTTTAGCAGGCCGAAAGAGACAGCGGGCTTGTATTGGACCATGAAGAGCATGGGCCGCTAAGAGGCCGAAAGTCAGGTCGTATTGTAAACGGCCCAACTGTGTTGTGGGCCTTTAGCAGGCCGAAAGAGAAACCGGGCTGGTATTGGACCATGAAGGGCATGGGCCGTTAAGAGGCCAAAACTAAGGTCCGACTACAAATGGCCCAACTCATTTATGGTCCGTTAACAGGCCAAAAGGCACACAGGGCCGGGAATTGACCCAACACTTAAATGGGTCGCTAAAAGGCCAAAACTCAGGTCCGACTACAATTGGCCCAACTGATTTATTGGTCGTCAACAGGCTGAAAGTGACACCGGCCAGAAATTGGCCCAACACTTAAATGGGCCACTAAAAGGCCGAAACTCAGGTCTGACTACAAATGGCCCATCAGATTTATTGGCCGTCAACAGGCTGAAAGACACACCGGGCCAGAAATTAGCCCAACATTTAAATGGGTCGCTAAAAGGCCGAAAGATGTACATCCTGAAAATTGGCCCATCCATTAAATGGTCCGTTAACAGGCTGAAATCTCATCAGGCCGATATTGCGCCCAAGTATATAGCGGGCTGTTAACGGGCTCGAACTGACGATGGGCTGCAATGGTGTCAAATCTTTAATGGGCTGAATTGGCACATCTCGTATGGGCCGTGGGCTTAAATGGACCTGACACAAGTAGGCCTTATATGGGTCGGCCTACTAATTTTTACGGGGCCGGCCTTTTTCACCGGATTGGGCCACTGTTGGGCCGTGCCACGTGTCGACATATCATAGGCGCCTATCAGACCCACTGACGAGCTGACACGTGTTTCGTCCGGCCAATAGGAATTTTACACGTGGAATTTTCCCATTGGTCGGGGCTGTTAACAGGTTATCGGATCCAAAACCCGACCCGATAGCTTAATGGCGTTCCGTTACGGTGGATGCCACGTGTCGGTCACCCTTGACGAAAGCACTTCTGTGATGCACGATTTATCGTCATGGAAGTGGACACTTCCGTGATGATAATTTTGGTAATGTCATGGAACACTTGTACGACATCACAGGTATGACTATCTTGATTCTGTCATAAATTTGTCATGGATGTACATGCATGACAAAAAAAGCGACCTACTGTGACAAACACGTATCATCACGGAAGTGTATTTTTTTGTAGTGATGGTAGCCCTTACGACACTCATGACCCGCTTCTGCGCGGGAGAAGACAGCTGGCTAGCTCGCAGCAATAACATATCAAAGAGCCCTGGTACTTCGGATACCAAGGATAGCAACGGCAGGTCACGTCGCAACAAACACAAGCGCCGCAACAACAGCGACAACACCGAAGATACGACAGTCAATGCTAGATTCAGAGGCTCTAAGCCCGGTCAGCGGAAAAAGCCATTCAAAAGAAGCACTCCGGGCCCGTCCAGTTTGGACCGCATACTCGATCGCTCGTGTCAAATACACAGCACCCCCGACAAGCCAGGCAACCACACCAACAGAGATTGTTGGGTGTTCAAGCAGGCCGCCAAGTTAAACGCTGAAAACAAGGACAAGGGGCTGCATAGCGATGACGAGGAGGAGCCCCGGCCGCCAAACACCGGAGGACAGAAGAGGTTCCCCCCACAAGTGCGGACGGTGAACATGATATACGCAACCCACATCCCCAAGAGGGAGCGGAAGCATGAGCTAAGGGATGTACATGCGTTGGAGCCAGTCGCCCCAAAGTTCAACCAATGGTCCTCCTGTCCAATCACCTTTGATCGCAGGGACCACCCCACTAGTATTCGTCATGGCGGATTCTCCGCACTGGTCCTAGACCCAATCATCAACGGATTTCACCTCACTCGAGTCCTTATGGATGGCGGCAGCAGCCTGAACCTGCTTTATCAGGACACAACGCGCAAAATGGGTATAGATCCCTCGAGGATCAAACCCACACAAGCGACCTTCAAAGGCGTCATACCAGGAGTAGAGGCCCATTGCACAAGCTCAGTCACACTGGAAGTGGTCTTCGGATCCCCGGATAATTTCCGAAGCGAGGAGTTAATCTTCGATATAGTCCTGTTCCGCAGTGGCTATCATGCACTGCTCGGGCGAACCACATTCGCAAGATTCAATACGGTACCGCATTATGCATACCTCAAGCTCAAGATGCCAGGACCTCGGGGGGTCATCACAGTCAATGGAAACACAGAGCGCTCTCTCCGAATGGAGGAGCACACTGCGGCCCTCGCAGCAGAAGCGCAAAGCAACCTCTCAAGGCAATTCACCAGTTCGGCGATCAAACACCCGGACACCTTCAAGCGTGCCCGGAGTAATATGCAACAAGACCGCCTAGCACGTTCCGAGCTCGCATAGCAATGCGGCCCCAACCCCAGCCCCAGCCAAACGGCAAAATCCGTGCCACGCTTACATAATTACACATTAAAAATACCATGGGCATAGGTGGGGGTGGGGGCACGAATACGGCACGCCCAAAAACGCGGCTCAACCGCACTAGGGGCTCCCCGTTTTTTTATTTTTCTCTCTTTCAGGATTCGACTCTCTGGAAACCCCGTCTCGCAGTACAATTGCCCGACACACGATACAACAACCAAGGAGGCAGAAAGCTATGTCGCATCATGGAATTCCCAGGTGGTCTCTGATAATGAGCGAAATACCTGCTTTAAATACCATTCCGCAGCTTTCCCTTGGAGGGGACATGTCAAATAGTCCTGTTTTTGCTTATCGCATTACTTGTATCATTATGCTTCAATGCACCTTCTTGAATAAACAATGCATAGCACTAGTCTATTACTGCATTCCTTATTCCTTCTTTTTCATATATATATATATATATATATATATATATATATATATATATATATATATATATATATATATATGTTCATTCATGACATTCAGCACCTGTACACTCTGGTACGGCCAATACGCCGGGGGCTTAAATGTACCCCATAATACGGCATGAGAAGTCCGAACACTTTCGACAGTGTGGCACCCCGAACTTATAGCATTATATGCATTAGCTCCGAATCATGTCTTGGGTCAATAGTTGGGTTTGCCCGGCTCCCATGTTTTGGTACCTTACGTTCCGTTATATCAGCTAAGGTAGCACTGGGAGAACTACTGCGATTTGTGCCCCGGTTCAGCTGGGCAAGCACCTCAGTAGAGAAAGCTAAAACTGACTGTCATGATAAGGCGAGAGCTGGTCGCTGTTCGAGAGGTCTCGAGTCCCTAAAGACTTATGCCGCTTAGAGCGAGGAGTTAGCTTTGTCCGTCTTAGGCGTGTATAGCGCCCTGAATTCGGCCTTCCGGATACCAGGGGCTTCGCCAAAATTTAAAATTATAGAATTCTCTGGCTAAGTGAGAGTGATAAAGCATTATAGTCTGATTGCCTTGTTCGTTGCGCTGAGCACCTCCCTCGAAGGACCCAAGAATGGGAAAAAAAGTGCTCAGATTTACCCCGAACACCCCAGCACTCGTGGCATGGGGGCAGAAGCCAACGACTCGCCATCTCTCAAATTTGATAAAGAGCCGCACAGAAGGTAATATTTTAAATTCAAACGAGCGTTGCATAGCGCATATGAACAAGTTTTGATAATACAGGATCACACGAGCAAGTTCACTCAAATATTACATCTTTTGAACACTCATCCGCCATAAGGCGGGCACCCTTCAGGACACCCTCATAATACATCTCAGGGTGGCGATGCTCCTTGCCCTGCGGCGGTCCCTCCTTCACCAGCTTCTCAGCGTCCATCTTTGTCCAGTGTACTTTAACACGGGCAAGCGCCCTGCGGGCGCCCTCGATGCAGACGGACTGCTTGATGACTTCCAACCGAGGGCAGGCATCTACAAGCCGCCTCACCAGCCCGAAGTAGCTCACTGGCATGTCATCTCCCGGCCATAGCCGAACTATAAGACCCTTCATGGCCTATTCGGCCGCCTTATGGAGCTCGACCAATTGCTTCAGCTGGTCGCTTAGGGGCACCGGGTGTTCGGCCTCAGTATACTGAGACCAGAACACCTTCTCCGTCGAGCTCCCTTCCTCGGCCCGGTAGTACTTTGCGGCATCCGACACGCTGTGGGGCAAATCTGCAAATGCTCCTGGAGAGCTCCGGACTCGGGTAAGTAACAAGTAATTTACTTTCACATGCTTGCTTTGCATAATGAATGCCTTACCCGCCGCTATCTTCTTCATCGCCTCAATTTCCTGGAGGGCCTTTTGGGCTTCAGCCTTGGCATGCTTTGAGCTCTCGAGGGCCGTGGCAAGCTCGGACTCTCGCGTCTTCGAGTCAAGCTCCAAAGTCTCGTGCTTCTTCACGAGAGCCTGGAGCTCTTGCTGCACCTCGCCCACCCGTGCCTCGTGCTTCTTCCGCTCGGTGTACTCTGTGGCCGCTTTGTTTTCGGCCTCGGATAGCGCTTGCTTCAGGGTCGCCACTTCGGTCATGGCCCCTGGCACATTCATGATGATCCTATTATTTTGCAACCACATCTTTATATATATATATGTATAGACAAGGTTTTACTTACCTTTGTTCTCCTCGAGCTGCCTCTTGGCAAGGCCGAGCTCTTCCTCGGACCACTCGAGGTTCTGCTTCAGTGTGGCGACCTCCGCAGTCAGTGCGGCAGAGGTCAGCAGCGAAGCCTGCATACGCATATAGACATACTTATATTAGACTCCTGCAGATATTATTTGATCCTCTATTCGGCTTTTCTTTGTGAACACCAAACAGAGCATCAAGGGCTACTGTCTATGCGGTAATATTTTCCTATATTTTAAATACTTACCTCAAAGCCTGTTAGAAGGCTGGCACAGGCTTCAGTCAATCCGCTCTTGGCGGACTGAACCTTCTTGATCACCGCACTCATAATAGTGCGGTGCTCCTCGTCGATGGAAGCGCCGCTAAGCACTTCCAGCAAATTGTCCGGTACCTCCGGATGGACGGAGGTCACCGGCACGGGCGGCTTGCCCCTCTTGGCAGGGGCCGCCTACCGGAGTCCGGAACCACTGGAAGTTTTGGCATGGTGTTCGGCTGAGGGCCGAACTTGGAGCCCTTGGGAGTCTTGCTCCCCTTGCGCCTAGAGTCCGGAAGGTCGCCTTGAGGCGCCTCCTGGACCACCTCCCCTCGACTTGGTGCCCTTTGAGAAAACACCTCGGCGTTGTCCGTAGGGCGAGGGGAGGAGGCGGTCGGAAGTGAATAGCTATTCATATCCGACGACTCCAAGGAACCGCTCGACAAAGATACGTCGATACGGGCTCGGGGCGGACTGCATGATCATGTTCGGCATTAGGAGAAGTCGTGCAATAAAAGTATGCTATGAGTTACTCTGGTATCTGAGTACTTACGACTTCGCCAGGGGCTTGGCCCTGAGTGACCACTCGCCTCCGCTGTCGGCGGCGGTGGTAGAGTAGTCCGGAAGGAGAGTCCTTCCCTTCTTGGACCCTCTGGCCTCCCCGGTTGGGACGGCCTTCCTTTTCTTTTCTCCCCCGGCTGGAGGGGGAGAACCTTCTTCTTCCCCCTCCTCGTTTTCACGAGAGGAGTGCGTCTCGGAGTCATCGGACGATGAGTCCGATGTCTCCACCCAGTCCTGTCAAAGGCATGGGGGCTCAGATCCCGCACATGGTTAAACCGTGGAAAATAAATACCCAACAAAGATGTACAGAACTTACAGGATTCGCAGGGCGCGTCGCGCTTTGCCCGCGATCCTCGGTGAGGGGAGGGAGCACCTCGGCGCCCTTGAACAGCACCTTCCAGACATCCTTGTGCGTTGTATCGAAGAGCTCGCGTAGAGTCTGGTGCTGGGCCGGGTCGAACTCCCATAAGTTGAAAGCCCGTTGTTGACACGGGAGGATCCGGCGGAAGAGCATGACCTGGACTATGTTGACAAGCTTGAGTTTCTTGCTTATCATGTTTCTAATACACCTCTAGAGTCCGTCCAGCTCCATCGATGAGCCCCAGGGCAGGCCCTTCTCCTTCCAGGAAGTCAGTCGCGTGGGGATTCCGGATCGGAACTCGGGGGCCGCCACCCATTTGGTGTCGTGCGGCTCGGTGATGTAGAACCACCCCGATTGCCACCCCTTTATGGTCTCCACGTAGGAGCCCTTGAGCCATGTAATGTTTGGCATTTTGCCCACCATGGCTCCGCCGCATTCCGCTTGTTGGCCGCCTACTATCTTCGGTTTTACATTGAAGGTCTTCAGCCACAGGCCGAAGTGGGGCCGGACACGGAGGAAAGCCTCGCACACGACGATGAACGCCGAAATGTTGAGGATGAAATTCGGGGCCAGATCATGGAAGTCCAGCCCGTAATAGAACATAAGGCCGCGGCGAATGGATGGAGGGGAAACCCCAGTCCGCGGACGAAGTGGGTGAGGAAGACGACCCTCTCGTAAGGTTCCGGGGTAGGAACGATGTGCCCCGCGGCGGGCAGCTGGTGCGCGATACCCGTGGCTAAGTATCCGGCCTCGCGCAACTTTTTGACGTGTCCCTCCGTGACGGAGGAGACCATCCACTTGCCTCCCGCTCCGGACATGTTTGGAGAAGGTTGAGGAGAAGGATGTGGACTTGGGCGCTGGAGCTCGAGTGCGCGAGAATGGATGAGCAAGGAGGAAGAAGGCGTGGGTGGATAAAGGTGAACCCTTATCCCTTTATAAGGGCGGACGAAACTATGCGCCCCCACCAGCTTGGTAAAACTCGCTTATCCCCCAAGCGTCGTAGTTGATGGCGCGGTTGGGTTACCCACGTCCGTATTGATGAGAATCCCGCAATAAGGGGACATGATCTCTGCTTCGACAAGACGTGCCAACGAAACCGCCTCGCGAAACACGCCGAGGTTGGTTGTAAAAAAACGATTCGAATGGTGACCTGGCTGTGGTGTGATAACACACTGTGAAATACATCAGCAGATTAGATTTGTGATAATATTATTCTCTCTACGGTGGTATGTGGAACTTGTTTTGCAGAGCCGGACACGATCCTCGTGTTCAAAATCTTCTATGAAGTATTCGGAGGAGGAACCCGCCTTGCAATGCCGAAGACAATCTGCGCGCCGGACTCATCGTCATTGAAGCCTGGTTCAAGGGCTACTGAGAGAGTCCTGGATCAGGGGGTATCCGGACAGCCGGACTATAACCTTTGGCCGGACTGTTGGACTATGAAGATACAAGATTGAAGACTTCGTCCCGTGTCCGGATGGGACTCTCCTTCGCGTGGAAGGCAAGCTTGGCAGTACAGATATGTAGATCTCCTTCTTGTAACCGACTCTGTGTAACCCTAGCCCCCTCCAGTGTTTATATAAACCGGAGGGTTTAGTCCGTAGGACCAAGAACAACAATCATACCATAGGCTAGCTTCTAGGGTTTAGCCTCTTCGATCTCATGGTATATCAACTCTTGTAATACTCATATCATCAAGATCAATCAAGCAGGAGTAGGGTTTTACCTCCATCGAGAGGGCCCGAACCTGGGTAAAAACATCGTGTCCCCTTTCTCCTGTTACCATCCGCCTAGACGCACAGTTCGGGACCCCCTACCCGAGATCCGCCGGTTTTGACACCGACACCGGCCTCCTCCTCCTCCCTAATTTATATACGTGGCCAAGGGGGCACCCCAAGACACACAAGTTGATCTTTTAGCCAAGTGCGATGCCCCCCACCACAGTTACACACCTCGGTCATATCGTCCTAGTGCTTAGGCGAAGCCCTGTGCCGGTAACATCATCATCACCGTCGCCATGCCGTCGTGCTGAGGAAACTCTCCCTCAGCCTCAACTGGATCAAGAGTACGAGGGACATCATCGAGCTGAACGTGTGCTGAACACGGAGGTGCCGTACGTTCGGTAGTAGGATCGGTCGGATCGTGAAGACATACGACTACATCAACCGCGTTGATATAACGCTTCCGCTTTCAGTCTACGAGGGTACGTGGACACACTCTCCCCGCTCGTTGTTATGCATCACCTAGATAGATCTTGTGTGATCGTAGGATTTTTTTTTTGAAATTATTGCGTTCCCCAACAGTGGCATCCGAGCCAGGTCTATGCGTAGATGTTATATGCATGAGTAGAAGACAAAGAGTTGTGGGCGATAATAGTCTTACTGCTTACCAGCATGTCATACTTTGATTCGACGGCATTGTTGGATGAAGCGGCCCAGACCGACATTACATGACCGCTTTCATGAGACTAGTTCTACCGCCGTGCTTCGCACACAGGTGGCTAGTGGGTGTCAGTTTCTCCAACTTTAGTTGAATTGAGTTTGACTACGCCCGGTCCTCGTTGAAGGTTAAAACAGCACACTTGACGAAAAATCGTTGTGGTTTTGATGCGTAGGTAAGAACAGTTCTTGCTAAGCCCGTAGCAGCCACGTAAAACTTGCAACAACAAAGTAGAGGATGTCTAACTTGTTTTTGCAGGGCATGTTTTGATGTGATATGGTCAAGACGTGATGAGATATAAATTGTTGTACGAGATGATCATGTTTTGTTGAAGTTATCGGCAACTGGCAGGAGCCTTATGGTTGTCTCTTTATTGCATAAGATGCAAGTGCCATATAATTGCTTTATTTATCGCTATGCGATAGCAATAGTTGGCGAGACGACCATGTGACGACTCGTTGATAAAGATCAAGATGATGGAGATCATGGTGTCATGCCGGTGACGATGGAGATCATAATGGTACTTTGGAGATGGAGATCAAAGGCACAAGATGATGATGGCCATATCATGTCACATATTTTGATTGCATGTGATGTTTACCTTTTATGCATCTTATTTTGCTCAGTACGACAGTAGCTTTATAATATGATCCCTTACTAAAATTTCAAGGTATAAGTGTTCTCGCTGAGTATGCACCGTTGCGACAGTTCTTCATGCTGAGACACCATGTGATGATCGGGTGTGATAAGCTCTACGATCACATACAACGAGTGCAAGCCGGTTTTGCACACGCAGAATACTCGCGTTAAGCTTGACGAGCCTAGCATATGCAGATATGACCTCAGAACACTGAGACCGAAAGGTCGAGCGTGAATCATATAGTAGATATGATCAACATAGAGATGTTCACCATTGAAAACTACTCCATATCACGTGATGATCGGACATGGTTTAGTTGATATGGATCACGTGATCATTTAGATGACTAGAGGGATGTATATCTAAGTGGGAGTTCTTAAGTAATATGATTAATTGAACTTAATTTATCATGAACTTAGTCCTAATAGTATTTGCATATCTATGTTGTAGATCAATAGCTTTCGTGCTAGCTCCCCGTTTATTTTTGATATGCTCCTAGAGAAAAATAAGTTGAAAGATGATAGTAGCAATGATGCGGACTTGCTCCATGATTTGAGGATTATCCTCATCGTTGTACAGAAGAATTATGTCCTTGATGCACCGCTAGGTGACAGAACTATTGCAGGAGCAGATACAGACGTTATGAACGTTTGACAAGCTCGGTATGTGCACCATGATTTATGGCTTAGAACCGGGACTTCAAAATGTTTTGAACGACATCGAGCATATGAGATGTTCCAAGAGCTGAAATTGGTATTTCAGACTCATGCCCGAGTCGAGAGGTATGAGACCTCTAACAAGTATTTTGCCTACAAGATGGAGGAGAATAACTCAACCAGTGAGCATGTGCTCAGACTGTCTGAGTACTACAATCACTTGAATCAAGTGGGAGTTAATCTTCCATATAAGATAGTGATTGACAGAGTTCTCTAGTCACTATCACCAAGTTACTAGAACTTCATGATGAACTATAATATGCAATGGATAACGGAAATGATTCCCAAGCTCTTCGCGATGCTGAAATCGGCGAAGGTAGAAATCAAGAAAAAACATCAAGTGTTGATGGTTGACAAGACCACTAGTTTCAAGTAAAAGGGCAAGGGAAATAAAGGGGAACTTCAAGAAGAATGGCAAGCAAGTTGCCACTCCCGTGAAGAAGCCCAAAGCTAGACCTAAGCCTGAAACTGAGTGCTTCTACTGCAAAGGGAACGGTCACTGGAAGTGGAACTACCCTAGATACTTGGCGGATAAGAAGGATGGCAAAGTGAACAAAGGTGTATTTGATATACATGTTATTGGTGTGTACTTTATTAGTGTTATAAGCAACCCCTCTGTATTTGATACTGGTTCAGTTGCTAAGAGTAGTAACTCAAACGGGAGTTGCAAAATAAACAGAGACTAGTTAAGGGCGAGGTGATGATGTGTGTTGTAAGTGATTACAAGGTTGATAATATCACCATCGCACACTCCCTTTACCTTCGGGATTAGTCTTGAACCTAAAATAGATGTTATTTGGTGTTTGCGTTGAGCATGAATATGATTGGATCATGTTTATTGCAATACGGTTATTCATTTAAGTCAAAGAATAATTGTTGTTCTGTTTACATGAATAAAATCTTCTAGGGTCATACACTTAATATAAATGGTTTATTGAATCTCGATCGTAGTGATACACATAATATTGATGCCAAAAGATGCAAAGTTGACAATGATAGCGCAACATACTTGTGGCACTGCCGTTTAGGTCATATTGGTGTAAAGCACATGAAGAAACTCCATGCGCTTGGACTTTTGGAATCACTTGATTATGAATCATTCGATGCTTGCGAACCATGCCTCATGGTCAAGATGACTAAGACTCCGTTCTCCGGAACAATGGAGCAAGCCACTGACTTATTGGAAATAATACATACCGATGTATGCGGTCCGATGAGTGTTGAGGCTCACGTCGGGTATCATTGTTTTCTGACCTTCACAAATGATTTGAGCAGATATGGGTATATCTACTTGATGAAACACAAGTCTGAAACATTTGAAAAGTTCAAAGAATTTCAGAGTGAAGTAGAGAATCATCGTAACAAGAAAATAAAGTTTCTATGATCTGATCGCAGAGGCGAATATTTGAGTTACGAGTTTGGCCTTCAATTAAAACAATGTGGAATAGTTTCACAAACTCATGTCACCTCGAACACCACAACATAATGGTGTGTCTGAACGTCATAACCATACTTTATTGGATATAGTGCAATCTATGATGCCTCTTACCAATTTACCACTATCGTTTTGGGGTTATGCATTAGAGACGGCTGCATTCACGTTAAATAGGGAACCATCTAAATCCGTTGAGACGACACCATATGAATTGTGGTTTGGCAAGAAACCCAAGTTGTCGTTTCTTAAAGTTTGGGGCTGCGATGCTAATGTGAAAAAGCTTCAACCTGATAAGCTCGAACCCAAATCTGGGAAATGTGTCTTCATAGGATACCGAAAGGAGACTGTTGGGTACACCTTCTATCACAGATCCGAAGGCAAGATATTCGTTGCTAAGAATGGATCCTTTCTTGAGAAGAAGTTTCTCTCGAAAGAAGTGAGTGGGAGGAAAGTAGAACTTGATGAGGTAATTGTATCTGCTCCCGAATTGGAAAGAAGTTCATCACAGAAATCAGTTCTAGTGATGCCTACACCAATTAGTGAGGAAGTTAATGATGATGATCATGAAACTTCAGATCAAGTTACTACCGAACCTCGTAGGTCAGTCAGAGTAAGGTCCGCACCAGAGTGGTACGGTAATCCTATTCTGGAGGTCATGTTACTTGACCATGCCGAACCTACGAACTATGAGGAAGCGATGATGAGCCCAGATTCCGCGAAATGGCTTGAGGCCATGAAATCTGAGATGGGATCCATGTATGAGAACAAAGTGTGGACTTTGATTGACTTGCCCGATGATCGGTGAGCCATTGAGAATAAATGGATCTTCAAGAGGAAGACGGACACTGATGGTAGTGTTACTATCTACAAAGCGCGACTTGTCGCGAAAGGTTTTCGACAAGTTCAAGGTGTCGACTATGATGCGATTTTCTCACTTGTAGCGACGCTTAGGTCTGTCCGAATCATGTTAGCAATTGCCGCTTTTTATGAAATCTAGCAAATGGATAACAAAACTGCACTCCTTAATGGATTTGTTAAAAAAGAGTTGTATATGATGCAACCAGAAGGTTTTGTCAATCCTAAAGGTGCTAATAAAATGTGCAAGCTCCAGCGAACCATCTATGGACTGGTGCAAGCATCTCGGAGTTGGAATATACGCTTTGATGAGTTGATCAAAGCATATGGTTTTATACAGACTTTTGGAGAAGCCTGTATTTACAAGAAAGTGAGTGGGAGCTCTGTAGCATTTCTAATTTTATATGTGGATGACATATTGTTGATTGCAAATGATATAGAATTTCTGGATAGCATAAAAGGATACTTGAATAAAAGTTTTTCTATGAAAGAACTCGGTGAAGCTACTTATATATTGGGCATCAAAATCTATAGAGATAGATCAAGATGCTTAATTGAACTTTCACAAAGCACATACCTTGATAAAGTTTTGAAGAAGTTCGAAATGGATCAAGCAAACAAAGGGTTCTTGCCCATGTTACAAGGTGTGAAGTTGAGTCAGACTCAATGCCCGACCAATGCAGAAGATAGAGAAAGAATGAAAAGTCATTCCCTATGCCTCAGTCATAGGTTTTATGAAGTATGCTATGCTGTGTACCAGACCTATTGTGTACCTCACCATGAGTTTGGCAAGAGGGTACAATAATGATCCGGGAGTGGATCACTAGACAGCGGTCAAAATTATCCTTAGTAGAATAAGGATATGTTTCTCGGTTATGGAGGTGACAAAAAGTTCGTCGTAAAGGGTTACGTCTGCTGGAATTTAGTCTATTTTGGGCAGCCCAATAACTATTTCAGAAATTCCTAATAAATCCTAGAGGCCCACTTAGCCCATTTGTGCAAGGCAAGGGATACTACTAAAGTTTAGTCCCACATTGCTAGTTGAGTGGGAGTTGGACCTCCTTATAAGGGAGGTTCTTTCCCCACTTGTACGAGCATGGGAACAAGAGGGATATCCATGCGCGCTCCTCCTTCGCCGCCCGCCTCGCCACGCCACGCCACGCCACGCCTCGTCACGACGCGCCGCGGGTTGCGGGAATGAGCCGAGCCGATATCTAAATTTTTGCCACGCACTACGGGTATATGAAAGGTCACACGGAAGCTGAAAAGATTTTTGCGAAAGTGGAGTTCGAATGCGAACGGTGCAGCCCTTCGGCTGCTGGCTGTTCGCTTCGCCTCCATCTCTTCGTTTCGCCTCCCGTCGCTGCCCTCTCACCTCCTTCTCTTGCGCCTATAAAAGGGAGGTCGCTCCTCTCAGAGAGACGCACCAGAATCTCTTCCTCCTCTCGCCACAAGTTCCTGAGCTCTGAGCTGCTGCAGTCTTCCTCATCCCGGCTTGCGGCGTGCACCGCGAGTCGGGACAGTAGGCCTCCGAAACCGCACCTCTTTGAGTCCTGTACGGGAGAAGGGTGATAAGGTTTTTGGGGAGCGCTCTGCGCGACTACTGACTGATTCCTTCGTCACGAACGCCCCGGACTCCGACGACTACTTTCCCGACGACGACTTCTTCCCCGACGTCGACAACCTCCTCGACGACATGGCCGGCGAGGACATCGATCCCAAGTCCAGTGCTACTGCTGCTGCTGTCCCGTACGTGTTCTCCTTTCTGTTAGATGTCCTGCCACAGTTTCTCGTACTAGTACTTGTTCTAGATATGTTACGCTCTACTTCATATATGCAACTAGTTCTACTGTCTGCTATAGATATGCTAGGCTACAGTTCATATATGCAGAAATTTTTTACCCTCTCTCTGTCAGAACGCATGACTTGTTTTATCTCTATTATATTAGTCATGCTTTATCTAGTATTTCTGTTAATAAAATCATTTGGTAAATTGCTCATATTTCCAACAATCCAAAAACCTTATCATGGGCAATTTACCCCGAGTGGTTTTGCTGCTTCCATGAGACCTCCTATGTTTGAGGGTATCCACTATGAGAGGTGGCGCGTGAGAGCAGTCTTATGGTTTCAAACCATGAGTTGCTATGATGCCACTCTCGGAAAACCTGAAGGAGAGCTTGATGCTCAACAAGCACAAGCTTTTCAGAAAATGGATACTCTGTTTAAGGCTGCTCTCTTGAGTGTTCTTGGTGAGAACATAGTTGATGCTTATGCATCAATTGATAACGGAAAAGATATGTGGGATGCACTCGAGGCCAAGTTTGGGGTCTCGGATGCTGGCACTGAGCTGTACATCATGGAGTAATTCTATGATTACAGGATGACTGAAGAGCGCTCCGTGGTTGAGCAAGCTCATGAGATACAGTCATTTGCTAGAGAACTTGAGCACTTCAGTTGTACGCTATCGGACAAGTTTGTTGCTGTAGGTATCATCACTAAGCTTCCTCCTTCATGGAGGAACTTTGCTACCTTGCTGAAGCATAAGAGGCAGGGGTTTTCCGTCCTGGATCTCATTGGCACTCTTGATGTGGAAGAAAAGGCGAGAGCAAAGGACACACGTGCTCGAGGTATTGAGGGAGGATCTAGTGGCAATGTGGTACAGGAGCAGAACTTCCAGCCCCACAAGTTCAAGAACAAGGGCATGTTTGATGGTAAATCAAAGTTTGATGGGAAGAACAAGGCTGTGCAACACACGAACTTCAAGAAGAAGAATGGCAAGAAGAAAGGTGCTTGTCATGTGTGTGGGGATCCTGATCATTGGGCTCCTAGTTGCCCTAATCGCTTTGACAAGCGTCATCCTGGGAAAGGCGGCAAGATCGCTAATGTAGTCATTGGAGACACTGACATGGAGGATGCTGGGTATGGTATATTTCCCACTATTCTTTCAGTATGTCATTCTCTTGATTGGTCGATTGACACGGGTGCTAATGTACATGTATGCGGTGATATTTTCATGTTTTCGTCTTATCATACCGCAGGGACTTCAACCGTGTTGATGGGCAACGGTTCAAGTGCTTCTGTTCGTGGTGTTGGCACGGTCGATCTGAAGTTTACTTCGGGGAAGATCGTGCGGCTGAAGAACGTGCATTATGTCCCCTCCGTCAATAAAAATCTTGTTAGCGGATCTCTTCTGTGTAGAGATGGCTACAAGCTTGTCTTTGAGTCGAATAAATTTGTAATATCCAAGTATGGAACCTTTGTTGGTAAAGGCTATGAGTCAGGAGGCCTGTTTCGTTTATCCTTATCAGACGTTTGCAATAAAGTTGTTAATCATATTTGCAACAATAGTGAATCAAATGTGTGGCATTCACGACTTTGTCATGTTAACTTTGGTTGCATGTCGCGACTAGCGAAGTTGAACTTAATCCCTAGTTTCACCACTGTCAAGGGATCTAAGTGTCAAGTGTGTGTGCAAGCTAAGCAACCTCGTAAGTCTCACACGACTGCGGAAACGAGAAATCTTGCACCACTAGAGCTCATACATTCAGATCTATGTGAAATGAATGGTGTTTTGACAAAAGGTGGAAAGAAATATTTCATGACGTTAATTGATGACTCCACTAGATACTGCCGTGTGTATCTTCTGAAATCTAAGGATGATGCTTTGAACTTTTTCAAGATCTATAAAGCTGAAGTGGAAAACCAACTTGATCGAAAAATCAACAGGCTTAGGTCCGACCGTGGTGGAGAGTATTTTTCCAATGAATTTGATGCTTTTTGTGCGGAACATGGTATAATCCATGAGAGGACGCCTCCCTATTCACCTCAGTCAAATGGGGTGGCCGAAAGAAAGAACCGTACTCTAACAGATTTGGTTAACGCCATGTTAGACACTTCGGGTCTCTCCAAGACATGGTGGGGGGAGGCGATATTGACTGCATGTCATGTCCTAAACCGAGTTCCCACAAAGAACAAAGAGATAACTCCGTTCGAGGAATGGGAGAAGAAAGGGTTAAAACTCTCTTATCTACGAACATGGGGTTGTTTCGCGAAAGTCAATATTCCAATTCCAAAGAAGCGGAAAATTGGACCAAAGACTGTGGATTGTGTTTTCCTGGGATATGCTTTTCATAGCATTGGCTATAGATTCTTGGTTGTAAAATCTGAGGTACCTGACATACATGTCGGTACGATCATGGAGTCGAATGATGCGACTTTCTTTGAAGATATCTTTCCCATGAAGGATATGGCTACCTCATCTAATCAGGAGATGCCTAGTTCATCAAATCAGGAACCAGTTACAATTACCGAACCTGTCATTTCAATGGAACACTTTGAAAGTCCTGTGGAGGAGAACAATGAAGTTCCTACTAGGAGCAAGAGACAGAGGACTGCAAAGTCCTTTGGTGATGATTTTCTTGTGTATCTCATAGATGACACTCCCAGTTCTATTTCAGAGGCCTATGCATCTGAAGATGATGACTACTGGAAGGAAGCGATTCGTAGCGAGATGGATTCCATCTGGGCGAATGAAACCTGGGAGATAACTGATCGTCCTTATGGGTGCAAACCTATAGGATGCAAATGGGTATTCAAGAAGAAGCTTAGGCCTGATGGTACTATTGAAAAGTACAAGGCTCGGCTCGTGGCTAAGGGTTAT
Organism: Aegilops umbellulata; assembly: GCA_032464435.1. Lineage (NCBI taxonomy): Eukaryota > Viridiplantae > Streptophyta > Magnoliopsida > Poales > Poaceae > Aegilops > Aegilops umbellulata. The sequence continues at coordinate 290,708,090 of CP136060.1, forward strand.
ACCCAAAAGGAAGGTGAAGACTTCTTTGATACTTACTCACATGTGGCTCGACTGACCACTATTCGAGTTCTACTTTCACTAGCTGCCTCGCATGGTCTTCTCGTTCATCAAATGGATGTTAAGACTGCTTTCCTAAATGGAGAATTGGACGAGGAAATATATATGGAACAACCAGATGGGTTTGTACTAGATGGTCAGGAAGGGAAAGTGTGCAAGTTGCTGAAGTCTTTGTACGTACTTAAGCAAGCACCCAAACAGTGGCATGAGAAGTTTGAAAGAACTTTAACAGCTACAGGCTTTGTTGTGAACAAAGCTGACAAATGTGTGTACTATCGCCATGGTGGGGGCGAGGGAGTTATCCTGTGCTTGTATGTTGATGACATACTGATTTTTGGAACAAATCTGAATTTTATTAAGGAGGTCAAGGATTTCCTATCTCGTTGTCTTGAGATGAAGGATTTAGGAGTGGCTGATGTCATTCTGAACATCAAGTTGTTGAGAGACGATGATGGTGGGATTACTTTACTTCAATCTCACTATGTGGAAAAGATCTTGAGTCGCTTTGGCTATAGTGACTGCAAGCCCTCTCCAACACCATATGATGCGAGCGTGTTACTTCGAAAGAATCGAAGAATTGCTAGAGATCAATTGAAATATCCTCAGGTAATTGGCTCGCTTATGTACTTAGCAAGTGCTACAAGACCTGACATCTCTTTTGCTGTTAGCAAACTGAGTAGGTTTGTCTCAAAACCAGGAGATGTGCATTGGAAAGCTCTAGAAAGAGTTTTGCGTTATTTGAAAGGCACTACAAATTATGGAATTCACTACACCGGGCATCCAAAGGTGCTTGAAGGGTATAGTGACTCAAACTGGATCTCAGATGCTGATGAGATAAAGGCCACGAGCGGTTATGTATTCACTCATGGAGGTGGCGCTGTTTCTTGGAAGTCTTGCAAGCAGACCATCTTAACGAGGTCAACAATGGAAGCAGAACTCACAGCACTAGATACAGCTACGGTTGAAGCAGATTGGCTTCGCCGGCTCTTGAATGACTTGCCGGTTGTTGAGAAACCTGTACCGGGTGTCCTTATGAACTGCGACAATCAAACTGTGATCACGAAAGTGAGCAGCTCAAAGGATAACATGAAGTTATCAAGACACGTTCAGAGAAGGTTAAAGTCTGTCAGGAAAATGAAAAACTCTGGAGTTATTGCGTTGGATTATATCCAAACGTCTAAAAATCTGGCAGATCCTTTTACTAAGGGTCTATCACGTAACGTGATAGATAATGCATCGAGGGAGATGGGTATGAGACCCACAATATGAGTTGTTCACAGTGGTAACCTATTCTTTGTGATCGGAGATCCCGTGAATTAGATGTGGAAGACAAGTTGTTGGTCAACTGAGAGGAGAGTATCCTTACTATTCACAATACCACTCCATGAAGATGCAATACTCTCCTAATCTGCATGGCAGGTTGATGTATATCTTAATGTGTTCTAAGTGGCTTATTTAAGCAGAGATGTTATCCTGCAGAACATCTTTTGAAGAACACACCTATATGAGTCTGATTGTCAAACGTCGCAATCTATGAGAGTAGGATTCTCTCTAGTAAACTCATGAAAGGTCACGGAGTATGACGCATAAGCTCCACCCGCGGGGAAGACCCACAGTAGACACGTATCGGTCAAGGCTTTATGTGAAGCTAGATTCGCAGAAAACTTGCAGTTCAAGGCCCAGTCCACTGTTCAAGTTGCTTACTAGTGTAGCATAGAGTTCTAGGTGGAAGTACAACTTAACAGTCTCCACTGCAGTACCGGTATATAAAACAGTGTTTTGGAACCAAAGGCAAATTTCTGTGTGCCTCTGGGATCTGGTGGGGGATTGCTGGAATTTAGTCTATTTTGGGCAGCCCAATAACTATTTCAGAAATTCCTAATAAATCCTAGAGGCCCACTTAGCCCATTTGTGCAAGGCAAGGGATACTACTAAAGTTTAGTCCCACATTGCTCGTTGAGTGGGAGTTGGACCTCCTTATAAGGGAGGTTCTTTCCCCACTTGTACGAGCATGGGAAAAAGAGGGATATCCACGCGCGCTCCTCCTCCGCCGCCCGCCTCGCCACGCCACGCCATGCCTCGTCACGACGCGCCGCGGGTTGCGGGAATGAGTCGAGCCAATATCTAAATTTTTGCCGTGCACTACGGGTATACGAAAGGTCACACGGAAGCTGAAAAGATTTTTGCGAAAGTGGAGTTCGAATGTGAACGGTGCAGCCCTTCGCCTGCTGGCTATTCGCTTCGCCTCCATCTCTTCGTTTTGCCTCCCGTCGCTGCCCTCTCACCTCCTTCTCTTGCGCCTATAAAAGGGAGGTCGCTCCTCTCAGAGAGACGCACCAGAATCTCTTCCTCCTCTCGCCACAAGTTCCTGAGCTCTGAGCTGCTGCAGTCTTCCTCATACCGGCTTGCGGCGTGCACCGCGAGTCGGGACAGTAGGCCTCCGAAACCGCACCTCTTTGAGTCCTGTATGGGAGAAGGGTGATAAGGTTTTTGGGGAGCGCTCTGCGCGACTACTGACAGATTCCTTCGTCACGGACGCCCCGGACTCCGACGACTTCTTCCCCGGCGTCGACAACCTCCTCGACGACATGGCCGGCGAGGATATCGACCCCAAGTCCAGTGCTACCGTTGTTGTTGTCCCGTACGTGTTCTCCTTTCTGTTAGATGTCCTGCCACAGTTTCTCGTACTAGTACTTGTTCTAGATATGTTACGCTCTACTTCATATATGCAACTAGTTCTACTGTCTGCTATAGATATGCTAGGCTACAGTTCATATATGCAGAAACTTTTTACCCTCTCTCTGTCAGCGCATGACTTGTTTTATCTCTATTATATTAGTCATGCTTTATCTAGTATTTCTGTTAATAAAATCATTTGGTAAATTGCTCATATTTCCAACAACGTCTATGCAAGTTTTGACACCGATCCGGATGACTCTAAGTCTCAATCCGGATACATATTGAAAGTGGGAGCAATTAGCTAGAGTAGCTCCACGCAGAGCATTGTAGACGTAGAAATTTGCAAAATACATACGGGTCTGAATGAGGCAGACCCGTTGACTAAACTTCTCTCACAAGCAAAACATGATCACACCTTAGTACTCTTTGGGTGTTAATCACATGGCGATGTGAACTAGATTATTGACTCTAAACCCTTTGGGTATTGGTCACATGGCGATTTGAAGTATACAGTGTTAAATCACATGACGATGTGAACTATTGGTGTTAAATCACATGGAGATGTGAAGTAGATTATTGATTCTAGTGCAAGTGGGAGACTGAAGGAAATATGCCCTAGAGGCAATAATAAAGTCGTTATTTATATTTCCTTATATCATGATAAATGTTTATTATTCATGCTAGAATTGTATTAACCGGAAACTTAGTACATGTGTGAATACATAGACAAACAGAGTGTCCCTAGTATGCCTCTACTTGACTAGCTCATTAATCAAATATGGTTAAGTTTCCTAGCCATAGACATGTGTTGTCATTTGATCAACGGGATCACGTCATTAGAAAATGATGTGATGGACAAGACCCATTCGTTAGCTTAGCACTATGATCGTTTAGTTTATTGCTATATTGCTTTCTTCATGACTTATACATGTTCCTCTGACTATGAGATTATGCAACTCCCGAATACCGGAGGAACACCTTGTGTGCTATCAAACGTCACAACGTAACTGGGTGATTATAAAGATGTTCTACAGGTGTCTCCGAAGGTGTTTGTTGGGTTGTGATGTCTACTACGCAACCTTCTCCTTGTAGACGTTGTTGGGCCTCCAAGTGCAGAGGTTTGTAGGATAGTAGTAAATTTCCCTCAAGTGGATGACCTAAGGTTTATCAATCCGTGGGAGGCGTAGGATGAAGATGGTCTCTCTCAAACAACCCTGCAACCAAATAACAAAAAGTCTCTTGTGTCCCCAACACACCCAATACAATGGTAAATTGTATAGGTGCACTAGTTCGGCGAAGAGATGGTGATACAAGTGCAATATGGATGGTAGATATAGGTTTTTGTAATCTGAAAATATAAAAACAGCAAGGTAACAAGTGGTAAAAGTGAGTGTAAACGGTATTGCAATGCTAGGAAACAAGGCCTAGGGTTCATACTTTCACTAGTGCAAGTTCTCTCAACAAAATAACATAATTGGATCATATAATTATCCCTCAATATGCATCAAAGAGTCACTCCAAAGTCACTAATAGTGGAGAACAAACGAAGAGATTATGGTAGGGTACAAAACCACCTCAAAGTTATTCTTTCCAATCAATCCGATGGGCTATTCCTATAAGTGCCACAAACAGCCCTAGAGTTCGTACTAGAATAACACCTTAAGACACAAATCAACCAAAACCTTAATGTCACCTAGATACTCCAATGTCACCTCAAGTATCCATGGGTATGATTATACAATATGCATCACACAATCTCAGATTCATCTATTCAACCAACACATAGAACCTCAAAGAGTGCCCCAAAGTTTCTGTCGGATTTCGGGTTCCGGCAGACCCTTGAGGTTCGAACACTGGGGTGCGCACGGAGATCTCTCCCCTACCGATCTACGTCCGATCCTCTCGTGCGAACTAAGATGAAATGATGAACAACACAGGAGACACGAGGTTTATACTGGTTCGGGCCACCGTTGTGGTGTAATACCCTACTCCAGTGTGTGGTGTGGTGGATTGCCTCTGGGGCTGATGATGAACAATACAGAGGAAGAACAGCCTCGCGAGGGGTGTTCTTGAGCTGGGGCTATGTGTTCTACTTAGTCCCTCTTCTTGGTCTCTACCAGATTTCTAGATGCCTCTTGGGCTCTACCCGATTTCTAGATGCCTCTACTCTGTGGTGGCTAGCTCTATTTATAGAGGACCTGTGCCTCTCCCCGAATAATTGAGCGGGAAGGGCGCCAACAATTGGCCATTTTGAAGGGGAACATCTAGTACAAGTTATCCTGACCAAAGGTGGTCTTCAGCTGCCAAAATCACTGGTGGTGACGCCGTCTTGGGCTCCATGGTGACCTCCGTCCGGTCGTCCGGCTGGTCTTGGTCTCGTTGCACCGGAATGGCAACCTTTGCCTGATGCCTTGGCCTGTGCTTACCCCCTTTGCACCAAAGGGGAAACAAGGACTCTGCGCAGGCCGGCGCCCACCTGGCCTCGATCGTCATGGCTTGCGTCACGGGATCCTCGCGAGTTACCCTTGCATTGATCTCTCTGCCTCCTCGCGAGCCTACCTGAGGAGGCCGCTCTTGAGGAAGCTTCCTGTCGTCCGCCCCGCGAGGCTTGGCCCCTCGCGAGGGTCTTGAGCTTGGGCTGATGAAGATGGGCCGCGCTGGGCCCCACTTGAGCCACGCCACAGGCCGCGGGCAGGCAAGTCTGGGGACCCCCGTTCCCAGAATGCCGACAGTAGCCCCCAGGCCCAAGGCGCGCGCGGGCTTGGCTTAGCAAAGAAGCAAAGGGGCAAGTGCGCAGCGCCGCAGGCCCTAACAGCCTGCAGCCTTGGGCGCCGCGTGGCGGTTGATTGGACGTGGGTGTCTGCACTTCCCCACGACGCCTCGGCAACTGCACGACTGACAAAAGGGGATGCCCGGGCCAGGCTTACTTGCCCTGCTCTCGTCCGTCTTACCCTAGATCCCCTTTCTCGCTCTCCTTCCTCTTGCTCCCGAAATCCTCCAGATCCGTCGCAATCCTTCGCATCCGGCATGCCATGGCGCCTCGCAAGTCCCTGGCTGATGCTTGGTACTCGTCGGCCCTGGATTCCCCGAATTTGTCGAAGAAGAACCTCACCCTCGCACGCCTGATGACGGTGGCGCAGGGCAGCGAGGGAGCGACTGTGCTCAAGGTCGGCTCCGACTAGCCTGAGGGCAAGGGGAGCACCTTCTATCTGTTCTTCATGAGCGCCATTGTCGCCGGTTTGGTGCCTCCTTTCTCTCAGTTCTTCCATGCCGTTCTCCGCCAATACAACTTGCAGGCTCTGCATCTCCACCCCAACTATGTCCTTCTCCTGGCGATTTTCACCTACTATTGCGAGGCTCATGTTGGTGTGAAGCCCTCGGTGGCCTTGTTGCGCCACTTTTTCTCCCTCCGGGTTTCTGGCGCTCAAGTCTCCGCACGCGCGAGCTTCATTGCATACTCCAACTCCAACGCCATCTCGAAGCCTGGTAAGAGGATCGAAGGCTACCGGAGCAAGTGGGTCATGATGGATGTCGGGCGCCTCCATCCTCGTCTGGTATTGCCAACGGGGCAGCCTAAGTCCGTTGACGCATGGTCCCGCGCAGAGCTCGCCGACCCTCGCGTGAAGGCGGTGGTGAGGAGGATGAATGCGGACCTGAGGCCGAGCAACTTGGGGGCGGCGAAGCTGACCGGAGCTACGCTCCTGAGGGAGTTCTTGGAGCACCGGGTGGCTCCGCTCCAGGAGCACTCGCTCCCACTATGGAGGCCTGGAAGAGCAGACGCCGCCCTGCGCCTGAGCTCCGAGGCGCTGACCGACAAAGATCTGGTTGCGGCCCTCCATTCCTTGGTTGGGGGAGACGTGGTGAGCCCGGTGGGCGCCCCTGTCCCCCTGTTCCTTCGTGACGATTGGGAGCAGGTGGTGAATGCCATGCCCACCTTCAACAGCGAGGGGCTGGTGCCCGCAGCAGCTCCCGAAGATCTGGCGGTCCTGGCAACGATGAACTTGTCCTCCGGCAGCTCCAGCTGGGGAAAGGGGGAAGAAGAGGTGGAGGAGGAAGCGTCTGACTCGGAGGAGACTGGCGAGGATTGGGGGGAGTCCTTCCCTCGGCATAGGTCCCAGGCCCTCTACTCCATGCTTGACGACGACGAGGCCGGCATCAGGCGAGGAGGGAAAGGTTCTTCCTCGGTCACGAGGAAGGGCAGGTCGAGCCTGGTTCCCCCAGGGTCCGCTCTGGTCCCTGGGGGGGGCCAAGGCCAGCTCCATCCCCCCTGACGCGCTTTCCGCTTCCGGGCCCTCCAAGGCTGACCCCCGCAGCAGGCTCTTGGGCTTCAAGTTTGGCCGGAGGTTGCTTGAGTCCACGGACGACGTCCAGTAAGTGCTCGATTTGTGCTCCGCTTGGTTTGTGCCGCTGAAACTTGACGTTTGTGCTCTTTTACCAGGCCGGCACCTGCGGCCAAGAGGCTGAAAGAGGCTTCTGCGGCCTCACTTGGGGCGAACCCGTCCGCCGGGGCGACGCCTTCGGCTGCTGGGGGAGAGGATGGTGAGGCCCGCGGCTCTCCGATCCAGCCGCCCTTGCGAGGCCAACTGGGGCACCCCGGCGAGGAGTCAGCCCCCGCGGCCCCGCTGGACCTAGAATCGACTGTGCTCGACGCTGCGGCCGAGGCGGCCAAGGCTCAGGAGGTCCCTTCCTGCCAAGCCGTGGTCACGCTGCCATCTTCTCCGCCTGCTCCACAGGTTCTTGTCTCTTATGCTCCCTCCACCGCTATCCTGGACCAAGTTGCCAATGAGCTGAGCCAACTGCGGGAGGATCTCCTAAGGGCGGACCCTCGTCTGGTGGCCGGGCGCCTGGAGTTGGCCTCTGGCTGGGCTCGTTCTGCCGCCTCCGTCCGAGCGGCGCTGAGCCAGGCTGTGTCGTCCTCCGACGAGGAGAAGCGGGCCTCTAACCAAGGCAAGGCCACTCGCGATGCTGCCCTGGGCGATGTTGCAACCGCCCAGGGCCGTTGCAAGACGCTTGAGGCCGAGCTGCAGGGCCTGCGCGACGAGCTCGCCAAGGAGGTGCACAGCCGGAAGGAGAAGGAGAAGGAGATGAAGGCTAGGGAGGCCGCCGCCAAGGACCGGGACGCCAAGCTTGACGACCGCCACAGCCGGCTGGAGACGCTGGAGCGGTCGCTGAAGGCGGAGAGGACCGAGCTGGACGCCAAGGCGAAGGTCCTGACGGAGGACCGGGTGGCCTTCGCGAAGCTAGAGAAGAAGGCTTGTGGCATACTGAAGACGATGTATGAGAGTGTCCTAGAGGAGCCGTTGGCCGGTGCGGAGGACGGCCCCGCCAAGCTGCTCCCCTTCCTGGTTGATGCGCTTGAGGACGTCGCAGACGGCCTTGGCCCCACGGTCGAGGCCGAGGCGCGTGCCCTGTCTTCCGCGGCGCTGACGCATGTCCTCAGCCATGTCTACCTGCGCGACCCCAACGTCGACTTCGACAGCCTGCTGGAGCCCATGAGCGGCGACCGTGCTGCCGCTGCCGCTGAGGCCGTGAAAGGCCGAGCCGACGTTTTTCTGGGGAAGTTCCGCTCCCCCAGCGTCCCGCCCAGGTGCGGCGCCGCTGGCCTTGCGACCTCGAGAGGCGAAGCCGTCCAGCATGACTCCACCACTAGTGACGGTGTTACTGGGGAGTGATCCCTTCGCGACTTCCATCCTGTTTTATTCCTGCACATGCACCATGCCTCGCGGAGGCGTTTAAATTTGTGTTTGGCGTTGTGGAACAATCTTATGGCTTGTAATATTTGCTTTGAATTTCCTGGAATTTGCATTTTCCTCTCCTACTTGCTTGCGCTCTACGTCGGCAGGGCCCGGCCCCGCGCGTACCTCACCCAGCATTAGCCCCGACCGGAAACCGAGGACGGGACTAAGGAGTGAGGGGCTACGTGGCAAGTTAGGCTCCTGAATAGCGATGCTCAGGAGTCCCCTTGACGCGCGAGCAACAAGTAGGGAAGGGGGAGGCGAGGAGTGGATTGACCGTTCTACGTCGGCAGGGCCCGGCCCCGCGCGTACCTCACCCAGCATTAACCCCGACCGGAAACCAAGGACGGGACTAAGGAGTGAGGGGCTACGTGACCAGTTAGGCTCCTGAGTCGCGATGCTCAGGAGTCCCCCTTGACGCTCAAACGGGTTTCGTACCTTGGCTCCGCTCGGGGAGTGGCGCGCGACGACCAGGTCCAAGGGACCTGGCTGGGTGGCGTGCGCTCGGGCGAGGCCCGGGCGTAGCCCCCGTGTCTAGCCCCCTCGTGCGGCACTCCCGAGGGGAGGCGTTGCGATGGTGCCGTACACTAAGCTCTGGGCTCCTTGAGGTTGGTACGGCCGTGGGCCGCCCTCAGTTGTTTATCACCAGCGTGGAGCATAGCGCTTCCATATGTGTACGGGCATAGCCGCTCCTCGGCAGTGTCGTCAGCCAGCGCGGAGCATGGTGCTTCCACTGGTGCGTGGGAGGGGGCTCCCCTCCGGGAGGAGCCCCCGGGGCATGTACAGCCCTGCCCTGACACGTCGTCGGCACGGTAGGGCTAGGAGAGGTGTATCTGGGCACCCGTGAGCCAGCGCGGGACTCACGAGGCCCTACCTCGAGGCGGGTTGCGCCTGGCTCTGGGCCTTTATCAACTGGTATGTTCCTGCAGGGTCGTTAGAATGCAAATGCTCTACGTCCTCAGGTCCCGGCCCTCGAGCAAGCTCAGCCGCCGCTGGTATGACAGGTCGCGATGCCGTGGGTCAAGGCCAGGGGGTGAGGGCTGGAGAGCCAGTAAGAGCCCATGAGTCGCGATGCTCAGGCGCCCCCCTTTTAACGTGCAAGCGCTTTGCATGGCAATAAGCAGTAGGTGATAACTTATGGGAATCAGATTTAGCGTGAAAGAACACTTCATCCTAAGGCAAATACTAAAAAAGCAACTGCCGCTGGGTCGGGCCCGAGCGGTGCGGGGATGATGCAGCCCGAGGGGCGCCCCCAGCAAGGTAAGTAAAGAGCATAAACAAAATGGATACATGCCGCGGGGACGGACCCGCACGGCCTGGGAATGGTGCAGCCATGTGGGCACTCCCAGCTGAAGGTAGAACTCTGAAAGATGTCACCTGATGCAGTTGAAGATGAAGTGATGCTGAGGAAGTGAGCGATGCGCGGTGAAGACGTCGGCCCTCATGAGCCCCCAGGCCCAGGGGCCTCGGGAGGCTCCGTGGGCTCAAGTGGGTCCTCGAGAGCCATCTCCATCTCTGCCAGGACCGCATAGTGCCTGACCTCCTGAGCCTCCAGAATGCTCCTCAGCAGGCGCTGGCGAGCGGCGGCCGCGTTCGGTAGGCCGAAGGGCATGAGAACGTAGCTGTGAGGTGGCCCCTCACAACGCCCCACGCGCGAAGGTCAGAGGCGCTGCTGAGACGCGGCTCGGTTGAGCCCCGGGACGTCGATGCAGACGCGCAGCCCACCATCCTCGCCTGGATGTGGGGCTACGGCGGGCAAGCGGCGGCTGCCGCGCATGATTCTTGACTCTTGTAGTTCCTGGGTGTCTCTTGCGACGAACTCTTGAGGGTTTGGTTTTCCTTGCCTTGTACCTTCCTGAGGGAAACGTGCCTGAAAGCACCCCTCCAAGTGATGCCCGAGCGCCTCCCTCGCGACCTTGGCAAAGTCGGTGGCTCTCCAAGAAAGAGCCCCTGAGCCCTGCTTGAGGAGGGCGCCGGGCGCGCCTTCCTATGCGCGAGAGGGTGGCGCTCCCTAATCGAGCGCGGAGCCTGGCGCAACACCCCCAGAGGCGCCAGCCTCCTTGTGGCTTGAGCCTGGCGAGGTCTTCTTCTTCTTGAGGGTCGCTTCGAGAAGTCTCCCGCTCCTGCGATCTGGGTCTTCGATTGCTGCGGCTTGGAACACGCGCTCAAGTGAACACACTGCGTCTCTTTCTTCACAGGGCACGGTGATGACTCCACCGCTTCCAGGCATCTTGAGGACGTTGTAACCATGGTGAGTCACTACCATGAACTTGGCTAGGGCCGGGTACCCGAGGATGGCGTTGTACGATAGGCGGATGTGAGCGACGTTGAAGTCGATGAGCTTGGTGCGGTAGTTGTTGCACTGCCCGAAGGTGACTGGAAGGCGCACCTGCCCAATTGGAACAGTGGAACCATCGGTGACTCCTGAGAAAGGCTTGGTTGGCTGAAGCTGATCGTACGGCACTTGGAGATCATCGAACGTCTCGACGGACAGGACGTTGAGTCCTACACCGCCATTGATGAGGGTCCTGGTGACCTGCACATTGCTGATAACTGGGGAGCAAAGCATCGGGAGGACTCCGGCCGTTGCCGCGCACTTAAGCTGATCCACTGAGCTGAACGTGATAGCGCACGTAGACCATCTGAGAGGGCGCATGGCCTCAAGCTTGGGAAGGACTGCATTCACCTCGCGAGCAAACTGCTTGAAGATGCGCTGTGAGGCTGGGGCCTGGGCGCCACCCAAGATGCAGGCAATTGCGCGCGGCTCCTGGAAGCCCCCAGCCCCATCGTCTTGATGTTGGTCTTCATTCCTTCTTGGCGGTGGTGGCAGAGGAGGGAGGCTTGCGTTGCCGTGCAGGCGATCCTCACGAGGCTGGTCCCTCCAGCCTCCCTCGCGAGGCTGGTCATGCCAGCGGTCCTCGCGAGGGCGGTCACGCCATCCCTGGCGAGGGCCACCGTCTTCCCATCGTCCTCCACCTCTTCCTCCTCCTCGGCCATAGCCCCTGTCGTTGCGCTCGGGGCGTCGGCCAATTCACTCGTCTCGCACGGCTCTCAGCTCTTGACATTCGTTGGTGTTGTGGGTGTGGAGGTCGTGGTACACGCAGTAGCATCCGCCCTTGGATGACTCAGGCTGATCCCTGCCTCGCTTGATGTTTGGTTCCGCTGCCAGCACAGTAGCCCCCTTGCGCTTCACGTCTTTGGCCTTGAGCTTCTTCTCTTCTGGGTCGGCTGCCAGGAGCTCGAGAAGGGAGAGGCTCCCTTCCTCAGCCATGGCGCACTTGGTCGCCAAGTTGAACAGCTCCAGGGATGTGCACATGTCTTCATGGATTGCTAGTTCTTCCTTCATCTTGATGTCGCGCACGCCGTCGGAGAAAGCTGAGATGATGGCTTCCTCAGTCACCTTGGGGATCTTGAGGCGAGCAAAGTTGAAGCGCTGGATGTACTTCTGCAGGGTTTCCCCTGGCTGCTGCTTGATGCGGCGCGGGTCGCTCACGGCCGGGGGCCGGTCGCGAGTGCCCTGGAAGTTGGCGATGAAGCGGGTGCGCATCTCGCTCCAGGAGGAGATCGTGCCGGGGACCAGGTTCAGGAGCCAGGTGCGGGAACCGTCCTTGAGCGCCATGGGGAACCAATTCACCATGACCTTTTCGTCCCCGTTGGCGGCTACGATGCCCAGTTCGTAGAGCTGTAGGAACTCCACGGGGTCCGCCGTGCCATCGTAGCAAGGAGGGAGGTCAGGCTTGAACTTGCCTGGCCATGTGACGCCGCGCAGCTCGGGGGTGAAGGCGAGGCAGCCCGCTGTGGCCACCGGCGCCCTTGGCTGGTGCCGGACTTGCTCCTGCAGGTCACCACGCGCCGCCGCTAGGAGCAGCGCGGGGTCTTGTCGTGGAGGCGCTGGGACGCGATCTTGGTGTGCCAGCGCTGGGAGCGCACGAGCACCTTCTCGGGGACGTGGGGTCTCTCGACAGCTCCATTCTTGCTGCGCAGGCACCGAACATGGAGGGTCTCGCCCTAGGGCTGCACGCCTTGCAGCCAAGGCGCCTTCTTGGGGAGGAGGTGGCGGAGGCACCTCCTGATCATCGCCTCTTGCGCGGAACAGAGGGCGAGGCAGCGAGGGGGACCTCAAGGGGAGCCCCCTGTGGCGCTGACGAGCTAGGTGATGCGGGCGAGCCAGTCCTCGTAGAGTTCGTCGACGGGGCGGTAGCGGAGAAGCTCTTTTGCCAAGAGCAGCGAGGCGCGCGCATCCATGGGGGCGCGACGGGCGTGGGACGACGAGCCAGCTGGGGTTAGTGACGGGGTGGCAGCGCGGCCATCCCGCCGCACCGAAGGATGCTGGGACGAGGCCTGCTGCTCGTTCCCCGCCGGGCCGGTGGCGGCGTTGGCGGCGGGCGATGTGGAACGACGAGGGGGGCTGCCGACGGGCGCCATCTGGGCGACGCGGGTGGCGAGAGAAGCCAGGCGCTCGGCGCGGGCCCGACGAGCGTCAGCCATGGACACGATGGAAGATCACACGCGAACAGCGGAAGAAAGATTCCGGTGCACCCCTACCTAGCGCGCCAAATGTCGGATTTCGGGTTCCGGCAGACCGTTGAGGTTCGAACACTGGGGTGCGCGCGGAGATCTCTCCCCTACCGATCTACGTCCGATCCTCTCGTGCGAACTAAGATGAAACGATGAACAACACAGGGGACACGAGGTTTATACTGGTTCGGGCCACCATTGTGGTGTAATACCCTACTCCAGTATGTGGTGTGGTGGATTGCCTCTGGGCTGATGATGAACAGTACAGAGGAAGAACAGCCTCGCGAGGGGTGTTCTTGAGCTGGGGCTATGTGTTCTACTTAGTCCCTCTTCTTGGGCTCTACCAGATTTCTAGATGCCTCTTGGGCTCTACCCGATTTCTAGATGCCTCTACTCTATGGTGGCTAGCTCTATTTATAGAGGCCCTGGGCCTCTTCCCGAATAATTGAGCGGGAAGGGCGCCAACAATTGGCCATTTTGAAGGAGAACATCTAGTACAAGTTATCCTGACCAAAGGTGGTCTTCGGCTGCCAAAAGCACTGGTGGTGACGCCGTCTTGGGCTCCATGGTGACCTCCATCCGGTCGTCCGGCTGGTCTTGGTCTCGTTGCACCGGAATGGCAACCTTTGCCTGATGCCTTGGCCTGTGCTTACCCCCTTTGCACCAAAGGGGAAACAAGGACTCTGCGCAGGCCGGCGCCCACCTGGTCTCGATCGTCATGGCTTGCGTCACGGGATCCTCGCGAGGTATCCTTGCATTGATCTCTCCGCCTCCTCGCGAGCCTACCTGAGGAGGCCGCTCTTGAGGAAGCTTCCTGTCGTCCACCCCGCGAGGCTTGGCTCCTCGCGAGGGTCTTGAGCTTGGGCTGATGAAGATGGGCCATGCTGGGGCCCCACTTGAGCCACGTTGCAGGCCGTAGGCAGGCAAGTCTGGGGACCCCCGTTCCCAGAACGCCGACAGTTTCTACCAGAGAATCAAGACGAAAACGTGTGCCAACCCTATGCATAGGTTCATGGGCGGAACCCGCAAGTTGATCACCAAAACATACATCAAGTGAATCACGTGATATCCCATTGTCACCACAGATACGCACAGCAAGACATACATCAAGTGTTCTCAAATCATTAAAGACTCAATCCGATAAGATTACTTCAAAGGGAAAACTCAATCCATTACAAGAGAGTGGAGGGGGAGAAGCAACATAAGATCCAACTATAATAGCAAAGCTCGTGATACATCAAGATCGTGCCAAATCAAGAACACGAGAGAGAGAGAGAGAGATCAAACACATAGCTACTGGTACATACCCTCAGCCCCGAGGGGGAACTACTCCCTCCTCGTCATGGAGAGCATCGGGATGATGAAGATGGCCACCGGTGAGGGATCCCCCTGCGGCAGGGTGCCGGAACAGGGTCCCGATTGGTTTTTGGTGGCTATAGAGGCTTGCGACGGCGGAACTCCCGATCTATTCTCGTATTCGGAAGTTTTAGGGTACGTGGGTATATATGGGTGAAAGAAGTACGTCGGTGGACCTCCGGGCTGTCCACGAGGTAGGGGGCACGCCCTAGGGGGGTGGGTGCGCCCCCCACCCGCGTGGGCAGCCCGGGACTCCTCTGGTGAACTTCCGGTACTCTGTGGGCTTCTTCTGGTCCAATAATAAGTTCCGTGGAGTTTCAGGTCAATTGGACTCTGTTTGATATTCCTTTTCTTCAAAACACTGAAATAGGCAAAAAACAGCAATTCTGGGTTGGGCCTCCGGTTAATAGGTTAGTCCCAAAAATAATATAAAAGTGGATAATAAAGCCCAATATTGCCCAAAACAGTAGATAATATAGCATGGAGCAATAAAAAATTATAGATACGTTGGAGCATATCAAGCATCCCCAATCTTAATTCCTGCTCGTCCTCGAGCAGGTAAATGATAAAAAAAGATGATTTTTGATGTGGAATGCTAGTTGGCATAATTTCAATGTAATTCTTCTTAATTTTGATATGAATATTTAGATCCGAAAGATTCAAGACAAAAGTTCATATTGACATAAAAATAATAATACTTCAATCATACTAACTAAGCAATTATGTCTTCTCAAAATAACATGGCCAAAGAAAGTTCATCCCTACAAAATCATATAGTTTTGTCATGCTCCATTTTTGTCACTCAAGAATGCTCTCATCATGCACAACCCCGATGACAAGCCAAGCAATTGTTTCATACTTTAATAATCTCAAACTTTATAAACCTTCACGCAATACATGAGCGTGAGCCATGGATATAGCACTATGGGTGGAATAGAATATGATGATGGCGGTTATGTGGAGAAGACAAAAAAGGAGAAGATCTCACATCAACGAGGCTAATCAATGGGCTATGGAGATGCCCATCGATTGATGTTAATGCAAGGAGTAGGGATTTCCATGCAACGGATGCACTGGAGCTATAAATGTATGAAAGCTCAACAAAAGAAACTAAGTGGGTGTGAATCCAACTTGCTTGCTCACGAAGAACTAGGGCATTTGAGGAAGCCCATCGTTGGAATATACAAGCCAAGTTCTATAATGAAAAATTCCCACTAGTATATGAAAATGACAACTCAAGAGACTCTCTATATGAAGAACATGGTGCTACTTTGAAGCACAAGTGTGGAAAAAAAGGATAGTAGCATTGCCCCTTTTTTTGGCCTTCTTTTTTTTCTCAAGTCTTTCTCCTGTTTTTATTGGGACAATGCTCTATGAAATGATGATCATCACACTTCTATTTATTTACAACTCAATGATTACAACTCGATACTAGAACAAAGTATGACTATATAAATGCCCCCGACGGTATACCGGGATATGCAATGAATCAAGAGTGACATGTATGAAAGAATTATGAACGGTGGATTTGCCACAAATACTATGTCAACTACATGATCATGCTAAGCAATATGACAATGATGAATGTGTCATGATAAACGGAATGGTGGAAAGTTGCATCGCAATATATCTCAGAATGGCTATGGAAATGCCATAATAGGTTGGTATGGTGGCTGTTTTGAGGAAGATATAAGGAGGTTTATGTGTGAAAGAGCGTATCATATCACGGGGTTTGGATGCACCAGCGAAGTTTGCACCAACTCTCAAAGTGAGAAAGGGCAATGCACGCTACCGAAGAGGCTAGCAATGATGGAAGGGTGAGAGTGCGTATAATCCATGGACTCAACATTAGTCATAAAGAACTCACATACTTATTGCAAAAATCTACAAGCCATCAAAAACCAAAGCACTACGCGCATGCTCCTAGGGGGATAGATTGGTAGGAAAAGACCATCGCTCGTCCCCGACCGCCACTCATAAGGAGGACAATCAAAGAACACCTCATGTTTCAAATTTGTTACATAACGTTTACCATACGTGCATGCTACGGGACTTGCAAACTTCAACACAAGCATTTCTCAAATTCACAACTACTCAACTAGCATGACTTTGATATTATCACCTCCATATCTCAAAACAATTATCAAGCATCAAACTTTTCTTAGTATCCAACGCACTCAAAAGAAAGTTTTACAAATCTTGAATACCAAGCATATTAAGATTATTAAGCAAATTACCATGCTATTTAAGACTCTCAAAATAATCTAAGTGAAGCATGAGAGTTCATCTATTTCTTCAAAATAAAACCACCATTGTGCTCTAAGAGATATAAGTGAAGCACTAGAGCAAACGACAAACTACTCCGAAAGATATAAGTGAAGGTCAATGAGTAGTCGGATAATTATGCAACTATGTGAAAGCTCTCCCATTTAATAATTTAATATCTTGGTATTTTATTCAAACATCAAGCAAAACAAAAGAAAATAAAATGACGCTCCAAGCAAAACACATCTCATGTGGTGAATAAAAATATAGCTCCAAGTAAAGTTACCGATGAACGAAGACGAAAGAGGGGATGCCTTCCGGGGCATCCCCAAGCTTAGGCTCTTGGTTATCCTTGAATATTACCTTGGGGTTCCTTGGGCATCCCCAATCTTAGGCTCTTGCCACTCCTTATTCCATAGTCCATCGAATCTTTACCCAAAACTTGAAAACTTCACAACACAAAACTTAACAGAAAACTCGTAAGCTCCGTTAGCGAAGGAAAATAAAACACCACTTCATGGTACTGTAATGAACTTATTCTTTATTTATATTGGTGTTAAACCTACTGTATTCCAACTTCCCTATGGTTTATAAGCATTTTACTAGCCATAGATTCATCAAAATAAGCAAACAACACACGAAAAACAGAATCTGTCAAAAACAGAACAGTCTGTAGTAATTTGTAACTAACGCAAACTTATGGAACTCAAAAAATTATAAAATAAATTGGTTGACCTTAGAAATTTTTATATTGATCATCTTCAAAAAGAATCAACTAAATATCACTCTCCAGTAAAAAGTTGAAGCAAATCTCGTGAGCGCTAAAGTTTCTGTTTTTTACAGCATGATCATAAAGACTTCACCCAAATATTCCCAAAGGTTCTACTTGGCACAAACACTAATTAAAACACAAAACCACATCCAAACATAATATATATGGATTATTTATTCCTAAACAGAACCAAAAAGCAAGAAACAAAAATTAAATTGGGTTGCCTCCCAACAAGCGCTATCGTTTAACGCCCCTAGCTAGGCATGATGATTTCAAAGATGCTCGCATAAAAGATAAGAATTGAAACATAAAGGGAGCATCATGAAGAATATGACTAGCACATTTAAGTCTAACCCACTTCCTATGCATAGGGATTTTGTGAGCAAACAACTTATGGGAACAATAATCAACTAGCATTGGAAGGCAAAACAAACATAACTTCAAAAATTTAAGCACATAGAGAGGAAACTTGATATTATTGCAATTCCTACAAGCATACATTCCTCCCTCATAATAACTTTCAGTAGCATCATTAATGAATTCAACAATATAACCAGCACCTAAAGAATTCTTTTCATGATCTACAAGCATAGAAAATTTACTACTCTCCACACAAGCAAAATTCTTCTCATCCGGAATAGTGGGAGTATCATAAGAGACTTGAATACTATAAATTGTTTCCACATTAAAAGAGTAATGTTCAGAAAAAGGATAATCATAATCATGACAAGTTTTAAAAATATAATCATCACTACTTTTTATAGCATAAGTTTCATCACAATAATCATCATAATTAGCAACTTTGTTCTCATCATAATCAATTGAAACCTCTTCCAAAATAGTGGATACATCACTAAATAAAGTCATGACCTCTCCAAATCCACTTTAATAATTATCATAATAAGATCCAACATCCTCCAATATTGTGGGATCACTAATTCCTAAAGTTGACACTCTTCCAAACCCACTTTCATCAATATAATCATCATAGGTAGAAGGCATGCTATCATCATAACAACTTTGCATATCAAAACTTGAGAGGCTAAAAATATCATCTTCATTAAACATAGAATCCCCAAGCTTGGGACAAACATTAATTGCAGCAAATATATTCTCAAATATGTCATTCTCATCAAACATAGCTTCCCCAAGCTTGGGGCCTTTTCATATCATAAGCATAATCACTCTCATCATTAATAGTATGGATAGCACCAATAGTATAGAAATTATCATATTATTCCAAGCAAGTGCCAAAAAAATCAAGATCATAAGAAGTATCATTATCTTCCCAATCATAATTATCACAACAAGCAATAGGCATAACGAGATCATCATCAAGTGCATCATCTTCCACAATTATTTTTGATTCATTTTCATGAGGCACAACAATAATAGGAGCAACATTATTTGGGAGGGATACCTTTTTATCTCTATTCCTTTTTATTTTCTTCTTTTTCACCACATCATGTGTGGGTTCAATCATCTTTTTGGAGCTCCTTATTAATGAGATTGGTTGAGTAGAAGCCTCCTCCTCGTTACCTAATTCATCATAAGAAATAATAGGAGGATATTGGGAAGTCTCTTCCCTTTCATTAGTATTCTCTTCATCCTCTATTTGTTTTCTTTTCTTTATGTAATTGGCAATATAAGGATTTTCAATGCAATTCACCGCGCAATACATATAAATTTCCTCTAGATTAAAATGAAGGACTCTATCAAGGGCAAATTTTGGAATATCCTTAGTTATACGTTTCATTTCTTCATAACCCAAGAGCAAACTAAGTTCATTATGATGTGCAAGGGAAATCAAGTCATCACAATTTTTGGACACGATACGATCATGAAAAAATTTGCATTGGGTACTGAAATGATCACGTTCATTGCAAAGTTCACAAGTACGGCTAAAATTTAAATTTTCAGCACAAGCATTCTAGCCTTTCTTGCAACCATTTAGTTTCCAAGTACTTATGCCTCTTGCAATATCTATCTTCCCTATTTGGTGTATACTTGCAAACCCAATATACTCCACAGAAGTCGACATGCTTATAAGAGATATTTTCATCATGACTAGTGCAATCATCATTAGTACCATGGATATTCAAGGAGTTCATACTAACGACATTGCAATCATGCTCATCATTCAAAGATTTAGTGCCAAACATTTTATAGCATTCTTCTTCTAACACTTTGGCACAATTTTCCTTTCCATCATACTCACGAAAGATATTAAAAAGATGAAGTGTATGAGACAAACTCAATTCCATTTTTTTGTAGTTTTCTTTTATAAACTAAACTAGTGCTAAAACAAGAAACTAAAAGACTCGATTGCAAGATCTAAAGATATACCTTCAAGCACTCACCTCCCAGGCAACGGCGCCAGAAACTGCTTGATGTCTACTACGCAACCTTCTCCTTGTAGACGTTGTTGGGCCTCCAAGTGCAGAGGTTTGTAGGACAGTAGCAAATTTCCCTCAAGTGGATGACCTAAGGTTTATCAATCTGTGGGAGGCGTAGGATGAAGATGGTCTCTATCAAACAACCCTGCAACCAAATAACAAAGAGTCTCTTGTGTCCCCAACACACCCAATACAATGGTAAATTGTATAGGTGCACTAGTTCGGCGAAGAGATGGTGATACAAGTGCAATATGGATGGTAGATACAGGTTTTTGTAATCTGAAAATATAAAAACAGCAAGGTAACAAGTGGTAAAAGTGAGCGTAAACGGTATTGCAATGCTAGGAAACAAGGCCTAGGGTTCATACTTTCACTAGGTGCAAGTTCTCTCAACAATAATAACATAATTGGATCATATAACTATCCCTCAACATGCAACAAAGAGTCACTCCAAAGTCACTAATAGTGGAGAACAAACAAAGAGATTATGGTAGGGTACGAAACCACCTCAAAGTTATTCTTTCCAATCAATCCGATGGGCTATTCCTATAAGTGCCACAAACAGCCCTAGAGTTCGTACTGGAATAACACCTTAAGACACAAATCAACCAAAACCCTAATGTCACCTAGATACTCCAATGTCACCTCAAGTATCCATGGTATGATTATATGATATGCATCACACAATCTCAGATTCATCTATTCAACCAACACATAGAACCTCAAAGAGTGCCCCAAAGTTTCTATCGGAGAATCAAGACGAAAATGTGTGCCAACCCCTATGCATAGGTTCATGGGCAGAACCCGCAAGTTGATCACCAAAACATACATCAAGTGAATCACGTGATATCCCATTGTCACCACAGATACGCACGGCAAGACATACATCAAGTGTTCTCAAATCATTAAAGACTTAATCCGATAAGATTACTTCAAACGGAAAACTCAATCCATTACAAGAGAGTGGAGGGGGAGAAGCAACATAAGATCCAACTATAATAGCAAAGCTCGCGATACATCAAGATCGTGCCAAATCAAGAACATGAGAGAGAGAGAGAGATCAAACACATGGCTACTGGTACATACCCTCGGCCCCGAGGGTGAACTACTCCCTCCTTGTCATGGAGAGCGCCGGGATGATGAAGATGGCCACCGGTGAGGGATCCCCCCTCCGGCAGGGTGCCGGAACAGGGTCCCGATTGGTTTTTGGTGGCTACAGAGGCTTGCGGTGGCGGAACTCCTGATATATTCTCGTCATCGGAAGTTTTAGGGTACGTGGGTATATATGGGTGAAAGAAGTACGTCAGTGGACCTCCAGGCTATCCACGAGGTAGGGGGGCGCGCCCCCCACCCTCGTGGGCAGCCCGGGACTCCTCTGGTGAACTTCCGGTACTCCGTGGGCTTCTTCTGGTCCAAAAATAAGTTCTGTGGAGTTTCAGGTCGATTGGACTCCGTTTGATATTCCTTTTCTTCGAAACACTGAAATAGGCAAAAAAACAGCAATTCTAGGCTGGGCCTCCGGTTAATAGGTAGTCCCAACAATAATATAAAAGTGGATAATAAAGCCCAATATTGCTCAAAACAGTAGATAATATAGCATGGAGCAATAAAAAATTATAGATACGTTGGAGACGTATCAGGTTGGCATAGATCGAGATTAGGATTTATCACTCCGTGTATCGGAGAGGTATCTGTGGGCCCTCTCGGTAATGCACATCACTATAAGCCTTGCAAGCAATGTGACTAATGAGTTAGTTGCGGGATGATGCATTACGGAACGAGTAAAGAGACTTGCCGGTAACGAGATTGAACTAGGTATGGTGATACCGATGATCGAATCTCGGGCAAGTAACATACCGATGACAAAGGGAACAACGTATGTTGTTATGTGGTTTGACCGATAAAGATCTCCGTAGAATATGTAGGAGCCAATATGAGCATCTAGGTTCCACTATTGGTTATTGATCGGAGATGAGTCTCGGTCATGTCTACATAGTTCTCGAACCCGTAGGGTCTGTATGCTTAACGTTCGATGACTTGTATTATGAGTTATGTGATTTGATGACGAAAGTTTGTTCGGAGTCCCGGATGAGAACACAGACATGACGAGGAGTCTTGAAATGGTCGATAGGTAAAGATCGGTATATTGGAAGGCTATATTCGGACATCGGAAAGGTTCCGAGTGATCGGGTATTTTTTGGAGTACCGGAGAGTTACGGGAATTCGCCAGGGGAAGTAGTGGGCCTTAATGGGCCATACGGGAAAGCAGAGAAGGGCCTCAAGGGGTGGCCACGCGCCCCCCCCATGGCAAGTCCGAATTGGACTAGGGAGGGGGCGGCGCCCCCCTCTCTTTCCTTCTCCCTCTCTCCCCTCTTGGAAAAGGAAGGGGACTCCAACTAGGACTGGAATCCTAGTTGGACTCCCCCTATAGGCGCGCCCCTCCTAGGCCGGCCTCCTCCTCCTCCCTCCTTTATATACGTGGCCAATGGGTACCCCAAGACGCACAAGTTGATCTTTTAGCCGTGTGTGGTGCCCCCCTCCACAGTTACACACCTCGGTCATATCGTCGTAGTGCTTAGGCGAAGCCCTGCGCTGATAACTTCATCATCACCCTCGCCACGCCGTCGGGCTGATAGAACTCTCCCTCGGACTCAACTGGATCAAGAGTACAAGGGACATCATCGAGCTGAACGTGTGCTGAACACGGAGGTGCCGCATGTTCGGTGCCAGGATCGGTCAGATCGTGAAGACATATGACTACATCAACCTCGTTGATATAACGCTTCCGCTTTCGGTCTACGATGGTACGTGGACACACTCTCCCTGCTCATTGCTATGCATCACCTAGATAGATCTTGCGTGATCGTAGGATTTTTTTTGAAATCATTGCGTTCCCCAACAATTCGTCCATCCTACCATCTCCGGCCTCAGCTTCATCAAGTTTGCGCTGGATATGTTTGGAGAAGCCTCGGGACTTAAGGTCAACTATCTGAAATCCACTGCCACCCTCATCCATGGTGACCAAGAGGACAAATAGCGCATTATCGAGCTTCTGCACTGCAAGCTTGCGGAGTTTCCATGTCAATACCTGGGCCTGCAGCTGGCTATCAAACAACTAACGAAGCAAGACTGGCAGCCACTGCTTGATTTAGTGAGGAAATGCATGCCCGCATGACATTGAGGGCTCGTTCAGAGAGCGGGCAAGTTGGTGCTCGCTAAGTCCGTAATCTCTGCTCGGCCAATCCACCAGCTCCTGGTGCTACAGCCCCCCGCTTGGGTTCTTGAAGATATAAACAGCTGGATGCGGTCTTTCTTTTGGGCTGGGAAAGACAAAGTTCATGGTGGGCCGTGCTTAGTCGCTTGGGATAGAATCTGTCGTCCGGTGAAATATGGAGGACTTGGCGTCAAAAATCAGAAAGTTCAGGCGCTGGCCTTGCGGCTAAGGTGGGAATGGTTGAGACGCACCGAGCCTGAACGGCCATGGAAAGGTCTTGGCATGCTGATTGATCAGGAGGCAAGAATCGTTTTTGACTGCTTGGTGCGCATCGAGGTTGGACGAGGAGACAGAGTGCTGTTCTAGAAGGATCGTTGGATACTTGGCCACTCTGTGAAAGACATCGTGCCTCTCATTCTCGAGATGGTAGAAACACGCCGCATCAACACCAGGACAGTGCAATGGGCACTGGAGGAGGAGCAATGGTCGTTGGACGTCCCTTTCGTTTCCTCTCACATGGCGCTTATTCAGCTCATGCATTTGAGACACACCATTGCCTCGGTGCATCGGGATGATCAGTCGCCTGACAGCTTCCTTTGACCATGCGCGACCTCCTTGTCTTATTCGGACAAGTCTACCTACACTCGCCTTTGCGAGGGCCTGCTGATTTGCCCTTACGTCGCAGCCATCTGGAGAAGCCTCGCATCCCTCAAATGCAAGATCTTTACTTGGCTTGCCTCACAACATCGCCTGTGGACGGTGGATCGACGCGCTCGACATGGTTTGTAAGATCACACCTCGGCCTGCTACACTTGTCTGCAGGACGAAGACACTATGGACCACATCTTGGTGCAATGTGGCTACGTGTGTGGCACTTGGATGGGCTGTTTCGACAAGCTGCATATTTAGATCTCCTGTCCCACGAGCACAGACTCCTTTGTGGAATGGTGGATGCAACAACGATCGGACTTCGCGAAGGAAGACAAACATGGATTCGACACCCTGGTCATTTGCACGGCATGGTCACTCTGGAAGCAAAGGAATGCCATGGCGTTTAACAGAGCTGAGCAACAGGTGGATGCGCAGGAGCTTGTGAAGAAGATACTTGATGAACTTAGAGATTGGAAGATGGCGGCCCGGGGAGGAGGTAGTTTACAATGCTTTGTGAGAGATTAGCTTTGGGTACTTGTAGGAGTGGTGGTGGGTGTTTGACTTCGAGTGCCACGCACTCGCTAGACCTCTTGTAAATTACTTTGCTCTCTTCTATAAAAGTAAGGCACGTGCTTTGCATGCTCTCGAAAAAACATGGCTTTTTTAGAGCCAAATTGACCTCCGCCATCCGCCATTTGGTTGGCCATGGCGTTGCCACTGCTACCCACATTGATGCCACAGCCAGGATTGCATACAAGGGGTGAACAACGACTGCTTGTCACCGTCGACGAGGCCGAACCCAGCAGCCCAACCTTATTTCCTCCATCCATGGTGTCGCCGCCTCGAGCCGTAATTAACCAGGCTTAGAGCATCTCCAGCCACGCCCCCAACACGCCTCCACGGGCGATTTTTTAGCGCCGGTGGGCGAAAATTGGCCCAGTCGCGCCCCGGGGAGCCCGTTTTCACCGATTTGGACCGAAATTGGGGCCGGCAGACCCAGGCCGAACCCGGCGCGCTGGGGGCGCCGGGGCGAGCGTTTTGGCGTGAACACACTGCGGGCCCGACGAGTCAGCAAGACGCCGCTTCGTCGTCTTTATCGCCTCGGTTCCCGCGGGAATCAATGCTAAGGCTACGGCGCTGCCCCGCCGGTCAGCCTTCATTGATGCCTCATGGGCGGCGCAGTGCAAGCGCCACCGACGCGCGTCCCGCCCTCTCCCGCCACGCGTCGCCCGGCATGCAGCCTCCCGCCGCCCCCGCTGCGGCTATAAAAGGCGACCTCCCCACCGGTGGACGCCACAGCTCACAATCGCATCCCCTCCTCACATCCGCCGCACAAAGAAGCACTCTCCCCTCTTCCTGTCGATGAGCGAAATGGGCAAGAGGTTCCTAGGCGACAGCGCGGTGGCAAACAGCTTCGACGGCCGCCATCTCCAAGAGCCGGAGGCACGCCTCCTCTACGAGGCCGAGTATCCGGCGCCACCAGACATGCGTGTGCCGGGGGCGTGGAGGCTGAGCGCCGGCGTCCCGGTGCCGTCGGTGCCCGAAGGAACGGCATGACAGGCCAAGATTGCCTGCCGCTCGTCGATGCCGGAGGAGCAGCGGAACGAGCCGAGGTACGCCGCCGACAGCCACACATTATGGACGATGTTCTTCGAGCGCCGCCGTGAAGACCAGATCGCCTCTACCAACGACATCATCCCCCGCGGACGCCTCAACACCGACGGGCGGCGCGAGTGGTGGGTGAAGGAAATAGGCCCTAGAGGCAATAATAAAGTTGTTATTTATATTTCCTTATATCATGATAAATGTTTATTATTCATTCTAGAATTGTATTAACCGGAAACTTAGTACATGTGTGAATACATAGACAAATAGAGTGTCCCTAGTATGCCTATGCTAGACTAGCTCATTAATCAAAGATGGTTAAGTTTCCTAATAATAGACATGTGTTGTCATTTGATGAACGGGATCACATCATTAGAGAATGATGTGATGGACAAGACCCATCCGTTTGCTTAGCACTATGATCGTTTAGTTATTGCTATTGCTTTCTTCATGACTTATACATGTTCCTATGACTATGAGATTATGCAACTCCCGAATACCGGAGAAACACTTAGTGTGCTATCAAATGTCACAACGTAACTGGGTGATTATAAAGATGCTCTACAGGTGTCTCCGATGGTGTTTGTTGAGTTGGCATAGATCGAGATTAGGATTTGTCACTCCGATTGTCGGAGAGGTATCTCTGGGCCCTCTCGGTAATGCTCATCACTATAAGCCTTGCAATCAATGTGACTAATGAGTTAGTCAGAGGATGATGCATTATGGAACGAGTAAAGAGACTTGCCGGTAATGAGATTGAACTAGGTATCGTGATACCGACGATCGAATCTCGGGCAAGTAACATACCGATGACAAAGGGAACAACGTATGTTGTTGTGCGGTTTGACCGATAAAGATCTTTGTAGAATATGTAGGAGCCAACATGAGAATCCAGGTTCCGCTATTGGTTATTGACCGGAGATGTGTCTCGGTCATGTCTACATAGTTCTCGAACCCGTAGGGTTCGCACGCTTAACGTTTGATGACGATTCATATTATGAGTTTATGTGATTTGATAACCAAAGGTTGTTCAGAGTCCCAATGAGATCACGGACATGACGAGGAGTCTCGAAATGGTCGAGACATAAAGATTTATATATTGAAAGGTTATATTCGGACACCGAAATGGTTCTGAAGTGTATCGGGTATTTTCCGGAGTACCGGGGGGTTATTGAAACCCCCCGGGGGGTTAATGGGCCTTCATGGGCCCTAGTGGAAGAGATGAGGCAGCAGCCAGGTGGAGGCGCGCGCCCCCCAAGCCCAAACTGAATTGGAGTAGGGGTTGGGGGCGGCCCCCTTTCCTTTCTCTCCTCCTCCTCTTTCCCCCTTCTCCTTGTAGGAATAGGAAAGAGGGGGCGCATCCTACTTGGAGTAGGACTCCCCCCTTTGGCGCGCCACCCTTGGCCGGCCTCCTCCTCCCTCCCTCCTTTATATACGTGGGAGGGGGGAACCCCAAAGACACAAAAGTTTCTCTTAGCCGTGTGTGGTGCCCTCCTCCACAGAAACACACCTCGGTCATATCGTCGTAGTGCTTAGGCGAAGCCCTGGGCCGGTAACTTCATCATCACCGTTGCCACGCCGTCGTGCTGATGCAACTCTCCCTCGGCCTCAACTGGATCAAGAGTACGAGGGATGTCGTTGAGCTAAATGTGTGCTGAACACGGAGGTGTCATACATTCGGTGCTAGGATCGGTCGGATCGTGAAGACGTACGACTACATCAACCGCGTTGATAAACGCTTCCGCTTTCGGTCTACGAGGGTACATGGACACACTCTCCCCGCTCGTTGATATGCTTCTCCTAGATAGATCTTGCGTGATCGTAGGTAGTTTTTTTTTGAAATACTACGTTCCCCTACAGTGGCATCCGAGCCAGGTCTATGCGTAGATGTTATATGCACGAGTAGAACACAAAGAGTTGTGGGCGATAATAGTCATACTACTTACCAGCATGTCATACTTTGATTCGGCGGTATTGTTGGATGAAGCGGCCCAGACTGACATTACATGACCGTGTTCATGAGAATGGTTCTACCGCCATGCTCTGCACACAGGTGGCTAGTGGGTGTCTGTTTCTCTAGCTTTAGAAGAATCGAGTTTGACTACGCCCGGTCCTTATTGAAGGTTAAAACAACACACTTGACGAAAAATCATTGTGGTTTTGATGCGTAGGTAAGAACGGTTCTTGCTAGAAGCCCGTAGCAGCCACGTAAAACTTGCAACAACAAATTAGAGTACGTCTAACTTGTTTTTGCAGGGCTTGCTGTGATGTGATATGGTCAAGACGTGATGATATATAAATTGTTGTATGAGATGATCATGTTTTGTAACAATTATCGACAACTGGCAGGAGCCATATGGTTGTCGCTTTATTGTATAAAATGCAATCGCCATGTAATTGCTTTACTTTATCACTAAGCAGTAGCGATAGTCATAAAAACAATAGTTGGCGGGACGACAACGATGCTTCGATGGAGATCAAGGTGTCAAGCCGGTGACGATGGTGATCATGACGGTGCTTTGGAGATGGAGACCAAAGGCACAAGATGATGATGGCCATATCATATCACTTATTTGATTGCATGTGATGTTTATCCTTTTATGCATCTTATTTTGCTTAGTACGGCGGTAGCATTATAAGATGATCTCTCACTAAATTTCAAGGTACAAGTGTTCTCCCTCAGTATGCACCGTTGCTACAGTTCGTCATGCCGAGACACCACGTGATGATCGGGTGTGATAAGCTCTACGTTCACATAAAATGGGTACAAGCCAGTTTTGCACACGCAGAATACTCGGGTTAAACTTGACGAGCCTAGTGTATGCAGATATGGCCTCGGAACACTGAGACTGAAAGGTCGAGCGTGAATCATATAGTAGATATGATCAACATAGTGATGTTCACCGTTGAAAACTACTCCATCTCACGTGATGATTGGACATGGTTTAGTTGATATGGATCACGTGATCACTTAGATGATTAGAGGGATGTCTATCTAAGTGGAAGTTCTTAAGTAATACTCCCTCCGTTCCTAAATATAGGGTGTATAGTTTTTGGCACGGAAATTAAAGAACACAAGTGGAGGGAAAATTTCACAAATTTTGGGTGTGATTACACCTGACTAATTGACATGAGAAAATAGAGGAGTTTTCCCTATATAAGGAAATGTAATCGAATTCCTTAAAAAATTATCCAAGCGAGTGGTGCAACGCAATACACCTTATATTTCGGACTTTTTTTCAAAAATCTATACACCTTATACCATGGAATGGAGGGAGTATGATTAATTGAACTTTAATTTATCATGAACTTAGTACCTAATAGTATTTTGCATGTCTATGTTGTTGTAGATAAATGGCCTGTGCTACTGTTCCGTTGAATTTTAATGCGTTCCACTGATACGCTTCAGTCCTAAATAAACGGTTTTTAACCCCTTTCCGCGACGGCATTTGGAACTGTCGCCAAGTGAGTGTGGGCGATAGGGGGGTCCTTCCCACACGACCCAGAAACCGTCGGGGATTTGCTCTCCTGGCACACACGTTCGGCAAAATGAGGTCGTGTGCGACCGGCGAGCGCTCAAATACGGAAATACGTACGGTAGAGGTAAAAAACAATTATACGATGAAATTGTTTCCGGTCGCAAGTACATCCCACATAGTCAGTCCTCGCTAAACGTTTCCGTTCGTATGTACATCTCACACAGTTGCTCCAAGGAAAACGTTTCCATTCATAGGTACATCACAAACAATTTTTTCCGTTAAATCGTTTGCCTTATTGAATGTATCACACACGGTCCGTAGAAGAAACTGTGTGGCAAAGGATGTCCATCACACACAATTTTTATGTGGTAAACATTTGCGCAAGGTGGCCTAATACAAACAGTTTTCAAGAGAAAGTCGTGTGTGACTGTTCATTGATCCAACACAGATTATTCCTAGAAATTGTGTGCGTTGCCTGAGGTCATCGCCCACGGTATTTTTTCAACAATCGTTTGCAATAGCAAAACCCAATTAGCAGGCTAATTCGCCATTAGCAGGCTAATTATCCGATTATTCATAATCCATTTATTAATCTAATCGACATTTCATATTAAGCACACAATATATTTCATTTCCATATTAAGGAAGCAAAATTTCATAATTGAAATACATCAGAGTACAACATGATATAGCTTCACCACTCAGCTACCCCATTACACAACTGCACCAGCAGCAAGTTCCACATGCAACATGTAGAACCTTTTGAAATTAGCATCATAGATGGTATATAGACAGATGCATCTCATCTGGAAAACTGCTGAAGCGGAAGGCGAATATTGAGCCTTCATTCATGTCGAAAGTCTTTGCAACTTTAGGTCAGTGCCTATGGATGATTGACCATCCGTCCTTCGTCCTCTTCAGGAACACTTCAATACTGAACCATGGGTGTTGTACGAAAACCTTCCTCGCCTCCTGCCCATAGAGGTGGTTTGAGAGGTAATCATCAGTGAACCGCTTTGGAAAGGCCTGAAAACAAGGATGTGCATAAATATCTTCTCTATATTGGGAATGGGGCAAAGGAATAAGAAAAAGGCAGGGTATAATAATTAGTACCATCTTGTAGTGAACTGATGTCTTCTTCATTGTGCAGATGAAGATCTTGTTGTTTTTTGTCGCCAATTTCTTTATCCTAACAATCTTTCTGAGTTTCTTGATTTGATTGATATTCATGGACAACTCATTTCCCCGTATGCAAAAAGGGTCGAACAGTGGGTCAAAACCTCTGACAGCAGGACCTACATGTGCAAGACCAAATTGTTAAAAACCAAAATATTAGAATGGTTCCTGCAATTGCACAATAATGTGCTATCAGACAATGGACCATGCACGTGCTAACCTCGATTGTAAACCTCGGTGCTTCCCATTGTTTCCCTGCAACACATATAAGGTAGTTAGTCATCACGTTAAGTAAGGGTTCGCATGCTATCGGTAAAATATGTTGATGAAAAATAAGCACATTGCAGATTCATCAGATTAATTCAAGCCACATGGAAAACTCATTTACCCAAACCAAGCATGATTAAGAACTAGGAAATATAGCACTTGTATATGTTTCTCATGTATTAAGTGCAGCCAAATTCGATTTATTCCTCACATGCACAACAATACAAAATTCTACCCACGACAATTGGACATCGCATTGCAGAATTGAACCAAGCAGTTAACTAAACACCACAACAAATGAACCAAACATTAACTGAGCACCACATTGCACAATATAACTTACTCCTAATAGAAGATCAGACAGTTAACCAAACAGTTAACTACAGCCAATTGTAGCAATTATATTTGTTTCTCATGTATTTACTACACCCAAATTCAATTTATTCCTCACATGGTATACAATAACAAAATGCACCCACAATTTTGTAAAGATAAATTCGATTTCTTTATCACATGGAAGACAATACAAAATTGCAGCCTGAAGAATTGAACATCACATTTGCAGAATTGAACCAAAGAGTTAACTGAAGACGACAACTAATTAATAAAACAGTTATTAAGTGAGCACCACACTGCACGACATATAGAACATATACACTAGAGCAACAGATTGCATGGTAAAATTAGATAGCACAATTCACTAGAATTTGTGAAGGAAAGGCAGGAGCAGCACACGCAACGGGTAAACCGAGCATGCTTAACTGGCATAGCTAGCAAATGGCAAGGTGCTCCTCCAAGATCTGGGGGTCGGCATGAATGGCGGCGCTTATTTGGTGGAGGGTCGGTGCTTTTGGTGGAAGGTGTCGCGCTCGCGCTGGCGGTCGGGGCATGTGGGATGTGGAAGGAGGAGGAGGATGGGGGTCAGGTGTGGATTACCTGCCTGGATAGACGAGGCCGAGCAGCGTGAAGGAGGGTCGCGGACGAGGAGGTGGCGTTGCAAGCAAGGAGTGAATGTTTCAACTTGGAAAGGAAGGC
Organism: Aegilops umbellulata; assembly: GCA_032464435.1. Classification (NCBI taxonomy): domain Eukaryota; kingdom Viridiplantae; phylum Streptophyta; class Magnoliopsida; order Poales; family Poaceae; genus Aegilops; species Aegilops umbellulata. The sequence continues at coordinate 290,739,295 of CP136060.1, forward strand.
GGAAAGAGGGGAAATGTGGCTTTTGGTCAGGGGGAGGGGGCGGGGAGGTAGATATTTCCGCGGAAGCTGAAAATTTGGAATCGCTTCAGCGAAAAAACTGGCGCGCAAAGTGTCATCAGACACGGTCCCTTATTCATAACTGTGTACGATATGTGGACGTCACAAACGATTCAGATAGTTTAACCCGTGTGTGATGAGTTTGAACATCAAAAGTTTTGGTTCGAATTTCCATGGTTACAGTGGTCATCCACATCATTGCATAATTTGGGTACACAAAGGAGACTACAGCACACCCACACTTCTTAATCGAGCAAGTTCAGCAATTAAACAGAACTAGCTAAGCTAAACATTACTCTAAAAAATTAAAGACCGGCTCTCTTAATTAAACAAAACAAAGAGTACTACTACGGCTGGTGCTCGTCGATCTCCGCCGCCGCCTCCATGTCCAGCTCGCGTCTGACAGTCTCCTCGGGAAGGGGCTCCATGGCATCCATCGCATCATACTCGGCAAGCATCTCGCCATCCGCATCCGCCATCTCGTTGGAAAAGGCCTCCATGAGCTGGGCATGGGCGGACATGATCTGGGCTTGGATGGGCTCCGTCGTCGCAACATATGCGGCGGAGGAACGAACGGCTGCTCGAACCCTCTCGGCGATTGCCAGCTCTTCGGTCGTGGGTTGCCGACCGTTGTCAGAGAAGTTTTGTTCGATTTGTGCGGTAACCGCCAGGAGATGGGCATGGGCGGCCTCGACATGGTCGTGGGCGGCCTCCGTCAAGGCTAGGGCCACCGCTGCGGAACGGACAGCTGTTGTGCCGCTCTCGCCAGTTAATATCCCCGAGGCAGATGTTGCTGCCGCCACCTGAGAAGCAACAGTGTCCGTTTGGGCTGCCTTTGCTGCTCGGTCACAGATTGCGGCCGCGCTCATGCACCTTGTTAGCACGCGCATGGCGGCTGCGGCCGCGCTCTCGCTGGAGTGGGCCACCAAGGTTGCCCTCACAATGTGGGTCCACGTGCCCATCTTTCACTAGCGACGATTGAACAGCGAAATGATATTTGGGGAGCGAGCTAGTGCGCTTGAGATGTCGGTTGTGGACTGTAGCCGACGCACCTTCTCGAGTAAGCCATAGGCGTACTATACACCGACGGTGCTCCAGCATATTTTGTGTTGCATCTCACACGGTTGCTGATAATAAACTGTGTTCGATCTACTTGATTTTTCATCCTTATTTGAATTACATAATGGGGTCACAGCGGCAATGGACGGTGTTTGAATTGCTAGACCTTTTATCTGGAGTGAACATGCAACTATATGCGTGCCGTAAAAGAATTGGAATTATTCAGGGTTCGTTTGAACATTTTATACATTAAATTGGTTTTCTAGCCATTTCAGGTGAACAATTCAAAATTAAACTACATGCACATGCTCCAGTGCATATAAATTGGTTGAAAAATCAAATATGTGTCCTTGGGTGCATGCTTAGGTCCCATGAAAGAAATGGGAATGAATTTCAAACACCAGGGCATCGTTGATTGCTGGCAAAACATTGAGATGCCTGGTTTTTAAATTCTAGTAAATCCAAAACTCGTCTGAAGTTCATGAAACTTAGCATGCTATCATGGAGCGGCATCAACATGTCGTGGTAAAATTTTTGTCCCATTTGGGGCAGGTTTGGGTATATGCTTCTCACAAATCGGAGCTTCTCACAACAAGCATGATGGTTTTCGGTAGGGAACGTCCCACCTTTGGGGACAAAACGATATCCATTCCCTCTTATTGCTTTCAAATTTTTTCTCGTGTCAACATAGAACAACAGGAGTGCTGTGTGAATTTTAGTGATCTTTCAGGGTTCGTTTGGACATTTTTATGCATTAACTGAGTTTTCAATGTATTTATGTGCATAATTCAAATTTGAACTACATGCACATGCTCCAGTGCATATAAATTGGTTGAAAAATCAAATCTGTGTCCTTGGGTGCATGCTTAGGTCCCACGCAAGAAATGGGAATGAATTTCAAACACCAAGGCACCGTTGATTGCCGGCAAAACATTGAGATGCCTGGTTTTTAAATTCTAGTAAATACAAAACTCGTCTGAAGTTCACGGAACTTAGCATGCTATCATGGAGCGGCATCAACATGTCATGGTAAATTTTTTGTCCCATTTGGGGCAGGTTTGGGTATATGCTTCTCACAAATCGGAGCTTCTCACAACAAGCATGATGGTTTTCGGTAGGGAACGTCCCACCTTTGGGGACAAAACGATATCCATTGCCTCTTATTGCTTTCAAATTTTTTCTTGTGTCAACATAGAACAACAGGAGTGTTGTGTGAATTTTAGTGATTTTTCAGGGTTCGTTTGGACATTTTTATGCATTAACTGAGTTTTCAATGTATTTATGTGCATAATTCAAATTTGAACTACATGCACATGCTCCAGTGCATATAAATTGGTTGAAAAATCAAATCTGTGTCCTTGGGTGCATGCTTAGGTCCCACGCAAGAAATGGGAATGAATTTCAAACACCAGGGCACCGTTGATTGCCGGCAAAACATTGAGATGCCTGGTTTTTAAATTCTAGTAAATCCAAAACTCGTGTGAAATTCATGAAACCTGGCATGCTATCATGGAGCGGCATCAACATGCCGTGGTAAAAGTTTTGTCCCATTTGGGGCAGGTTTGGTTATGTGCTTCTCACAAACCGGAGCTTCTCACAACAAGCATGACGGTTTTCGGTAGGGAATGTCCCACCTTTGGGGACGAAACGATATCCATTGCCTCTTATTGCTTTCAAATATTGTTCTCGTGTCAACATAGAAGAACAGGAGTGTTGTGTGAATTTTTGTGATTTTTGGGGGTTCGTTCGGACATTTTTACACATTAACTGTGTTTTCAATGCATTTATGTGCATAATTCAAATTTGAACTACATGCACATGCTCCAGTGCATATAAATTGGTTGACAATCAAATTTGTGCCCTTGGGTGCATGCTTCGGTCCCATGCAAGAAATGGGAATGAATTTAAAACACCAGGGCACGATTGATTGCCAGCAAAACATTGAGATGCCTGGTTTTTAAATTCTAGTAAATCCAAAACTCATCTGAAATTCCTGAAACTTGGCATGCTGTCATGGAGCGGCATCAACATGTCGTGGAACAATTTTTGTCCCATTTGGGGCTGGTTTGGGTATATGCTTCTCACAAACTGGAGCTTCTCACAACAAGCATGATGGTTTTCGATAGGGAACGTCCCACCTTTGGGGACCAAACGATATCCATTGCCTCTTATTGCTTTCAATTTTTTTCTCATGTCAACATAGAACAACAGTAGTGTTGTGTGAATTTTTGTGATTTTTTCGGGGTTCGTTTGGACATTTTTATGCATTAACTGAGTTTTCAATGCATTTATGTGCAAAATTCAAATTTGAACTACATGCACATGCTCCAGTGCATATAAATTGGTTAAAAAATCAAATATGTGTCCTTGGGTGCATGCTTAGGTCCCATGCAAGAAATGGGAATGACTTTCAAACACCAGGGCACCGTTGATTGCCGGCAAAACATTGAGATGCCTGGTTTTTAAATTCTAGTAAATCCAAAACTCGTGTGCAATTCATGAAACTTGGCATGCTATCATGGAGCGGCATCAACATGCCGTGGTACAAATTTTGTCCCATTTGGGGCAGGTTTGGGTATATGCTTCTCACGGACCGGAGCTTCTCACAACAAGCATGATGATTTTCGGTAGGGAACGTCCCACCTTTGGGGACAAACCGATATCCATTGCCTCTTATTGCTTTCAATTTTTTTTCTCATGTCAACATAGAACAACAAGAGTGTTGTGTGAATTTTTATGATTTTTCGGGGTTCGTTTGGACATTTTTATGCATTAACTGAGTTTTCAATGCATTTATGTGCATAATTCAAATTTGAACTACATGCACATGCTCTTGTGCATATAAATTGGTTGAAAAATCAAATTTGTGTCCTTGGGTACATGCTTAGGTGCCATGCAAGAAATGGGAATGAATTTCAAACACCAGGGCACCGTTGATTGCTGGCAAAACATTTAGATGCCTGGTTTTTAAATTCTAGTAAATTCAAAACTCGTGTGAAATTCCTGAAACTTGGCATGCTATCATGGAGCGGCATCAACATGTCGTGGTAAAAGTTTTGTCCCATTTGGGGCAGGTTTGGGTATATACTTCTCACAACAAGCATGATGGTTTTTGATAGGGAACATCCCACCTTTGGGGACGAAACGATATCCATTGCCTCTTATTGCTTTTAATTTTTTTTCTCGTGTCAACATAGAACAACAGGAGTGCTGTGTGAATTTTGTGATTTTTAGGGGTTTGTTTGGACATGTTTATGCATTAACTGAGTTTTCAATGCATTTATGTGCATAATTCAAATTTGAACTACATGCACATGCTCCAATGCATATAAATTGGTTGAAAAATCAAATCTGTGTCCTTGGTGCATGCTTAGGTCCCATGCAAGAAATGGGAATGAATTTCAAACACCAGGGCACCGTTGATTGCCGGCAAAACATTGAGATGCCTGGTTTTTAAATTCTAGTAAATCCAAAACTCGTCTGAAATTCATGAAACTTGGCATGCTATCATGGAATGGCACCCGACATACTGTGGTATTTTCGTGTCCATTTTGAGGGAAGGCGCACTCGAATAATGATAGCCAACAAAGGCATTTTGAAAAAATAGCTGCCACTTTAATATCTCAAACGTTTGTATAATTCAAACCGTGTGCGTTCTATTAACCATTCACGTGATGCCACGTGTCTTGGTTTTAATGGCTGTAGCAGGTGCCGTGCGGACAGCTGCTTGACCTTGACTGAATGGGAGGCATGCGAGCGCCGTCCGGTGCGTAGGCTGACCGAGAGCGCGTGCAAGCTGTCCTCGAGTGCGCAGGCTCACCGGGAAGCGTGCGAGCTGTACGCTGTGCATGCTCACTGGAAAGCGAGCCCTTTGACTTCCATGTCCGCCCGCCTTGCTCGCATCCTCTCCATTAATGACGCCCAAGCCGCAGTTTAATTCGCTTTTTAAATATAAAACACTCATCGCAAACGTTTTAGTTAGAACACCTGTATGCAAACCGACAGCTTCCCCAGGAAGCCAAGAGAAAATGTGCCGAGCAGGATTTCTACAGCTCTTGATCGCAAACGTTTTAGATAGAACACCCGTATGCAAAGTGAGAGCACTGTAGGATTTGTGCATCCCTTCGACGCAAATGGTTGTTTTGGATGACCTGTGTGCAACCACGTACCAACAATTTGGTAAGATTTTTCAATCCTTCTAACACTGCGATTTGTCAAAATATGAAGCTAAAAATCACTAGTAGTATCTTATTTTTGCGACTAAAATTCTATAATTAATCATAGATTTCATTCATAGATTAAGCAGTCGTTCTTAATTTATACAAACAGTTCAACTCGACATCTGAACCGACCAAACTTTTCCCCAATTGTTGCCAACCACGTACTGAAATAGCTAGTTCAACTATATATACTAGCTAATTTTAAGTACGTTGTACAGTTCCACCACATCTATAGTCAGATGAACTGAACAAAATAGCCCCTAAATACTACTACTACTGCGGAGGGGCTTTGTACTACTTCCGGCTGCCTCTCCTCTCCCGAGCACGCTCAATAAGAGGCGGAGGAGGAGGATCCTACCGATGAGCTGGGCAACCGCAATGCGATGCCTGCCGCTATTGCAGCTTCAGCGACGCTCACCTCGAACGCCCTCTGCCGCTCCAGACGACCCCACTCGAAGCGGTGGTTCTCCTCGTAGATCTCCTGATTCATTGCCTCTGAGGCGGCGTGTGCCGTGGCCACGGCGGCGGTAAGGCTCTTTGCGTGCTCGACGAGGCGCTCCTCCTCCCGTAGGAACTTGGTGTAGCACGCAAGGTCGCTGATGCACGTGCGGGCATCCACCTCCGCCTCCCGCCTTCAGGCGGCGGTGGCAGAGAGGGTGATGACCCCGGCGGTCGACGGTGGGCTGGCGGCCACGGTGGCCGACGACGGGGTGGCGGCCATGACCACCACCTCCCGCCCTCGGGCCGCGGTGGCGGAGTGGGTGATGGCCACGGTTGCCGGCAGTGGGGTGGTAGCCACGACGGCCACCTCCCGCCTTCGGGCCGCGGCGGCGGAGCGGGCGATGGCCCTGGCTTTCGATGGTGGTGTGGCGGTAACGGCCGCCGGCAACAGCTACCGACGGGCCGCTGCGGTGTAGCCTCCCAACTGGAGCTATCCTCTAATGGCGGCGGAGTGGCTGAGCGACGACCGCGGACCTGTGCCATTGGCGATTGTGGGAGAAGCATACAAGATAAGCTACAGGGATGGAGGGGAAAATGCGACGCAGGACTCGCCGGCCGTGAGGGTTTTTATAGCAGTCCAGTAAGCATTGGGATTTTGGGGGATTTCACCGAGTCAGGCGGGAGCTTGCGCGGGAATCTGCGAGGTTGCGCGGGAACGGGCTCACCGACGATTCATTGGCACCACCGTTTGGCCAAAAGAACGCCGACGCGCGCCGCGCAAGCTTGCGCTGTAAGCCGTCTTCGTTAGCGGGGTGACAAGACGTGCGAGAGGAGGATGAAAGGCCACGTACACATACGGTTAATAAAAAAACTTTTGTGATTTAATTAACTACTATACCACCGTCCTGGTTTATAAGTATGATTTAACTAATAAAATACGAACACATGTCGCCAAAGATTATATAGTTGGATTTGTATTTGAACATAGTTTCCAATTATATAATTTTTAAAACATGCATTAACATTTTGTTGGTTAAATCTGAGGGCAAAGTATGGCACAGATATAAAGGAGACTATAGACTAGACGGAGGTGGTAGCACACGGCAGCTCTCTACGCAGCGAAGCAACTGTCGGCCGGCTTGTAGCCGACCATTTCCTGCGTGTTCAACTGCTCTATGCGTGTGGTTGCTTGCGGTTCAGGCGGCCGCGACGCACTCTGCTCGCGTCCCGCCGCGCGCGTTTTTTCTCGCGTCCCTCCGGGTGCTCTGGCCTCGTCCCTCCATGCGTGCTGCCAGTGTTTGGGGCTGGCGCACGATCATGCACGTTCGTGTGCAAGCGGTTGCGCTGGGCGCGTCGCGACGATGCAATTACCCACTGCAAAAACTGCCATGCGGACGCGCCGAGAATCCATGTCGCCCGGCCCCCTTTTATTCCTGCGGCCATTTACCTTCATCTCTCATCTCACACGACACAATAAGCACACCCACGGGGACACATACAGAGAGGACATCCAGTGGTTCCAATGGCGCTCCCCATGGCTCCAATGGCGCTCCCAGCGGCCGACGATGACAACGTGGGCAGTTCACCATGCATCACGTAGTGGACACCTACGTGAGGGGGAAGGCCCTCTCGATGGTGTACACGAATGATCCGGTCTCGGTGGAGAGCTCCATCCAAACTATGGAGTAGTTCCTTGCCGAAGACAAGTACCGAGTGGTCGGCTTCGACCTCGACACCATCGGTCGTGCCGGGCACGATCAGAAGGTTGTCGTCGCCCAGCTGTGCGTGCGACATGACGTCCTCGTCTACCACTTCCACCTTGCCACAAGGCCTTGTGAGCGTTTCTCCATGTTTATCAACAGCTCCGACTACAGTTTTGCTACGGTGGACACCGCCAACGATCTAAAAGCGCTCAAGGTTTCGGACTTGAAATGCCCGAATCTTGTCAACATCCAGCACCACTACAAGGTCTGGGGTAGCGATAAAAACAAACTGAACTCCCCGGTTGACCTCGCCTCGGCCATCATCGACCCCTACTATGTGAAGATGAAGGAAGAGAGCAATAAGGACAAGAACGTCTGGCACAGTATGTGGCATGGGAGACTGGATGAACAACATGTCAAGTACGCGACCATGGACGCGTACACAAGCTACGAGATGTACAGGCAGATTGTTGACATGAGGAACTGTCTTCTTCCTGACCTAGACGAGGGATCGAGCCACATAGCAGTGGCGAGAGCGTCACAAGAAGTAGATGACTAGACGATCATTTCTCCTACTTTAGAATGCATGCAATTGTTTATTGAGGTGTGCGCGAATGATCTGTATAGTCACTTATGTAATTGGATGTTTATTTCAGTTATATATAAATATACATGTTATTCTACTGTAGACAGAGCAATTCACATGGCTTATTAGCAGCAATCGTCTGTGTTATTATTGGTCTCCGGACACATTTCGGATTACGGACCTGTTTGCCGCATATCACACACATCTTGTTCAGTTGAACCGTTTCCATTGTGTTGCCTAATCACACACAGTTCATCCCAGTGAACCGTATGTTGTATAACACACACGCCTTCATCTGGCTGCCGTTTCTTTTGTGCCTCCTCATCCCAAACAGTTAATTGAGCTGAACCGTAAGCCATGCATCGCACACCCAACTAAATTCTGAACCGTGTTTGATGCATCTGTCATCGCAAATGTTTTGCACCTTTTTTGACGGGTTTTTTACACCACCGTTTGCGATTATGGCATCTCACACAATTTCGTCGAAGGGTCTCTGATCATAGTGTCGCGTTTGGACCATCCTGCAATAGTGTTCCTAGAGAAAGCTTAGTTGAAAGATGATGGTAGCAACTACACGGACTGGGTCCGTAACTTGAGGATTATCCTCATTGCTACACAGAAGAATTACGTCATGTAAGCACCGCTAGGTGCAAGACCCACTCCAGGAGCAACGCCGGACGTTCTGAACGCCTGGCAGAGCAAAGCTGATGACTACTCGATAGTTCAGTGTGCCATGCTTTACGGCTTAGAACCGGGACTTCAACGACTTTTTGAACGTCATGGAGCATATGAGATGTTCCAGGAGTTGAAGTTAATATTTCAAGCAAATGCCCGGATTGAGAGATATGAAGTCTCCAATAAGTTCTACAACTGCAAAATGAAGGAGAATAGTTATGTCAGTGAGTATATACTCAGAATGTTTGGGTACCACAATCACTTGACTCAACTAGGAGTTAATCTTTCGGTTGATAGTGTCATTGACAGAGTTCTTCAATCACTGCCACCAAGCTACAAAAGTTTCTTGAAGAACTATAATATGCAAGGGATGGATAAGACAATTCCCAGGCTCTTCACGATGCTAAAGGCTGCGGAGGTAGAAATCAAGAAGGAGCATCAAGTGTTGATGGTTAACAAGACCACTAGTTTCAAGAAAAAGGGCAAAGGGAAGAAGGGGAACTTCAAGAAGAACGGCAAGCAAGTTGCTTCTCAAGTGAAGAAGCCCAAGTCTGGACCTAAGCCTGAGACTGAGTGCTTCTACTGCAAAGGGACTGGTCATTGGAAGCAGAACCGCACCAAGTATATGGCGGATAAGAAGGATGGCAAAGTGAAAGGTATATTTGATATACATGGTATTGATGTGTACCTTACGAATGCTCGTAGTAGCGCCTGTTTATTTGATAATGGTTCTGTTGCTCATATTTGCAACTCGAAACAGGGGCTACGGATTAAGCGAAGATTGGCTAAGGATGAGGTGATGATGCGTGTGGGAAATGGTTCCAAAGTCGATGTGATCGCCGTCAGCACGCTACCTCTACATCCACCTTCGAAATTAGTTTTAGACCTGAATAATTGTTATTTGGTGCCAGCGTTAAGCATGAACATTATATCTGGATCTTGTTTGATGTGAGACGGTTATTCATTTAAACCAGAGAATAATGGTTGTTCTATTTATATGAGTAATATCTTTTATGGTCATGCACCCTTGATGAGTGGTCTATTTTTGTTGAATCTTGATAGTAGTGATACACATATTCATAGTATTAAAGCCAAAAGATATAGGTTTAATAATGATAATGCAACTTTTTTGTGGCACTGTTGTTTAGGTCATATTGGTGTAAAGTGCATGAAGAAACTCCATGCTGATAGGCTTTCGAAATCACTTGATTATGAATCACTTGATGCTTGCGAACCATGCCTCATGGGCAAGATGAGTAAGACCCCGATCTCCGGAACAATGGAGCGAGCAACGGATTTGTTGGAAATAATACATACTAATGTATGCGGTCCGATGAGTGTTGATGCTCGCGGCGGGTATCATTATTTTCTAACCTTCACAGATGATTTGAGCAGATATGGGTATATCTACTTGATGAAACATAAGTCTGAAACATTTGAAAAGTTCAAAGAATTTCAGAGTGAAGTGGAAAATCATCGTAACAAGAAAATAAAGTTTCTACGATCTGATCGTGGAGGAGAATATTTGAGTTATGAGTTTGGTCTTCATTTGAAACAATGTGGAATAGTTTCGCAACTCACGCCACCTGGAACACCACAACGTAATGGTGTGTCCGAACGTCGTAACCGCACTTTATTAGATACGGTGCGATCTATGATGTCTCTTACTGATGTACCACTATCGTTTTGGGTTTATGCTTTAGAGACGGCTGCGTTCACGTTAAATAGGGCACCATCTAAATCCGTTGAGACGACACCATATGAACTGTGGTTTGGCAAGCAAGTTTTCATGTCTTAAAGTTTGGGGCTGCGATGCTTATGTGAAAAAGTTTCAACCTGATAAGCTCGAACCCAAATCGGAGAAATGTGTCTTCATAGGATACCCAAAGGAGACTGTTGGGTACACTTTCTATCACAGATCCGAAGGCAAGATTAGAAGTGAGTGGGAGGAAAGTAGAACTTGATGAGGTAATTGTACCTGCTCCCTTATGGGAAAGTACTTCATCACAGAAATCAGTTCCAGTGATTCCTACACCAATTAGTGAGGAAGCTAATGATGATGATCATGAAACTTCTGATCAAGTTACTACCGAACCTCGTAGGTCAACCAGAGTAAGATCCGCACCACAGTGGTACGGCAATCCTGTTCTAGAGGTCATGTTACTAGACCATGACGAACCTACAAACTATGAGGAAGCGATGATGAGCCCAGATTCCACGAAATGGCTTGAGGCCATGAAAGCTAAGATGGGATCCATGTATGAGAACAAAGTGTGGACTTTGGTTGACTTGCTCGATGATCGGCAAGCCATAGAGAATAAATGGATCTTCAAGAAGAAGACTAACGCTGATAGTAATGTTACTGTCTACAAAGCTCGACTTGTTGAGAAAGGTTTTTGACAAGTTCAAGGAGTTGACTACGATGAGACCTTCTCACCCGTAGCGATGCTTAAGTCTGTCTAAATCATGTTAGCAATTGCCGCATTTTATGATTATGAAATTTGGCAAATGGATGTCAAAATTGCATTCCTTAATGTATTTCTTAAAGAAGAGTTGTATATGATGCAACCAGAAGGTTTTGTCGATCCTAAAGGTGCTAACAAAGTGTGCAACCTCCAGCGATCCATTTATGGACTGGTGCAAGCCTCTCGGAGTTGGAATATAAGCTTTGATAGTGTGATAAAAGCATATGGTTTTATACAGACTTTTGGAGAGGCCTGTATTTACAAGAAAGTGAGTGGGAGCTCTGTAGCATTTTCTAATATTATATGTGGATGACATATTGTTCATTGGAAATAATACAGAATTTCTGGATAGCATAAAAGGATACTTGAATAAGAATTTTTCAATGAAAGACATCGGTGAAGCTGCTTATATATTGGGCATCAAGATCTATAGAGATAGATCAAGATGCTTAATTGGACTTTCACAAAGCACATACCTTGATAAAGTTTTGAAGAAGTTCAAAATGGATCATTCAAAGAAAGGGTTCTTGCTTGTGTTCCAAGGTGTGAAGTTGAGTCAGACTCAATACCCGACCAGTGCAGAAGATAGAGAGAAAATGAAAGTCATTCCCTATGCCTCAGCCATAGGTTCAATCATGTATGCAATGCTGTGTATCAGACGTGATGTGTGCCTTGCTATAAGTTTAGCAGCGAGGTATCAAAGTAATACAGAAGTGGATCACTGGACAGCGGTCAAGAACATCCTGAAATACCTAAAAAGGACCAAGGATATGTTTCTCGTTTATGGAGGTGACAAAGAGCTTGTCGTAAATGGTTACATCGATGCAAACTTTGACACTGATCCGGATGACTCTAAGTCACAAACCGGATACGTATTTATATTGAATGGTGGAGATGTAAGTTGGTGCAGTTCCAAGCAGAGCGTCATGGCGGGATCTACGTGTGAAGCGGAGTACATAGCTACTTCAGAAGCAGCAAATGAAGGAGTCTGGATGAAGGAGTTCATATCCGATCTAAGTGTAATACCTAGTGCATCGGGTCCAATGAAAATCTTTTGTGACAATACTGGAGCAATTGCCTTGGCGAAGGAATCCAGATTTCACAATAGAACCAAACACATCAACTGACGCTTCAATTCTATCCGCGATCAAGTCAAGGAGGGAGACATAGAGATTTGCAAGATACATACGGATCTGAATGTTGCAGACCCGTTGACTAAGCCTCTTCCATGAGCAAAACATGATCAGCACCAAGACTCCATGGGTGTTAGAATCATTACAATGTAATCTAGATTATTGACTCTATTGCAAGTGGGAGACTGAAGGAAATAGGCAATAATAAAGTTGTTATTTATATTTCCTTATATCATGATAAATGTTTATTACTCATGCTAGAATTGTATTAACCGGAAACTTAGTACATGTGTGAATACATAGACAAAACATAGTGTCCCGAGTATGCCTCTACTTGACTAGCTCGTTAATCAAAGATGGTTAAGTTTCCTAACCATAGACACGTGTTGTCATTTGATGAACGGGATCACATCATTAGAGAATGATGTAATGGACAAGACCCATCTGTTAGCCTAGCATAATGATCGTTAAGTTTTATTGCTATTGCTTTCTTCATGATTTATACATATTCCTCTGACTATGACATTATGCAACTGCCGAATACCGGAGGAACACCTTGTGTGCTATCAAACGTCACAACGTAACTGGGTGATTATAAAGATGCTCTAAAGGTGTCTCCGAAGGTGTTTGTTGGGTTGGCATAGATCAAAATTAGGATTTGTCACTCCGAGTATCTAAGAGGTATCTCTGGGCCCTCTCGGTAATGCACATCACTATAAGCCTTGCAAGCAATGTGACTAATGAGTTAGTTACGAGATGATTAAAAGTGCTAGTTATCGACTAGAGGGGGGTGAATAGGCAATTTTTATGAAAGTCTTCAAAACATGGAAGTTTCAAAGACAAACAATAGAAATGACCCTATTGATATGCAGCGGAAGATAAACTACACTAAGCAAGCCATAGTCAAGTATGCAATAACGTGAAAGTATGAAGACTAATAGCAGCTTAGTAGTAAGGATCGGGATGGAAGATGGTATGAAGCCAAACTATGAAAATAGTCAGACAGTGAAGACAAATAGGTAAAGCAAACGGGCAATGACTTCACGAAGACAAACTCTAAGTAAAGAGAGGGAGAGGATAGAATCAGTCACTTGTTGAGGACACAGGATTTGTTGGACCAGTTCCAGTTGCTGTGACAACTGTACGTCTGGTTAGGGAGGCTGAGATTCAACTTAGAAGACCGCGTCTTCACCTTATTCCCCTTGAGCTAAGGACACCCAGTCCTCGCCAAATTACTCTGGTAAGTCTTCAAGGTAGACTTCCAAACCTTCACAGACTTCGTTCACCGGCAATCCACAATGACTCTTGGACGCTCAGAACGCGACGCCTAACCGGCTGGAGGATTCACAGCCCTCAAGTGTAATAAGTCTTCAGGTCACGCAGCCAGAAAGACTTCAGTGATGCCTAACACTCTTTGGCTCTGGGTGTTTGGGCTTTGTCCTCGCAAGGATTTCTCTCTCTCAAAGGCTTCGAGGTGGGTTGCTCTCAAACGACAAAAGCCGTGCACTAACTCTGAGCAGCCACCAATTTATGGTGTAGGGGGTGGGCTATTTATAGCCACTAGGCAACCCGGCCTGATATGTCCGAAATGACCCTGGGTCACTAAGGAACTGACACGTGTTCCAATGGTCAGATTTCAAACACACACGACAACTTTACTTGGGCTACAAGCAAAGCTGACTTATCCAGCTCTAGATAAGATTTGCTCTCATTGTCTTCGCTCGAAGACATAGAATTTGGGTTGAGCATCACTTCAGTCATTCTGACTTTGTTCACTTGGACCCCACTTAACAGTACGGTGGTTCCTATGACTCAATCAAAGAAGAAAAAGAAACAACGAGACGACTCAGTCTTCGCGCTCCATAGTCTTCACTGAATGTCTTCTCATGTCATAGTCTTCAATATGAATATCTTCACATACCACCATTGTCGTCAGTGTCTTCATACATTTTTAGGGGTCATCTCCGGTAGGTAAACCGAATCAATGAGGGACTACTACCTGTGTTATCCTGCAATTCTCACAAACACATTAGTCCCTCAACCAAATTTGTCGTCAATACTCCAAAACCAACCAGGGGTGGCACTAGATGCACTTACAATGATGCATTACAGAATGAGTAAAGAGACTTGTCGATAACGAGATTGAACTATGTATGATGATACCGACGATTGAGTCTCGGGCAAGTAACATACCGATGACAAAGGGAATAACGTATGTTGTTATTGCGGTTTGACCGATAAAGATCTTCGTAGAATATGTAGGAACCAATATGAGCATCTAGGTTCCGCTATTGGTTATTGACCGGAGATGTGTCTCGGTCATGTCTACACAGTTCTTGAACCCGTAGGGTCCGCAGGCTTAATGTTCGATGACGATTTGTATTATGAGTTATGTGTTTTGGTGACCAAAGTTTGTTCAGAGTCCCGGATGAGATCACGGACATGAGGAGGAGTCTCGAAATGGTTGAGAGGTAAAGATTCATATATTGGAAGGTAGTATTCGGACATCAGAATGGTTTAGAGTGGTTCGGGTATTTTACCGGAGTACCGAGGGGTTATCGGAACCCCCCGGGGAAGTGTTGGGCCAACATGGGCCTAAGGGAGAGAGGGAGGGAAGCCCGCGCGGGGGGTGGAGGGGTGGCGCCCCCCTCCTTCTAGGGAGTCTGAATAGGACAAGGAGGAGGGGGCGCGGCCCCCCTTTCCCTTTCCCTCTCCCTCTCCTTCATTTTCCCTCCGGTGAAAGAAAGGAAAGGGGGGAGGAGGGGGCGAATCCTACTCCTAGTAGGACTCCCCCCCATGGCGCGCGCCCCCTATCCGGCCTCCTCCTCCTCCCCTCCATTATATACGGGGGCAGGGGCACCCCAAAGACACATCAATTGTTCTCTTAGCCGTGTGCGGTGCCCCCCTCCATAGTTTACTCCTCCGGTCATAGCGTCGTAGTGCTTAGGCGAAGCCCTGCGCGGATCACATCACCATCACCGTCACCACGCTGTCGTGCTGACGGAACTCTCCCTTGACCCTCGGCTGGATCAAGAGTTCGAGGGACGTCATCGAGCTGAACGTGTGCTGAACACGGAGGTGCCGTACGTTCGGCACTTGGTCGGTTGGATCGCAAAGACGTTCGACTACATCAACCGCGTTAACCTAAAGCTTTTGCTTTCGGTCAACGAGGGTACGTGGACACACTCTCCCCCTCTCGTTGTTATGCATCTTCTAGATAGATCTTGCGTGATCGTAGGAATTTTTTTGAAATTGCTTGCTACGTTCCCCAACACCTACAGGCTACAACAACCGACCTAGTTTTCTTTTTTTAGAACAACAACCAACCCAGCAGGGATCGGGGCCTCCTCATGTTGACCACAAGGTCCAGTGTGACCATAGGCTGGAGCGCTCCCAGGCTCCAATTCCTGGGAGCTTAGTAACTGTACCGATGTATGAATCTGTTAAATTGGTGCAAGTTGTTGTATGACGGTGTGATTAACTCAAATGAGTATATATATCAAGGAATGTGTTATGGGTACACATTCTAGCGAATTGGGGTAACAAAATGGAGTACATCAATGCGACAACACAGCTAGAGACCACTTGTGTAGGAACTGCAAGTGCATAGTGTACATGGATAGGAGTAGAAAAATAAACACACCGGTCAGACGTGTCGTTATCTAAAAAATGGTTAGAAGTGTGACCTTATCAGCCAAACATGCATCCAGGTGAACCAAAGAATTGGTCAGCAGCAAATGGGCTGTATTGTTCTACTTATGTGAAATCATGACTAGAATGTGTATCCATTGTTCTACCTCTAAGAAATCATGACTAGAATGTGTGCTCATAGTGTACATGGATAGAAGCAGGAAAACAAATACTCTGGCCAGAAGTGCTACAATTAATAGGTTTAGTTATCGAGGTTTCTCCATGGGGTTATAACATGAAAATGCCAAGCGGAGACCGAGCTCCATGGAGCCCTTTATTTGAAAACTTTTAAATTTAAACTTTTCAGTTTCAAAAAATTCTGAAAATATATACACATACACCTAGATACATGATGTACATGTGTTCAAATTTCCAGGTCGAAATACATTAAATTGTGAGCTACATAGAGAAGACAAATCTGGAGCCTTTTAGCATATGTACTGTTCATCTATAAAGTCCATGACTTTAGTTTTTTTACAGCTTGTAATTCAAGGTATTTCATCCTGAATTTTTCACACATACACTTTACATCCTTGCATACATGTGTATTTTTTTCAGAAATTTATGAATTTTGGATTTTTCAAAATAAAGGGCTCCATGGAGCTCGGTCTCCAAAATGCCCTACTCGTTATAAAACAAACTATTTTGGTGGCAAAATTGGTTACTATTGGTTAGCATGGTAACCTAATAACTGGTGAAGACACATGTTGGGTCTAGCTTATTTTGGATGAATGAAGCTCCACAAATCTGAAGGCGGTGTAGGTTCATAGGCGCAATCCTAAAACTAATCTGCCGATGGACATGTTGATTCATTCACGTGCTGTGAAAAATGAATCGATTCATCAAAAAAGTCAAATGAACCGATTAGTATGTACATTGTCACGTGATCAAATGGCATGCTTTGTGGGAGTTAGATTTCTCTGATGATAGCCTTCGTGTGATTTATGCAGACATGTGCAACCTAGGTAGACCTCCCTTAGAATTGTGTTTAAAATTTGAACTGGCTGTTTTTTCAGGGTCCTAACGCCATTTGGTTTTGTTTCTGGTGAAACTATATGCTGACAACAAATATTCCAATGTTTCTGTTGGAGTTGTACTAATTTAATGTACGCTTGTAGGAACTGGACTGGATACATGTGTATTAAAAATCAATCCTAAGTTCAGATTTTTTTTAAGTGAATTGTTTATTTGTGTGTATCTTAATGATTCATATGCCTATTCTCGAATTTTAAAATTGGGAAAAACCTTATGTCCAGTTTTTCTATCGGAGTTGTAGTAATTTAGAGTTTCGTATAGTCAAATGCATGGAGTAGCAGAACTTTGTACGTATCACCCAGGCAATTGCTACGTCGGCATGTCCCTCCTGTTCCATCTTTATCACATTGTATTTGTGTTATTTCCCCATGGTTTACATGCTATATGATTATATATATTCATTGTTGTTTGGCTTGATTATACCAGTTCTAGGTAGCTACTTTGTACACTGTAGGATCAAATACCTAAGATGTGTGTGTTAATTTTGTGAAGGTTTCATTTACATATAGTTATCTGCCCTTCCCTCCTTTGTCTCTGTAGCTGAACCAACAACGCAAGTATGACATCAGTGATTATCGAGACGGCTGAACCAACAACGCAAGTATGACATCAGTGATTATCGAGACGGATTCCAGTAGTCTCCTGCATGCAATCAAAGTGACGGACGAGGACCGCTCTTCCATCGATATTGTCTTCAGAGAGATTAAAATCTTTGCTAGCTTAAACTTTTCCTTTTTTGAGATTGTTTTTGCCCAAGAGGCTATAATAATGTAGTCGATTCTCTAGATGCTCACGGTGCACGTATGAGCCATGCATCCTCAGCCTTGTGGCCGGATGGGGCTCCAAACTTTGTGCATGCGCTTATTGCCAGTGATTTGACTGGTCGTACTGGTTAGTGGAATAGAGAGTATTCCGACTAAAAAAATGCAAAATAATATTTTTCTCTGGTTAGGTTGATTATTTGCATCTGTTTGGTTGTGGGGAGTTGAGATATAGTTTAGTGTTTTCATTTTGTTCATTCGTAGATATTTTGATATTGTTAGATAGAGTAATGGATGAATGGACCTTGTATTGCTATGAGCCATACATGCCAGATAAGTATGATGTACATATGCAAATAAATCCCTATACAAGGGAGAAAACTACACAACCCTATACACAACACTATAACACTTGACAACCCCGCTCAAACCCAGGGTGGGTAACACTGAGTTTGGAAAGGAAGTAGTTGTGTTGAGCTTGAGTTTATGCCTTCGTGAAGAAACCTGCTAGACGGAGCTCGGAAGGCACAAACAGGAGAGCCACAATCTGGTTCTACACCTGCGATCTTGTATAAGAAGCATCCACACCAATATGTTTGGTGAGCTCATGCTTCACGGGATCTCGAGCATGTATCGTGTCGGTGCTGTTTGATGAGGGAGGGGTCGGTGCAGTAGTAGAAACACCAAAATCACCAAGAAACCACCTCAACCAGTTTCTTAGTCTTCCAAGCAATCAAAGAGGAACCAAGAAAAACACAATAGGCTGAGAGGGATCGGCGATCACAGGGATCACTAGCCCAGGTCGCATCAGAGTATGCCTGAAGCTGCAAAGAACTCAAACGAGGAAAAAAGAGGCGGTGAGAGGAGGTTCCATGGAGGTATCATAGAACCCGAAGCTGAGTAAACTCAAAATGTGGAGAAGATGAGAGATGTCAGGACAAGTGATGCCGAGGTAGACAAGGCTCCCAACAAGGTGACAATATCGCCCAGGGTCCTCAACAGTGGCGAAGCCACGTTATGGCTGTGGGGTCAGCCGACCCCACAAGTTTTGGCTAATCCTTTGACCCCTAGCTATTAGTACCTACTTTGACCCCACAGATTACAAAGGCTGACCCCACAGGCTTGGACTGCTGGCGCCGCCGCTGGTCCTCAAGAGGTTCCCCGTCCATGGGACGAGGTGAATGCCCAACTCCATGGTAGTATCAACCGTGCGCTGATTAGAAAGACTCGCACGAGCAAGGAGAGCGTGAGTATACTTCTCCTGGGAAAGAAAAATGCCATCAGGCATGGGCGACACCTCAAGACCAATGAAGTATCAAAGAGGACGCTTCTTCACAAAATGAATGAACTGAGAGTCATAACCGATGATAATCATGTCATCAACATATAGAAGAAGAAGCGTCCGACCACGAGGAGAAATATGAACAAAGAGAGAAGGGTCGTGATCACTGGCTTTGAAGCCAGCATTGGTAACCACAGAGGAGAAGCGCTCAAACCAGGTACGAGGAGCTTGCTTAAGACCATAAAGAGAACGCTGCAGAGGACAAACCATGGCCGGAGGAACAAAGTACCTTATTGGCGGCTTCATGTAGATCGCTTCACGTAGTTCGCCATAGAGAAAGGTATTCTGCACATTCAGTTCGGAGATTGACCACTGGCAAATGGAGGCAACTGCCAGTAAGGCCCAAACCGTGGTCATGCGAGCAACCGGATCAAAGGTCTCATCATAGTTAGGACCGTGCTTCTGCTGAAAACCACGGGCAATAAGACGAGCCTTGTGGTGCTCAAAGGAACCGTTAGAGCGAGTCTTAACCTTGTAAACCCACTTGCAGGTGATAGGAGTGACACCAGGCGGTGAAGGAACAAGATCCCAAGTCTCCGTCCGCTCTAGGGCAGCAAGCTCCTCGGCCATAGCGTGCCACCACTCCTGATGGACGACTGCCTCTCGGTAGGTTGCGGGCTCAAGAAGAGCGCCTGACGCAAAGCCATCCTAGTCAATTGGCTGCATATCATGCCAATCAGGAAGGGCATGCCGAGAAGGAGAAACAGGAACATGAGCGGGTGAAGGCACACAAGGAGCATCGTCAAGCGGAGTGAGAGAACAAGGACGACGAGTTTAGTGCAACCGAATCGGTGGAATCTCAAAAGACCTGAGTGGATCCCCAGGTAAAGGAGCCGAAGGTGACTGTGGCGGTGGCACACCAGGAGCATCGTCACGAGGACGACGAGTATAATGCAACGGAAATGATGGAATCTCAAAAATGTGTCCAGACTGCTCGGTCTGAGCGTTTACGGGCGTTTTGAAGGTCCGCAATGCCTAAAAGAATCATTGCACTAATCATGGATGCATGCCCATGAATAGAAGTAGGAAAGTACTCACAACTTTCTCACCCACATTTACCCGCAAAATAAAAAGAACTTTCTCACCCACATTTACACCACGAGGGCGAAACCTGTCCTTTTTTTCCTCCTTGCTTTCAACGCCTCTCCGTCCGTCAAATCTACCGCGCGGCGGTGCGTCCTTTCCTTCCGGCCTAATTGCAACCAACCAAAACAAAACAGAACAAAAAGGAAAGGAAAAAACTTAACCCAAGCCGCATCGCAGCTCGCAATCGCAGAAGAAGGAACGCAAAGAATCACATCGCCGCCAGGCGGGCCCACGCGGACCAACGTGGCCCACGCCTCGTAGTTAAGCGGTCACTCGTTTCACACTTACCACCCTCGCACACCATCACGACCTCGCCTCCCTCCGCTCCGCGTCCTCTCCGTGCCCCTTCCCTCACTCCTCTCCCCGCGGCTCCCACACCCCCCCACGCGTTCTAGGGCCTCGTTTCTCTTTCGGGTTATGGTCCCGGCTCGGCCGGTGGTGAAGAGGTCCGCTGCGGGGGGCGCGGGGCGGGGGCGGGGGCGGGGGCGGCGAGGGTGAGGCGGCCCCGCGTTGGCGGATTGGGATTGGGGTTGGGTTTGGATTCGGGGGAAGAGGGCGCCGTGGTGCGGCCGGCATGGAGCCGGACTTCTCGCGGGCGAGCGGCGGCCCGAGCTACGAGTTCGCCTTCAACTCGGTCAACTTCTCCGACCGGGTCCTGCGGATCGAGATCGTCGCCGGGGACGACGCGCCGGGGGCCAAGGGCGCCGCCGGCGAGGGTTGCTCCTCCATCGCCGACTGGGCGCGCCACCGCAAGCGCCGCAGGGAGGACCTCCGCCGCGACAAAGGTGAGGGGAGGTTGGTTTACGTTTACATCATTTCGGCGCGGGGTCGATTCGGGCAGTTTGAATTCCTGCTGATTTGACGGCGGGCGTGGGGAATCGGGAAAGGGAGGTGCCCTCCTTTCGTGCCGATTGGTTTTGGCTGCCTGTTAAGGATTTTAGGTGTCAAAAAAGCCTTACGTTTCGCATAAGGGTGGGAGAAAGATGGCGAGACATCTTTTGCTTTTGATCAAAGTCAAATTAACGATTTCCCAGTTGTTGTTTGCTTTGGTTTGATGAATCTCGTAGCTGCTGCCCCACGGGAATTTAGCCACTTTATTATGATCTTCTGAGCAATGTGGTGTTGAGGAGATGTCATTCGTCGGTGGGATTTAGGGGAGGTGGTGAGGGCGATTGTAACCGCATGATTCGAAATTGAATGATTCCTTCTAGACTATTGCCAGGATCTTATTCAATTCTCAGTTTCATAGGAGAGTAAGAACTCTGGGGCATTGCACTGATATGACCTTGAATTTACGAAGAGCATTGCACACTGTACTGTACCGAACCAGCCACAAGCTCAGTAGACGAAATAACTTGTTTAAATTATGGCCAAAAGTTAGTTTGGTTATTTCCTGATAAATAACAGTCCGTGCCTGATGGTACCTCATAGTTCTTTGTTTTATATAAAGTTCAGATGACCTTTTTGTCTATGTAGAATTGTTGTAATAGTATGTGAGCTGTTGTTTACAATGCGATCCTGTTAAGCAGTCAGATAGTGTTCCTCTATCAGTATTTCATAATGATGCGTGGATTGACAAATAACTATTGATTGTTTATTTGCTTGATCGACTAGTAACTGTAGTCTCCTATAGTTCTACTCCCTCTATTCCTAAATGTACTGCGTATAGGACATTTCAAAAGTCAAACTCCACCTACTTTGACTACATTTATAGAGGACAAATATCTACATCTATAGTATTAAGTAAATATCATTAGATACATCATTAAGCATATATTTACATTATATTTATTAAGTATTATTTTTGTTGATACTTTTCTCACTAAACTTGGTCAAACTAAGCAATGTTTGACTTCCAAGAAATTTTATGCGCACTACATTTAGGAATAGAGGGAGTACCAAATACCGATGTATAGTAAACTGTGTACCGTTTTCCTCCCAGCTTATAAGCTCACTGCCTGCACATTTAAAACGAGTTCCAAGAATATTTGGTATAATGATATAAAAAACATCCAGTTATGCTTTCTAATATCATGCTTACCTGTTTCTTATTTTCAGGCCACTTCCCTATTAGCATTTTATGTTTATGCCAATGATACTTAATTACTTATGCCAATCTTTATCACCTTGTTGTATTACAATAGCACGACCAAATGTTGTCCAGTGTGTCGCTGAGCTGGGCATGCATTCCTTGTAATGTGCTAACAAGTGTGTTTACGTGCTATAATGCTTCTAAGTTTCTAATTTGAGAAAAGTAAGCATGAAAGAGGTATATTAAGGGGAGTGAGAGAACAGTAATGAAGTTAGAAGTTCTTACTCTTAACCAGTTACTCCCTCCGTCCGTGTTTATTAGGCCACCGGGCAGAGGTGCTGGGACCAAGGCACAACATGTGCGGTTGTGCAGTTTTGAATCGGCCCTATTAGGACGCATCAGTTAGCGGCAGTAATTAGTGAAACTGACTCAACTCCCTCGTGAATGTAGTGACTGGGGATTTATTTTCCTCAGTCAGTGGATGGAATGAGCAACGGAATCTGCACTACTTAATTACAGTGGGCCTAATAAGAACGGACGAGGCTCGCTGGTTCTCTGGCCTAATAAATGCGGGCACAGGAAGTATTTGACTTTCTATTAGTGCACTATGAAAAGTTCTGAGTACCCAATATATTTTGCTTGCATCCAACTTCACACTGAATGTGCAGTCTAGAGTGAAGATATTCATCATTGATGCTTGTTCATGGGCCTCATATTGTTATTAGGGTTTATGCTTTGTTGCTTGGATTTTTTCTGTCATTATCATCTGAAGCTAATGCACTCTTGCTATACTTTATTGGAATATGTTTCTGTCATTACAATCTGAAACTAATGTACTTCTTAATCTTGTTCTTGTTCTAGAGTGCAATGGCTTCCATTTTTAATGACTTCCTGACTTCCTGCTATTTTTTCATGCCTCCAGAATGTGGAAAGTACATGTTGGAACCATCAACGGTAAAAATCGAAGCAGAAGAATGTGATACCTATGAGGAAACCGGTGAGGAGCCTGTAGCTATGATAGAAGAATCTCCACCTGATATTGGACAAGATGGTCAGTGCAATTGAATATCTTCTACGAATTATTCCGAAACAAGTGGCAGTCAGGTTTAGAAAATTGAACACACATACACACGGAATTCGGTGCGCCCATGCCAAATAATTAATATGATTTTTGGATATCTGTTAAGTTTAGCAATCATTGGTACTGATCATATGTGATCATAGAGTTTGTTGCTGGCACGATATATCAGAGTGAGTAACTCATCCCTTTGTATTGAAACTGTGGAGGTGTGCTGTTACTGATGGTGAACCTTCTCTTCTAGCCGTTCCTTTGACAATTTCAATATTTTGTAGGCATGCAGTAATCAGTTTAAATGCCTCACTTTACTGTTCATTGGTCGAGGTTTATATGAGCTTTATTACTTGTTTCTTGAGACTCCACCTAAATAGCTAGGAACAATTGGGTTATGTTGGATGGATTATACTTCTGTGATATATAATTCTAAGATATTTAATCATAAGTTGTGTGCAATTGTTATCCTTGTGGACGAACTAAGTTATATTTTGAAGTTACCAGATCTCTGACATTTGTGCACCATGTGGTAACTGATAACTCATATGATTCAGTAAAAGATGTGAATATTGTGCTACAAGTACGTTAAGAATCGATGCTGCTGCTGTGCACCATTTTGTTCCTTTATACTATGTGGCATTTTGCTGCCTGCTTCATTAGACTTTGTTGTTTGTATTAGGTGAGGATGGAGAAAACAGTGACTCATCCTGGAATATGGAGTGTAATCAGGTTTTGAGAGTGAAATCTATCTATATCAGCTCTGCAATTCTAGCAGCAAAAAGTCCCTTTTTTTACAAGGTAATTCTAATTTCTGCATGAAATGAGTAAATTGCGCACTGCAGTTATATATTGTTATCTAGCTAACATTCTCATAACATTCATCTTGTTAGCTTTTCTCAAATGGCATGAAAGAATCCGATCAGAGGCATGCTACTCTTAGAATAACTACTTCAGGTAATGCGGGAGCTCCAGTAGGACACTCGGCATTTTAAATGTTCTATCCTAGCTGCTGTATAATTTTCTTTAATGTCTGCACGATCGATTTTGTAGCACTGACATGATCAGTCTCAATGAGGTTATTGACAGTTGAATTTTCAGTTGAGCTATCAGGTTGATTGTCTATACCCTACCATTTTGCATCTTTCATCTTTCATCTCCCTGGAATAAGGATATTGTACTTTACTCAAAAGCTTTTCAAATCTATATTAACAAACAGTCTCAGTTTTTTTTATTGCCTTTTAGTCAACAGTTACCTTATGTCTGATTGTTGTATTTCTACTTGGAACAGAGGAAACTGCCCTTATGGAGCTTTTAAGCTTTATTTACAGTGGAAAGTTGACGACAAATGAGCCAACCCTTCTGCTTGATATCTTGATGATTTCTGATAAATTTGAAGTTGTTTCTTGCATGAGACACTGCAGTCAATTGCTAAGGAGCTTACCTATGACCACAGAATCTGCACTTCTCTATCTAGATCTGCCTTCCAGCATTTCAATGGCTGCAGCAGTTCAGCCACTGACTGATGCTGCCAAGGAATTCCTCGCTAACAAATACAAGGATCTGACCAAGTGGGTAGTCTCTTTATTTAAAGAGCCAACTAAATTATTGAAAGTAACATTGTTGAACTAAAGGAGTGCTTCCTCTTTCCAGGTTTCAGGATGAAGTAATGAACATTCCCCTTGCTGGGATTGAAGCCATCCTATGTAGTAATGACCTTCAGGTGGCATCAGAGGATGCAGTCTATGACTTTGTGATCAAGTGGGTTCGTGCTCAGTACCCAAGAACGGAAGAAAGACGTGAAATCTTGGGTACTCGCTTGCTGCCGCTCGTTCGGTTCTCTCATATGACCTGCAGGAAGTTGCGGAAGGTCCTTGCGTGCAGTGATCTGGATCATGAGCAAGCATCGAAAAGTGTCACTGATGCACTCCTGTACAAAGCTGATGCACCACATCGACAGCGCGCCCTTGCTGCAGATGTGTTGACTTGCAGGAAATATACTGAACGAGCTTACAAGTATCGCCCGCTTAAGGTGGTGGAATTTGATCAACCATATCCTCAGTGCATAGCATACTTGGATCTGAAGCGTGAGGAGTGTAGCCGACTTTTCCCTTCCGGGCGGATTTACTCGCAAGCATTCCATCTCGCTGGACAGGGATTCTTCCTGTCAGCACATTGCAACATGGATCAGCAAAGTGCTTTCCACTGCTTTGGTCTCTTCTTAGGGATGCAAGAGAAGGGCTCAACGAGTGTTACTGTGGACTATGAGTTTGCTGCAAGGACAAGGCCATCGGGCGATTTTGTCAGCAAGTACAAGGGCTACTACACCTTCACTGGTGGAAAGGCAGTTGGCTACCGGAATCTCTTCGCGATTCCATGGCCGTCGTTTATGGCTGATGACAGCCTCTTCTTCATCGATGGAGTACTACATCTGAGAGCGGAACTGACCATAAAGCAATCATAGATAGTGGAAAATCTTGTGTGGTTCAAACATGTTTTTCCTGAGCACCAAAATAGACACTTTTGAAATGAGAAGCAAAATCTGTGAACTGTGAAAACTGAAAAGTAACATCTTATGAACTGTGAAGGTGTAGTTGCGCCACATGAGTTTTTTCTTAATGTGTAGCGCTACATGAGTTAAATTTGCAGTTTGTTGAAATTTCTACTCATTTTGATGGTAATCCTTTCAGGGACATACGACATGCTTGGATAGTGTCATGTACTAGAATGTAGTCAAGGTACAAAGAGCGTTTGCTAAATGATGGCAAGAAGCAAGTCAGTTCTATAGAAAAGAAAAAGGTTACTTCGAACGATGGATTTTGCATCTTAGGCCTCGCTTGGATTCGGTGTAAGTTTATACACCTGGATTTAATTTACAGGTGTAAATTACCGGCTGTAGTGTGTTTTCCGTCTGGAATAGAAACGAGGGCTGGAGGTCTATCGATTACGGAGGTACTCCCTCCGTCCCATATATGAGAGCTTTTTTGACACTAGTGTCTGAAAACGCTTTTATATTATGAGACGGAAGCTTTTTTGATGCTGGTGTCGAAAACACTTTTATATTATGAGACGAAAGGAATATTTGGGAGGCAACCAACGATCCAAGCAGGGCCTTACTGTATTTCCTTTTAGAAACTGCTAGGTATAGCTATAGGCTCTGTTTGTTTAGTTTGCGGCTGGGCGATGTTGGCAAAAGTTTGGTCATTTCGCAATATTGCTGTTGATTGAATGCCACATTTTTTTAGAATCGCCGGAGGAGTTCCTCTCACCTTTTTTTTAGAGTACGTCTAGGCATATTTATAGAAGGCGAAAATCAAGTACAAGAAACTACAAACTTGCTGCGAATAACAAATGTAGTACAACTTCACACCAAGCTAATCAATAGATTAGCCACCGCGACAATTACAAACACAATGCAAGAGGGTCTGCTTTAAACCAATCATCTAGCCAAAGAGACCGGGGATGGGAAGGGATCTGGTGGAACCCTTTCCCTTCACCCAATTCCCTCAACCCCTTCTAATCTGCACTAGAGTTGCGCTTGGGTAGAGAATACGAGGGGAAGAGGGCGTGTTGAGTTTACACGGGTGAGGGTTTGCATGAGATCCATGGGGTTGCACACGTCGAAAACCAGCCCACCAAAAACAAGGCTTCATAGCATCTACAACCGGAGCCCTCGTATCTGTCAAACGCCCGACCTGCCCGACCGCACAGAAAATAGCCACCCAACCAGATTTGGCAAATCTGGCTCAAACACCATGGTTGACCGGCACTTCTCATAACCGGTCCATATGTGGGGCAGATGTGGGGACACCCGGATGCGCCCACCATGTAGGACTGACCACAAGGGCCCACATGAACACTCACAGAAACCATCGGTCCAAAGGGCGCCTCCTCCATTTTTTCAGTGAGAATGCATCCATGGTGCTGCGTGGCGTCGCACGACGTGCCGCCTGAGGACCAAGCACGGTTGTTTAAGCCGGACGGCGGCAACCCAACCCTAGCCCGTCTGCATTTCTACCCTCTTCCTCCTTTCACGCCGCCACCTTCAATCCGGCCACCGTCAGCCGCTAGCCATGGCTCGTAGTAGGATCACCATTTACGCCATGCTCACTCCGGAGCAGCGGTTGCAATTGCTGGAGGAGAACCGGGCCAGGCGCGAAGCTCGGGTCGTAGTCAGCCTGCCTCCGGATTCATCCGAGCCAAAGCCAGAGGAGGAGGAGACCCTGGAGGACTCGGAGGCGGAGGAGGCAGTCTGCGGGCTTTGCCATTGCCAACATGCTGGCGAAGTTTGAGGTGGCCCAAGCAGAGGATGCGACGGAGCAACAAGCCATCCTCGACTCCATCCAGCCGAAGGCGAAGGAGGAGGCCAACCGTCGCTTCCTCGCTAGGCAGACGCGGAGCTCAACGAGATCTTGGCCGACGAGGAGCAAGAGGAGGCGGAGCCAGAGGTGCACCCGCCGCCAATGACCATTAGGTCAACTGAAAGGATCGATATAGTTGACTAGAGGGGGGTGAATAGGCAACTAACAATTTTTAGCTTTTCTTTAACAATTTAAACTTTGCATCAAAGTAGGTTGTCTAGATATGCAACTAAGTGAGCAACCTATATGATGCAACAACGATAGGAACACAAGCAAGCAACAGATACAACACGATTAAGCTTGCACAAGTAAAGGCATGAGATAACCAAGAGTGGAGCCTGTGGAGACGAGGATGTGTTGCCGAAGTTCCTTCCCTTTGAGGGGAAGTACGTCTCCGTTGGAGCGGTGTGGAGGCACAATGCTCCCCAAGAAGCCACTAGGGCCACCGTATTCTCCTCACGCCCTCACACAATGTGAGATGCCGTGAATCCACTATTGGTGCCCTTGGAGGCGGCGACCGAACCTTTACAAACAAGGTTGGGGCAATCTCCACAACTTAATTGGAGGCTCCCAACGACACCATGAAGCTTCACCACAATGGACTATGGCTTCGCGGTGACCTCAACCGTCTAGGGTGCTCAAACACCCAAGAGTAACAAGATCCGCAAGGGATTAGTGGGGGGAATCAAATTTCTCTTGATGGAAGTGTAGATTGGGGCCTTCTCAACCACTCCCGAGCAAATCAACAAGTTTGATTAGCTAGGGAGTGAGATCGGGCAAAAATGGAGCTTAGGAGCAACAATGGAGCTTAGGGTTGGAAGAGGTGGTCAACTAGAGGTAGGAGATGACCCTTTTATAGTGGTGGACGAAATCCAACCGTTATCCACTTAACCAGCCCGCGACACGCGGTACTACCGCTCTAGAGGCGCGGTACTACCGCAAGGCCGTGCGGTACTACCATGGGCGACCACAGTACTACCGCGGCAGCAGCGGGGGCTAGAGCAAGGCTGACAGGAGACAGTACTACCGCTCCCCCTTATGGTCCCAATGACATTGTGGTTCCCCGTTGGCCTTGGCACCAACCTCCACACCTTGTTGTACTTGAAGTTGTTGAGTTCTTCATGCATGGCATTAAGCCAATCCGGATCTTCGAGTGCTTCATATACCTTTTGGGGTTCAACACAAGAGACAAACGCGTGATGTTAACAATAGTTTGCCAATTGTCTACGAGTGCTTACCCCCTTTTGAATGCTTCCAAGTACATTCTTCATGAGATGACCCTTGGTGGAGAGCTTGGAAGCAATCTTGGCGGCACGACGCTCTAATTCCTCCTCGGTGGTGAGTTGAGGAGCGGTCACTTGATCATCTTGAGCGCCGTCTTGAGCTTGTTCTTGATCTTGAACTTGCTCGGGGGAGAGAACTTGACCTTGGGCATCACTTGGTGTGTCAACATCGTCTTGAGCATGATCTTGCCCTTGGTCTTGTTCATGAGGTTGAGGGCCTTCACTTTGTTCTTCGGAAGCGTGTGGGCCTTGGGTTGGTCCACTTGAGTGGAGCATTGTCCTTCTCCTTCGGCCACAAGGGGTTCCTCAATGGGTAGGATAAAACCAACACCCATTCTTCTTATGGCTTGAGGAAGAATTTCATCACCTACATCACAAGTGCCACTTTGCTCCACTTGGGAGCCGTTATTCTCATCAAACTCCACGTTACACGTCTCCTCAATAAGTCATGTGGATTTATTGAGGGCATGGTAAGCATGAGAGTTTGTAGCATAACCAACAAATATGCCCTCATAAGCTCTAGCCTCAACTTTAGACAGTCGAACACCTTTCTTGAGAATGAAACACTTACACCCATACACCCAAAAGTACTTGAGATTGGGCTTGTTACCGGTGAGTATCTCATATGGAGTCTTGTTCAAGCGCTTGCGGAGATAGAGCCGATTGGATGCATGACATGCAGTGTTGATGGCTTCGGGCCAAAAGTTGTACGGAGACTTGAACTCCGCCATCATGGTCCTTGCCGCATCCATCAACGTCCGGTTCTTCCTCTCCGCAACACCATTTTGTTGAGGGGTGTATGGTGCTGTGACGCCCGGATAATTAAGCTACAGTGAACCTCTGCTAATGATGCCACGTCACCTTCGTTATTGTTGATAATCGCGTTAGTTCAGAAACCGATTCAAAATCAAAATTCAAAATATGACAAACAACAAAAGTTTTCAAATATTGGAACTAAAATGTTCGGTTTGTTGCAAATAGTCCTTACTAAATGTTGGTGGAGAAACCTCACTTTTATAAAGTGTTTAAAACTCTGAAATGAGCAAAATAGTAACAGAACCAATTATTTAAAAGCTTTTAAAATATTAAACACTTACAAACTATTTTATTTTAGGTGCCAAGTTAATTGTGGTGGTGGCATATTTGCTAATACTAATTTAGGCACAACAGATGTATTTTATAAAACTAAGCTATTTGAAATCTAAAGTTAAAACAGAAAAGAAAAGAAAATAAGAAAAAAGGGAAGGACTAGAAAAAAAATATAGAAGGAACAACCCCCCCCCCATTTGGGCCTCGGCCCAGCTGGCCTCTGGGCCACCAGGCCGGCCCACCAGCCGCGCCCATATCCCCCCCACTATCCCCGAAACCCTAGCCGTTCCCCACGTCACCCCACTCGTTCCCCACTCCCCACTCCCCCTCCCTCACCCGATCCCGATTCTGGATCGGGGCAATCGGGCGGACCGCCCCCGACCCCGACGAACCGCCACCCCGCGGCTCGACGCCGGCGCCTAACCCCAGCGTCGCCCCGCCACCTCGTCGCCATCCTCCTCGCGGCCCCGTCCCCTCTCCCTCGTGGACCGAACCGCCGCCGATGCCGCCTGGACGCCTCCAGCGCCTGCCGCCGCTGCTCGGAGCTCGTCGTCTGTCGCCGCCTCCTCTCCACCGGCGCTCGTCCCCATCCTCCTCCTCGACTCGGCTCCTGCAAGCCTCGCCGCCCGATCCCCTGCATTCGCACGTGAGCGAACCTCCCCCTCTCCTCCTCTATGCCTCCCTTGCGCACGCGCCCCTCCTCTATCCCCGTCCCTCAAGGTCACCACGCGACTGCGCGCTCGCCACGGTGGACGCGCGCCCCGCCTGCCCCGCGGCCTCCTCGCGCCCTGCGCCGCACGTGCCTGCCCCCGATGCCCTGGTTCCTCGCGTCGCCGCTCCCTGTGGCGAGACCGCCGGCCACCGCCCCGTGTGCCTCCGCTCGCCGACCGTGTCGCGCGTCCACCCCTTTCCCGCCTGGCGGTGCTCACCGGAGCACCCCGTCGCTTGGCGCACGTGGCCTTCTCCTCGCGTCCGCGTCGCTGCCTGACGCCGCGGCCAACAAGCACCGTGTCCGTCATCCCCGCCACTGGCTGCACCCCTTCTGGCCCCCCTGCTGCGGGCCTCGCCTCTTGCGCCGGCTCGCCTGGGTCACTGCCGTCGCCCGCCCGGCCTCATCCGCCGCGGTGCCCCTAGGTCACCGCACCGGCGCTGGCGCGCTCACGGGGCTCTGCCCTGGCACCCCATGCCCGTTAGCCCGCGCGCCCATGCCCGCTAGGACCCCCCTTGCCTATGACACACGGGCCCCACGCTCCAGAACTTTATTAAAAAAGAATTAAAAATAAATAAATAAATGATAATTACATTAATTAATTAATCAATAAGTGAATTAATTAACTTAATTAATCATGTTTAATTAATCTAATTAACTAGTTAGTTTAATTAAACAGTAATTAGTTTAACTAAGACCTAATTAACCTAAACAGAGTATGATAGGTGGGTCCCACTGGACCCACATGTCAGTTTGACCCAGTCAACCATGTTGACTGCTGACGTCAGCATGACATCATGCTGATGTCGTTAATTCATTTTCAAAATAATTTAAATAATTAATTAAATACCAGAAATTAATAAAATCTTTAGAAAATCATATCTTTTAATCCATAACTCGGATTAAAATATTTTCAACATGAAAGTTGCTCAGAACGACGTGACGAACCCGGATACACAGCCCGTTCGTCCGCCGCGCATCCCTAACCTATCGAACCTGCAACATTCCCCCTCCGGTTCATCTGTCCAAAACGCGAAACCCCGGGAAAACTTTCCCGGATGTTTCCCCCCTTCACCGGTATCATCCCATACCGCGTTAGGGCACCTCTAACGCCGTTACTTGTCATGTCATGCATCACTATGCATCTGCTTGCTTAAATATTCATTGTTTCTTCCCCCTCTTCTTTCGCTAGACACCGAGACCGACGCTGCTGCTGCCCCGTTCGACTACGGAGTTGACGATCCCTCTCTCTTGCCAGAGCAACCAGGCAAGCCCCCCCTTGATCACCAGATATCGCCTACTCTGATCTATACTGCTTGCATTAGAGTAGTGTAGCATGTTACTGCTTTCAGTTAATCCTATACTGCTGCATAGCCTGTCCTTGCTACTACTGTTGTTACCTTTACCTGCTATCCTACTGCTTAGTATAGGATGCTAGTGTTCCATCAGTGGCCCTACATTCTTGTCTGTCAGTCATGCTATACTACTGGGTTGTGATCACCTCGGGAGGTGATCATGGATATATACTATACTTTAAACATGATACATGTGGTGACCAAAGTCGGGTTGGCTCGAGGAGTACCCGCAAGTGATTCACGGATTGGGGGCTGCAAGGACCTTTGTCCCGACGGCCCTCTGTGTGGATCTTTGTGGCGAAGCGGCAGGGCGGTTCGGGGCTACCTGGGTGAGAGGTGAGCCTGGCCCTGTTGGCGTTCGCGGATACTTAACACGCTTAACGAGATCTGGGTATTTGATCTGAGTCTGGCCATTTGGTCTATACGCACTAACCAACTACGCGGGAGAGATATGGGCACTCGACGTCGTGGTATCAGCCGAAGCACTTTTTGACGTCATCGACTGAGTGGCGCGCGCCGCATTGGATCGTAAGCTCGCACTTGTATTAAGGGGGCTAGATCTGCTTCCGGCCGCGTACGCAACGTGCAGGTGTGCTCAGGGCGATGGGCCCAGACCCCTGCGCGCATAGGTTTAGACCGGCGTGCTGACCGCTCTGTTGTGCCTAGGTGGGGCTGCGACGTGTTGATCTTCCGAGGCCGGGCATGACCCGGGAAAGTGTGTCCGGCCAAATGGGATCAAGCGTGTTGGGTTATGTGGTGCACCCCTGCAGGGAAGTTTATCTATTCGAATAGCCGTGTCCCTCGGTAAAAGGACGACCCGGAGTTGTACCTTGACCTTATGACAACTAGAACCGGATACATAATAAAACACACCCTTCCAAGTGCCAGATACAACCCGGTGATCGCTCTGTGACAGGGCATCGAGTAGGGGATCGCCGGGTAGGATTATGCTATACGATGCTACTTGGAGGACTTCAGTCTACTCTCTTCTACATGCTGCAAGACGGAGGCTGCCAGAAGCGTAGTCTTCGACAGGATTAGCTATCCCCCTCTTATTCTGGCATTCTGCAGTTCAGTCCACTGATATGACCCCTTTACACATATCCCCATGCATATGTAGTGTAGCTTCTTGCTTGCGAGTACTTTGGATGAGTACTCACGGTTGCTTTCTTCCCCTTTTTCCCCCTTTCCCATCTACCCGGTTGCCGCAACCAGATGTTGGAGCCCAGGATCCAGACGCCACCTTCGACGACGGCTCCTACTACACTGGAGGTGCCTACTACTACGTGCAGCCCGCTGACGACGACCAGGAGTAGTTAGGAGGATCCCAGGCAGGAGGCCTGCGCCTCGTTCGATCTGTAGCCCAGTTTGTGCTAGCCTTCTTAAGGCAAAACTTGTTTAACTTATGTTTGTACTCAGATATTGTTGCTTCCGCTGACTCGTCTATGATCGAGCACTTGTATTCGAGCCCTCGAGGCCCCTGGATTGTATTATGATGCTTGTATGACTTATTTTATTTGTAGAGTTGTGTTGTGATATCTTCCCGTGAGTCCCAGATCTTGATCGTACACATTTGCGTGCATGATTAGTGTACGATTGAATGGGGGGCTTCACAAGTTGGTATCAGAGCCGACTGCCTGTAGGAATCCCCCTTCCACACTCCTTGGCCGAAGTCGAGTCTAGACATTGCAAAAAGTTTTACTAACATGGCCGTGCGGCCCCTGGGCCCACGTCGCCATCGGGTGTTACTAGGATCTTTTACTCCTCGACCTTTACTCTGGGACTCTAATCGCTCTTCTCTTCGGGTTAAATGGATTTGCTAAAACTCTAACATTAGGTTCTCGTAACAAATTTCTCCCGGAGAGCCACTAATTACAGATGATCGCCTGCTGCAATAGAAGATTCTGACAATACTCTCCGATGTTTCCCCGCGACTTTTGTGTCCTTCGCCGTTGCAATTCCATACCACCGATAAGTCCCTATGGAAAGCTACATACACTTGTCGTCCATAACTTCATTCCCAGTTGATCTTGTTATTACAAGATACCTCGGAAATTCTCTCTATTTTTCCGAGAATACTTTGTGCCTACTGCCTTGCAGTTCATTATCCACATATACACCCCTACGGATAATTCTCGCACTTATCGGGTATCCACTCATTCCCAGTTGTTCAGGTGTTTCGCCAAAGACTTCGAAATATCATTCGATCTTCCGAAAATCCCGAGCAGCCTATTGCTCTTGAAATTCTCGCTTGCTTGCATTATGGTTAATCCCATAAGTTTCGTAATCTTATTGGCCTCCCTTGTCTTTATCATTTTAAGTCTGTTGATTCAATATGTTGAGGATGCTCGCATTCCTCAGTCAAATCCTAGGATTCATCCTTCCGGCTCAGACGTCATTGGATATGAGCTGGTTCATGACCAATCAATGCCTTGATCGTTTGTGTTTCCAAGTCTATTGAACTTATTCATTTTCGATCAGAACGATTGCTTCTGATCCCTTGATCTGTAAATCATAAAATCTCTTTACATTAAGCTTTGAATTAGTCAGTTGTTTCCATAATCCGATGCCTTGGCATTCCTTCTTCCTTAGATTGAGTACCGATACTCACATCAGCCCTGTTGTGGACCGCCATACCCATTGCCGGGTTAGTATCCGACAATGTCCTTCACCACCAAAATTCTTGTGAGTTCTTTGCCTGATACATAATGCCCTTGGTAAACTATATCATCTGCTTGGCCAACCATGCTCTGCTTTCGAGCTGGTCGTATTTACTATTGAAGCTTGTGGTATATGTTTCCACGATACCCTGACGGGTTGAACCTATGCCTTCCTTTATATGTGTATACTCAGAAGTTTTCACGAGTCGTACTCTTCTGGTATTTTGCCAGATAAAATTTCAACAATACAACTTCATCGAACGCGAGAAGTGAATGAAAGGTTATACATTGGAGAAGTGGGAGTCGACCTTGAACCTTGCGTTCATGCCCAGGGACACGATGTATAACTTATCATGGAAGCTGCTCGTAAAAATAATTACCCCCTTATTATAAGTTCATCTTGTATCCGTGGTTCGATCCTTTATGATCATGGATTCCGACCATGTTCTCCTTTAAATACCATTTCTCGTGCAAGTTTAAGCACCTGTCTTCTGCATAGCAATACTCCAGCCCAACCTCTACTTTGACCTGTCGTCGAGTATTACCCCCTGGTAACCCGAGAATATCAAAGAACTGTGTTGCTTCCTATGAGTCTTCATCTAGTATTGCTTCTCGCCGTTTTCAGATTTTCCCCGGGTTCTGAGTTATTAGTCACTCGAGAACACCGATAAGTGAATTGGTTCCGCACTACGATTCAATAACTCGAAGTAATTCTTGTTGCTTACGATTTTAATAATCCTTCAAGTCATTCCTAGCCTAATTGGCTATATCATTATCGTGTTGATTTTAACTGTGCTACCTGGTCCTTATTCCCGGAGTACAACTTTTGGCGATGAGCTAAGCTTACGTCGATCTTCCTCATCATATCTTTTCGCCTTGATCAGCAAGCTTGATTTCGAGTTTGTGTCGTACCCATGGTTCCAATAACCTCTTGCTTCATCATTCCTTTGACTTGATGTCATCGCTGATCCATTACATCTTCAAGTAATCTCTCGACAAATGTGTCGTGATCATTATCAACATTCTGAGCTTTTCCAGAACATTAATCAAATTCATGATGAGAATTACCGTCCTTGCCCCTCGATGATTTGTGTTGTCATCGACTACTTCCTTGCCTTCTTTCCAACACAAACTTGATCGTGTTGTGGCTGTACTTTGAGTTCCTGGCTATCCGGCTTGTCTTATGTCCTACCTTGAAGATATACCATCTTATATATCAAGAATTTTGTGAGAATTTCACCACCTCTTAAGAACTCTTGGTATGGTGATACTTCTCACCCTCACCATTCTTTCTTGGTACCCGTGTTGTTTCTAACCGGAATACCGACAATTGAACTATGATGTGTGAATTCAAAAATTCGAGCAACCCTATTGCTTTGAAGTGAATGGTCGAGTTTCATTCTAATTCTTTTGTTCGTCAAGTCACCATTCTAACATTGATCATGCTACTATAAGCCCATATTTCGGGTGCACTTTTCAACCAATTTTTAACTGTGTATGTTTTCCTCGAGCATACATCGTTATATCATTTGATCCGACAAATGTTATCTCCTTGTTCACATAACTGTGGAATTCCACCTTTTTGGAAATCTCGAGGATTGTCGCTGACTCCATCAGCTACCCCGTCATCCTCTCTTTGGTTTAAATGATGAACTCTTGTGTCGATACTCACTCCCATAGTTCAATTTCTAAGAATCTTACATGTCATCTCGACAATTTGTGTTGCACCTTTCTTCTCAAGCATTCTGAGTCTGAGTTATCCTAACACCAATCATATGTGAATCTCGGTCAGGTATGATGGTTGGAACATTTTTCCAAGAGTTATAACACTGGTCTTTTATGACCCGGTAAGGTGATGTCATGCCCAACACACCTGGCCGGAGGACCTATTGTTATATTTCCCTTCTTAGCAAGGTTAGCGATTCTTCCATGGGGAAATCGTAAGACTTATTATATAAGTTATTCCTGATGGATCCTTTGTGCATCCAAATTCTGACCCTTACTTGATGGCCATGTCAATGCTATCTCGAAGCATGTATGTGGTACTCCTATCATCGATAAGAACACTTGAAGCACAATGCTAAATTTTCTTAATAAAATTATCCAAACATCGTTGTATGGATAATGTCATGAATTTTCTCTCCCCTACCTAAGGAGTTTTCTACATGATATCCTGTCATGGATATCATGCTCTGCTTGTCCTTGGGAAAGATATACCCCTGGAATATGTGTTTAAACACATTTCCCTTACCATTGTTCTGTTTAACCTGATGATCACATTTTTCTTTTCATTGGGTTGTTTGACCTTTGTTGTGATCTATATAATCTAAGCAGTAAAGATTCACTGCTTATGTAAACACCTCGGTGTACAATTCCGTCAGCAAGACCCTGTTACTATTGTTGATGACATTCCGGTAGCCGCCGATGGACGAGAACCTTGCCTATTGGTCTGCCTCGTTCAACGAGCAGGAAAATGGTTCTCTTCGTCCCTCGCCCTTGGTATCGATGTTGTTGCCGACATAACTGACGGACTATCCTCTGACATGCCTCGCTTACATGATCGTGTAAGACGTCATCACCTTCCTACTTTTACCCACATGGTGGGCCCATAACCCACAGTTCCACAGGATTGAAACCTGAATCTCCTGTACACCTTATTGACAAAGTTATCCCTTACTCTTGGTTTCGTGTGTAATTCACGAGCCACCTCCCTAGTGATCTGTTCCGGTATCAGATGCAATACTTAAACTTGATGCTTTGAACCCCTTTTCCCACTCTTTTTCAGGCATCGAACGATTGTCTATCCGCTTGGAACTCCTTATTGTACCTTCTTACCTTACTCTCGATTTGTTCAACTCGAGAGATACTCATCTATTCATTCACGGGAAAACCCCAGACGATTACCCCTTAAGCCTTTTGTCGTAGCCGAGCTACCCCTTACCTATTCGTAAGCATGAAGGAACCCTCGAAGCAAGGATGACGACTTCACCATGATGACCTGAAGCAAAGAAATGAAGACATCAATGTAATGGATCGACCTCTTCAAGGAGAGCAACCAAGGCCGAGAAGATCCGTTAGAATTTCATAACCAAATCCCTTCCCCCTTACTCCCCTCTTAAATCTCGGGACGAGATTTCTTGTAGTGGAGGAGAATTGTGACGCCCGGATAATTAAGCT
The DNA here is from genome assembly GCA_032464435.1 of Aegilops umbellulata. NCBI lineage: Eukaryota > Viridiplantae > Streptophyta > Magnoliopsida > Poales > Poaceae > Aegilops > Aegilops umbellulata. The sequence continues at coordinate 290,777,283 of CP136060.1, forward strand.
ACAGTGAACCTCTGCTAATGATGCCACGTCACCTTCGTTATTGTTGATAATCGCATTAATTCAGAAACCAATTCAAAATCAAAATTCAAAATATGACAAACAACAAAAGTTTTCAAATATTGGAACTAAAATGTTCGGTTTGTTGCAAATAGTCCTTACTAAATGTTGGTGGAGAAACCTCACTTTTATAAAGTGTTTAAAACTCTGAAATGAGCAAAATAGTAACAGAACCAATTATTTAAAAGCTTTTAAAATATTAAACACTTACAAACTATTTTATTTTAGGTGCCAAGTTAATTGTGGTGGTGGCATATTTGCTAATACTAATTTAGGCACAACAGATGTATTTTATAAAACTAAGCTATTTGAAATCTAAAGTTAAAACAGAAAAGAAAAGAAAATAAGAAAAAAGGGAAGGACTAGAAAAAAAACAGAAGGAACAACCCCCCCATTTGGGCCTCGGCCCAGCTGGCCTCTGGGCCACCAGGCCGGCCCACCAGCCGCGCCCATATCCCCCCACTACCCCCGAAACCCTAGCCGTTCCCCACGTCACCCCACTCGTTCCCCACTCCCCACTCCCCCTCCCTCACCCGATCCCGATTCTGGATCGGGGTAATCGGGCGGACCGCCCCCGACCCCGACGAACCGCCACCCCGCGGCTCGACGCCGGCGCCTAACCCCAGCGTCGCCCCGCCACCTCATCGCCATCCTCCTCGCGGCCCCGTCCCCTCTCCCTCGTGGACCGAACCGCCGCCGACGCCGCCTGGAGGCCTCCAGCGCCTGCCGCCGTTGCTCGGAGCTCGTCGTCCGTCGCCGCCTCCTCCCCACCGGCGCTCATCCCCATCCTCCTCCTCGACTCGGCTCCTGCAAGCCTCGCCGCCCGATCCCCTTCATTCGCACGTGAGCGAACCTCCCCTCTCCTCCTCTATGCCTCCCTTGCGCACGCGCCCCTCCTCTATCCCCGTCCCTCACGGTCACCACGCGACTGCGCGCTCGCCACGATGGACGCGCGCCCTGCCTGCCCCGCGGCCTCCTCGCGCCCTGCGCCGCACGTGCCTGCCCCCGATGCCCTGGTTCCTCACGTCGCCGCCCCCTGTGGCGAGACCGCCGGCCACCGCCGCATGTGCCTCCGCGCGTCCACCCCTTTCCCGCCCGGCGGTGCTCACCGGAGCACCCCGTCGCTTGGCGCACGTGGCCTTCTCCTCGCGTCCGCGTCGCTGCCTGACGCCGCGGCCAAAAAGCGTCGTGTCCGTCATCCCCGCCACTGGCTGCACCCCTTCTGCCTCCCCTGCCGCGGGCCTCGCCTCTTGCGCCGGCTCGCCTGGGTCACTGCCGTCGCCCTCCCGGCCTCATCCGCCGCGGCGCCCCTAGGTCAGCGCACCGGCGCTGGCGCGCTCACGGGGCTCTGCCCTGGCACCCCCATGCCCGTTAGCCCGCGCGCCCATGCCCGCTAGGACCCCCCTTGCCTATGACACAAGGGCCCCACGCCCCAGAACTTCATTAAAAAAAGAATTAAAAATAAATAAATAAATGATAATTACATTAATTAATTAATCAATAAGTGAATTAATTAAGTTAATTAATCATGTTTAATTAATCTAATTAACTAGTTAGTTTAATTAAACAGTAATTAGTTTAACTAAGACCTAATTAACCTAAACAGAGTATGATAGGTGGGTCCCACTGGACCCACATGTCAGTTTGACCCAGTCAACCTTGTTGACTGCTGACGTCAGCATGACATCATGCTGATGTCATTAATTCATTTTCAAAATAATTTAAATAATTAATTAAATACCAGAAATTAATAAAATCTTTAGAAAATCATATCTTTTAATCCGTAACTCGGATTAAAATATTTTCAACCTGAAAGTTGCTCAGAACGACGTGACGAACCCGGATACACAGCCCGTTCGTCCGCCGCGCATCCCTAACCTATCGAACCTGCAACATTCCCCCTCCGGTTCATCTGTCCAAAACGCGAAACCCCGGGAAAACTTTCCCGGATGTTTCCCCCCTTCACCGGTATCATCCCATACCATGTTAGGGCACCTCTAACGCCGTTACTTGTCATGTCATGCATCACTATGCATCTGCTTGCTTAAATATTCATTGTTTCTTCCCCCTCTTCTTCCGCTAGACACCGAGACCGACGTTGCTGCTGCCCCGTTCGACTATGGAGTTGACGATCCCTCTCTCTTGCCAGAGCAACCAGGCAAGCCCCCCCTTGATCACCAGATATCGCCTACTCTGATCTATACTGCTTGCATTAGAGTAGTGTAGCATGTTACTGCTTTCAGTTAATCCTATATTGTTGCATAGCCTGTCCTTGCTACTACTGTTGTTACCTTTACCTGCTATCCTACTGCTTAGTATAGGATGCTAGTGTTCCATCAGTGGCCCTACACTCTTGTCTGTCTGCCATGCTATACTACTGGGTTGTGATCACCTCGGGAGGTGATCATGGATATATACTATACTTTAAACATGATACATGTGGTGACCAAAGTCGGGTTGGCTCGAGGAGTACCCGCGAGCGATTCACGGATTGGGGGGCTGTAAGGACCTTTGTCCCGACGGCCCTCTGTGTGGATCTTTGTGGCGAAGCGGCAGGGCGGTTCGGGGCTACCTGGGTGAGAGGTGAGTCTGGCCCTGTTGGCGTTCGCGGATACTTAACACGCTTAACGAGATCTGGGTATTTGATCTGAGTCTGGCCATTTGGTCTATACGCACTAACCAACTACGCGGGAGAGATATGGGCACTCGGCGTCGTGGTATCAGCCGAAGCACTTTTTGACGTCAGCGACTGAGTGGCGCGCGCCGCATTGGATCGTAAGCTCGCACTTGTATTAAGGGGGCTAGATCTGCTTCCGGCCGCGTACGCAACGTGCAGGTGTGCTCAGGGCGATGGGCCCAGACCCCTGCGCGCATAGGTTTAGACCGGCGTGCTGACCGCTCTGTTGTGCCTAGGTGGGGCTGCGACGTGTTGATCTTCCGAGGCCGTGCATGACCCAGGAAAGTGTGCCCGGCCAAATGGGATCAAGCGTGTTGGGTTATGTGGTGCACCCCTGCAGGGAAGTTTATCTATTCGAATAGTCGTGTCCCTCGGTAAAAGGACGACCCGGAGTTGTACCTCGAACTTATGACAACTAGAACCGGATACTTAATAAAACACACCCTTCCAAGTGCCAGATACAACCCGGTGATCGCTCTGTGACAGGGCATCGAGGAGGGGATCGCCGGGTAGGATTATGCTATACGATGCTACTTGGAGGACTTCAGTCTACTCTCTTCTACATGCTGCAAGACGGAGGCTGCCAGAAGCGTAGTCTTCGACAGGATTAGCTATCCCCCTCTTATTCTGGCATTCTGCAGTTCAGTCCACTGATATGACCCCTTTACACATATCCCCATGCATATGTAGTGTAGCTCCTTGCTTGCGAGTACTTTGGATGAGTACTCACGGTTGCTTTCTTCCCCTTTTTCCCCCTTTCCCATCTACCCGGTTGCCGCAACCAGATGTTGGAGCCCAGGATCCAGACGCCACCTTCGACGACGGCTCCTACTACACTGGAGGTGCCTACTACTACGTGCAGCCCGCTGACGACGACCAGGAGTAGTTAGGAGGATCCCAGGCAGGAGTCCTGCGCCTCGTTCGATCTGTAGCCCAGTTTGTGCTAGCCTTCTTAAGGCAAAACTTGTTTAACTTATGTTTGTACTCAGATATTGTTGCTTCCGCTGACTCGTCTATGATCGAGCACTTGTATTCGAGCCCTCGAGGCCCCTGGCTTGTATTATGATGCTTGTATGACTTATTTTATTTGTAGAGTTGTGTTGTGATATCTTCCCGTGAGTCCCAGATCTTGATCGTACACATTTGCATGCATGATTAGTGTACGATTGAATCGGGGGCGTCACAGGTGCGGAATATTGATGCGTGATCCCCTCATCACTAAGAAACTCATCGAAGGTGTAGTTCTTGAACTCGGTGCCGTTGTCACTTCTTATTGTCAAGATCTTTGCATTGTGTTGACATTGTGCTTCATTTCCAAAGTCAATGATGGTTTGTTGGGTCTCACTCTTCCTCTTGAAGAAATACACCCAAGTGTATCTAGAATAGTCATCCACAATCACCAAGCAATACTTTCTACCCCCAAGACTATCAAAGGATGGAGGCCCAAAGAGATCCAAGTGAAGGAGCTCCAAAGGCCTCTTCGTGTAAATGATAGTCGTGGGAGGGTGAGCCTTCTCATGAAGCTTTCCTTTGATACAAGCACTGCAAGCACGATCTTTAGCAAAACTAACATTCGTTAGTCCACGAACATGGTCTCCCTTGAGAAGACTTTGCAAAGATCTCATATTGACATGGGCTAAACGACGACGCCAAAGCCATCCCACGTCAACTTTAGCCATTAGGCATGTCACGGTCTTAGTGGGTCGCTCCGAAACATTAATCACATATAGACCGTTCTCAACATGCCCAACAAAGGCTACTTTAAGAGTCTTGCTCCACAGGAGGGCCACGGTATCAATATCAAAGAAAGTGGCAAAACCCATAATTGCAAGTTGACGAACGGAAAGTAGATTGTATGCAAGGGACTCTACAAGCATGACCTTCTCAATCGTGAGATCATGAGAAATGACAACCTTTCCGAGTCAATACATTAGAAGACGAGGCATCAACCCACTCGACGTTGGTGGGCATAGATGGAATCTTGTGCACGTCCACCACCAAGTCCTTGCTTCCGGTCATATGATTTGTAGTTCCACTATCGAGCAACCATGATCCCCCACCGGAAGCAAACACCTACAAGAGATCAATGGGTTTTAGGTACCCATTTTGTAATGGGTCCTTTGATGTTAGTAACAAGGGTCTTAGGAACCCAAATAGACCATTCAATGTATTCATGAGGAGAACCAACAAATTTGGCATAAACATGCCCATCACTAGCACGGCATAACACATAAGAAGGATGAAAGTAGCCGGCTTTGTTGGGAGGGGTGGCATTGCCCTTCTTGACATCGCCACCCTTCGCATTGTTCTTCTTTTCCTTGGAAGCACCCTCTCCCTCCTTCACAAAAGTTTGCCTGAGAGGAGGAGGTCGTTTGGTTTTGTCATTCTTCTTCTTGTTCTTGGGCTTGGGTGCGAACCCAATCCCCTCCTTGCCCACAACTTCCTTCTGATTGCTCAAAAGGTCGTTGAGGTTCTTCTCACCTTGTATGCATGTAACAAGGCCTTTCTCAAGTTGCTCCTTCAACTTAGCATTCTCCTCAACAAGATGCGCATGCTCACAACAAGGGTTAGTAGCATTTGCATTATCAATCAACACCATATGAGGAAAAGTGGCTTTCTCCTTGGTTAGCTTCACTTGGAGTTGATCATGAAACTCTTTGAGGCTAGCATGAACACCCTTCAAGACTTTTTGAGCCTTGTCGAGAATTTCAAACTCCTCTTTGAGTCTAGCAAGATCAACCCCAAGCTTTTCCTTCTCGGAGCTTAGCACACGAGACACAACAAGAGCATGATCAAGATCTTTCTTTAATTTAGCATGATCATCGTTGTATGACTCCTCAAGATCCAAACGAAGACCACGCTCTTCCTCAAGAGCATTGGAAAGATCCGAAATATCATCGGCATAGTCATGACTATGCCCCTCCATCTTAGAGATGGTATCTTCGTGAGCCTCGATCATGTCATTGGCTTCACCAAGTTGTTCCAAGAGAGCAACAAAGTGCTTCTTAGATTTACCCTTGAGTTTACCCATAAAAGCCTCAAACTCATTCTCCTCCACATTAGTTCCCTCATGTTCATCAATGCTATCCGTCGAAGAAGGATGATTAATGATGGTAGTTTTGATGTTGGGGGTTACCTTGTTGGTGGCCTTAGCCATGAAGCACTTGCCAGTGATGCTTTCATTGGGTGAGTCGAAGAGAGACACCCGTGGAGTCATTGCAATGGCAACAGAGGCCATGGCAACCGACTCACCATCTTCATCATCATCATCATCATCATCATCCTCATTGTATTCTTCTTGTACCACAAATGCCTTGGGAGGAGTCTTCTTGGTGAAGTTGCTCTTGTTTGGGAATGACTTGGCCTTGTACTTACGGATGAGCTTGCCACCGTTGTCTTCCCTCTTCTCATAAGGGCACTCCGCAACAAAGTGGCTCACATTGCCACAATTGAAGCAAGTCCTCATTCGTTGCTTGCCCTTTGCGCCACTTGAATTGTTCTTGTTGAAGTTGGGCCTTGAGTTCTTCTTGCTCCAAAACTGCCTTGAAGCAAGGGCCATGTGTTCATGATAGGCATACTTCGTATCTTCGAGGTTGCTCTCCTCTTCTTCCTCCTCTTCTTCTTCTCCGACACAAACCTTGGACTTCAATGCAAGGTTGGGCCTTTTTGCTCTTTGAGATCGAAGCACCGCATTGTCGGCGGTCTTGTCCAATATGCTCATAGCCACAAACTCATCCAACACATCACTTGAGGACAAGGTGTGGAAGTCCGGCCTTTGGCGGATGACGGAGGACATGGCTTTGTGGTAGGGCATCATTGCCTTGAGGAATTTGCGCTTGATCCAATTGTCATCCGTGTCCTTACTTCCATGATCTCGGAGAGAGACCGCGAGCTTGGTAACTCTCCGATAGAGCTCACGAGGTTCTTCATCTTCTTTCATTGCAAACTCATCGGCTTCATCTTGTACCACTTCATAGTTGGACCGTTGAATGCTTGCGCTTCCCCTATAGAGAGAAACCACTTTATGCCAAGCATCTTTGGCCAATGAGTAGGGCCGGAGATGCGGGAGGTCTTCGGGAAGGATTGCTTCTTGGATGATAAAGATGTTGGGGAACGTAGTAATTTCAAAATTTTCCTACGCACACGCAAGATCATGGTGATGCATAGCAACGAGAGGGGAGAGTGTTGTTTACGTACCCTCGTAGACCGAAGCGGAAGCGATCACAACGTAGAGGAAGTAGTCGTACGATCTCCTCGCGATCCAACCGATCCCGGCGCCGTTACTCCGGTGCCCCCGAGTTCTTGGCACACGTACAGCTCGATGACGCTCCTCGGGCTCCGATCCAGCAAAGCTCCGGGGAGAGAGTTCCGTCAGCACGACGGCGTGGTGAAGATCTTGATGTTCTACTATCGCAGGGCTTCGCCTAAGCGCTGCAACAATACGACCGAGGTGGAATATGGTGGAGGGGGGCACCGCACACGGCTAAGGAACGATCTCAAGGATCAAATTGTGTGTCTAGAGGTGCCCCCCTGCCCCTGTATATAAAGGATCCAGGGGGAGGGGCGGCCGGCCAGGGCTAGGCGCGCCAAGGGGGGAGTCCTACTCCCACCGGGAGTAGGACTCCCTCTTTTCCTATTTGGATTAGGAGAAGGGGGGGAAAGAGGTGGAGGGAGAGAAGGAAAGGGGGGGCGCCGCCCCCCTTCCCTTGTCCTATTCGGACTAGGAGGGGGAGGGGCGCGCGGCCCCTTCCTTCCCCTTTCTCCCTTCTCCCTTAAGGCCCATAGTGGCCCATTAACCCCCCGGGGGGTTCCGGTAACCCCCCGGTACTCCGGTAAAATGCCGATTTCACTCGGAACCATTCCGATATCCAAATGTAGTCATCCAATATATCAATCTTTATGTCTCGACCATTTCGAGACTCCTCGTCATGTCCGTGATCACATCTGGGACTCCGAACTCCTTCGGTACATCAAAATACATAAACTCATAATAACCGTCATCGAAACCTTAAGCGTGCGGACCCTACGGTTCGAGAACAATGTAGACATGACCGAGACACATCTCCGGTCAATAACCAATAGCGGGACCTGGATGCCCATATTGGCTCCTACATATTCTACGAAGATCTTTATCGGTCAGACCGCATAACAACATACGTTTGTTCCCTTTGTCATCGGTATGTTACTTACCCGAAATTCGATCGTCGGTATCCAATACCTAGTTCAATCTCGTTACCGGTAAGTCTCTTTACTCGTTCCGTAATACATCATCTCACAACTAACTCATTAGTTGTAGTGCTTGCAAGGCTTATGTGATGTGCATTACCGAGAGGGCCCAGAGATACCTTTCCGACTATCGGAGTGACAAATCCTAATCTCGAAATACGCCAACCCAACATCTACCTTTGGAGACACCTGTAGTACTCCTTTACAATCACCCAGTTACGTTGTGACGTTTGGTAGCACCCAAAGTGTTCCTCCGGCAAACGGGAGTTGCATAATCTCATAGTCATAGGAACATGTATAAGTTATGGATGAAAGCAATAGCAACACACTAAACGATCAGGTGCTAAGCTAATGGAAATGGGTCATGTCAATCAGATCATTCAACCAATGATGTGACCTCGTTAATCAAATGACAACTCCTTTGTCTATGGTTAGGAAACTTAACCATCTTTGATTAACGAGCAAGTCAAGTAGAGGCATACTAGTGACACTCTGTTTGTCTATGTATTCACACATGTATTATGTTTCCAGTTAATACAATTATAGCATGAATAATAAACATTTATCATGAAATAAGGAAATAAATAATAACTTTATTATTGCCTCTAGGGCATATTTCCTTCAGAAGAGAGCATTCTCATTGAATTGATTCTCCACTTCTTCTCTAGGGTGAAGTTGCTTCGGTCATGCGGATAAAAACCTTCTTCAATGATTCTCCAAAGGTTAGTGTTCAAATGATTTAAATGATGCTTAAAACGATAGACCCAAGAATCAAAATCCTCCTTTTTGTCAATCTTGGGGGGAGGACCGGCATGATTCAAGTGAGTGGAAGGAATCGGTCCACCATAAACGGGTGGAGGTTGCACATGGGCAAAGATGCCGGTGCCATTCTTACCACTAGAAAAAGGCGCTTTCTCACTAGTAGCTTCCCCCTTGTCGGGGTTAGCATCCGTCACCGTGTTGGCGGGATCACCCACTTTCAACGGTGCGGTGGAAAGTTTAAGCCCTTCTAAGAATTCCTTAAACATGTCTTTGACCTCGGTCGTCATGGAGGTTTTCAATGTGTCCAACGCCACATTGAACTCCTCACGTGAGATCGAGTTACCCCCATCTCCCGTAGACGATATCGGATTCGCACCGGAGTGCTCCGCCACATCGTCTTCGACGTCAACCATACTCTTCGGACGGTAAAGTCCTTAAAAAGAGATGTGGCTCTAATACCAATTAAAAGGATCGATATAGTTGACCAGAGGGGGGTGAATAGGCAACTAACAATTTTTAGCTTTTCTTTAACAATTTAAACTTTGCATCAAAGTAGGTTGTCTAGATATGCAACTAAGTGAGCAACCTATATGATGCAACAACGATAAGAACACAAGCAAGCAAGAGATACAACACAATTAAGCTTGATCAAGTAAAGGCACGAGATAATCAAGAGTGGAGCCGGTGGATATGAGGATGTGTTGCCGAAGTTCCTTCCCTTTGAGGGGAAGTACGTCTCCGTTGGAGCAGTGTGGAGGCACAATGCTCCCCAAGAAGCCACTAGGGCCACCGTATTCTCCTTACGCCCTCACACAATGCGAGATGCCGTGAATCCACTATTGGTGCCCTTGGAGGCGGCGATCGAACCTTTACAAACAAGGTTGGGGCAATCTCCACAACTTAATTGGAGGCTCCCAACGACACCACAAAGCTTCACCACAATGGACTATGGCTTCGCGGTTTCCTCAACCGTCTAGGGTGCTCAAACACCCAAGAGTAACAAGATCCGCAAGGGATTAGTGGGGGAATCAAATTTCTCTTGGTGAAAGTGTAGATCGGGGCCTTCTCAACCACTCCCGAGCAAATCAACAAGTTTGATTGGCTAGGGAGTGAGATCGGGCGAAAATGGAGCTTAGGAGCAACAATGGAGCTTAGGGTTGGAAGAGATTGTCAACTAGAGGTAGGAGACGACCCTTTTATAGTGGTGGACGAAATCCAACCGTTATCTGACGAGGATACGTACCTATGGTAGGGTAACTTATCATACCTGAGGTACCCAATCAAGGACATGACTCCTGCAATGAAAGACATTCTAAGAAGTATCAACATTTCAGTCGACCTGGTCAGCCCAGTCGATGGACACGAGCGTACTCGACCAGAAGCACAAGCAGTCGACCATGAAGACAGCCACTCGACTATAAAGAGACCTAAAGGCACTGCCTACAAACGGTCATCTCATAAGTAGCTTTTATGGCCTTCATGGTCCTTTATTACAGGCGTTACCAGTAACCCCCTCTCTTTATGTACATTAAACTCCTTGTAACGTGGGCTGGCTGGGGTCCTGGCGAACTCTATATAAGCCACCCCCCTCCACTAGGACAAAGGTTCGCAACTTTGTAACACACACATACATAATCCAGTCGACTGCCTCCGGGCTCCGAGACGTAGGGTTGTTACTTCCTCAGAGAAGGGCCCGAACTCGTAAAACTCCTTGCGCATACAACTACTCCATAGCTAGGATCTTGCCTCTCCATACTTACCCCCCATTCTTACTGTCAGACTTAGAACCACGACAGTTGGCGCCCATCGTGGGGCAGGTGTTCTAGCGATTTGTTGGAGGAGTTGGGATTCTTTCACCCCACATCATGTTTTCGAGCGGAGTCATGGTCGAGAGCCGCGAGATCCGTCTCGGCGCTCTCTCCTTCATCGTTGACAACTCTGCTTGGCTGCAGCAGGCTCCACTCGACGTGGACGCGCTTCCCGCCCGCGGAGCCACGCATTTTCGCGCATGCGTCCGCGGCGTCCTCCTGCGGCAACCGTCGACCCAGTACGGGTCGGCATTCGTTTCGTCATCGTCGTCATCAGTTTCCCACCGGCGCAAGCGCACCGGTCGGTTGAGACTCCAGCGGTGGGTGAAGCACGCACTGGCCCGCCAGTCGGCCATCCCCCAAGTCGCGGCAATCGAGCCCGACGAGTCACTCTACGGCCTGTTCGACTTGTCGACTGGCTCCGTAGAGACTGCGTCCGAGTGCGACAGCAGTGATCCAGCGGCGGAAGTACTAATGGTCGACGGACCACGTAGTCCCCCCGGATTCCCCCACACCGAAGAGGTTGCCGCAGGGGGGATTCCGGCGCGGGGCCACGAAGAGTATAGGCCCGAGCCCCTTACCTCAGTGCAGAGGGAGGAACTCCGTCGCCGGAACATGGACGCCCTTCACACTCCTATCGTTGGAGAAACCCCTGAGGCACGAGCCCTGGAGGAGGTGCGCTTGGCCAACTTGGCTGAACGTACTCGACTGGAGAATCTTCAAAGAGCACTCGACGAGCGCGCATGACCGCCCGTTCCCGAGTCCAGTCGTCGTCGCCTCTTCCAGCCGCCGACCCAGATATACCGTACCCCGATTCAGAATTTGGCAGCTGCGGCTCGCATAGCGGAGTCGATCCAGCCTTCACAGTCAGAGGCAGGGAGAGGTCTGTTGCAGATCAGAGATTTGCTCCGTGCAGCGGGTGACCAGAATTCAGCCGTATCTCAGTCGCGCAATAGGATTCACAGTCGATCCGTCGCTGCGAATTCCGTTCAGTCGGCTCATAGTCCAAGGTCGCCCCCGAGGCGTGAAGGACACAGAGGCCGGCACGAGGATCAATACCCAGGGCACGAGCGGTATGAGCACCGATTCGATCGCAACGATCAACGTCGAGTGCCTTCTCCTGCCCCAAGAGCGGGGTCGTACGTTCCTCGACGGCAAGAGGACAGACGCCAGTTCAGTACTGGGCGAAGGGTCCCAGTCGACCCCAGGGAACCAGGCTTTGATGCGAGATCCATCATCGTTCAAGGTCTGGTCGACCGAAATAGAGCTCACCGAGAAGACCGTGACAGAGGCGCGCCGTCCAGCAGCAGAGTTCACGTCTCAGGTCCCCAGTGTTTCAGCAGAGCAATCAGAGCTGCAGTGATTCCTCCCAACTTCAGGTTGGCGACTGGAGTCAGCAAGTTCACCGGAGAGTCCAAGCCGGACACATGGCTCGAGGATTACCGAGTGGCTGTTCAGATCGGAGGCGGCAATGACGAGGTGGCCATGAAGCATTTGCCCCTCATGTTGGAAGGATCAGCCAGAGCGTGGTTGAATCAGTTGGCTCCCAGCAGTATTTATACTTGGGAAGATCTAGCCCAGGTGTTTGTCAGGACATTCGAAGGGACTTGCAAGCGACCGGCAGGGTTGACAGAATTGCAGTCATGTGTTCAGAAGTCGAGTGAAACCCTGAGGGATTATATCCAAAGGTGGATCACTCTGAATCACACGGTCGAGAATGTGTCCGATCATCAGGCAGTTTGCGCCTTCAAGGAAGGCGTCAGAAACAGGGAGTTAAGTTTGAAGTTCGGTCGAACCGGGGATATGACCCTGAGTCGAATGATGGAAATCGCCACCAAGTACGCGAACGGAGAAGAGGAAGATAGACTCCGGAGTGGCAAGTATAAGGCAGCCGCTAATGAGGCCGGCAGAGGACACTCCAGTCGGAAGCAGAAGCGCAAGGCCGAGCCAGTCGCCCCCGGGGAAGCCTTAGCTGTGACCCCAGGGAAGTTTAAGGGGAAACCCAAGGGTCCTTGGAACCCCAAGAAAGTGAAAGACCAGGACGGGAACGATGTGATGGACTTACCATGCCACATTCACACGAAGAAAGATGAAGAGGGAAATCTCATTTACCCTAAGCATACCACTCGACAATGTCGACTCCTGATGCAACAGTTCCAAGGGAAGCAGGCCAAGGACAAAGAGAAAGAGTCAGACAAAGTTGAAGACAGGGAAGACAGCGGTGAAGAATACCCCCAAGTCAATTCCACTCTGATGATTTTCGCTGATGTCGAAAGTAAGAGTCGACTGAAGGTCATCAATCGCGAAGTAAACATGGTCGCTCCGGTGACACCCCATTACCTGAAGTGGTCCCAGACCGCCATCACCTTCGACCAGTCCAATCATCCGACTCATATTGCCACCCCAGGGAGGCAAGCGTTGGTGGTCGACCCAATTATTGAAGGCACTCGACTGACCAAGGTTCTGATGGACGGCGGCAGTGGGCTAAACTTGTTGTATGCAGAGACGTTGAAGGGGATGGGCATTCCGATGTCCCGACTCAGCCCCAGCAACATGAGCTTCCACGGAGTCATTCCTGGGAAGAAAGCTGAGTCACTCGGTCAAATCACTCTCGACGTCGTCTTTGGTGACTCGAAGAATTTCCGGAAAGAAAAGTTAACCTTTGAGGTCGTGGATTTTCAGAGTGCGTACCACGCCATTCTTGGGAGGCCAGCCTATGCTCGTTTCATGGCTCGACCATGCTACGTATACCTCAAGCTGAAGATGCCTGGCCCCAAAGGTGTAATCACCATCGTTGGCAATCGGAAGAAGGCAGAGGAGTGCTTCCAGAAAGGCGCCAAAATTGCTGATGCTCAGATGGCCAAGATAGAGATACAAGAGTACCAGAAGACTGCGGATCCGAGTGAGTTGTTACGAGCCAAGAAGCCCGCCACGGAGTCAGCATTTCAGTCGACTGGTGAGACCAAGCAAGTCCACATCCACCCGACCGATCCAAATGCGGCTCCAACCAACATCTCCACTACACTCGACTCCAAATAGGAAGAAGCGCTCGTCCAGTTCCTCCGTGAGAACTGGGACATCTTTGCATGGAAGCCTGCTGACATGCCAGGTGTGCCCAGGGGACTGGCCGAGCACCGCCTTCGAGTCGACCCAAAGGTCAAACCAGTCAAGGAGCATCTCCGACGGTCCGCCGTTCAGAAGAGAAAGGCCATTGGCGAAGAAGTGGCCCGACTCCTAGCAGCAGAATTCATTCGCGAGATCTACCACTCCGAGTGGCTCGCCAATGTTGTAATGGTCCCTAAGAAGGACAAATCGTTGCGCATGTGCATCGATTTTAAGCATATCAATCGGGCCTGCCCGAAAGATCATTTTCCTCTTCCTCGCATCGACCAAATAGTCGACTCGACTGCAGGATGCGAGAGGTTATCTTTTTTAGATGCTTACTCTGGATACCATCAGATCCGTCTGTATGGACCCGATGAAATAAAAACAGCCTTCATCACCCCATTTGGGTGTTTCTGCTATGTTACCATGCCTTTCGGTCTCAAGAACGCCGGAGCTACATTCATGAGAATGATTCAGAAGTGCCTAATCACTCAAATCAGTCGGAATGTAGAAGCTTACATGGATGACATAGTGGTCAAGTCACGAAAAGGTTCCGACCTACTGACTGACCTAGCTGAAACTTTTGCCAATCTCAGGAATTATGATATCAAGCTCAATCCGTCGAAGTGCACATTTGGAGTCCCTGGAGGAAAGTTACTCGGTTTTCTTGTTTCCGAACGAGGAATCGACGCTAACCCCGAAAAAGTTGGCACCATACTCCGGATGAAACGCCCCGTGCGTGTGCACGATGTCCAGAAACTTACTGGATGCTTGGCCGCCCTAAGTCGATTCATCTCCAGGCTCGGTGAAAAGGCGCTGCCTCTTTACCGACTGATGAAGAAGTCAGACACATTCGAATGGACTCCAGAAGCTGATGCAGCATTTGCAGAGCTAAAAGCTCTGCTCTCCACCCAGCCGGTGCTTGCTGCTCCTGTCAGCAAAGAGCCATTGTTGCTTTACATAGCAGCCACGGGACAAGTCGTTAGTACCGTTCTTACGGTCGAGCGGGAAGAGGAAGGAAAGACCTTCAAAGTTCAACGCCCAGTTTATTATCTCTCTGAAGTTCTGACCCCGTCGAAGCAAAGATATCCCCACTATCAGAAGCTTGTTTACGGGATTTACATGACCACGAAGAAGGTTGCTCATTATTTCTCTGATCACTCTATCACAGTCGTCAGCGACGCTCCATTATCAGAGATTCTTCATAACAGAGATGCAACCGGTCGAGTGGCGAAATGGGCAATTGAACTTCTTCCTCTTGATATCAAGTTCGAGGCAAAGAAAGCTATTAAGTCCCAGGCAATAGTTGATTTCCTCGCCGAGTGGACCGAGCAGGAGCTTCCGACTCAAGTTCACTCGGAGCATTGGACTATGTTTTTAGATGGCTCCAAGATGCTGAACGGATCCGGTGCGGGGGTTGTACTGGTTTCCCCCCGAGGAGATAAGCTCAAGTATGTCCTCCAGATTCACTTTGATTCCTCCAACAATGAGGCAGAGTATGAAGCGCTTCTATACGGATTACGTATGGCCATTTCACTCGGCGTCCGTCGCCTCATGGTCTACGGCGACTCAGATCTGGTTGTTAATCAAGTGATGAAGGAGTGGGACGTCCGAAGCCCATCCATGACGGGATATTGCAGCGCAGTGAGGAAGCTGGAGAAACGATTCGAGGGGTTGGAGCTCCATCATATACCCCGACTGAAAAATCAAGCTGCAGATGATCTGGCGAAGATAGGGTCCAAAAGGGAGGCCATCCCTAAAGATGTGTGTTTGGAGCACATTCACACACCATCGGTGCAAGAAGATCCTTTCACAGAAGAGCCTCCACAACCAAAAAGCGCCTCTGACTCGACCGAAGTGGAGGTTCCAGCTGTGGTCGACCTGATTATGGAAGTTATGATCACCACTCCCGATTGGACAGTGCCGTACATTGCGTATATCATGAGAAAAGAGCTCCCAGAAGATGAAGAAGAGGCTCGACAGGTCGTCCGTCGATCCAAAGCCTTTACAGTAATCAAAGGGCAGCTATACAGAGAAAGCGCGACTGGAGTTGGTCAGAAGTGCATCACACCTGAAGAAGGACAGATAATTCTCGAGGACATCCACTCGGGGACCTGTGGCCATCATGCGTCCTCTCGGACCATCGTGGCCAAAGCATACCGAGCGGGTTTTTACTGGCCAAAGGCGAACGAAATGGCAAAGGATATAGTCGACAAGTGCGAGGGGTGCCAGTTTTATTCCAACATGTCTCACAAGCCCGCCTCCGCCTTGAAGACCATTCCACTCGTCTGGCCTTTCGCTGTCTGGGGTCTAGACATGATCGGACCACTGAGAACTGGTAGGAGTGGCTTCACCCACTTGTTGGTTGCAGTCGACAAGTTCACGAAGTGGATAGAAGCCAAACCCATAAAGGACCTCGACGCAAGCACTGCCATCAGTTTTATCAGGGGATTGATATTCAGATATGGAGTTCCGCACAGCATCATCACGGATAACGGATCAAACTTTGATAATGACAGATTCAAAGCCTTCTGCGCCTCTCAGGGCACTCGAGTCGACTACGCTTCAGTTGCTCATCCTCAGTCGAATGGACAGGCCGAACGCGCGAATGGCCTCATCCTCAAAGGACTAAAACCCCGACTGATGCGTGATCTCAAACACGCAGCAGGTGCCTGGGTCGACGAACTTCCGTCAGTTCTATGGGGGTTGAGGACCACCCCTAACCGGTCGACTGGAAGAACACCATTCTTTCTGGTCTATGGAGCCGAAGCGGTTTTGCCGAGCGACCTGCTCCACAACGCGCCTCGAGTCGAGTTATATTCCGAAGCAGAAGCAGAACAGGCCCGGCAAGATGCAGTCGACCTCTTAGAGGAGGAAAGAGAGATGGCTCTAATCCGCTCGACCATCTACCAGCAAGAGTTGCGTCGGTTCTACGCCAGAAATGTGAAGGGTCGAGCCTTTCAGGAAGGAGATTTGGTCCTCCGCGTGGATCAGCAAAAACCTCACAAACTTGCCCCGACCTGGGAAGGCCCCTTCATCATCACCAAAGTCCTGCACAACGGAGCGTATCACCTCTACAACATCGATCGACGGATCGACGAGCCTCGAGCATGGAACGCGGACCTGCTCCGTCCTTTTTACACTTAAAAACTCACTCGACTGAGATGTAATAAAAGTACCTCTGTAGTTCTTTTGTTTCAAGCAAAAGACTGATATTTCTTTTTCTGTTCGTTTAAATTTCCCCCAGTGGGTGACTTAGCTGCGAATCCGCTCCGCCTAAGTTTTCAGGAAATCCTACCGAGTGGAGAGCAAGTCTCCCACTCGGGGGCTTAGCTGCGAATCCGTTTCGCCTAAGAAATTAAAATCCTACCGAGTGGAGAGCCAGCCTCCCACTCGGGGGCTTAGCTGCAGTCCAAGCACTCGCCTAAGTTTGAAAAAATCCTACCGAGTGGAGAGCCAGCCTCCCACTCGGGGGCTTAGCTGCAGTCCAAGGACTCGCCTAAGTAACTGAAATCCTACCGAGTGGAGAGCAAACCTCCCACTCAGGGGCTTAGCTGCAGTCCAAGTACTCGCCTAAGTTTGAAAAAATCCTACCGAGTGGAGAGCAAACCTCCCACTCGGGGGCTTAGCTGCAGTCCAAGCACTCGCCTAAGTTTGAAAAAATCCTACCGAGTGGAGAGCAAACCTCCCACTCGGGGGCTTAGCTGCAGTCCAAGCACTCGCCTAAGTAATTGAAATCCTACCGAGTGGAGAGCAAACCTCCCACTCGGGGGCTTAGCTGCAGTCCAAGCACTCGCCTAAGTTTGAAAAAATCCTACCGAGTGGAGAGCAAACCTCCCACTCGGGGGCTTAGCTGCAGTCCAAGCACTCGCCTAAGTTTGAAAAAATCCTACCGAGTGGAGAGCAAACCTCCCACTCGGGGGCTTAGCTGCAGTCCAAGCACTCGCCTAAGTTTGAAAAAATCCTACCGAGTGGAGAGCAAACCTCCCACTCGGGGGCTTAGCTGCAGTCCAAGCACTCGCCTAAGTAATTGAAATCCTACCGAGTGGAGAGCAAACCTCCCACTCGGGGGCTTAGCTGCAGTCCAAGCACTCGCCTAAGTAATTGAAATCCTACCGAGTGGAGAGCAAACCTCCCACTCGGGGGCTTAGCTGCAGTCCAAGCACTCGCCTAAGAAATTGAAATCCTACCGAGTGGAGAGCGAACCTCCCACTCGGGGGCTTAGCTGCAGTCCAAGCACTCGCCTAAGTAATTGAAATCCTACCGAGTGGAGAGCAAACCTCCCACCCGGGGGCTTAGCTGCAGTCCAAGCACTCGCCTAAGTAATTGAAATCCTACCGAGTGGAGAGCAAACCTCCCACTCGGGGGCTTAGCTGCAGTCCAAGCACTCGCCTAAGAAATTGAAATCCTACCGAGTGGAGAGCAAACCTCCCACTCGGGGGCTTAGCTGCAGTCCAAGTACTCGCCTAAGTAATTGAAATCCTACCGAGTGGAGAGCAAACCTCCCACTCGGGGGCTTAGCTGCAGTCCAAGTACTCGCCTAAGTTTGAAAAAATCCTACCGAGTGGACAAACCTCCCACTCGGGGGCTTAGCTGCAGTCCAAGCACTCGCCTAAGTTTGAAAAAATCCTACCGAGTGGAGAGCAAACCTCCCACTCGGGGGCTTAGCTGCAGTCCAAGCACTCGCCTAAGTAATTGAAATCCTACCGAGTGGAGAGCAAACCTCCCACTCGGGGGCTTAGCTGCAGTCCAAGCACTCGCCTAAGTAATTGAAATCCTACCGAGTGGAGAGCAAACCTCCCACTCGGGGGCTTAGCTGCAGTCCAAGCACTCGCCTAAGTAATTGAAATCCTACCGAGTGGAGAGCAAACCTCCCACTCGGGGGCTTAGCTGCAGTCCAAGCACTCGCCTAAGTAATTGAAATCCTACCGAGTGGAGAGCAAACCTCCCACTCGGGGGGCTTAGCTGCAGTCCAAGCACTCGCCTAAGTAATTGAAATCCTACCGAGTGGAGAGCAAACCTCCCACCCGGGGGCTTAGCTGCAGTCCAAGCAGTCGCCTAAGTAATTGGAATCCTACCGAGTGGAGAGCAAACCTCCCACTCAGGGACTTAGCTGCAGCCCAGTGCTCGCCTAAGCCATTTTGACAGACACCATCGCGGCGATGAGCATCGTGCAAACCAGGCAGCCTCTGAGGGAACAACGAATAGTAGATCGGCGGATCAAGTCACGAAGACATTCAACGTCGAGCCATGTTCGGATAAAATCAAAAGATCCTAGATCGCAAATAAAAGTACTCGAGCTGAGAGCCCGGCGGAGTTTATCAAATACATAAACCACTCGGCATCCCGAGGCAAATTTAAGGTAAAGCACAACAATTTTTTACTCTTCTGGCGGAGGGCTTGATGGCGCAACGAATTCGTCCAAGTCGATCCCGTCTGAGATTCGAGTGGCAGCAGCAATGAAGGTCTCCATGAAATCCTGAAAATTATGCTTCCTGGTATTGGCAACCTGGAGAGCGGCCAGCTTCTCCTCTCGCGCCTCCTTGCAGTGGACACGAACCAGTGACAGAGCCACATCAGCACCGCACCTAGCAGAAGACTTTTTCCATTCTTGCACTCGACCTGGAACATCACTTAGTCGAGTAACCAAGGATTCAAGGTCGTTCTGAAGGGTCTCTTTGGTCCAGAGTGCGGAGTCGATCCGCGACACAGCGGCTTTCAGTCGAGCCAGGTAGTCCACCACACCAGCGATACGGGATTCCAACCGGAAGACATTCATGGCCACTTCATCCTTCACAGGAGAATTGATAGGGTCCAGGCGGGTCTCCACTCGACTGGTCTCTTCCTCAAAATTCCGGCAGAATTCTGAAAGAAGTTTCGACAGAGCAAAACTGTAACCAAATGGTGAGTCGACAACAACAAGATTAATCGCACAAAGGGGGTTACCTTCAAGCATGAGGTATAGCTTCTTGGCAAGACCCCCAAGATAATCCCCCAAGTCCTTGTGCTTCCCCGCCAGCTGGCCGATCTTGTCGTTCAAAGTACTCTTGTCAGTCTTCAGTCGACTCGCTTCCCTATTGGCCTCGTCAAGAGCAGACTTCAGCCTAGCATTCTCGCTCTCAAGTTGACCGACTGAAGCAAGTTTCTCTTCAGCGAGCTTCAACTTCTCCGCAGCCGCCTTTTGTGCCTCCGCAAGGTCAAGATCTTTCTTCTTCAAGGCCTTCTCCAGTTCGTCTGCAAAGCAACAACAGACACAGAGTTCAGAACGGGCAGAGGAACAGAGATAGACGTCGAGTCCTCACCAGCCATACCTTTTGCTTCATCCTTCGCCTTCTGCACGTTTTCCTGAGCAAACTGCAAATCAAGATTAAGCTGGATCTGCTTATTCTTCAGGTCAGCGAGCTGAGCAACAAGCTCACAAGACTTCTGCAAAGAGTCAATCGACAAAGGGTATCAAAGACAAGTTACTCCCGAGTGACTGAAAGAAAAGATCACAACACTTCTAAGACTACAGCCGAATCAAAACATTCGACAGTAGCCTCGGGGACTACACCCAGTGGCCGCTTGACTGGCATCCCGAGCCGCTTTGGTCTGCTCCATCACGAGCCCCGCCTGACGTATAGCCTCCTTAGCAGCACTCGCTTGATCCTCCGGGGTCTGGTAGGCGGCGAAGAACGAGGGCGGGTCGACCAGTGGGGGAGCAGTCGACGACGAAGGCCGGGCAGTCGTCAGTGGTTCAGCAAAAGTCACAGTAGTCCGGGCGGTGTGGTCACCCCCTTGGACCACCGTCTCAGCAGTCGACGCGGTCTGAGGAGCCTTGTCGACCGGGGTCCTCCGGCCTCTCCTCCTAAAAGGCCTGAGCGGTACTTCCGCCTCCTCCTCATCATCCGGAAGGTCAATAATGTTGGTCGGAGCTACAAAAGTTCAGAAATGAATATCCAATCGACTCAGCAGTCAAACAGTCGGATCGTGTCAAAGATTATACCTAAGTTGGAAGTGACGGCGTCCTCCATCATCTCATCGACATTCTGGATGGAAGTCTCGGAAGTAGCGGCGCTGCACGATTCCAAGCAAATAATTTGAAAGTGAATCGACTAAGAATCCGTTCTAGTCGACTCAAGAAAGATAAAAACAGTCACTTACCCAGAGATGACAGGGATGGCGACCCTGATCTTGGGCAAGGCCTTGGGTGGCTTGGTCGGGATGGCTCTGGGCTGCTTGGGTGCCTTCTCAGTTGGGGCCGGCGACGCGGTCCGAGGGCGCTTGGATGACTGGCCCACCGGAGCACTCGACTGACTGCGCTCCACGGCGGGATCCTGAGTGTTCTTTGAGCGTCTCTCGCGTCGAGGAAGGTCGACCTCCACCTCTTCATCTTCATCACCCGAGTCGTCGCTGACCTCCTCCTCTACGTCATCATCAGATTCCCACTCCTCGACTTCACCTCCATCCTCACTTCCTTCGCCTCCACTCCCTCCTCCTTCAGACACTTGCTCCTGGTTCCCATTCGGCATCGAATACATGTCGTTGATCTCCTGCAAGACAACGGGCAGAGCAAAGATCAGTCGACTTATCGCAAGCCAGTTGCTAGACGGAGTGAAAATTTCAGTCGGAAGAAGTAAAACGTACCTTGTCTGTCTCCATCATCCCATCAAGCGGAGCAATCCTCCTAGAACCCCTGGGGTTGTCCTTATTCCCGGTCATGCTGGTCAGCCAGCTCTCCAGTACAGAAGCCTCGACCGCCTCCGGGTGGATCCGAGTGGAGTCGTCGGACCCGGAATACAACCACATCGAGTGATCCCGAGCCTGGAGAGGTTGGATTCGTCGCTGGAGGAAGACTTCGAGCAAGTCCATGCCGGTCACGCCTTCCCGAACCAACTCAACCACTCGACTGACTAATACCTTCACCTGAGCCTTCTCCTCTAGAACCACTTTCAAAGAAGCGGGTTTCTGCACTCGGTCCAAGGTAAAAGAAGGAAGGCCGGTCGAGTGGCCAGGGGTTGGCTGGTCCTTGCAGTAGAACCAAGTCGACTGCCACCCGCGCACGGAATCGGGAAGCGTCATGGGAGGAAAACAACTCTTACCCCTCGTCTGGATCCCGAGGCCCCCGCACATCTGGATCACCTGCGTCCTTTCCCCGTCCGGGTTGAGCCTTTTAACCGACTGGGATCGGCAAGTGAAGATATGCTTGAAGAGGCCCCAGTGAGGTCGACAGCCTAAGAAACACTCACACAGAGACACGAACGCAGCAAGATAGACTATGGAGTTGGGCGTGAAATGGTGGAGCTGCGCTCCGAAGAAGTTCAGAAAGGCCCTAAAAAAAGGACTCGGGGGCAGGGAAAACCCCCGGTCGACATGGGTGGCTATCAGGACGTGCTAACCCTCGCGAGGTTTTGGCTCCGTCTCCTCCCCAGGGAGGCGAGCAGCCTTGTAGGGAATGAGTCCCCCCTCCACCATGTCGTCGATATCCGCTTGAGTAAGGATGGAGGGCATCCAATCCCCCTGCAACCAGCCGGACGGCAGAGCGGCCCGCGAGGACGACCCGCCTCGGCCAGATTTCTTCCCCTTACCCTTTGCCGCGGCCTTCTTCGCGCGTTCCGCCGCCGCCGTCTTGTCCTTCCCCATTGTCTCGAACGAGGTCTTGGCCGAGCGGCGGTGTCGAGATTGCAGCGAAGAGCGAGGCGGAGGCTTACGGAGGAAGGGAGAAGAAAAACAAGGGCGCTCAGTGAAAAAAAAATCGGAATCATTACCTTATATAAGGCCACACCCGAGTGGTTGATCAGTGGGCCTGCGCCCCCCAGTCAAATCCCGCAGCAGGCGCGCGCGCAGTACGTGGCGAAAAAGGTGGCGCGGAGATCAAGGCGCCCTTGCCTTATCCAGCCGATTCGCGCGATTTTCTCCGTCCGGTGCGCTTCCCAATTTTCAAATCCCGCAAGATCCGCGATCGACAGGACGGTTTGTCAGACGAAAGGATCCGTTTCCTTAAGTCTCCCAAGAGACTCGTCACGTAAACACACTCGACGGTCATATGAAACCACTCGACGGACATCTGAATGGATCAAGGCAACTGAAGAATGGGTTCCCACCGTAACTTCCATTTATCCAAAGACAGATGCAACCGAAGCATGGAGGTTGAGTCGGAAGCATAGGCTCGGCCCCATTCTCACTTAACCCCTGACCCATTCGGGGGCTAATGACGAGGATACGTACCTATGGTAGGGTAACTTATCATACCTGAGGTACCCAATCAAGGACATGACTCCTGCAATGAAAGACATTCTAAGAAGTATCAACATTTCAGTCGACCTGGTCAGCCCAGTCGACGGACACGAGCGTACTCGACCAGAAGCACAAGCAGTCGACCATGAAGACAGCCACTCGACTATAAAGAGACCTAAAGGCACTGCCTACAAACGGTCATCTCATAAGTAGCTTTTATGGCCTTCATGGTCCTTTATTACAGGCGTTACCAGTAACCCCCTCTCTTTATGTACATTAAACTCCTTGTAACGTGGGCTGGCTGGGGTCCTGGCGAACTCTATATAAGCCACCCCCCTCCACTAGGACAAAGGTTCGCAACTTTGTAACACACACATACATAATCCAGTCGACTGCCTCCGGGCTCCGAGACGTAGGGCTGTTACTTCCTCAGAGAAGGGTCCGAACTCGTAAAACTCCTTGCGCATACAACTACTCCATAGCTAGGATCTTGCCTCTCCATACTTACCCCCCATTCTTACTGTCAGACTTAGAACCATGACATTATCCACTTAACCAGCCCGCGACACGCGGTACTACCGCTCCAGAGGCGCGGTACTACCGCAAGGCCGCGCGGTACTACCGTGGGCGACCATAGTACTACCGCGATAGCAGCGGGGGCTAGAGCAAGGCTGACAGGAGACAGTACTACCGCGAGCGCGGTACTACCGCTCCCCCTTGCGGTACTACCGCAAGGCAGGAAAGCCCTAGCCTAGGAAGGGCGCGGATGAATAAAATTACATCCGTGCCTACTTCCGCTGGAAAACAAACCGTGCAAAAAACTGACACGGTACTACCGCTGGAGAGCGGTACTACCGCGTGGCTGCTGGATCAGGCCGCGCATGGTACTACCGCGCTCGAGGTGCGGTACTACCGCGGAGGCGCGGATGTAAAAAATTACATCCGCCCCTACTACCGCAACATAACGGTACTTGGCCTAGGGCCACAGTAGTACAGCTCTAGAGGAGCGGTACTACCATGGGCTCCCGCGGTACTACCGCGCCTAAGCCACGGTACTACCGCAGGTGCCTGCGGTACTACCGCTTCAGGGAGCAGTACTACCGCAAGCACAGCAACAGCAGTCAAGACACTCGCAAGGAGGATAAACGGGGGATGCTCCAAAGTGCAAGGGAAAGGTGGAGACAAGGAAGGGAACGTGTACGTGATGATTCCACCCAAACCTTTCCGACGCGGACCCCCTCTTAATAGTACGGCTTTCCTACGACTCAAATCCACCAAAAATAAACGTAGAGAAACGCCGTCTTCAATAGTCTTCGAGGGGCACCAAACCGTCTTGTGCCTAGTGAAGAGATATCTGAGAAAGCTCAAGGCACACGATTAGTCCGCAAAAGCATTGTCATCAATCACCAAAACACCTTAGGGATAAATATGCCCTTACATCAACGGCTTCGGCACAAACTTCATCAACATCTCCAATGAGGAGGACGAGTAGTGCAGTTGTGGGAGTGTACTTGGTACGTAGATCATGTCGATACATGCTTTTGTATGAAAATGCAAATCGTGAAGTGGCTACTATGATTGTTGGGGGTGAAATATGGGGTATGACCGGTCACCGTTTGCGGACGTGCCTGACCCGTTTAGCAACTCACATTAGCTATGTGTGGTTGTAGATGCTCTAAGGCCAACTCCAACGCAAGGATCCATTTCGTCCGTCGGCGTCCATTTGGATCTACAGAGACAAAAAACGCAGCCCAATGCAGAGACCCATTATCTTTTTCTGTCCACTTTGTGTGCGTATCGGACTCATTTGTGTCCCAAAAATTGGGTCAAATTTGGATCCGATGCGGACAACGTGCGTTGTCCATCTGTGTCCTTTTTGTCCGGCCCGGCCCACCACCCACTTGTCTTTTTTTTCAATCTCTTCCCTCACTTTTGTCCCTCCTGATCCACACATCCACCCATGAACCGCACAAATATCTCCACCATGCCGATGGGAGACAGAAGAGGCACGCAGCGTGATGGCGCTCACTCCGACCGGCCTCGAGACCGCCGTCGCGGTGGCCTCGACAACCGCCGGCAGGCTCGGTGGTGCTGTCCACGTCGTCTCCGTGGCGGAGAACATCATCCACATCAGGTGCGGCGGCGCGCCCTCCGCATCGGGTATACACCTCTTTGACGTTCTCCTCCCCGAGCGATAGCTGGGTAAGGGCATGTCCGTCCCAAATGCGTTAGCTCCGTTGGATGCATCGCTGTGTCAGCATGTCCGTCTATGTCCGTTGTCTATTTTGTTGACCCAAACGAATAAAAAACAGATACAACCCGTGTTGTTTGGGACACTGCGTTGGAGTTGATCTAAGGCTTTGTTAGATTGCAACATAAAAATATACCCTGGAAACAGTTACTCTAACAGTTCGAAATCCAATACGATGCTCTCATTCTGCAATCACAATAATCCCAGTTGCCCAAATCACGCTCCATGCATGTTCATGTACATAACACACAAGGAAAGTACATGAGAAAATGACGATGATTGCTCCAAAGGGGAAAACCCCGTGACACCAAAACCCACCCCCTCCGAACCGCAAGCTTTGACGTCCTCTCCGTCGACCTGCCGCCTGCGTCCTCTCTTCCTAACCGCAACCAACTCAACTCTACTCACTCTACTCTAGAAAGGAAAGGAAAGACGCAACACAGGTCACGTCGCGAGCGAAGCAAGGCACAGAATCGCGACGCCGACGCCGACCAGACCCTCACCCTCCGCTGACGCGCCGGCCCCACGCGTGGGAAACATGGCCCGCGGACAGCCGGGACCCACGGCGCACGCCTCCTGGTTAAGCGGCCTGCCGGTCTCTGCACCCAAATCGCCGCACCCGTTTCACGCTTACCACCCTCTGATTTCCTCCCCATCACACCGCAGCCACGCCTCTCTCTCTTCTCCGTCTCACTCTTGTCCCCACGCCCCCGCTTCCGCGGCCTTCTGGAACCTTCTCTCCGGCTAGGGTTCCAGCTCTGACGGCGGTGAGGATGTCTTCTGCGGGGTGCGCGCAGCGGAGGTGAGGCGGCGGGCGTGGCGGGATTGGTATTGGAGGAAGGGGGCGGTGGTGGTCGGGATGGACCCGGACTTCTCGCGGGCGAGCGGTGGCCCGAGCTTCGAGTTCGCCTTCAACTCGGTCAACTTCTCCGACCGGGTCCTGCGGATCGAGATCGTCGCCGGGGACGACGCGCCGGGGGCCAAGGGCGCCGCCGGCGAGGGCTGCTCCTCCATCGCCGACTGGGCGCGCCACCGCAAGCGCCGCAGGGAGGACCTCCGCCGCGAGAAAGGTGGGGAAGGTTGGTCTACGTCTCGTCATCATTTCGGTACGGGGCGATTTGGGCGTGGGTGGGTTTGAATTTGTATTCGTACTGATTTGACAGCGGGTGGGTGGGGAGTTGGGAAATGGAGGTAGTACTACTTGCTTTTCCCGCTGATTTGTTTTGATTGCCTGTTGGGGATTTAGGTATCAAAAGCCTTACGTTTGGTATAAGGTGGGAGAAAGATGGTGAGGCAGCTTTTCCTTTTGATTGAAGTGAAGTTACCATTTCCTAGCTGTTTGCCTTGATTTGAATTTCTCAGTTGTTGCCACACGGAATTTAGCCACAATATGATCTCTTCTTAGCAACGTCGTGTTCAGGAGATGACATTGGTGGGTGGAATTTTAGGGGATTTATCCTGGACTCTATTTGCAGGATCTTATTCAACTCTTAATTCCGCAGAAGAAAACTCTGTGACATTGCTCCTAGTATGATCCTGAATTTGCAAAGAGCATTGTGCACCGTAACCGAACCAACCTCAAGCCCAGTAGATGCAATAAGTTGTATATAAAGTTCTAAGCTATAGACAGAAGTTAGTTTGGTTATTGCCTGATTAATAGTACGGCCAGATGTTGTCCAATGTCTCGTTTAGCTGAGCATGCATTCGTTGTAATGGACTAACAAGGGTTTTAGGTGTTACATAATGCTTCTAAGTTTCCACATTTGAGAAAAGTAAGCATGAAAGTGGGTATATTAAGGGGAGGATGGAACAGTAATGAAGTTAGAAGTTCTTACTCTTAAGTCTTAACTACTTACTCCCTGTCTGTGTTTATTAGGCCACCGGGGCGAAGTGCTGGGACCAAGGCACAGCGCGTGTAGTTGCCCAGTTTTGAATTGGCCCTGTTAGAACACATGGGTTAGTGGTATTAATTAGCGAAACCGTTTCGCCTACCTCGCACATGTAGCGGCTGGAGATTTATCTCCCTCAATCAGTGGGCGCAACGAGCAACGGAACCTGCGAAATCTGCACTTAATTAATACCAGACGCGGCTTGCTGGTTCTCTGGCCTAATAAACGCGGACATAGGAAGTATTTGGCATTCTATTAGCGTCCCATGAAAAGTTCTGAGCACCCAATATATTTTTCTTGCATCCAACTTCGCTCTGAATGTGCAGTCTAGGCATTCATCATTAATGCTTGTTCATGGGCCTCATATTGTCATTAGGATTTATGCTTTATTGCTTGGATCTTTTTCTGTCATTGTCATCTGAAACTATTGTACTCTTGCTTTGCTTTATCAGAATATGTTTCTGTCATGACGATCTGATGCCAATGCACTTCTACTATTCACACTTTTTTAATCATTTTCTTATTCTAGAGTGCAGTAACTTCCATTTTTAATGACTTCCTGCTATCATTTCATTCCCCCAGAATGTGGAAAGTATATGTCAGAACCAGCAAACATCAAAATTGAAGCAGATGAACGTGACACCTATGAGGAAACCAACGAGGAGCCTGTAGCTATGATAGAAGAATCTCCACCTGATATTGGACAAGATGGTTAGTGTAATTGAATATCTTCTAATTACTCCGGAATACTCTCACGGTATCAAAATGTAAGACATTTTTTAGGCTATACAGAGGTAGTATATGGCAGTCAGGTTCAGAAAATTTAACACATAAACACAGAATTCCGTGCACCTATGCCAGATAATTAAAATTATTTTTTGGAGAACTGTTATGCGTAGCAATCATTCGTACTGATCATATGTGATTTTAGAGTTAGTTGATGGCACAATGTATCAGAGTGAGTAACTCATTCCTTTGTGTTGAAACTGTGGAGACATGCTGGTACCGGTGAAGCCTTTCTGCCACCCATTGCGTTGACAATATTAGACATGTGGTAATCATTTTAAATGCCTCACTTTACTATTGATTGGTTGAGATTTATATGAGCTTGATTACTTGATTCTTTCTGCCCCACCTAATTTTGGAACAATTGGGTTATGTTGGATGGATTATACTTCTGTTGGATATATTCCTGACATAACTGTAAGTAAACTTGTGTACAGTTGTTATACTTGTGGACAAATGTAGTTTAACTTTTGAAGCCACCAGATCTCTGAAGTTTGTGCACCATGTTGTTACTGATAAGTCATATGATTCAATACACTGTCACTATGCTCCCCATTTGATTGTGCTCCAAAGCATCATATCCTTGTCTATATAAAAGATGTGAATCCTGTGCACCATTTGTTCCTTTATACTACATGCCTATGTGGCCGTTTGTTCTCTGCTTCATTGGACCTTGTTGTTTGTATCAGGTGAGGATGGAGACAGTGACTCATCCTGGAATATGGAGTGTAATCAGGTTTTGAGAGTGAAGTCTATATATATCAGCTCTGCGATTCTAGCTGCAAAAAGCCCATTCTTTTACAAGGTGGATCTAATTTGTGTGTAAAATGAGTTCACTGTGCAGTGTAGTTATGTATTGTTATCTAGCTAACAGTGTCATAACTTTCATCTTGTTAGCTTTTCTCAAATGGCATGAAAGAATCCGACCAGAGGCATGCAACTCTTAGAATAACTGCTTCAGGTAATGTGGGAGCTCCAGTAGGACATGTTCTATCCTAGCTGCTGTACAGTTTTGCTTAATGTTCTGAATGATCGATTTTGTAGTACTGACATGATCATTGTCATGAGATTATCCATGATTAATTTTTCAGTTCAGCTAGCAAGTTAATTGTCTATACCCCACCATTTTGCAAATATATTTTTCTTTTGCTTTCGAGCTAACAGTTACCTTATGTCTGATTGTTGTATTTCTACTTGGAACAGAGGAAAGTGCTCTTATGGAGCTTTTAAGTTTTATTTACAGTGGAAAGTTGACGACCAATCAGCCAACCCTTCTGCTTGATATCTTGATGATGTCTGACAAATTTGAAGTTGTTTCTTGCATGAGACACTGCAGTCAACTACTAAGAAGCTTACCTATGACCACAGAATCTGCACTTCTCTATCTAGATCTGCCTTCCAGCATTTCAATGGCTGCAGCAGTTCAGCCACTGACTGATGCTGCCAAGGAATTCCTCGCCAACAAATACAAGGATTTGACTAAGTGGGTGGTCTCTTTATTTAGAGAGCCAACTAAATTATTGAAATAACATTGTTGAACTAAAGGAATGCTTCCTCTTTTCAGGTTTCAGGATGAAGTGATGAACATTCCCCTTGCTGGGATTGAAGCTATCTTATGTAGTAATGACCTTCAGGTGGCATCAGAGGATGCAGTCTATGACTTCGTGATCAAGTGGGCTCGTGCTCAATACTCAAGAACGGAAGAAAGACGTGAAATCTTGGGGACTCGGTTGCTGCCACTTGTTAGGTTTTCTCATATGACCTGCAGGAAGTTGCGGAAGGTCCTTGCATGCAGTGATCTGGATAATGAGCAAGCAACTAAAAGTGTCACTGATGCACTCCTGTACAAAGCTGATGCACCACATCGACAGCGCGCCCTTGCTACAGATGTGTTGACCTCTAGGAAATATACTGAACGAGCTTACAAATATCGTCCACTTAAGGTGGTGGAATTTGACCGACCGTATCCTCAGTGCATAGCATACTTGGATCTGAAGCGTGAGGAGTGTGGCCGACTATTCCCATCTGGGCGGATTTACTCGCAAGCATTCCATCTTGCTGGACAGGGATTCTTCCTCTCAGCACATTGCAACATGGATCAGCAAAGCGCTTTCCACTGCTTTGGTCTCTTCTTAGGGATGCAAGAGAAAGGTTCAACGAGTGTTACCGTGGACTACGAGTTTGCTGCAAGGACAAGGCCATCGGGTGAGTTTGTCAGCAAGTACAAGGGCTGCTACACCTTCACTGGTGGAAAGGCAGTTGGCTACCGCAATCTCTTTGCAATTCCCTGGCCGTCGTTTATGGCTGATGATAGCCTCTTCTTCATCAATGGGGTACTACATCTGAGAGCAGAATTGACCATAAAGCAACTCTAGATGGTGCTTGGCGCACTACTAACCTCATCTGTGTCCTTGCTCACACCTCAGTTCGTGCAACGATGGGCCTCAGTGTGGAAAATCTTGTGTCATTCAAACATGTTTTTACTCTGTGCCAAAATAGACACTTCTGAAACGAGAAGCCAAATCCTTTGTTTTACATAAAAAGAGGACTGTCATGTCATGCATTAGTTTTGAACTTTGGAAACTGAAGCTTTGACACTGAGAATCAAAGTTACATTCGTAACATGTTCAGATGAGTTGAATTTGCAGTCTGTTAGATTTCCTACACGCGCTGGTAGGGTCGTTTAGACAGTAGATGTTACAAAGACCATGTGCTAAATTGCTGCTGGTGGGGAGGCTTGGCTTTGGCTAGTAGATATGCTAGGGTTTTAGTCCAAGGAGGGCGACGAGTACTTGAGGGCGACACTCAGGCGTACTCCCTCCGTTCCGAATTACTCGTCGCAGAAATGGATGTATTTAGATGTATTTTAGTTCTAGATACATCCATTTATGCGACGAGTAATTTGAAACGGAGGGAGTATATACGATGTTTCTTCTTTTAAGTCAAGTCAATCATTCAGGCTCCGATCCTGTCTACTCCCTCTGTTCCTAAATATTTGTCTTTCTAGATATTTCAATAAGCGACTACATACGGAGTAAAATGAGTGAATCTATATTTTAAAATGTCTACATACATCCGTATGTGATTGCCATTTGAAATGTCTAGGAAGATAAATATTTAGGAACGGAGGGAGTAATTTCGTAAGGACGGATTAAATAAAGTTTCGCTGGTGAGGTTAGGCTTTCTCATTGTGCATATGCTAGACGGTGAGGTTAGGTTTTTCATTGTGCATATGCGATGGCGAGATTTGATGAGGTTCAATGTCAGGTTCTTTAGATCGATTCATGGGTTCAATGATGATGTTTACCGCTCCAAGGCATCGGTCCTTAGGAATACATGCATGAAGACTTTTCGGTTGTCACCAACAAGGTCAGCCCAGCTTTGGTAGAGCGGTGACAATGTGCGCAAAGACTTTCGGGCCGTCATTGACAAGCTTAGGCCTAAAATCATCGACAAGGTTAGGCCTAAAATCATCGACAAAGTTAGGCCTAAAATCAGAGGTGCACTTGAAGGATAACATAAAACTGATGATCCTAGTAGCCCCAAAGACTTTGGTCGATTCATGAAATTGGCCTGAGGATCAAGTCCTTGCTCGGCAGCATACTTTAGGAACAGAAATGCGGTGTGCAGCAGCCCTCGAGATTCAGGTTGAGAGTAGCCGACCAACCTGAGAATCATAGTCTCCTCGAAAACTGTATTGCACTTTGAATTTTCTGCATTGAATCGTCAATGCAGTAGCACCCGAGACTTGGGTTGGGCCATATGGCCGATCCTAGGACCGTATCTTCTCGGGAACTTAGTCAGCCTCGTTTTGCGTCTCGCCATTGCCGAGGTGCAGCTCCGCAGGGAAGATGCCGAACTGCGGGTCGAAAAAGATATTCCTCGAGCAGAATTACCAGCAGGACACCTAGGATGTCCCGCCTCCTGAAAAAAGCCATACAAATAGGTTAAAAGTGTCATAAGCTCAGAAAACCAAATAACTTGCATGATTTTTCTGACATCTAAATTAAATCAAGTTTTTTGGTGCCAATCCAAAATTGGTTTTTAAATTAATTTATGCTTCTGTCGTGCTTTAACTTGATATATCCAATGTCCGGGCTTCGAGTTGGCTAGCTTTCAAAGTGCTTCTCATGCCAATTTAGCGAACTAAATTCGAGCGGCACATAGAGAAGCAAGGCAATCCTTCTAGTTGGCCAATCTTCGAGCCAAGTAGTAGAAAAAGACTTTGCAATGACTAAAAAGAAAACGCTTAAAAACGACACACATTAATTTAAGCGGCCCCCAGTTAACTTGGGTAAAGAAAGTGTTTTAGAACAACGTTTTCAACAAACAACTTTTTGTTTAACACAAATATAATGCCTGATCAAGCTAGACAGATATTTATAATTTTAAAATTTTGAGCATGAAAGCGACTTAGCTCGTTAATGTGTTCGGTGTTGATGGCACGGTCCGGACTTGTGACGGGATGAAGATGCCCATCGAACTTTGACATATCCGACATGGTACATGGTCCTCGACTTGACTGAGGTCCCAGCCCCCAAGCCCATCCCGAGGTGACCGAAAGGAGCTCGACGCTCTGATGTGGCGACATAGCACGGTCGATGTGGCGAGGCGAAGCCCCCAGTCCAGTTGAGGTGACGGAGCAGGTCGGCAGGGTGACGCCAAAGTCCTTGCAGTAGGTCGATGAAGCGATGACGAAGCCCTTGGTCTAGCCGAGGTGTTGAAGCAGGTCGGTGAGGTGACGTCGGAGCCCCCACGTCAGCCGCCGTGCCGGAGAAGGTCAGCGAGGTGGGGACGTCGGCTCAATGAGGTGACGGTTGGGCGATGCCGACGCATGTCAGAATTTGTGACGTGGTCGATGCCAGCTTGATAAAGTGACGGCGCGGCGATGCCGGCGCGCCCGCCCCGCTCAATCCATGGGGTGACAATGTGGTCTTGACGACGCCAAACTCCTGGTTGGCTATCTGAGGTGGAGATGTGACGTGGTTGATGTCGGCTCGATGGAGCGACAACGCAGTCGATGCTGGCGCAGGTCGGCATCCGTGTAAGGTCGGGCTAGTTTGACACTGACGCGACGGTGAAGATCACCTTGAAAAAGGCTAAAGAATTGTGGGTACGTGATGCGTCCAAACGTATCTACTTTTCCAAAGTTTTTTCTCTTGTTTTGGACTCTAATCTACATGATTTGAACGAAACTAACCCGGATTGATGCTGTTTTCAGCATAATTGCCATGGTGTTATTTTTGTGCAGAAATAAAAGTTTTCGCATTGGGCTAAAAGTTTACGAAGAATATTCCAAAATATATAAAAAATATTGGCGAAGAGAACTACTGGAGAGGGGCCCCCCAGGAGCCACAAGCGCACCCACCCTCCCAGGGCATGCCCGGTGAGCTTGTGGCCCCATGGAGCCTCCGGCAACCCTAAGTCCAACTCAATAAGTACCGTCTCGCGGAGAAAAAATTCAGAGAGAAGGAATCGTCGCGTTTTATGACACGGAGCCGCCACCACCTCATGTTCTTCATTAGGAGGGCTGCTCTGGAGTCCGTTCGGAGCTCCCGAGGGTGGAAGTCGTCGTCGTCGTCATCACCAACCCTTCTCCATCAATAATTCCATGATGCTCACCATCGGGAGTGAGTAATTCCTTTGTAGGCTTGTTGGACGGTGATGGAGTTGGATGAGATTTTTCATGTAATCGAGTCAATTTGTTATGGCTTGATCCCTAGTATCCACTATGTTCTGAGATTGATGTTGCTATGACTTTGTTATGCTTAATGCTTGTCACTAGGGCCCGAGTGCCATGATTTCAGATCTGAACCCTTTATGTTTTCATGAATATATTTGAGTTCTTATCCTATCTTGCAAGTCGTATGCACCTATTACGTGTTATGACCCGCATACCCCAAGGTGACAAAAATTGGGATTCTTTCCGGTGATTACCGTAGTATGAGGAGTTCATGTATTCACTATGTGTTAATGCTTTTGTTAGGACCGAGAGTATATCGACCAGAGGGGAGTGAATAGGAGATTCAAAAATTCTTGTGAATGTTTTGAACTGAACCCAAACACTGCAGCGGAAATAAGGTTTGAAAGAAAAGAACTTAATCAAACTCGATATTGAGGATCATTTCCTTCGAGATAGAGAGCAATAATAGATCGAGCATATGTAAGTGCATCTAGTGCCCCTTAGTGATTTTGGTGTATCGAAGACTTATATGTTAAGGATCTAATGCGTTTATGAGTGTACACAGGTCTATAAGTCTATGAGGAGTTTGATATTTACAGAGAAAGTCGACCCCTAAAAATGAAGTTCTTCGACTGAAGACTTTGGTATTCTGAAGACTTTCTGAAGACTTTGAAAGTGAAGAAATTGGCGTGACCTTGAAGACTTGGTATTCATTCGAGGAACATGAAGCGTGAAGACTTTTGTTTTCGTAGTTTCATTTTCTCTTTCTTGAGTAATAGGAAACACCATACTGTTAAAGGGGGTCAAGGAAATACTAAGAAAAAAATTCCATGTGATGCTCAACTCAAAATCCTACACCTACCAATCCCTTCGAGTGAAGCCATTGGAAATCTCATACAGTTTAGTCAATTTCTTCAGTGGCAGAGACGCAGTTCTTCTGTTCACTGAGGAATTTGTTCTGACTGAGGAGTTAGGAATTCGCCAGTGCGGATTGCGTACACAGTGAGGAACATGATAGCCCTGAGGAATTTGTACCTCAAATTTCCGACCGTTGATGTGCTACGCGCCAGCTGTTCCAAAATATCTTATCCATCCAACGGTTATATCATTGAAGGGCATTTATGTCTTATCATGTCGGGCTGCTCCCTAGGCTATAAATAGCCGCCCCCTACAACCACTAGCTAGTTGGCTGCTCCGCTAGAAACTGACACTTGTCAATTGAGAGCATCCCATCCTCCGAGGACTTTGAGCGAAAATCATCAAGTGAGGAAAATCAAAAAACCCAAACCCAAACACCTACAAACCCAAAGTGATTGAGCATCACTGAAGAGATTAATCCTGCGTGGATCCAACGCTTGTTACCTTTGAAGACTGTGCTTCTTCCAGACGGTTAGGCGTCATGGTCTAGAGCATCCAAGAGGAATTGTGGATCGCCGAGTGACCGAGTTTGTGAAGGTTCGGAAGTCACCTGAAGACTTGCCACGTGTGATTGGGCGAGGACTGTGTGTCCTTAGCTCAAGGAAAATACGGCGAGGACTGTGTGTCCGGGACTGTGTGTCCTCAGGTTTAAATACCTAGCCGCTCCAACCAGATGTACAACTGAGACATCAGTTGGAACTGGTCAACCAAATCATTGTCTTCACCAAGCCAACTGGTTCTATTTCCTCAACACTTTCATTTCCTCATTACTGTGTTGCGTGTTTGTTCAAATCTGTGTTTGAAGACTTTGACTGAAGACTTTCTCAATTTCCTCAGTTCAATTTCTTCAGTCTGTTTGTCTTCATCTTGTGCTATCCTGTGTTTACGCTTTCTGTACTCTGTGTTTGTCTCCATTTCATCATGATGACCATGCATGTATTCTGTTATGTTTACTTCCGAATACTTATTCCGCTGCAAGTAGTTCTTCGCTAAGGAATTTCCTCACTAGCAAATTCCTCAGTGAAGAATTCATAAAAATCGCCTATTCACACTTAGACGATATAACGCACTTTCAATTGGTATCAGAGCAAGGTACTCCCTTGTTCTGTGTGATTTTGGTTTAACCTCCTGGAGTTTTAGTTATGTCGACCGCAGGTATGAAGAAAGTGACATGCCCTATCTTTGACGGACACGAGTACCCCAAATGGAAGGCCATGATGAAGAAGCGCCTCATGGCGATGAACAACAAGCTGTGGACCATCACTGAGATTTGTCTGACCGATCTGTGCAAGATGGCGGAAGCTGATGACATTCACAAGTACACCCTTCTCAACCTCACGACGAAGGACATCATCTGCTCCTGTCTGTCTCGAAATCAGTTCAGGAACGTCATGCATCTTGACCATGCGAAGCTTATCTGGGACCGTCTCTCTGATGTCTATGAAGGCCATCGAACCTGTCACAATCCTTGGTTTGAGGACTTCAAGCAATCTCTCAAGTCAATGACATTTGAAGCAGAATCATCATCCTCCTCACCATGTCTTATGGCAGATGGTGAACAGGTAACTGAATGCTATCTGCCTGAATCCAGTGATGATGAATCTGGTGATGAATTTGGACCCAGTTATGTCAAACTTGCTTCTCTTGCTGCTAAACAACAAAGGGCTTTGGAAAAGGCTCACAACATGCTTAGTAAGAGCGATGATATGTTGGGTGAAGAAATGGACCAGTCAAAAGCTTTGGCTGAAAGTCTTCAGAGACTTCATTCTAAGTATGACTCCCTTCAAGATCAGCATAACTCTCTCTTTTCTGATCATGAGAAGCTTTCTTATGAATTTCTTCAAAGAAAGCAAGATCTTGAGAAGCTAAGAGTGAGTTATGAAGATCTTCAGAAGGAGCACGATTCATTACTTGCTCAACAAATCAGCGCTGCTCAGGAAGAATTTGTTCCTCCATGTTTGAAATGCATTGAACGAGAATCTGCTAATTCTTCACCTGAATGTTCAAATGCTTCTAATGTTACAAATTCTTCACCTGCCTCTGCTATCACTAATTCCTCATATGAGGACATTGCTAGTATCACTGACGATGCATGGCTGAAGGAACTGTACATGACAGGCATGTACAAAAGCCTCAAAGGGCATCAGACTCTTTGTGATGTGCTTAAAAAGCAGATCCTCAACAGAAACCCTAGGAAAGAGGGTATTGCCTTTGAGAGGAAACTCAATGCTGATGGTACATATTGGAAGCTTGAGCAGTACCCCAAAACCTCATGGGTTGCTGCAAAGGGACCTCCAGTTGATCCATCTAATTTATCTGGCTATACATGTGAATCTTCTCATTCTTCTGATGAGTCATTTGACTCCAACTACAAACTGTTCAAAATTCAGAATGGTGAAGTATTTGCTAGATATGTTGGCACTAACTGCAGGAACGGTTCCCCTATGAAGAAAATCTAGGTTCCCAAAAAGTGCCTTGAAAGTCTTCAGGTGAATGTCCTCATGACACCACCTGTGAAGAATAGGAACCCAAATCAAATTCTTCAAATGGACCAAATTCTTCATATGGATCCAAGTCCTCGTACGGATCAAATTCCTCACGTGGATCAAATTCCTCATAGGGATCAAAGTCCTCATATGAACATCATCTTGCTAACAACTCTGTTTCGTAGGGAAAAGCCA
This sequence comes from Aegilops umbellulata, assembly GCA_032464435.1. Lineage (NCBI taxonomy): Eukaryota > Viridiplantae > Streptophyta > Magnoliopsida > Poales > Poaceae > Aegilops > Aegilops umbellulata. The sequence goes on from CP136060.1 coordinate 290,814,342, forward strand.
AGGGCTATGAATATGAGCATTATTCTTCTAATCATTATGTTCATAAGTCCTCGAAGAATTCCTCTGCTTATTCATATGCTTACCCTAACCCCTCTTATGTGAAACATAATGGTTTGGCCGCTATGCCACCATTCTCATATGGAGCTCGCAGAGTGATGAACTCTTTGCCACCCCTTCAAATGTGGATGGTGAAGAAAATGAACTAATCTCCTATGCAGGGTCAGGTCTCCAGACGTGCTTAAACGTCTGAAGAATTTGCTGGGGACCTGACAAAGTGCCTGAAAGGACGCAGGCTAATCATGAAGAAATGAATTTTCATTTCTCACGTCCTCACACTGCTTTATTTGTCTTATTGCTTGATGAAATTGATCTGATGAATTTGATATCATATTATTCAGTGATGAAGTATATGAGTTCGTAAGTTGCACTAATTCATCTGCAGGATGATCAACCCAAAGCCACTGAGTGGGTCCTCGATAGTGGATGTACAAATCACATGACTGGTGACAAGAATCTATTGATGGATGCTCCCTTATCATCATCACATCTAAAGCATATCATCTTCGCTGACAAAAGCAAAAGTCAGGTATTGGGTCTAGGTAAGGTTGCTATCACAAAGGATCGACACATGGACAAAGTCATGCTTGTTGAGTCCTTAGGATACAATCTTATGTCTGTCTCAATGCTTTGTGATTTTGATATGGTTGTTGTCTTTGGCAAGTATCGTTGTGTTGTGATTATGGAAGCTGACAATTCGAAAGTCTTCGAAGGCTTTAGGAGAGGAGACTTGTATGTTGTTGATTTCTCTGCAGATTCACAACCAGCCGTGTGCCTACTTGCAAAAGCTTCAGAAGGATGGCTATGGCATCGACGACTTGGTCATGCAGGCATGAGGAATTTGCACACGCTTGCGATGAAGAAGCATGTCATTGGCATTGAGAATGTCAAATTCCTCAAGGATCATTTATGCGGTGCTTGTGAAGCTGGAAAAATGACCAAGGCCAAGCATCCAACAAAGACTATCATGACCACTACTCATCCATTTGAATTGCTTCACATGGATCTCTTCGGTCCTAATCACTATTCCTCTGCTTCAAATGAAGCATCTCAATATGGCTTTGTTATTGTTGATGATTACTCTATTTACACATGGGTACACCTTGTTACTTACAAACATGAAGTGCAGGAAGTCTTCAAATGATTTTCCTCGAGGGCTTCAACCAACTTTGGTGTGAAGATCAAACACATCAGAAGTGACAATGGCACTGAGTTCAAGAATTCGGGTCTCGATGACTATCTTGATGAACTTGGTATTACTCATGAGTTATCTGCTCCTTATACTCCTCAACAGAATGGCGTCGTGGAGCGCAAGAACAGGACTCTTGTTGAGATGGCTCGCACTATGCTCGATGAGTACAAAACACCTCATCGTTTCTGGGTTGATGCAATTAATACTGCATGCCACATCATCAATAGAGTATATCTTCACAAATTCTTCAAGAAGACTGCCTATGAACTCCTCACTGACAAGAAACCCAATGTGAGTTATTTCAAAGTCTTCGGTGCTAAATGCTAGATTAGAGATCCTCACCATAACTCAAAATTTGCACCGAAAGCACATGAAGGTTTTATGCTTGGTTACGAAAAGGACTTGCACACCTACAGAGTCTTCAACAATGTTCTTCACAAGATTATTGAAACTGTAGATGTGCGGTTTGATGAAACTAATGGCTTGCAAAGAGAGCACCTACCTTCTGTGTTAGATGAACCAGCACCTGAAGATTCTATCAAGTTCAAGGCTACTGAAGATGTCATTCCTACTAAAGAATTTGCTGAAGAATTCATTCCAGAACGTGAAGAACGTCAAGCTGATGCACCTGAGGAAAATGCTGAGGAAATTGATGCTGAAGAAAATGCTGATCAAATTCCTCACCGACAACCAGCTCATCCTCGCGTTGCAAAAGAAGTGCGAGTGGAGAAGATCATCGATGACATTAGAGCACCAGGTCCTCTCACACGCTCAAAAGCTTCACATCTATCTAACTTTTGTGGGCACTTTGCTTTTGTCTCTATCATAGAGACCACTAAGGTAGATGAAGCATTTCTGGAGCCTGAGTGGATTCAGGCCATGCAAGAAGAATTACATCTGTTCAAGCTCAACAATGTCTGGGAACTGGTCAATCGTCCAGATCCTCGCAAGCATAATATCATTGGCACAAAGTGGATCTACCGCAACAAGCAAGATGAAAATGGCCTTGTGGTAAGGAATAAGGCACGACTAGTAGCTCAAGGCTACACACAGGTTGAAGGAATTACCTATTGCTAGACTTGAGGCTATTCGCATATTACTTGCTTATGCTAACCATCATGATATCATATTATATCAAATGGATGTGAAAAGTGCATTCCTCAATGGTAAGCTTGAGGAAGAAATATATGTTGCTCAACCCCCAGGTTTTGAAGATCCAAAGAATCCTGACAAAGTCTTCAGACTTAATAAGGCACTCTATGGCCTCAAGCAGGCCCCACGGGCGTGGTATGATACTTTGAAGGAATTCTTCATGAAGAATGGCTTCACACCCGGTTCACTCGATCCCACTCTCTTTACTAAATCTTATGATGGTGAACTATTTGTGTGCCAAATATATGTTGATGATATCATCTTTGGCTGTACTGACCAACGTTATAGTGATGAATTTAACTATATGATGAGTGAAGAATATCAAATGTCTATGATGGGAGAGTTGAAATTCTTCTTAGGTCTTCAAATTCATCAACAAAGCAATGGCATATTCATATCTCAGGAGAAATACCTCAAGGATGTCCTTAAGAAATTCGGCATGCAAGATTGCAAAGGCATCAAAATTCCTATGCCCACAAATGGTCATCTATGCACTGATGAAAATGGTATTCACTTTGATCATAAGATATACCGCTCCATGATTGGCTCCTTATTGTACTTATGTGCATCTAGGCCAGATATAATGCTTAGTGTTTACATGTGTGCCCGATTTCAAGCTGCACCAAAGGAATCACACCATAAGGCTGTGAAGCATATTCTTCGATATCTAGCTCACACACCAACACTAGGATTATGGTATCCCAAGGGCTCGGATTTTGATCTCATTGGATATTCTGACTCTGACTATGCTGGTGATTGTGTGGACCGCAAGTCAACATCTGGTACATGTCATTTCCTCAGACGATCCTTGGTCTGTTGGTCCTCGAAGAAACAGAACTGCGTATCACTGTCTACTGCTGAAGCTGAGTACATTGCTGCTGGTTCTTGTTGTGCTCAACTACTATGGATGAAGCAAACACTCAAGGACTATGGCGTCAACGTGAAGAATGTGCCTCTCCTCTGTGACAATGAGAGTGCCATCAAGATTGCTCACAACCCAGTTCAGCACTCGAAGGCAAAGCACATTCAGATTCGTCATCATTTTCTTCGCGATCATATGTTGAAGGGTGAACAACCCAGTGCCTTTTCTTCGCGACATTTCTATTGAGCATGTGAAGACTGAAGAACAGCTAGCCGATATCTTCACTAAGCCCTTGGATGAGAAGAGATTTAGCAAGTTGCGGTGTGAGCTAAATATCTTAGAGTCTTCGAATGTACTTTGAAAAGGCACTCATCCTAACACTTATGCAAAATTGATGACTTAGATGTGCAACACATGAAGAAACGTTTTTCTTCAATCAATGAAGAATAACACTCTAAGTGTGAAGAAATTAACGAAGAATTTGATTCTCAGAACCCTACGACAATTGTACGCGGTGTCTGAAATCATCATTCTTATACGGTGGGTCACGCCACCACAAAAGTTGAAAATCTTCAATATGAGTTTTTCCTCAGTTTTTGAAATTCCTCAGTTGTTCAAATTCTTCAACTTTGCAAAATCTTCACTTGTTCCGTCGTTTTTCTTCATTGGTCTCTACAACATTCACTTATGGCTATTTCTTCAAGTTCTTTTTTCTGCTAAGTGAATGTGATCGAACCCTTCCCCTCTATGCTATACTCAATCCAATGTATTCACAAATTCTTCATGTGCGTTCTATTTGCAACTCGTTCAAAATCTTCACTGTGTCCTTGTCAGCTGAAGAAATTGCGAACGGAACTTTAAAACTAATCTTATCCAAATTTTCGGTTTTTCCGCTCAAACCGTTCCGCATCCCACGATGCATTATTCTATTCACCCATGATCTAACACGATCTCCACCTCTCAGCACGTGGGTGACACATGTCATGCGAAGGAGAAGGGTCAGGGGCACGTTCGTCCCAAATCTTCGGGCGAACAGTTTTTCACTGCCACTATAAATACCCCCTCGCCCCTTCCTCACTCCCTTTACTCCGCTCGATCTCTCTCTCTCTCTCGCTCGAGCTTCCCAAACCCTAGCGCCGCCGCTACTCCATCGTCGCCCGTGAAGAAGAGCTTCACTGCCTCGACCTCGTCGCCGTCGTTCTCGTGCCGACCGCGGATATCTTCACCTCCGCCGCCGCCGTAGCCGTCTTCCTCCGCTGAGTTAGGGCGTGGAAGATCTACACCTACGAACTTCACTGTTTCACCTCTCTGTTCATCATGTTCTTCATTCAGGGTAATTAAAAGTTACTTTTACTGCCCTCTTTGATTCGATAATTTTCTACAAAATCTTCAAAGGTGTTTTTCTTCAAATCTTCACACACTAAAACACCTCACATGTCGTCTGTTCTTGACTCATTTCTCTAAGCATCATTTTCTTCAAGATTTCTCAATTGTGTGGATCTTCGATCTATACAACTCTGGAACCGAAGACAAAGCACGCTTAGTGAAATTCTTCAAGACTCATCTGGTCAAATTCCTCAAACTTGTTCTTTTTTGAAAAACCTTCTGAGAACGCATATGACCTCTCCAAATTCCTTGCAACTATATTCTATTCACAGGTACACATGTCCGCTGCTGAATCACTAGGTTCTCATCAACTTAACTCATTTGCATCGTTCCCCGAAGAAAAGCTGCATACTTCTTTAGAAAATTCAATTGTTCAAATTCCTCAGCTGAAGAATATGGCAGATGGTAAGAAGCCGCAGAAAGGAGGAAAGAAACCTGAGGTTACGACTGCGTTTGAAATCACTGAGGATATCTATGCTGAGTACTGCACACCTGATGAAGCCAAGTTTGGCAAAGAAAACAAAAATCAGCGCAAGGTGCGCATACAGAGGATTGAACGGAGATGGGCACGAAAATGGAGGGAATACAGATATGTTACTCCAAAGTATATGAAGAAATTCACTCTCAACCCTCCATGCCCAAGATTTCCACTGGAACCTGGCCAAGTGGTAGATCCCACCAGCGTCAAACGCGGTGAGGACTTTCCTGAAGAATGGGCAATGTCGGTGTACTAAAGTAGGGGTACTCTAGTATCCCGAACTTGTGCACGGGCAGTCGCAGCACCCCGCGGCAAGACCCGCCAGATGATCACCAAGGCTCTCTATGGTTCCTTTGGAGCCATTCGAGAACAAAGTATTTAAGTCAAGGAGACAAGTCCCCGGCAAGAGGAGCTTGCCGGGAAGGCCATTCAAGGTACAAGACCCCGGCAAGAGGAGCTTGCCGGTAAGCCCAACAAGAGCATCTCAAAGAACCTGCCGCAGCGCGCCACGCGTCCCGGCTGGACGCGGCGAGCGACAAGTTCCCGGGCGCGACAAGACAACTGCCGTGGCTAGGCACTTGCCGCGGCAGGCAGCCACTCTGTACCCGCGCTCCAGCTCACCCACCTACGTGTCGCTCCGAGACCCTGCCCAGCGTACGTGGCGGAAGGCTGTGCAGCCAGGGGTACACTATGGCATGCAGCACTGACAGGATCGCCATCGTGGCGAGCGATGGCACCCCTGACGGTCCCTTTTCTTCACCGTCTGGGCGACGTAGACGGGCATTTAATGCCTTTGTCCCCTGCCGTCAGGGTTAGGTATGATACACTGTGTAGGCAGCTGTACCTACCGCAGCATATTTAGACTTTTGCCCTTACCTACGTTGCCACCTGTTGGAGACCCCTTGAACATATAAAAGGAGGCCCATGCACAACGTAGGGGGGGGATCGATCCTCAGAGAAGCGCTCGGTCTCGTTAGCTGCTCGAGTGTACTGTAGCACTCGGCGCTCCCGAGCAAGGACTCAATACAATCCACAAAGCAGCAGTAGGAGTGTTATCTCTCCGGAGAGCTCCGAAGCTAGGTAAAAACCTTCCCCCGCGTGCCTCGCCTCGATCCGCTCTTCGCGCGACCTCCGCCCCCCGCCGAACCAAGAAGGGGCTCCGTCCCCATAGGTGCTCGGGGAGCCCAGGAAACCCCGGTATCTCTGGCGCGCCAGGTAGGGGGCGTCGAGGTTGTGTGAACCTGATCCGGCGTTCATGCGAGCTGAATCTTCATCGACTTCATCGACATGCCGCCGAAGAAGAAGGCTTCGGAGGCGGCTGCGCCGTCCGCGTCGAATCCACCGCCGCCGTAGCAAACGGCCGGCGGGGAGAACGCCGGCGGTGGAACGGGCGCCGACGAGGGAGCACACGGTGCCAACAAGTCCAAGGACAAGACCGCGCTGCCCGCTGGCGGCGTAGTCGGCTCCCACGACGACCAGGCGTCCGTAGACGCACCGCGCCCATCTCAAGAGGCGCAGGACCGACAGCGTCGTGGTACTCATGGTACCATACGCTCGCTGGACCCAAATCGAGCTAGCGGATCCCGGGACGCTCAAGGCCAACATGCACGCCGACGTGCTGGCGCGAGCGAGGCACGGTCGCCTGGACGGAATACTGCTCCTTCCAACATCGTTGGGAGCCCGAGCATATCCCGCTCCTCGCACCGTTCGCCACCGCTGCCCGCCACCCCAGCAGAAGCTCTAGCGCGAGCTCAACTGCTCCTAGACTTCCCTCCAGCGCCAGACAAGATCGACGACTGGAGGGCCACCATTCAGAGTCTCATCAGCTTCGCCAACGGCGACACTCCGCGGCCAGCGACCACATCGCAGCCGCGGCAGGCCAGCCAAGTGCGAGCCGATGGCGACAAAACCAGTGGGGGTGCAACCACCGTGCATTCTCCGCCCCAAAGGCCAAGATCGCCGACTCGTCGGGTCCGCCACGACAGCGACTCCACTGCTTCCTCAGATCCGCGAACTCGTCACGATCAGCGCCACGTTCTTCACGAACGGCAGCAAGAAGACGCCCGCACCCGCATCGAGCGCCGGAGAGAAACGCGACGTCAATCAGACCGACGCGCTGGCCCCACTGTCGACATGCAAGCGCCAGGGGAACCAGGCGACCTGCCGTACGCGGTAGGTTGCCCTGCGTTTACCCGTGAGCTGCGGCAAGTCCAGTGGCCCAGCACGAAGAATTTCAAGCCAGACGTACCAGAGAAGTACGACGGCAGGCTGCATCTGTCGGAGTTCCTCAGCATCTACACCATTGCGGTGCAGGCTGCCGGGGGGCGGGACGACAAGATCCTCGCCAATTACTTCCCTCTGGTGCTCAAGCCCAACGTCAGGTCCTGGCTCATGCACTTGCCGGAAAACTCCATATCTTCCTGGGCGGACCTATGCCATCAGTTAGTCGGCGCCTTTACAGGCGGCCACAAACCCCATGGCCAGGAGAGTGATCTTCACCTGCTTGCCCAGAAGGAAGGGGAGCCTCTACGTAAGTACATCTAGAGATTCAGCCAAGTGCAACGCAACATCCCAGACGTCCACCCTGCCGCGGTCATCAGTGCTTTCCATCAGAACGTACGCAACCGCAGAATGCGGGAGGAGATGGCGATGTGCAAGATCAGAGACGTCAGCGAGCTGTATGCCCTGGCCGACAGATGTGCACGTGCTGAGGAAGGAAGGAAACTCCCCGGAGAGAACGTAGGAACCGGAGGATCTGACAGCAACGATGCCGCCCCAGCAAGCAAAAACAGGCGGCGGAACAACAGAAAGAGGAAAGGCAAAGATGTGCTAGTTGTCGAGCAATCCAGCAACGAAGGTGGCGCCAAGATAGCCAAGACTGATAGCTCCGGCAAGGAGGTTGCCGCATGCGCCAACTGCCAGGCTATGGCGGCCGCCGACAAGCAGGATGGCACCAACAAGCAGTACTGCAAGATTCACCGCACCAAAGGCCATGACCTCCAGAGCTGCAAGAAGGTCGAACAGCTCGTTGAGCTGCAAAAGGCTGAGTACGAGCGACGCGACAAGGAGAAGGCCCAAGGAAGTGCTGGAGGATCTGGTATGGAGCGCACTGGCCGGGGGGGGGGGGGGGGGACGCCGCGGCAACACCAAGCAGCGACAAGGCGACAGACCTCCCCGCGGTCGCGACAAGGATGAAGATGACGATGACGACAAAGACATGGATGACGCCGAGACCAGCGAGCAGGAGTTCCAGAAAAGCCACAAAAGTTTTGTGCGTTGACGGCGGTGCTTCTCTGCATACTTCACACCGCCAACTCAAGCAGTGGGTGCGGGAAGTTAATGCAGCAGAACCACCCGTCGAGTCACGCAAGTTTCTGAAATGGTCCAGCACGCCTATCATCTTTGATATTGAGGACCACCCCGATCGCACAACTGCTGTCGGATGTTTGCCGATGTTGGTCTCACCAACTATCCGCAACCTCAAGGTCACTAAGATGCTAGTTGACGGCGGGGCCGGCTTGAACCTGATCTCCTCCGCTGTACTTCGGAGACTCCAAGTCCCTGACAGCGAGCTCGAAGAGACCGACACGTTTCAAGGAATCAACCCGAGAAGGAGCAAGCCGAAAGGGAAGATCACGCTGCCGGTGACATTTGGCAGTGAGTTGAACTTCAGGACTGAGAGGATCACTTTCGATGTTGCCGATTTTCCATTGCCTTACAATGGAATTCTCGGCCGTCCAGCGCTCGCCAAGTTCATGGCGGCCTCTCACTACGCGTACAACATGCTGAAGATGCCAGGCCCGATAAGTGTCATCTCTGTACATGGCGACAAGAAAGACGCTCTCATCTGTGCCGACAAGATCTACCGGGAAGTAGCAGCCGCCGCGGATCGCGAGACACTCGCCGCTGAAGCTCCCGGGGAGAAGAAGAAGACCAAGTCCGGCAAGAGCTCCGATGGCCACTCCGGCAAGCGCACCTCTTCGGAGTGCCGCGCTACCGTCGAGGACGCACCATCGAGCTCCACCGGCAAGTGTAAGAAGACAATGGCAGCTCCACCAGCAACCAAGAAGGTGTCCGCCAAGGAGGACGGCACTGGTGGTACCTTCACCATCAGTGCCACTCTCGACCCTAAATAGGAAAGCGCGCTCATTGCTTTCCTGCGGGCGAATGTCGACGTGTTTGCGTGGCAACCGTCTGACATCCCCGGCATTCCCAGGAAAGTAATCGAGCACCACCTCGCCGTCTGTCCTCACGCGCGACCCGTCAAGTAGAGAGTCAGGAAACAAGCGGTGGAGCGCTAAGAGTTCATCGCCGAAGAGATCAAGAAGTTGGAAGCAGCAGGCCTCATCAGAGGAGTGCTCCATCCTACGTGGTTGGCTAATCCTGTAGTCGTGCGCAAGGCGAACGGGAAATGGAGACTTTGCATCGACTTCACCGATGTCAACAAAGCTTGTCCCAAATACCCATTTCCCTTGCCGTGCATTGACCAGATTGTCGACTCCACAGCCGGATGCGACTTGCTTTCGTTTCTTGACGCATACTCAGGATACCATCAGATCTTCATGGCAGAAGAGGATGAGGAGAAAACCGCGTTCATCACTCCATGTGGCATGTACTGTTTTGTAAGAATGCCTTTCGGTTTGAAGAATGCTGGTTCAACATTTGCAAGGGTCATCCATACTGCTTTTGAGCCACAAATACACAGAAATGTGGAAGCCTACATGGATGATATAGTGGTCAAAAGTAGGGACAAGTCAACTCTGATTCAAGATCTAGAAGAGACTTTTGCAAATTTGCGTAAGATTAGCCTCAAGCTCAACCCCGAGAAGTGCGTGTTTGGAGTCCCTTCCGGCAAGCTTCTCGGGTTCTTTGTGTCCCAGCGGGGGATTGAAGCCAATCCCGACAAGATCAAGGCCATTGAGCAGATCGAAGCACCGAAGCGCGTCAAGGATGTACGAAAACTTGCCGGCTGCGTGGCGGCTCTCAGCAGGTTTATCTCTAAGTCTGTTGAGCGCGCCCTGCCGTTTTTCAAAATCTTGAAAAAGGCAGGTCCAATGAAATGGACTCCGGAAGCGGAGGCTGCACTGCAGGACTTGAAGAGATACCTGTCCTCCACTCCAATACTTGTCGCACCTAAACCACAAGAGAAGTTGCTGCTATATCTGGCGGCAACCAATCAAGTGGTTAGTGCTGCGTTAGTAGCGGAGAGAGAGGCAGATGATGAGCCAGCAACCGCGGCAAGCACATCCAGCGACAAGCAGGGGGCTTCCCCGACAAGCTCTGGTCCCGGCGAAGATGGATCTGCGCAGATGTGCGAAGGGATACAGAAGAAGAAAATGGTGCAGCGCCCAGTCTACTTTGTCAGTTCCCTTCTGCAGGGGGCTAGGTCAAGGTACTCTGGTGTGCAGAAGTTGCTTTTCGGCCTTCTTATGGCCTCGAGAAAGCTGCGCCATTACTTCCAAGCACATGAGATCACAGTTGTCACTCGCTTTCCGCTGAAGAGGATACTGCAGAATCCAGAAGCAACAGGCAGGATTGTTGAGTGGGCACTGGAACTGTCAAGCTTTGGCCTCAAGTTTGAGAGCACTTCAACTATTCAAAGCAGAGCATTGGCAGAATTCATAGTGGAGTGGACGCCAACACCAGACGAAGGAATTTCAGAGACGAGCATCCCCGTTAAGGAAGCAAACAAAGAGTGGCTGATGTACTTTGATGGTGCGTTCTCGCTGCAAGGTGCCGGTGCTGGCGTGCTGCTTGTCGCACCCACCGGAGAGCACCTCAAGTATGTGGTCCAGATGCACTTTCCCAAGGAGCAAGCAACAAACAATACTGCAGAGTATGAAGGATTGCTCGCCGGTCTCAGGATCGCGGCAGACCTTGGGATCAAGCAGCTCATTGTCAGGGGTGACTCGCAGCTTGTCGTCCGCCAAGTAAACAAGGATTATCAGAGTCCGTTAATGGAAGCTTACGTTGATGAAGTGAGGAAGCTGGAAGAGCGCTTTGTCGGCCTACAGATGGAACATGTTCCTAGAGCTCAGAACGACATCGCTGACGGCCTGTCAAAGTGCGCGCCATTTAAGTTACCTGTGGAACCAGGGATCTTTGTGCTCAAGCTGACTCAACCATCCATGACGCCACCGACTGGACAGAGCAGGAAGAGGAAGTTGATTTCTGGTGACTATCTTCCGGCTGAGCTTCCCGAAGCCGCCGCCAAGAAGGTCCCCAAGATCAACGCCAAAAGTGCTGAGGAGCAGTCTGCTCCGACAAGCCCCAAGGTTTGTTTCGTTGAAGCAGACGCTCCCGACAAGTTTCGCTCCGGCAAACTTGCCGGGGATCATCAAGCTCCGGCTGAACCGCGGGTTCTCGCCGTAGAAGCGGATGTTCCCGCAGTAGCAAATATGCCTTTAGTCCTTGTTGTCGAGCCACAGGCTCCAGCATGGGCACAATAGATCGTCCGTTTCCTCCAGTCAGGAGAACTTCCCGAAGAGCCAGAAGAAGCGGAAAGAGTAGCCCGACAGTCTAGTATGTACCAGTTCGTTGACAACGCACTGTACCGAAGAAGGCTCAACGGAGTGAAATTGAAGTGTATTCCCCGGGAAGATGGACAGAAGCTGTTGGCAGAGGTGCATGGAGGCATATGTGGTCATCACATTGATGCCAGAGCACTTGCCGGCAAGGCGTTCCGGCAAGGTTTCTTTTGGCCGACAGCCCTCCAGGATGCAACTGCACAAGTAACCAAGTGTGAAGCGTGCCAGTTCCATTCCAAGCAGATACACCAACCAGCTCAAGCTCTCCAGACAATCCCTCTATCCTGGCCATTTTCGGTCTGGGGGCTCGACATCCTCGGCCCTTTCCCCTGAGGAGTCGGGGGCTTTGAGTACTTGTACGTCGCAATCGACAAGTTCACAAAGTGGCCAGAAGTGGAACCAGTGAGGAAGGTGACAGCACAGTCAGCAGTCAAGTTCTTCAGGTCAATTGTTTGCCGCTTCGGAATCCCTAACAGGATCATCACCGACAACGGTACACAATTCACGAGTCGCAACTTCATGCAGTACGTCCAAGACCTTGGCACCAAGGTCTGCTTCGCTTCTGTTGCTCACCCCAGGAGCAACAGTCAAGCAGAGAGGGCAAATGCTGAAGTGCTGCCTGGACTCAAGACCCGGACTTTCGACAGGCTGCACAAGTGCGGAAGAAACTGGATCGAGGAGCTGCCGGTGGTTCTTTGGTCGATCAGGACGACGCCAAATCGAGCCACTGGCCAGACACCTTTCGCTCTAGTCTATGGAGCAGAGGCAGTTACCCCCACGGAACTCGTATACGGGTCACCTCGAGTGCTCGCTTATGATGAGCTTGAGCAAGAGTAGCTGCGGCGAGATGACGCGCTGCTCCTTGAGGAGGACCGTCTTCAGGCTACTGTACGAGCTGCTCGATACCAGCAAGCTTTGCGCCGCTACCACAGCCGCAAAGTTAAAGCCAGAAGTCTCGAGGAAGGCGACCTTGTTCTTCGGCGTGTTCATTCTGCCAAGAATTCCAACAAGTTGACGCCGAAGTGGGAAGGCCCTTATTGGGTGAAACGAGCCACGAGGCCTGGCGTTGTCCGCCTTGAGACCGAGGATGGCATTCCGGTGAGCAACTCCTGGAACATCGAGCATCTTCGTAAGTTTTACCCGTAAGGCGCGGTTGTCGGACCCTGTTCGGCAACCACCATTTTGTACAAGTCTTGCCACTGTTGCATGTAATCCTTTGTACAAAGCCAGGCGCAGACCCTCACCATAAATAAAACTCACGTGCTCCGCACACCCTGTCAATTTCATGCCTTTCTGCATAAATTGTCTGACACTTTGTGCAGCGAGCCCCCCTCGGTAAGCAATAACGAGCCATAAGGCTCCATACTATTGTTTTCTCTTTTCTTTTTCTCAAGGAAAGGAAGGATCCTTCGCCCACAAATTAGCCGGGGGGATGGGAAGATAATGGTATGGACCGGCGCCGTTCAGGAAAAATTTCGCCTTGTCGGGGAGCAAACGACAAAAAAAAGCTAAGTGCCAAAGTTTGAGCAATCAGATTTTTTAACTCTAAGTTATTTTCCTTGAACGACCATGCTTTGTATGGAAAACCCGTGCGCGAAGGAACCAGCTCGTGGCTAGTTGCGCCCTTACTTTGCTTCGAGTTCGCTCAACAGCTTAAGTGTGCCGCGACTAGAGTCGCGCCCTTACTTTGTTTCGAGTTTACTCAGCAACTTAAGCGAGCTACGACTAGTCGTGACAAGGTTTTTGTCGGTAACGGCACCGCCAGCAGCTGCTGACATCCCACACTCAGCCCTCGCGGCAAAGGGCCTACGCCGGCAGGTTCCCTAAAAGCGTAGGGCAAAAACATACAAAGGAAGGAATCGAGTAAAGGGAATAGCATTGCAATCATAACATGAAACAAAGTTATATTACAAGATAGCTTGTCGCGGCTCTAATAAACTGTTTTTATAACATGACCAGCGGCGACGAGAAAAGAAGAAAATAGGCGGCCTAGTACGCGTGGTCGCCCTCAACCCTCTTGATCCCGCTCACCTTGTCCACAATGGGTGCGACGAGGGTCTCAAGCTCCTCCAGATCAGCTTCAGGCGGCAGGGACCTGAGGACGTTAGCGAGGCGGAGGCCCGGGTTGCGGAAGGCCACCTTCATTAGCACCTTTTTGAGAGCTCCCGCGCAGATCTCACGCGACTCGTCGGCCAGCTGCTTTGGGATCCTCTCCCGGAGTTGCTGGAGGGCGGTCGCCACGCCTTTAAAGAACAAGGTGAGCTTGGCGCTAGATGGGAGGCTCTCGTCAGAGGAATACCCGAGAACCTCCACCCCCAGCAATGCCAACTCCTTGTCGATGCCTGCGGCAGCGCTCACAAGACCCTCCGTCCACCACTCCACAGTTCCCCTGAAATCATTCTGGGTGGCAGCGATGTTCTCCAGCAGCGCCTGGTCGGCCTCGATCTCCTTCTTCAAGGCCGCCTCCTGCTCCTTGGCGCCGTCCAGCGTCTTGGTCAAAGTAGCCAGCTTCATCTCAAGGTCAACGTTGGAGTCCTTAACGGCGTCAAGCTCCTTGACCTTTTCTGCGAGACGGCCCTGCAGATCGCCAAAGGTGTAGGCGTACTTATCGCGCTCATGCTTGAGCGCGGCAAGTGCCTCACCGCTCGCCTTGAGATCAGTCTCCAGCTGCGCCACTTTCGCCTCCAGCTCCTTCTTGGCGGCCTCGGCAGCGGCGGCAACGTCCTTTTCTTCCTTGAGGGCTCCGCCGAGTGCTCGCTCACGCGCCGCAAGCTCCTCTTCGTGGCTGTCCAGGTTGGCCTTCAGCTGCACCAACTCACCATCCCGCGCGGATAACTCCTCGGCGGCGAGCCGCTGTTGCTCTGCAACCTCTGCCTTCTCGAGGATGAAAGCCTTCTGCGCCTCATCGAGTTGCACCCGCTCCGCCGCCAGCGACTAGAGAGCTGCCTGGTTGAGGCCTCGGAGCTCCTCCGCGCGCTTCTCCACGTCCACCCCCGCCTTCGCGACAAGCGCTTCGCGGGACTCCAGTTTGACCTGGCGGGTGCGGTAGAGCGACACCAGCTTCCGCAGCAGTCGCTCCTCCTCGGGCTCGTCGCTGCTACTGCTTGGTGCGTCGACCAACGTCAGCCCAGCGGAGGCAAGCACCTCCACGTCGAAGCTTTCTCCTTTGACTGGCGCCCTGGACGTTGACGCCCAGGGGAGGTTGATGAAGATGCCAGCGCCAGCCTTCAAGTAGATGCCTGGCTGGGGTTCCTCGGAGCCTGACGCTGCGGCAGCGGCGGGAGGATCAGCGGTCGGTGTAGCGCCTGTCGCTCCTGTGGCCCCAGGGTTGTCAGTACGATCGCCGGACCCCTCGTCAGCTACTGCGGCAGCAGCCTTGGCGGCCTCTTCGCCAGCGGGATGATCAGCGCCGGCCGTTTCCTCGGTGGCAGTGGCGTCGTCAATAACGACTTCGGTCTCCATCGGCTCCACAGTGGATGGATCTGACGGCCGGAAAAAGAAGAAAAGTCAAGCAAATATCCAAAAAGAAGAACCCAAGGGGGGTTTAGAAGCAAGGAGTACCTGTACCAGGCTCGGTGGTGGGGATCTCCGCTGCCGGGGGTTCGCTGGTACCGTCCCTTACCGGAGATTCCTCCCTCGCCGGGGAACTCTCCCTCGTCGTGGACTTCTCCCTTGCCGGGGAGCTCTCCCTTACCGGAGAATTCTCCCTTGGCGGCATAGTCGAAGTAGGTGGCACGTCGGGGGTGGCCTCCGGGCGCTCCTGGTGGAGCTGCTCTGCTCCTACATAAGCCAACGGTCAGATATCAGCAAGCAAAGAGTATCCGTGCGCGCCTAACAGCTGGAAGTAAACCATATACTTACGCTGGGGGATGCGCTGGGGGCTGCTCTGAAGAACAGCCGTCGGGTCCGGCAAGTTTATCTCGGGTGCACCCCCTGCTCCCACGGAGGGGTCATCCTCGATAACGATCACCGGGACCTTGGCCCTCTTTGCCATTCTCTGGGCCAGCGTCCTAAAAAGGGATGGATTCAGAGTAAAGCAAATGAGATACAAGACAAGACAGCAAGTATTGGAGACATGCAAGTACAACAAGAATCTTACTCTTCTTCTTCCTCGTCGGAGCTGAGCGCGGAGAAGTCAAAGCCTGGCCCACCTCCGGCGCGAGGAGGCGGAGGAGTAGGATCCCTTGGCCGCTTGGCGGGAGCTGGAGCGGCAGGCCGAGAGGACCCCGCCCCAGCTGCCGCTGCAGCGTGAGGTGTTTCCGCGGCAACAGAACTTGCCGCGGTGGAGCGTGTCGTGCGGCGCGGCGGGGGTTGACTCGCCCGCCGCTCCGCTACGTCCCCGGCCTTGCGAAGACGCCTTCTTGTTGGAGCCGGGGGCTCTGCTTGTGGAGCCGGGGCTCTGTTTGTGGAGTCTGGGGCTCTGCTTGCGGCAAGCTGTCCGAAGACGAAGAGGAAGAGGAGCCGATCTCCAGCGAGCCGCTCGTGTCCTCGGTGGTCCCGCTCGGCCCAACATCGTGCTCGGCGGACCTCTTCTTGCCGGCAAGCTCCTCTCTGCCGGCAAGGCTTGCCGCCTCTGCTGCCTCTGCCTCCTCCACGGTGAACCCAAACTCGCCCGCAGCGGCAGCTGCCGCCGCCTTTTCCATCCTGGTGGCGATGCGCTTGAGCTCATCGTCGGTGGTGTCCCGGGTGAGCCCCTTTTTCTCGTCGGCGTCGACCGACACTTCTATCAAGTTTTCGAAGAACGCCCGCACGACATCATCCGCAGGCTCTACCCAGGCTGGATCAATTCCATGCGAGTCGCACAGCGGCATTATTGCACGGATGCGGTCGAGCGCGGAGTTGTTGCACAGCGGGACGACGCCCCTCGGCAACCAGAACACTTCGGGATGCTGTGGGTCGTGCTTGAACAGCTCCTGGAGCATCGCATTGAGCTCCAGGACAGTGAAGTTGAAGTTGAGGCCCGACCGCAACCTCATGATATCCGCCGCATTCTGAAACTCCCAGGCGGGTCTCCCGCTCTCTTGTGAGGGGGCAATGCGGTGGCGGAGGAAATCTGCGCCAACCGCTCCTACAGTAAGCCCGGCAAGCCTGAGGCGCAGGATCCGGGTGACGGCAATCCTCAGTCTGTCGTCTTCTGGGGCCAGGCTACTCCAATCGCCGCCGCGCACTACTGGGGTTTCGCGCAGAGCAGTAAACGGCTGGGGGTTCTCCTCGACAATCAAACACCAGTCAGCCCTCCACTCGTCCCACTTGCTGCGAAACTCTCCTTCCAGATAAGCGTCTTTCTTGCCGGCCTTCGAGATCCAGGCGATCCCGCCGGATAAAGGCTCTCCTTTCTCGACCCGAGGCAAAAGAAATGGCGGAAAAGAGCTACATTTGGATGGATACCAACAAAGTTTTCACAGAGATGTGCGAAAACTGCCATGTCAGGACATCATTGGGGGTGAAATCAAGAAGGTGGAGCCCGTAGGCGTTCATGACATCGCGAAAGAATTCAGAAAAAGGCGGGCAGAGCCCGCAGTAGAAGAACAAGGCGAAGAAGGGATACCCAGTGGGATACTTATCCCAAGCAGTGGCTGGGAGTACCCTCGTGCGCGGATGCGCCCGTGTTCCCGTTGACCAGAAGAGATAGAAGTCTTCCTTCAGCTCTGTTGCCTCGAGCCTCGAAGGGAAGATCGCTCGCTCCTTTCGCAGCGCCGCGAGCCGCTGCGCCTCAGCCGACTTCGCCTTCTCGGCCTTCGGGGCCATGGCGGGAATGGAGAAGGAGGACGACGGCGTTGATGGTGCTAGTGGCGATGGGGACGGGGCTCTGCTCTCCTTCGGCTTTGGGAAGAAGGGGAGTGGTGGAGATTCTCGAGGAAGGAACAACAACGGGCAGATGGGCGAACTGCCCCTGCTCCCCCTACTTATAAGGAGGGATGGGGGCGGGCGTTTCGCCTTTCCGAGTAAAGGAACCACCCACGACCTCCCCCACGACGCCGCAATCGACGCGTGCCGTTTGGGAGGGCGTGGTGGATGCGGAGCAAGGTACAACGCGACCCAGGCCGTGCGTGCCCGTGCCCTGTTTTGGGCCTGGCCCAACAGCGCTCGACACCATGTATGGCCCAGGCCCGGGGGCTCCTGTCGGTGTACTAAAGTAGGGATACTCTAGTATCCCGAACTTGTGCACGGGCAGTCGCAGCACCCCGCGGCAAGACCCGCTAGATGATCACCAAGGCTCTCTATGGTTCCTTTGGAGCCATTCGAGAACAAAGTATTTAAGTCAAGGAGACAAGTCCCTGACAAGAGGAGCTTGCCGGGAAGGCCATTCAAGGTACAAGACCCCGGCAAGAGGAGCTTGCCCGGAAGCCCAACAAGAGCATCTCAAAGAACCTACCGCAGCGCGCCACGCGTCCCGGCAGGACCCGGCGAGCGACAAGTTCCCGGGCGCAACAAGACAACGGCCGTGGCCAGGCACTTGCCGCGGCAGGCAGCCACTCTGTACCCGCGCTCCAGCTCACTCACCTACGTGTCGCTCCGGGACCCTTCCCAGCGTACGTGGCGGAAGGCTGTGCAGCCAGGGGTACACTATGGCATGCAGCACTGACAGGATCGCCATCGTGGCGAGCGATGGCGCCCCTGACGGTCCCTTTTCTGCACCGTCTGGGCGATGTAGACGGGCATTTAATGCCTTTGTCCCCTGCCGTCAGGGTTAGGTATGATACACTGTGTAGGCAGCTGTACCTACCGCAGCATATTTACACTTTTGCCCTTACCTACGTTGGCACCTGTTGGAGACCCCTTGAACATATAAAAGGAGGCCCATGCACAACGTAGGGGGGGATCGATCCTCAGAGAAGCGCTCGGTCTCGTTAGCTGCTCGAGTGTACTGTAGCACTAGGCGCTCCCGAGCAAGAACTCAATACAATCCACAAAGCAGCAGTAGGAGTGTTATCTCTCCGGAGAGCTCCGAAGCTGGGTAAAAACCTTCCCCCGCGTGCCTCGCCTCGATCCGCTCTTCGCGCGACCTCCGCCTTCCGCCGAACCAAGAAGGGGCTCCGTCCCCATAGGTTCTCGGGGAGCCCAGGAAACCCCGGCAGGCAAAGCGCCAAGCCAAGTTGGCTAGACAAGTTAGAGAAGTAGTGAGGAAATTCAAAGAAGATTCTGCTGCTGCTGCTGCCACTGAGGCCTCTGTCAAGCCGAGGAAATCTATGGCTAAGAAGCCTGCTCGTAAGCCAAGTGCTTCACCAACAATGACCTCACGACCAACTTCCTGAGCTGCGCCCTCACGGCCAGAAACTTCAAAATCCTCAAGACCAATTCCTCAAGCTGCTCCTGCTCCATCAAAATCCTCAGCACCTCCTCCAAAGTCCTCAGCTGCTCCGTCAAAGTCCTCAGCACCTGTGCATCTGGCCTCGTGCCAAAGGACTGCAGGCATCTCTATTGCCTCTGGTGTCTCACCAAGTTCCTCAGCTGCACCAAATTCTTCATCTGGCCCCACTCTGCTGAAGACCAAGGCAACTGCTGGACGAGGTCCTCGGCCAAGTCCCAAGAAGAAACAGGTCGCCTTCCAAGAGCCACCTGAAGATGATGAGGCTGATGATGATGAACTTGCAGATATCATCAGAGACAGGCAAGTAAGGGCCGCTAGAGCCAAAGGCACACATGTGCCACTACTTTTGGATCCAAGGGCAATCCTAGACTACATTGATCTCTGGCACAAGGACCGAAATACTCCTATGCCTGACTTTAAGTTGACACCTAGTCAAAATCGCATGCTGACTCATTTCATCCAAGAGGAGAAATGGAAGTATGACTAGGCCAGATAGATCAAGAAGGCCCCGTACAAGAAAGAAAACTTTCTGAAGACTAACGTGGTCAAAATTATGACTGATGAACTCATCAAGATTCAGTTTGAAATCAAAACCCTTAGCGACAAATTCAATTCATACTATGCTGATTGGAAAGGAGCCAAAGTCAGGTTTGTGAAACTGACTGAGAAGTTCACCAATGTTGCAGCCCCATCGCAACAAGAAGTTCCTCAAGCTGAAGCTTCTGCTCAGCCCACTGAAGAACATGCCAGCACCGCTGATGACTTTCAGGCTGCTGAAGAAAATGCTAGTTCCAGGGCTGATGACTCCATTCCAGCCGCTAAAGAAATTGCCAGGGCATCCACTAATGGTGCGCCTGAAGAAACTGAAGAAGTCAGGGCAACTGCATCAGAAAGTCTTCAGAAAGTCTTCAGAATACCAAAGTCTTCAGTCGAAGAACTTCATTTTTAGGGGTCGACTTTCTCTGTAAATATCAAACTCCTCATAGACTTATAGACATGTGTACACTCATAAACGCATTAGATCCTTAACCTATAAGTCTTCAATACACCAAAATCACTAAGGGGCACTAGATGCACTTACAATCTCCCCCTTTTTGGTGATTGATGACAATATAGGTTAAGTTTTCAACGGGGATAAATATATGAAGTGTAAATACTGATATTGAGGAATTTGATTGCAAGATATAGAATAACTCCCCCCGAAGATGTGCATAGTGAGGAATTTGCTTTTGAAGCAATGCACACTTGAAGAGTTGAATCATGGAGATCTCCCCCTATATCTTGTAATTCATACACGCATTTGATATATAATATGAAGAATTTGAAATGCATGATGTAATATGGTGCCTGATGAAATTCAGCATGCGTGCAATAAAATTAATGAGGAATAAGCATGCAGAATAGTGCATCAAAAGCATCAGAGCACAGTGCATCAAAAGTATCAGCGCACCATCGGGTTTAAGATTACAACTCGATCCAATAAAGTTTCAGAAGAACGAGAGTTGTAACTTAGCAAAAAATGCCCTTATAGTAGACCCGCTTGAATACTAACTCAAATTTCTCCCCCTTTGTCATCGAATGACCAAAAGGATCGAAACTGAGGACTAACGCCCCTGAAGATAATCAAATTGATGAAGGAGCGCCAACGTTGTTGGGGTCGGTTGTTGAAGTAGGGCCTGCCGCAGTGTCGTCCAAGTCTTCATTTTCATCAGTCTCACGCGATGAAGAATAGGAGCTGGCCACCAAAGAAGGAACCTTGACCTTCTTGTATTTCTTCGGAGGAGGTGCAGACCAGTCAAACTCTTCTTTGAGACCCATTTTCTTTAGATCTTCAGTGCTGTAGACTTGAGACAGAACAACCCAGGTGCGGTTGAGGGTTTCATGGAGGTAGTAGTGGTTTTTCTTCACTACATTGTGTGTTGAAGTCATGTTGTGAAGAATTGAACCAAACTGACGCTTAACCCATTTGTGATTGCGATCAACCTTCTGATGAAGACTGAGGAGTAACTCACGATCAATCATCACCCTGGGTGCTGTGGCTTGAGGATTTGGCTTGGCATTATTGGCGGTAGAGTCATGTGTGGCAGAGTCATCATTGGTGGAGTAGGATGCAACCTTGCGAAATTGACCATCCAATGGACGAATGCCTTCATCTATCACAACAGTAGCCTTGCCCTTTTCTTCAGCTGAGGAAAATGTCCTTTTGAGGACTTCAATAGGAGGCAAGTAGCTGCAGTGGTTCAGAGTGTCAGCCTTGTAATTGAGTGAAGACCTTGTCCAGATGAATCTCATAATCCATGGCGCATAAGGCTTCAGCTCAAACGGTGACATAGCAATGTTTGCCAGAGTCCTCATGAAGAAATCATGGAAGTTGACGGGAACGCCATGAATGATGTTGAAAAGCATATTCTTCATGATGCCAACGACTTCTTCATCATTTGAGTCGTGGCCTTTGATAGGACTCATTGTCTTCGACAGAATGCGATAGACAGTCCGAGGCACATACAACAATTCCTTGACGAGGAATTTGGTTCGGGGGCCCTGCCCTAGCTTCAAAGGCTTCATCAGCACTTGCATATAGTGATTTGAAAGCTCAGGTTCGTACAACGTGCATCATCAAGGGGAGGACTTAGAGGAAGGGCACGAAGCAATTCAGACGCTGGTGCCTTGTAGTGAGTGTTCTCTGTCATCCAGTCCAGAACCCATGAATTCACATCTTCAGAGTTGCCGGTGATGTGCAACATTGCGTAGAACTGAAGAATGAGTTCTTCATTCCCACCACAGATGTCAGTGTAGAAATTGAGCAGCCCAGCGTCATAGAGAACACTGAGGACTGGTGTGAAGCACGACAAAGACTCCATGTCTACATGAGGAATGTGTGCATGGTCGAAGACTTTGTCTTTGTTGAACAACACTGAGGATTAGAAGTTGGCTTGACTAGCAGTCCAGAAACGCCTCTTCCTTATGCGAGCAGAATCATAAGTGTTGTAATCTATGAAGAATACGTGCTCGCCAAAGAAGTCTTCAGCCTTGAACTTTTGTTTCCTTGAGAATGGATCCTTTGGCTTGGGCAGAGGAGTATCAATGAGTTGCATCACTACCTCAGGAATCGCGATCTCAGGTTCTTCAGACTGAGGATTTTCTGGTGCCTCCTCAGGTGCAGTCACATTTTCAGTAGCAGCAGCAGGTTCTTCAGCACTAGTGGCTGGAATTTCTTCATGGACAGATGAGGTGGGATGAGTTTCTTCAGAGCCCAATTGAACTGTTGGTGCTGGGGAGTGAGGGATTTGCTGTAGTGGGGTGAAGAGTGGTGAATTGGGATGCTGAATTTCCCAAAATTCGTCATTCAACACTGGAGTTGTGCTTCCAATGTCCACATCTTCATCATCAATTTCTTCAACACCAGCCTCTTCAGCAGTAAACTGAGGCATTGGTGATGAGACCACTGGAGTTGAAGGGATCACATCCACTTCAATTTCTTCATCAATCTGCTCTGAAGAAGCAGCAGATTGAGTTTCTTCATCGGATCCGCTTGGGATCACATATTCCTCACCAAAAGGAACAAGGTCCTTTGATGGCATGGTGGAAATTGGAACATCATCGATGGGATTTCCATATGAGCTGGTCATGGGCTTCATCTTCTTTGGAGCTGAAGATTCTGAAGCATTTGATGCTTTCCTTTTCTTGACTGCAGCTCGCTCAGCAGCCTTGGTCTTCTTCACATCTGATGCAGATGGAAGGATTGGAGTTGGTGTAGGCGCAGGTGGAGCTGAGGAATCTGGTTGAATTTCCTCAGGCGTAACTGATGCAGTTGCCCTGACTTCTTCAAATTCTTCAGGCGCACCACTAGTGGATGCCCTGGAAATTTCTTCAGCGGCTGGAATGGAGTCATCAGCCCTAGAACTGGCATTTTCCTCAGCAGCCTGAAAATCATCAGCGGTGCTGGCATGTTCTTCAGTCGGCTGAACCGAAGCTTCAGCTTGAGGATCTTCTTGTTGCGATGGGGCTGCAACATTTGTGAATTTCTCAGTCAGTTTCACAAACCTGACTTTGGCTCCTTGCCAATCAGCATAGTAGGCATTGAACTTGTCGCTGAGGGCTTTGATTTCAGTCTCCATCTTGATAAGTTCTTCAGTTGTCATCTTGACAAAATTTTTCTTCAACAGTTTCTCTTTTCTGTACTGCGATTTCTTGATCTCTCTGGCCCTGTCATATTTCCATTTCTCCTCTTGGATGAAATGAGTCAGCATATGATTTTGACCAGGTGTCAACTTGAAGTCAGGCATAGGTGAATTTGGATCCTTATGCCAGAGATCAATATAATCAAGTATCGCTCTTGGATTCAAAAGCAGTGGCACATGTGTGCCTTTGGCTCTAGCGGCCCTTTCCTGTCGGTCTCTGATGATTTCTTCAAGTTCATCATCATCAGCTTCATCATCTTCAGGTGGCTCTTGGAAGGCGACCTGTTTCTTCTTGGGACTTGGCCGAGGACCTCGTCAAGCTGTTGCCTTAGTCTTCAGCAAAGTTGGGCCAGATGAAGAATTTGGCGCAGCTGAGGAACTTGCTGAGACACCAGAGGCAATTGAGATGCCTGCAGTCCTTTGACATGTGGCCAGATGCACAGGTGCTGAGGACTTTGTCGGAGCTGCTGAGGACTTTGGAGGAGGTGCTGAGGATTTTGAAGGAGCAGGATCAGCATGAGGAATTGGTCTTGAAGATTTTGACGTTCCCGACTGTGAGGGCGCAGCTGAGGAACTTGGCCGTGAGGGCATTGTTGGTGAAGCACTTGGCTTACGAGCAGGCTTCTTAGCCATTGATTTCCTCGGCTTGACAGAGGCCTCAGTGGCAGCAGCAGCAGCAGAATCTTCGTTGAATTTCCTCACCGCTTCTCTGGCTTGTCTTGCCAATTTAGCTTGACGCATGGCCCATTCTTCAGGAAAGTCCTCACCGCGTTTGACGCTTGTGGGATCAGTAACTTGGCCAGGTGCCAGTGGAAGTCTTGGGCATGAAGGGTTGAGAGCGAATTTCTTCATGTACTTTGGAGTAACATATCTGTACTCCCTCCATTCACGTGCCCATCTTCGTTCAATCCTCTGAATGCGCACCTTGTGCTGATTTTTGTTTTCTTTGCCAAACTTGGCTTCATCAGGCGTGCAGTACTCAACATATATAGCCTCAGGTGTAAGTGCATCTAGTGCCCCTTAGTGATTTTGGTGTATTGAAGACTTATAGGTTAAGTATCTAATGCGTTTATGAGTGTACACAAATCTATAAGTCTATGAGGAGTTTGATATTTACAGAGAAAGTCGACCCCTAAAAATGAAGTTCTTCGACTGAAGACTTTGATATACTGAAGACTTTCTGAAGACTTTGAAAGTGAAGAAATTGGTGTGACCTTGAAGACTTGGTATTCATTCGAGGAACATGAAGCGTGAAGACTTTTGATTTTGTAGTTTCATTTTCTCTTTCTTGAGTCATAGGAAACACCGTACTGTTAAAGGGGGTCGAGGAAATACTGAGGAGAAAATTTCCATGTGATGCTCAACTCAAATCCTACACCTACCAATCCCTTCGAGTGAAGCCATTGGAAATCTCATACAGTTCAGTCAATTTCTTCAGTGATAGAGACGCAGTTCTTCTGGTCACTGAGGACTTTGCTCTGACTGAGGAGTTAGGAATTCGCCAGTGCGAATTGCCTACACAGTGAGGAACTTGATAGCCCTGAGGAATTTGTACCTCAAATTTTCGACCGTTGCTGTGCTGCGCGCCAGCTGTCCTAAAATATCTTGTCCACCTAACGGTCATATCATTGAAGGGCATTTATGTCTTATCATGTCGGGCTGCTCCCTAGGCTATAAATAGCCGCCCCCTACAACCACTAGCTGGTTGGCTGCACCGCGAGAACTTAACACTTGTTATTTGAGAGCAACCCATCCTCCGAGGACTTTGAGCGAAAATCATCAAGTGAGGAAAATCCAAACCCCAAACCCAAAACACCTACAAACCCAAAGTGATTGAGCATCACTGAAGAGATTGGTCCTGCGTGGATCCGACACTTGTTACCTTTGAAGACTGTGCTTCTTCTAGACGGTTAGGCGTCAAGGTCTAGAGCATCCAAGAGGAATTGTGGATCGCCGAGTGACCAAGTCTGTGAAGGTTTGGAAGTCACCTGAAGACTTACCACGAGTGATTGGGCGAGGACTGTGTGTTCTTAGCTCAAGGAGAATATAGTGAGGACTGTGTGTCCGGGACCGGGTGTGCTCGAGTTTAAATACTCAGCCGCTCCAACCAGATGTACAACTGAGATAGCAGTTGGAACTGGTCTACCAAATCATTGTCTTCACCAAGCTTACTGGTTCTATTTCCTCAACTCTTTCATTTTCCTCAGTAGTGTGCTATTTGTGTATCATATCTGTGTTTGAAGACTTTGACTGAAGACTTTCTCAATTTCCTCAGTTCAATTTCTTCAGTCTATTTGTCTTTAACTTGTGTTATCCTGTGTTTACACTTTCTGTACTCTGTGTGTGTCTTCATTTCATCATGACGACCATGCTAGGATTCTGTTATGTTTTCATCTGAGTACTTATTCCGCTGCTAGTAGTTCTTAGCTAAGGAATTTCCTCACGAGAAAATTCCTCAGTGAAGAATTTCATAAAAATCGCCTATTCACCCCCCCTCTAGTCGATATAACGCACTTTCAATTGGTATCAGAGCAAGGTACTCCCTTGTTCTGTGTGATTTTGGTTTAACCGCCTGGAGTTTTAGTTATGTCGACCGCAGGTATGATCAAAGTCTCTGCTGGGTGTCCTACCTTCGATGGGACGGACTACCCCTACTGGAAGAATAAGATGCGAATGCATCTTGAGGCAATTGATAACGATCTCTGGTACGTTGTGGAAAATGGTGTTCCCTCCGTCACTCCCTCACTGAACGCTACCGATGTGAAGAGATTCAAGCAACTCGACTCCCAAGCGAAGAATATCATATGTGGCCATCTGAGTAAGGGTCAGTATGGTAGAGTGAGTGCTTTGGAAACTACAAAGGTTATCTGGGATAGGCTATCCAAGGTCAATGAAGGAGTTTCAACTCAGCGTGACTCTCGAGTTGATGTCCTTCGCAATCTCTTCAATCGCTTCAAAAGACTCGACAATGAAAATGTGCAGCAAACCTTCGATCGCCTCACTGACATCTCAAATGAGCTTCAAGCACTTGGCGCCACTGACATCACCAACCATGAGGTGGTGAAGAAATTGCTGAGATCGCTTGATTCCTCATTTGACACTCTGGCACTGATGATACAAGAGCGTGGTGATTACAAGTCACTTGACCCCGCTGATATCCTCGAGAGGCTAAACACTCATGAGTTCCAGCTTGCCGAGAAGAGAGATCTCTACGGTACAAGCTATAGCAGATCACGTGCACTGAAGGCCAAGGTAGTATCTGAGTCCGAAGATGAAGACTCTGGTAGCAGCCTTGGTGATCCTGAAGAATTGAGTTGTGATCTAGCACTGCTTGTGAAGAAATTCCAGAAGTTCTCAAGACGTGGTCGCTTTGGAATACCCTCAAGGAGCAATGATTCCTCATCCAGTGACTATAAGAAGAGGCTCTGTCACAAGTGCAAGAAACCAGGACATTACATCCAAGACTGTCCTCAGTGGGAAAAGGAATCAAAGAAGAAGAAATACAAGGATTATAGTTCTGATGATGCGAAGAAAAAGAAAAAGTCCACAAAATCTTCATCATCAAAATCCTCAAAGTCTTCGTCTCACAAGAAGAGCAGCTCCAAGAAGGCTCGTACATTCATTGGCAAGGAAATGGACTCTGAGGCTGAATCTGAAGAAAATGAGGAAGAGGAACAATCTGAAGATTCTGAGTCTGGTGTGGCAAGCCTAGCCCTCGCTACTGCATTCGTCAGCAAATCCATCATCAACATTGAAGAAAGTGAACTCACCAACAAGGCTGATGAAAGCAGTGATGACTACGCTCCCACCTATTGCTTCATGGCAAAGGGTGCCAAGGTACTCAAATACGCCTCCTCTGAATCTAGCGATGATGAATCTGATGAAAATCTTAAGCCTAGCTACTCTAAACTTGCTAAGATTGCTGTGCAACAACAAAAGGCTTTTGAAAAGGTTCAAAACATGCTAGACAAAAGTGATGATATGTTGGGTGAAGAATTGGATCGCACTAAGGCCTTAACTGAAAATCTTCAGAGACTTCAGACCAGGTTTGACAACCTTAAAAATCATCATAACACTCTCTTATCTGATCATGAGAAGCTTTCTATGAATATCTTCAAAAGAAGCAAGATCTTGAGAAGCTGAGAGAGAGTTATGAAGATCTTCAGAAGGAGCGCGATTCATTACTTGCTCAACAAATCAGCGCTGCTCAGGAAGAATTTATTCCTCCATGTTTAAAATGCATTGAACGAGAATATGCTAATTCCTCACCTGAATGTTCAAATGCTTCAAATGTTACAAATTCTTCACCTGCCTCTGCTATCACTAATTCCTCATCTGAGGACATTGCTAGTATTACTGACGATGCAGGACTGAAGGAATTGTACATAACAGGCATGTACAAAAGCCTCAAAGGGCATCAGACTCTTTGTGATGTGCTTAAAAAGCAGATCCTCAACAGGAACCCTAGGAAAGAGGGTATTGCCTTTGAGAGGAAACTCAATGCTGATGGTACATATTGGAAGCCTGAGCAGTACCCCAAAACCTCATGGGTTGCTGCAAAGGGACCTCCAGTTGATCCATCTAATTTATCTGGCTATACATGTGAATCTTCTCATTCTTCTGATGAGTCTTTTGACTCCAACTATAAACTGTTCAAAAATCAGAATGGTGAAGTATTTGCTAGATATGTTGGCACTAACTGCAGGAACGGTTCCCCTGTGAAGAAAATCTGGGTTCCCAAAAGGCGCCTTGAAAGTCTTCAGGTGAATGTCCTCATGACACCACCTGTGAAGAAAAGGAACCTCAGATCAAATTCTTCATATGGACCAAATTCTTCATATGGATCCAAGTCCTCATACGGACCAAATTCCTCAAGGGGATCAAATTCCTCACATGGATCAAAGTCCTCATATGAACATCATCGTGCTAACAACTCTGTTTCGCAGGGAAGAGCCAAGGGCTATGAATATGAGCATTATTCTTCAAATTACTATGTTCATAAGTCCTCGAAGAATTTCTCTGCTTATGCATATGCTTACCCTAACCCCTCTTATGTGAAACGAAATGGTTTGGCTGCTTTGCCACCATTCTCATATGGAGCTCGCAGAGTGATGAACTCTTTGCCACCCCTTCAGATGTGGGTGGTGAAGAAAAAGAACTAATCCCTTCTGCAGGGTCAGGTCTCCAAACGTGAAATAACGTCTGAAGAATTTGCTGGGGACCTGACAAAAGTGCCTGAAAGGACGCAGGCTAACCATGATGAAATGAACCTTCATTTCACACGTCCTCCCTCTATTTTATCTGTCTACTACTTGATGAAATTGATCTGATGAATTGTGATATCATATTCTTCACTGCTGAAGTATATGAGGTCGTAAGTTGCACTAATTCATCTGCAGGATGATCAACCCAAAGCCACTGAATGGGTACTTGATAGTGGATGTACAAATCACATGACTGGTGACAAGAATCTGTTGATGGATGCTCCCTTATCAGCGTCACACATGAAGCATATCATCTTCGCTGATAAAAGCAAAAGTCAGGTATTGGGTCTTGGTAAGGTTGCTATCACAAAGGATCGACACATGGACAAAGTCATGCTTGTTGAGTCCTTAGGATATAATCTTATGTCTGTCTCAATGCTTTGTGATCTTGATATGGTTGTTGTCTTTGGCAAGTATCGTTGTGTTGTGATTATGGAAGCTGACAATTCCAAAGTCTTCGAAGGCTTTAGGAGAGGAGACTTGTATATTGTTGATTTCTCTGCAGATTCACAACCAGCCGTGTGCCTACTTGCAAAAGCTTCAGAAGTATGGCTATGACATCGACGACTTGGTCATGCAGGCATGAGGAATTTGAACACGCTTGCGAAGAAAAAGCATGTCATTGGCATTGAGAATGTCAAATTCCTCAAGGATCACTTGTGCGGTGCCTGTGAAGCTGGAAAGATGACAAAGGCCAAGCATCCAGCGAAGACTATCATGACCACTACTCGTCCATTTGAATTGCTTCACATGGATCTCTTCGGTCCTAACCATTATTCCTCTGTTTCGAATGAAGCATCTCAATATGGCTTTGTTATTGTTGATGATTACTCTCGTTACACATGGGTACACCTTTTCTCTTACAAAACTGAAGTGCAGGAAGTCTTCAAACGATTTTCCTCAAGGGCTTCAACCAACTTTGGTGTGAAGATTAAGCACATCAGAAGTGACAACGACACTGAGTTCAAGAATTCTGGTCTTGATGACTACCTTGATGAACTTGGTATTACTCATGAGTTATCTGCTCCTTATACTCCTCAATAGAATGGCGTCGTGGAGCGCAAGAACAGGACTCTTGCTGAGATGGCTCGCACTATGCTCGATGAGTACAAAACCCCTCGTCGTTTCTGGGTTGATGCAATTGATACTGCGTGCCATATCATCAACAGAGTATATCTTCACAAATTCTTCAAGAAGACTGCGTATGAACTCCTCACTGACAAGAAACCTAATGTGAGTTATTTCAAAGTCTTCGGTGCTAAATGCTGGATTAGAGATCCTCATCACAACTCTAAATTTGCACCGAAAGCACATGAAGGTTTTATGCTTGGTTACGGAAAGGACTCGCACACCTACAGAGTCTTCAACAATGTTCTTCACAAGATTGTTGAAACTGTAGATGTGCGGTTCGATGAAACTAATGGCTCGCAAAAAGAGCACCTACCTTCTGTGTTAGATGAACCTGCACCTGAGGATTCAATCAAGCACAAGGCTACTGAAGATGTCATTCCTACTGAAGAATCTACTGAAGAATTCATTCCAGAACATGAAGAACGTCGAGCTGATGCACCTGAAGAAAATGCTGAGGAAATTGATGATGAAGAAAATGCTGATCAAATTCCTCAACGACAACCAGATCACCCTCGCGTTGCAAAAGAAGTGCAAGTGGAGAAGATCATCGATGACATTAGAGCACCAGGTCCTCTCACACGCTCAAAAGCTTCACATCTATCTAACTTTTGTGGGCACTTTGCTTTTGTCTCTATCACAGAGCCCACTAAGGTAGATGAAGCATTTCTGGAGCCTGAGTGGATTCAGGCCATGCAAGAAGAATTACATCAGTTCAAGCTCAACAACGTATGGGAATTAGTCGATCGTCCCGATCCTCGCAAGCATAACATCATTGGCACAAAGTGGATCTACCGCAACAAGCAAGATGAAAATGGTGTTGTGGTGAGGAATAAGGCGCGACTAGTAGCTCAAGGCTACACACAGGTTGAAGGAATTGATTTCGATGAAACTTTTGCACCTGTTGCTAGACTTGAGGCTATTCGCATATTGCTTGCTTATGCTAACCATCATGATATCATCTTACACCAAATGGATGTGAAAAGTGCATTCCTCAATGGTAAGCTTGAGGAAGAAGTATATGTTGCTCAACCACCAGGTTTTGAAGATCCAAAGCATCCTGACAAAGTCTTCAGACTTAACAAGGCCCTCTATGGCCTCAAGCAGGCCCCACGGGCGTGGTATGATACATTGAAGAAATTCTTCATGAAGAAAGGCTTCACACCCGGTTCACTCGATCCCACTCTCTTTACTAAATCATATGATGGTGAACTGTTTGTGTGCCAAGTATATGTTGATGATATTATCTTTGGATGTACTAACCAACGTTATAGTGATGAATTTGCCTATATGATGAGAGAAGAATATCAAATGTCTATGATGTGAGAGTTGAAATTCTTCTTAGGTCTTCAAATTCGTCAACAGCGCAATGGCATTTTCATATCACAGGAGAAATACCTCAAGGATGTCCTTAAGAAATTCGGCATGCAAGATTGCAAAGGCATCAAAATTCCTATGCCCACAAATGGTCAACTATGCACTGATGAAAATGGTACTGACTTCGACCATAAGGTATACCGCTCCATGATTGGCTCTTTATTGTACTTATGTGCATCTAGGCTAGATATAATGCTTAGTGTTTGCATGTGTGCAGGTTTTCAAGCTGCACCGAAGGATTCACACCATAAGGCTGTGAAGCATATTCTTCGATATCTAGCTCACACACCAACACTAGGATTATGGTATCCCAAGGGCTCGGATTTTGATCTCATTGGATATTCAGATTCTGACTATGCTAGTGACCGTGTGGATCGCAAGTCAACATCTGGTACTTGTCATTTCCTCGGACGATCCTTGGTCTGTTGGTCCTCGAAGAAACAGAACTGCGTATCACTGTCTACTGCTGAAGCTGAGTACATTGTTGCTGGTTCTTGCTGTGCTCAACTGCTATGGATGAAGCAAACGCTCAAGGACTATGGCATCAACGTGAAGAATGTGCCTCTCCTCTGTGGCAATGAGAGTGCCATCAAGATTGCTCACAACCCAGTTCAGCACTCGAAGACAAAGCACATTCAGATTCGTCATCATTTTCTTCGTGATCATGTGTTGAAGGGCGACATTTCTATTGAGCATGTGAAGACTGAAGAATAGCTAGCCGATATCTTCACTAAGCCCTTGGATGAGAAGAGATTTTGCAAGTTGCGGTGTGAGCTAAATATCTTAGAATCTTCGAATGTACTTTGAAAAGGCACTCATCCTAACACATATGCAAAATTGACGACTTAGATGTGCAACACATGAAGAAACGTTTTTCTTCAATCAATGAAGAATAACACTCTAAGTGTGAAGAAATTGATGAAGAATTTGATTCTCAGAACCCTACGACAATTGTACGCGGTGTCTGAAATCATCATTCTTACACGGTGGGACACGCCACCACAAAAGTTGAAAATCTTAAATTTGAGTTTTTTCCTCAACTTTTGAAATTCTTCAATTTTTCAAATTCTTCAAACTTTACAAAGTCTTCACCTGTGCCGTCGTTTTTCTTCATTGGCTATATATATATATATGAGTTTATGTCCTCTACAGCATTCACTTATAGCTATTTCTTCAAGTTGGAACTTTTCTGCTAAGTGAATGTGATCGGACCCTTCCCTTCTATGCTATACTCAATCCAATCTATTCACAAATTCTTCATGTGCGTTCTATTTGAAACTCGTTCAATTTCTTCACTGTGTCCTTGTCAGCTGAAGAAATTGCGAACGAAAAGTTAAAACAAATCTTATCCAAACTTTCGGTTTTGCCGCTCAAACCATTCCGCATCCCACGATGGATTATTTTATCCACCCACGATCTTACACGATCTCCACCACACAGTACGTGGGTGACACATGTCGCAAGAAGGAGAACGGCCAGGGGCACGTTCGTCCTAAATCTTCGGACAAACAGTTTTTCACCGCGGCTATAAATACCCCCCTTCGCCATCCTCACTTCTTTTAGCCCGCTCGATCTCACTCCCTCGCTCGAGCTCTCCAAACCCTAGCGCCGTCGCTACTGCATCGTCGCCGGTGAGGAAGAGCTTCACTGCCTCGACCTCGTCGCCGTCGTACTCACGCTGACCGCGGAAATCTTCACCTCCGCCGCCGCCGTAGACTTCTTCCTCCGCCAAGTTAGGGCGTGGAAGATCTGCATCCACGAACTTCACTGTTCCAACTCCCAGTTCGTCGTGTTCTTCGCTCAGGGTAATTAAAAGCTAATTTTATTGCCCTCGTTGATTCGAAATTTTTCTACAAAATCTTCAAAGGTGTTTTATTCTTCAAATCCTCACACACAAAACACCTCACATGTTATCTGCTCTTGATTCATTTCCCTAAGCCTCAGTTTCTTCAAAGATTCCTCAATTGTGTATATCTTCGATCTATACAACTCTGGAACCTAAGATATAAAGCGCTTAGTGAAATTCCTCAAGACGAATCTGGTCAAATTCCTCAAACTTGTTCTTTATGAAAAACCCTCTGAGAACACATATGACCTCTTCAAATTCCTCGCAACTATATTCTGTTCACAAGTACACATGTCCGCTGCTGAATCTTTAGGTTCTCATCAACTTAACTCGTTTGCAGCGTTCCTCAAAGAAAAGTTGCATACTTCTTCAGAGAATTCAATTGTTCAAATTCCTCATCTGAAGAAAATGGCTGAAGGTAAAAGGCCACAGAAAGGAGGAAAGAAGCCTGAGGTTATGACAGCTTTTGAAATACCTGAGGACATCTATGATGAGTACTGCACGCCTGATGAAGCCAAGTTTGGCAAAGAAGATAAAAATCAGCGCAAGGTGCGAATCCAGAGGATTGAAAGGAGATGGGCACGTGAATGGAGGGAATACAGATATGTAACTCCAAAGTACATGAAGAAATTCGCAGTAAACCCTCCATGCCAAAGACCTCCATTGGCACCTGGCCAATTGGCTGATCCCACCAGCATCAAGCGTGGTGAGGAATTTCCTAAAGAATGGGCCAAGCGCCAAGCTAAACTGGCAAGGCAAGCCAGAGAAGCAGTGAGGAAATTCAATGAAGACTCTGCTGCTGCTGCTACCGCCACTGAGGCCTCGGTCAAGCCGAAGAAAGCGATGCTAAAGAAGCCCGCTCGCAAGCCAAGTGCTTCATCTTCAATGCCCTCGCGGCCAAGTTCCTCAGCTGCACCCTCACGGCCAGATTCTTCAAAATCTTCAAAGCAAATTCCTCATGCTGCTCCTGCTCCACCAAAGTCCTCAGCAGTCCCAACAAAGTCCTCAGCACCAGTGCATCTGGCCTCATGCCAAAGGACGACTGGCATCTCTATTGCCTCTGGTGTCTTAGCTAGTTCTTCAGCTGCACCAAATTCCTCAGCAAGACCCTCACTGCTGAAGAAAAAGGCTACTGCTGGACGCGTCACTCGCACAAGTCCTCAGAAGAAGCAGGTAGTCTTCACTGTGTCATCTGATGATGATGAAGCTGATGAGGAAGAACTTACTGAAATCATCAGGGACCGATAAGAACGGGCTGCTAAAGCCAAAGGCACACCTGTGCCCCTGCTATTGGATCCAAAGGCGATCCTAGATTATATTGATCTCTGGCATAAGGATCCTCACACACCTATGCCAGATTTCAAGCTGACACCTGGTCAAAGTCACATGTTGACTCACTTCATCCAAGAGGAGAAGTGGAAATATGATAAGGCCAGAGAGATCAAGAAATCGCAGTACCGCAAAGAGAAGCTACTGAAGAAAAATGTTCTCACAATGAAGCCTGAGGAACTTGTCAAGATGCAGGCTGACATCAAAGCCCTCAGCAACAAATTTGACTCCTACTATGCTGATTGGCAAGGAGCCAAGGTCAGATTTGTGAGGCTGACTGATACCTTCACCAAGGGTGCAGCCTCAACGCCACAAATTCCTCAAGCTGAAGCATCTGTTCAGCAAACTGAAGAACATGCCAGCACCGCTGATGAAGTTCAGGCTGCTGAAGAAAATGCTAGTTCCAAGGCTGATGACTCTGCTCCAGCCGTTGATGAAATTGCCAGGGCATCCACTAGTGGTGCGCCTGAAGAAATTGAAGAAACCAGGGAAACTGCATCAGTTGCGCCTGAAGAAAATCAACCAGATTCCTCAGCTCCACCTGCGCCTACGCCAACTCCAATTCTTCCATCTGCATTGGATGTGAGGAAAACAAAGGCTGTAGAACGAGCTACTGTGAAGAAAAGGAAGGCATCCAATGCTTCAGAATCTTCAGCTCCCAAGAAGATGAAGCCGATGACAAGCTCTTTTGCAAATCCCATTGATGCCGTTCCTATCTCCTCCGTGCCATCAAAGGACCTTGTTCCTTTTGGTGAAGATTATGAGATCCCTAGTGGATCAGATGAAGAAACTCAATCTGCTGCTTCGTCAGAGCAGATTGATGAAGAAATTGAAGCGAATGCAATCCCTTCAACCCCAATGGTCTCATCACCAATGCCTCAGTTTGATGCTGAAGAGGCTGGTGTTGAAGAAATTGATGAAGATGTGGATATTGGAAGCACCACTCCAGTGATGAATGACGACTTTTGGGAAAGTCAGCATCCCAATTCCCCACTCTTCACTCCCCTGCAGCAAATTCCTCACTCTCCTTCAACAACAGTAAAATTGGGCTCTGAAGAAACTCGTCCCACTGCATCTGTGAATGAAGAAATTCCAGCCACTAGTGCTGAAGAAACTGCTGCTGATACAGACAAGGTGACTGCACCTGAGGAAAATCCTGAAATTCCTAAGCCTGAAGAACCTGAGATCGTAATTCCTGAGGTCGTGATGCAACTCACTGACACTCCTCTGCCAAGGCCAAAGGATCCGTTCTCATGAAAACAGAAATTCATGGCTGAAGACTTCTATGGCGAGCACGTGTTCTTCACTAAATACAACCCATATGACTCTGCTCGCATAAGGAAGAGGCGTTTCTGGACTGCCAGCCAAGCAAATTTCTATTCCTCAGTGCTTTACAACAAAGACAAAGTCTTCGACCATGCTCATATTCCTCACGTGGATATGGAGTCCTTGCCGTGCTTCACGCCTGTGCTCAGTGTTCTTCATGACGCTGGGCTGCTCAATTTCTGCACAGATATATGCGATTGGAATGAAGAGCTTATTCTTCAATTCTATGCAATGCTGCACATCACCGGCAACTCTGAAGATATCAATTCATGGGTTTTGGACTGGATGACTGAAAACACCCACCATAAGGCCCCTGCATCTGAATTGCTTCGGGTCCTTCCTCTGAGTCCACCCACTAAAGATGCTCGCTGTGTGTACAACGAACTTGAGCTTTCAAATCATTATATGCAAGTGCTGATGAAGCCTTTGAAGCCAGGGCAAGCTCCTAGAACCAATTTCCTCGTCAAGGAATTGATTTATGTGCCAAGGACTGTCTATCGCATTCTGACAAAGACAATGAGTCCCATCAAAGGCCACGACTCGTCTGATGAAGAAGTCGTTGGCATCATGAAGAATCTGCTTTTCAACATCATCCATGGCGTTCCCGTCAACTTCCATGATTTCTTCATGAGGACTCTGGCCAACATTGCTATGTCACCATTTGAGCTGAAGCCTTATGCACCTTGGATAATGAAATTCATCAGGATAAGGTCTTCACTCAACTACAAAGCTGAAACGCTCAACCACTGCAGCTACTTGCCTCCCATTGAAGTCCTCAAACGGACATTTTCCTCGGCTGAAGAAAAAGGCAAGGCCACCGCTGTGATAGATGAAGGCATTCGTCCATTGGATGGCCAATTTCGCAAAGCTGCATCTTACTCCACCAATGATGACTCTGCCACACATGACTCTGCTGCTAATACTGCCAAGCCAAATCCTCAAGCCACAACACCCAGGGTGATGACTGACCGTGAGTTACTCCTCAGTCTTCATCAAAAGGTTGATCGCAATCACAAATGGGTCAAGCATCAGTTTGGTTCAATTCTTCACAACATGACTTCCACACA